>CM072870.1:11750000-12350000 GCA_036937835.1 Pampus argenteus
CGCCAGCGTTACGTGGCTGCCTGGACTATGCTGCATGATGCCCTGGTTGAAGAGTCAGCATCACCGTGGGAGTGGCGCAGCCACTCAGACGTGGACTTTGCCTTGGACGAGAGTGGCCTGTGGATCATCTACCCGGCACTGGATGATGAGGGCTTTTTACAGGAAGTGATTGTTCTGAGTCGCCTGAACCCCTCAGACCTCAGCACACAGAGGGAGACCACCTGGAGAACTGGGCTCAGGAGAAACCACTACGGCAACTGCTTCATCGTGTGTGGTGTCCTATACGCTGTTGACAGCTACAACAAAAGGGACGCCAACCTGGAATATGCCTTTGACACGCACACAAACACTCAGATGATTCCCAGAATGCCATTCATTAATAACTACACCCACACTACGCAGCTTGACTACAATCCCAAAGAGGGTGTATTGTATGCTTGGGACAATGGACACCAAGTCACATACAACATTAAGTTTGCCTATGTAGACCCTTAGTAAGGGTGTGACAGTAGTTAGTTTAAAGGTTAATTCTATGGTTTGAAAGGATTGTAGATCAGTCCAATGGCCTTTAGTATATTTTGATTAAATTGTTCTTATCAAGATTTTTTTTAAATTTGTATACCTTAAATAAATGAAAAGGTGAGCCTGATTCCTCAGTCAACACATCAAGTTGTACTGTACATACTGTAATATTGTATAAAAGCCCTATGAGATGGAGATGAATGTATAAATTGAAAATGGCTTAGGTCAAACAAAGCTATTACAATTCACATAAAAGCACCAATTCACACCCGTTGAACATATCCCCAAATTGTGTATACAAATTCCATTTTCTGTTTTATATATGTTATTTTTTATTACATTATTTCTTTGCATCATATGCCACAGGTCATCTGTCGTCTGTCTTGTGAGAGCACTTACTCCCTCCGTACCAGACTGTTCTGAAGAGACTGCAATAAAGTTCGGAAATGCTAACTGAAAATGTCCTTGTTTGGCTCGTTACAGTTGAGATCAAAGTACAGAGTGCAAATATTAATTCAACTTTGGAAAGTGTAAACTAAGAGAGAAATCTATTGTAACAAAAAATACAATGGAGCAGTTATATGATTTTTCCCAACAGCCCAAAGGATAAATAGACAGGTATACTTAGAGAAATTCCAGTGTTTATTTTGGTTTATGCACATATTTTAATACAAAAAAACAAAACCTCACGTACTGTTGGGATGCAGTGAACACTGCAGGATTCAAACATTTCTAAAATCAAAAGGGGATGGGGAGGATGCACACACAGAGGACCTTAAAAAAACACAAGGGTCTGTTTTTTTTTCTGAGCAGAATTTTATGGGCATCTGTTGAGCTAAAACATAACCATCTGTACAATCGTGTAGCTAAAAAGAAAAGCGCTTTCAGAGACAGCAGTATGGCCCGGTGCTGTGTCAGCACATAAATGCTCTTCATGGATGAGCAAAAGCTTTTGAATTGTTTATTTCGTTATGTAAATTTTCCAACAATTACAGGTGGTCAAACTAATATAAGGCATTTAAAGGTGTAACTGAAATTCCTAGGTTCTGCATTTATAGTGAAAAAGTGTACAACAAATTAGTACAAAAACTATCTTTTTCCATCACACAGGGTTACATATTTTAGTCAACTTCTTTCGTTTAGTTTCCTTCCCAATCACCATTTAAAACTGTTTATACAATGTCTTTTCTATATACAATATGATTTTTTTATGTACTCAGTTTCAATAAAAAGTTCCCACAAAGCACAATCAGACAGATAAAGAAACCAAAAACATCTTCACAGTTTAAATACCCCAAAAACTAAAATTCTTCATCTATAGACTAATGAAAACTACAACAACAACATAGTGGTTAGACTGCTTGTTTTAACAGGTCACCTGACTTCCTGAGTTTACCCTGTGCCTCTGTTGCTGCATGTAGTTAATTTGGCTTCTTTTACTATTTTCACAAATAAAATTTGTTTTATTGAGAGAGGCAAAAAAAGACTCCGAATGAATAACAGAGACAATTACAGCACTCCGTTTTATAGCTGAGATACAAACATAATTGCTTGTGCTTCTAAACATTAATGTCACAAATATATTTTTTCAAGTTCCTAGTGAGATAAATTGTTGTGTATTATCAATTTACCCTTTTCTAAGCTCTGGCTTTGCAGCTGGTCCTGAAATTATGAGCAAAAAGAAAAGAGCAGATTCAAGGAAAGCTGCTATGGGGAAAAAATATTTGTATTATGACGGGGTGACTCAGGGTTCAATGCTGTGCCCCCTGCCGCTAAGCAATTACCCTTATGTGGGGCGTCTGGGGTTATGCGGAGAAGTCAGCGTTGCCACACAAGGAGCTAGCATCTGCTCGGACCCCATTACATGCTATCTCCAGATATAACAAACTATTGCTGACAGTGTGAGCTACTGGATTTCAGCAAAAGAGTATTGAAAAAAAATGTAAATCACAAACACAAACAACACAAGTCATTTAGAGTTGAAAAATATACTTTGTCATCTAAAACAAAAGTGTCAACTGACATCTTTTCTTCTGTTTGTCTTCATGTGTTTTGTTGAGGAGTTATAAAGGATGCATGTGCTGATGGTGATCTTAAGCAGAACCCATTAGCACACCAACGGGAGGAGGAGTCTGGTTGTCATTCGAGGAGTGCTGATAAAACGTGTCCGTGCGGTTGACCCGCAGCAAAGGTGGGATAGTTGAAGACCTGATGTGGAGGATCCTGGTGTCTGTTACTTCGCAGTCGATCTGCATCATCACCTCAAACTCTTTGTCCCTTATGATGCTGTCTATAATGGCAGATGAGGAGACAGACTGTTAGTTCATCACACATAAACCAGTACAGAAATGATAACTGTATTAATTCAAGCTCTATTCTTTATTCAGCTTTGTTCCACATTGTTGTTATTACTGACAAGGTTTTTGTCATGTGATAAGTATTTTGTGAGGGCAAAGGGGTATTGTTCATGGCAGCTGGGGGGCTGAGAAGAGCAGTGAATATGGGTGGAGGCTCACTTACAGTCCAGTCCAGAGGTGACTCACATACTGAATTTCTCCTTCATAGAGATACAGCTCTAAATAAGAGTGGGACATGCACATTTGGGAGAAGAAAAGAAGAAACTCTGGAAAGAGTGTGAGAGAAAGAGAAATCACTGGTAACAAGGACCTTTCAGGCTTCTTGTCATATTCAGAGAAGAAAAGACAAAACTCTAGCAAGACAGAGATAGCAAATGATTGGTGTTGATGAGTCAGACTATTTGGTTTGAAAAGACCTCAGAGATGGCAACGCACTGCAGATGGTGTACAATATAATGATGAACACAGAGCTTGTTATCAATTTCACAGTCATCTAGAGGTTGGATCTACAAACAACTATCTTGGTAAATTCATACTTGATTTGGGGTGTGGTTCATGGTTTCCCACAGCCAAACATTACTAAGCCTGTGGGGAAAACACTCTTTTAAAGTGGACACGTTTGTATAATTCTTTGTAAGAAAAGCCACTAACAACATGTCAAGGGATCCTTAGTGTATTTAGACTAACAGACAACTTCAAAACTTGTGGCATCCTTTGTACAGCGGTGAGAGACTCAACATGATAATTAACAACATTCGCCATATTGAACACACAAGGCTAAACAAACCTCCTTATATGACCCAGAAACAGAGTTGTAGTCTCGAAAATGCTTTTTCCAGACACCTGTGCAAGACATCAGTGTGTTCTGTGTCTCTGATGGCTTTCCATAGGCGTACACCTTGGATGCAGAGAGTTTATCAGATTATACAGTGACTATACAATGACTCCTTCTGCAGCCGGAAGATTCCGCGGATGTTTATGTCATTAGATGTTCGGAGACATCGCGCTGTGAATGATTTCATCTGCTGCTGAATTTCCTCTTTGCACCTTTTTTAAATGGTTTCAGCGCTTCAGCAGACATCTCTGGAAATCATCCTCCAGGTTTGGATTGTACTCTTTGTCACGCTATGTCAGTTTCAGTTTCAGTCTGGAGGAGGGCTGGAAAAGTTCTTCTCTGTGCATCTCCATACAGCATGATAAGATCACAGCTGATTTTCTTTTTTTTTTTTTGGCTCTTGTTTCAAGGTCCTGTCAATACTGTACCGCCGAGCATGTGGATTCTAATCAGTGAAAGATAAACTACTCTGACATCAGCCTTGGAGGAATGCGATGCAAATCCCGGTAAAACGTTATACAGCTGTAGAGGTATAATCAAAGTATGGAGGAACAAAACAAGAAGATCTGAGCTAATGAATAAATATACACACACACACCTTAACGTTACTCCAAGTACACAGGACAAATGGACACTGCTTTGAATTACATCCCATATACCTTGTATTTACTCTGTATAAACACACAGAAGAACTAAATCTATAAATCAGCCTTTCTAGCGGGCTAGACTCGAAATGTTTCCATATTATTTTTATTTGTGCCTCATGATTACACTACAGTTATCCTATAATTCCTAGTGTTTGGTTTCTCACTTGTCAAACCAAAAATGAATCTATGTCTCTCATAAATGTTAAAGTCGCACTAATTAATATTTATAGCACCATAGAATCAAATGATTACATGTAATGTAAGAGAGGTCGCTCGTAGTGACAAAAGCCACAGAGAACCATCAACCTGACTCTGCATTTACCTCCAGTTCTTGCGAGCATTTTAGTGTCTTTCAGCTGATTTGTTTTGTTTTTAAGCCCCCCCCCCCAACTTCACTGTTTTCGTTGACTCTCACACCTCTCATCAGCATTGTTTCCAGACGATGTGCCCAAACTATAAAAATAATTACACAGCAATGTGTGGGTCATAATCTAAAGTATTAGACCCCCATTTGATTCTTCACATCGTTAACATCCGTCTTTCACCAAATTAACTAATTGTCTAAATTCTATTCAGCTAAATGCTTGACAGGCCCGAACAGTAGAGAAGGAAGCACACAAACACACAGCCGCAAGGCCCAACTTCAAACAGCAGCACTTTGAAGAAACAGCCAAAACCTGCTCTGCGTGGTCTCCTTCTCCCTTTTACTAGTGCCATCTGGAGATTTTCCAGGAAGTTTTAGTGACACAGTGAGACGCTCTGTGCTGATAAAAGGCCTGATGTCTGGCAACAATTCATCTGGGGAAACCTGAGAGTGCATCTTGGGAGGATGGTGCCTGCCATATTGGCACAAACTCTGAGGACATGCCCAGGAGGGAAGCTCTTTTTTTAACATCAGAAAGGAAGCAATCCATTAGCAAGTATAATCACAACATTACAAAGACATGATTTGGGTCAATGGAAATAAATGATTGTCTTTCAGAACGTCAATTTTAAAAATGTTCACATATCCTTGAGAATGAGGCAATAATTTAAACATTAAAAAATCTCTGATGTATATAACTTGCACAAGATATGTTTTGCAAGGATGGTAAGAGTTAATCATTTGGGCTGGTGAGAGTGCACTCTACTCCAGAGCACCAGTGAGGATGCTCTGTTTAGATTAGAGGAGTAGGAAAATCTGACCCCTAACTCCTTCAGTGGTGTGGAGCTCCACCTCGAACCCCAAGTGAAAAGCTGCCTGTTAGCTACGGTGCACATGTACAACCTCAGAGAAGTATAAATAGACTGCAGTGCGTCTCCCACGGTCGATCCACCTGTAAATGACATCATCTCCGAAACATTCCCTCTCATCCAAACATGTCACTTCCACTTGATTGAGCCACTTTCAAACTCAGTGGCTCATTAAATAAACACACCCTTCAGTCCTTATAAGGAGCCACTGCTCAGCCACATACGTTTTTTAGGGAGAATTGAGAAGGTCAAGGTCAAGTAACTTGAACAGAACCCCCTGAACCGTGGACATGTCGTGTGACAGGAGCAGATGACGGCTTACATCAAAGTCTCTGTCTTCAGTGTTTAGTTATTGACCAAGACAGACCAAGCGATCACTCCAGATTAGCAGAGTCTATTCACCTCCTCCAGATGAAAACCATTTAGTGACTGGAGAGGGAAGGCATTCCTAGAGGAGAGCAGCCACAGGGAGCTGGAAAGAATTATCCTCCACTGTGGAGCAATTATGCTCCACAGAGAGGACGCTCTTTCTACTTTTCTAAGGGTCTTGTCCAGCTAAATATATACATTCGCACTTAATCACTTCAAAGTTTCAAACAAGGACGACATAAATCTAAAACGCTACATAAAGGCAGTCATCTGGGTGACACATGTGGCTTTACACTAGGAGGGAGGACCATGCAGGTGTTGCAGTACTAGAGAATCCCTGCCATCCTTTGCTTTGTCATCCTCTGTTTGCTTGGTTTACTACAGTCTGCGCTGTCAGGTCAAGGAGAAACTATCAGGAGGAGGAGTTGTGGCAACTAAATTAGAAACTTCTGTGCATGCATTTGCTAACATAAAACTGGTGTTAGCCTTCTCTTTCTCAAAGATACAGCCAACACATTAGATACAAACACCCGAAATGCGGGTTGAGGACTTAGAGGGTACTAGCACAGAAATACACACTGTTTTGATTCTGCAGGCATCCATGACAGATCAGGCAAATGGAAGACCCTTTTCTTGAGCCTATGAGAATCTTTCCAGACCCAATATCTCTCGCTGAATGCCACCTTTGTTTGTCCATTTCAACAATTAGCTGAAAAGGAGGTCTTGGATTTCGCTATTTACTGCAATTTCAACGGGCCATCTGACCAGCACAGACTTTGACATTCCTCCTTGACAAGACCAACCAAGAACAATGTTTACCTTCATCAATCTTCATCTCAAAACACCCCCCTCGCCCCTCCAAAAAGAAAAGAAAAAAAAAAGTTATCTCCCAATGGCCATGTCTTCCCTGTTGAGTAAGAAGCTCATATTCTACTGACTTGCTTCCTTCAGAGTTGGTTGAAACACTAATCAAATCTGCTTCTGGTCATTTGCCACAGACTGACTGCGAGATAACAGAGAAATAAGAAGATCTGTGATAAAAAAAAAAAAAAAAATTGGCAGTTAAACAGCCAACAACAACAGGCAGACTTCCTAATTGCTCACACCGGACATAAACACAATCCCTCTTGAGCAAGATTCTTTCAGTTCACTGTCCTGCAGGCTTGATGAAAATCAAGCCACTTCATAATGAACATGCAGCCAGTTGTGCACCTATACAGTATTTAGACAGAACTAACTTTGAATTACTGTATCAATAAGAACCCAATAAGACTTGGGGTACAAGCACAGAACACACTGTTTTGATTTTGCAGGCATCCCCCCCAATATCTCTTCGTGAATGCCACTATTGTTTGGCAATTTTACTAATTATCTGAAAATGCAGGCAGATCGCCAGAAGCTTTTATGTCTTTTGCCTTTAAGTCAAGCAATTTTTATGTGGTTATGATGCAAAATGTATATATAGTAGTCCATATAAAACACATAAATTACTGGCCAGACCTCTGCTTTATTATTTTCAGTATAAAATCCGAAAAACCAACGCCAAAAGGAAATGACAACACTGAACAAACAATTTGTTAATGTTGTCGTCAATGTGTGGTTTGGTCAGTGGCTGTGCAGACACAACACAGCATCGCTACATGCAATAGAGTATAATCAGATACTGAAGGACATAGCAAAGGGATCTGAGGAGGGAAAGAAGGAAGCCTTTCAACTAACATGACACAAGATGCCAGAGAAGGAAAATCTAGTAAAGCTAAATAGGCAACACAAAAAAAGTAGATTTAAAAAAAAAACAGCTTCAAAGTTTCATCAAAGATGAAAAAGAGTTTCACCTAAATCGGCTTAAAAGGCAAAGTGTTCTATTTTGGAGCACAGCCTCATGAATGTCTTAGGCTGCAAGTAATGCATTTTTGTAGGGAGACATATTTCTGAATCTGCTGCCAGCATGTCTTTCATCTGTTACATTGTGTTGAGTGACCAAACTCAACAACTGTTGTGTCTGTGCTTCAGTTCTTTCTTACCGTTTATGTTCATAGCTGGCAACACCAAAGACATCTTGGGTCGACTTCCTTTATTGTGGTTGGTGGCGGGAAGTAGAAGATGATCCTGAGAACAAAGAAAAGAAGGGCATCAAGAGAAAAATACAACTCATTTGGAAGAAAATCACATGGCTGCCTTTGTGCCAATTGGTGATCAAGATGTGGAACAAAGTTTTTAACTCTTAGCTGAAGACTTAATGACAACAACTTTATCAACGATCTTCATCTTATCTATCTATCATCTTAGGAGATCAAAAAGGTCCCAACATAAGGCAATAATCTTGACAAAAGCCTCTCATGTCACAAAGTCTTGTGACACTGAGCTCTTTTTTTAACCCCATCTTCACCTTAAACCACTTTGAAGAATTTACTGCACTTGTTAATCCACGAGAAGTTTGAGATCAAAATGGCTCCAACCAGCAAGATACTTTAGTTAAAGCAGCTATTGCCAATATATTTTGTGCAACTCAGCAGACAATAAGGGGAAAAGGTTTTAATCTGAGCACATCCTCTCAGAACACGTGTGACTCAGACAGTAACGGCGATGTTAAGCTGTGTCACAGATTCAAAGAGTATGACTTCAATTATTAAGATGAAGGAGTACTAAGGTTGCTGAACTCTAGCGCAATGTGCAATAACAATACACAAGCAGTTTAGCCCTTGAACTCTTACTGTTTCTTTTTAAGACGTTGTGTTGTCAATTCCAATTGGTCAATGGTCAAAATGTTTTTAAGATATGTTAAGCAATGCTTCATAGGTTTTTGTAGTGTTCTTATGTGAAGCAAATGACTGTAGCGAATTTACCCTTTAGGGAGAATAAAGTTTATACTACTGCTCTACATTATCTGAAAATAATCCACTGAATCCATTGCACATTTTGAAGCAACATCGGACATAATTCAGATATGACTTTATAGAATTTAATAGACTGAAACGGTACATCAGAAGATCCTATTTTCTCTCAGTTTGCAAGAAAAGAAATGTATCCAAGTACAAAACATTATCAGGATTTTTTTTAAGACCGTTTACTGACCTTTTACTGTAGATGAACAACTAACAAAAGAGTTACTGGAACATATAACCAAAAGCACCATTAAGAAATATAAACTGACTGCTAACTCACTACACTAGACTTGTAAAACTGAGATGAGGTGAGTTGAAAATGAGCAGTGTTAAGGTGTTGACAGGCAGCCGTACAGTCTACAGTGCACGTGTGGTGTAAAGAATTACAGTGAGAAGACAGGAAGGAGCACTGTAGAGCCCTGCAGTATATGTGGAGAGGACTTGCATATTAGAGAGGGTGTAAAGAAACAAAAACAGCATATGTGGGCAGCTTTGTATTATACTTTGCCATATCATTACTTTAAATTAGAATGTGTTCTTCATATTGTCTACAAGGCTTTGTAAATGACTCTAATGTTACACTAGCAGCTAAGAAGTAATTAGTAGAGAGGGGGTTCCTAGACTGAAAGAAAACACCAGCCACATTACTGCTCATCATCAAGGGACCGAGCTGACATAACAGCTGCAGCTGCCATGACAACAGGTGAATCTTCCTTAAACCTTATTGAATATAGTCCACAGTGAAAGCAGCCAATGTTTCCATCACCTCACCTCAATGCACACTTACATAAAGCCACAGGTGCTCAAAAACAAAAAGAACAGTGAAGCAAGATCACAAAAATTGTTGGGGGTTATATTTTCCATCACCTCACCTCATTTCACACTTAAACAAAGCCACAACGGGCAGGACTGTATCTGGTGAAGGCTTATAGTAACCTTGACCTAAGCATGACCGGCTTGAAACACACAACAGTGACCGCAACTGCTGGAGAGAGCAAGGATAGGATGAGGAACTCTACTAAAAATGTTTGCCTAGAGGGACAAACGTCAAAATTGGCAGTGATGACCTTTAAAATCCAAACAAATTTCAAATTTAATCCAGAGCTCTGGCAGTCTTATTATAACATTATATCAAGTGGAACATAAAAAAAAAATTAAAACAAAAGCATACCGGCTTCTACCAAAACACCCTGAAACCCAGGAAACAAAATACAGGCAAATAAACTGACTGAGAAAAGCTAATAAAGGTCTGTAAGAATTAAAAAGATCACAATGAATAACCGGAACAATTTATGCAATCAGCATGTCCCAGGAAGTCCCTTTTTTCAGTGCTACCTGCAGTGTTTGTCTTACATACCCAATAATGTGCCGTCAATCACTCTCACCACTTTTAACAAATTATTATTAAAAAATAAATTTACATCCAGAATGATCAAGTACATAGTAATGAAGTTTTAATAGTTTTTTGATTCTGACTAAATTAAAATAGGATAGATTAGTTTTGAAAATGTATGTTACTTTAATGTTAAATGTTTCATTCCAAGTTACAAAGTTTAAAGCCTTTATTTGAGATCAACTGTTAACGCCTTCATTTTGGATAACACCCTCACTTCTCACGCAACACAAAGCTGCTAGAAACTGAAGGACAGCTACTTGACCTGTAGAGGCCCTTAACTCGGCTACACCATTGTTACCATTGTGCCTGTTGTCACCATGCCAACTCGGAGTCAGACCTTTGCGACTTGCTTGGTGACAGGGGGTCTTGATCTTTGACCCCATTCTTCAAATCTCCCACCTCACTGAGTAATCCCAAGGATTTAAGAGACAGTAACTGTAGGTGCTGACTGGGATATGAAATACTGTTAATTCTGCTCCAACTGAACATGATCCAGACCTTTGAAACAGTGACCAAATATGTCAGAGCAAAACAATAAGTGACTAGGGTTTAATACGGACAAATACGGAAGTAAAAGTGTGTTTCTTTTGGCACAGTTAAGTGACAATAAATAAAAGTGAATATAAGTGAAAATACGTGTGTAATGGGTAAAATTCACCGTAGAGCAAATTTGTTTCATTTTTGTTTTGTAAACGCTCAAGAACACAACACTGTAATGTTATGGACTCTATAAATATGTCCTTTTGAGAAGAAAAGACCCAAACAAACTAACTCTTTCTGAATATGCCTTCCAGGATTAATTACTGCATATCAAGAGAGCAGAAGAAGAAGAAAAAAACAGGTCCAAAGTAAAAATGAAAAAAGACCAAACAGATTAAAGATGACATATTGGTCATGCCTAAAAATCAAAAATATGGTTTTAATGATTGCATATGGACCAAGGGAATGGACTGGAAAGGGGTAGTTACACCCTGCACTTTCCTCTCAAACCAAACCTTCCTGCTGAAGAACAGACCTATTACATATTATTTATGATTTAGCAGTTACTGCAATTAATTAGTCACTTTTTATGGCCAATTTGGGAAAAGAAAATCTGATGACAGATAAAAATGAAATGAAAGTTAATGAGTGTTGAACCGTCTCCCTTGAAATCTTTTTATAATTTTACTTTATGTAATCAATTTAACCATCGTGTCAGTTTTTGTGTGGGAGACAGCAGTAAAATCAGAACCATGCACCAGACAAGTCGAAACTTACCCTGCGGAAAGACACTACGTAGAAAGTGTCACCGCGACGATTGAGCTCATCAAAGAAGTCACTATAGGTGTGATGGGGTGCGTAGTATACCTGCAGCTCATTGCCAGGATTCCTTTTGATGAAAAACAACAGGAATACAACGACATATGAGGTTTAATGGAAATTAAAATGGGTTGAATCAATCAAGTGTTTCAAAACTGACACCAAAAATATACCACTGATTATTACACAGCTTTGTCGAATTTTTGATTCCAATTGGTCAATTACGGCATTGTATAGTCTCTTATTTCTGAATAGAAGTAGCATTTGGCCACTTTGTTGTGTATTTTGTCACACTGAGTTGTATCTCATTCAAGTCCACTTGCATAGTAAAGGCTAAACAGTTTGGCTCTATGGCTGTGGCCTGACATGGTTGAATGTGAAAATGTCATACTTGAACTTGGGCAGGTGACCCGTAAGAGTTAGAAATGATTTTAATTCATTAACAAACTAATTTCATCATACAATATAAATAAAACAAGACAAAGAACATACCATAATATAAGCAGCATATATAAATCCAATATTAATCATTTTAAGTGAAAAAACGTCAGAGGTTAACTGTTTAAAATGTTTCTCTTGTTCTTTAGATGTGGATGTTCCCTGGCCAGACTTTCAACTGGGAAAATAAAAAGAAAGGTAGGTGGCCAAAAAACTATTGACTCCATCTGTCTGATCTCAACTATATACTATAAAGTAATCCAGCAGAAAAAAAGGTTGTTGACTGCCAAACCTCTGAAGTAGCGCACTCGAGTTATCCTTTAAAATCAGTGCATAAATTGATCATATTGTGAAAAGTAAAAAAACACGAAGCAGAAAGGTTATCACCATACCCACTTTAGTCAAATACCACTATAGTATACCAGTGTTACATCTATAGTAGCTTTACATAATGGAGGTTAAAACTCCAATATTTCAGTAATCTGAGCAAAGCAAAGAGTCATTCTCTTAATGTTCTCCTTCTGTGGGATGTGTAATCAATATTAAATGTTAAATAATGTCAAAAAAAGCCAAAATGCAGCTTTAACCACAAATGGGAATCGCCTGTAAGGAAAAACATACCTAAAAAGTGATTTACTTTTGTGAATCTGACACAAATACATTAAATCAAGGCTTTACTCACTTTTTCTCAGGAGTTTCTGTGTATTGGACTGTCACAATCTGGGCACTTGCCGTCTCCTTATTATCTGTTTTCTGTTAGAAAAGAAAGAGAAAGGAATCAGTGTAATCCTGTATATATCATCATCATCATCATCATCATCATCACCATCGTCGTACCATTAGAGAGAGCAGGATAAGCTGTTGGAAACTCTGCATAAATATAGACACCATTCAAAGCATTACCACTGACCCTCAATTTAAAACAGCCAGAAGACATCTAGTGTAAGATCAGCACACACATTCCAGTCCCAAGACATCTAGTTTATATTTATGGTGAATATGGCGATATAGCAATATGACCCGGTTGTGTGACCCGGTCAAAAGCTCAACATGTGAGAAATAAACGCCTCTACATTTCCATTTACACTTATATGAGGAATGGACATATACTAACTAGGCACCTCATGGTGGATTGGACTTACTCTGACAGATTTTGAAAAAATGATGGAAAAAAAAGAGCAGGGGGCACTAATCCTACAGCTCCCCCTCTAAGTGTTGTGTTTACTTTCTCAGGGGCTGCCGGATTAACCTCACCCCAATAAAGAGAAATGAGAGGCAGAAAAGGGGAAGGTGTGAGGAGAGGTGAAACAGTGGTGAAAAAGAGGCCTTGGTTTGCCAAAAAAACCCTAAAACACAAGTCAGGGTTAGCTTGCAAGTTTTGATGCCAATACTGAATATTGTGTGCATTCTTGCATGACTTATTAGATATGATTTCTTGTTTTCCAAAACCTGCTGTGTGACTTACCAGAATGGTCCTGGTGGATTTGTGATTGTTACTGTTACTCATACGCCTAGATTTGGTCTGCTGCACTTCATGACGGTGGACCCAACCCCTCAACTCATGGGCCAACCTGCCAATCAAAGTTACATACATTTAAAAGTCATTTTACATTTGGGGTAAGACTTAAGCCATTCTGTGGTCTTTTATGAAGTTTGCTTACTCAATGCACTTAGTCCTGTTAACAGGAGGCTGGCAGGGGGGAGGTGGTCTGAGAAAGATAGGATCCTTTACCACCATCAGGGCCTTGTCTTCAGAGCTACATCAAAAAAAGCAAAAAGCAGGCAGTGTGTGTTAAGCAGAGAAAAGTGATAAGTTTACAAGGCTGCTCAGATGCTCAGAAATATATGTAAGAAATTCAAGTAACATTCTGCTAAAAAATATTTTCCACATGTTAAGAATATGCTTTGAATGCAAACTGAGAGCCAACAGGGTGCCTCAATTATGTATCTGTTGAATTTTATTAGTTACTAATGAATTTTAACTGATGAAAGTTCATAGGTGACAGCATCAAAATGCTGACTTGCACTGAGAGGGGAAGTTGGGAGGCCCTGAAATCCTGGTCAAAAACATATAACAGAGAACCACCTTACCACCTAGCGAGAGAATAACAGATGAAATCTACAAACCAACATACATTATGGATGAGCAGCACACTGCAATGCATGACTTAACTTTCTTCCTCAGATGTTATTGTGACTTTAATTACATCTGTTATACCTCTCTGTAAGTGAGTGATTATGTTGCTTGAGGTGCTGATGTAGACTGTCCACAGCAAGTGCCCACAATCAGCTGGCTTGTTACCGAAACATCTGCTACCGACGTAATCCCTCCCCTAGGCCTCCCTGATCTGAGCTGACACACGGAGTACGCCTCACGCTCCTGTCTCTAAAATGTTCTGGAAATGGTTCCTCGAGACAACATGTCAAACCACTTTGGCTAACTGAGGGGCCCATATTAACCTTCCTGCACACACACCTCCTTGTTCAGAGGGACCCCAAGATTAGGTTGCATATCACCCCCATCATGCTCCTCTGTGCTGCATTTGGTGCCGTCACCCCTTTTGTAAAGGCTAATGTGTTCCTTCCTGCCTGCATTGGTTTAATGCTGCCGGGAAACCTGATGCTGCAGATAAATGGTTTGCATCAACATGTGATATACCCTATGCAGAGATCTGACACAACACAGGCTAGCAAAGCTGACTCAGACCACCTAGCAAACATCATCTTCATGACATGGGGGTGCAAACAAGAATGTTATTTATGCAATTTACGAATGAGACTGGTGGGCCTCTATTGCAGAATAAGAAAGAAAAATATATGGAACATTTCAGTAAAAAAAAAGTTGTTACTAGCTATATAAAGCTGGATGTCAAGCAAGGTCTGACCCAAATTTCCCACCTTGTTACTTAAAACACACCTGTTGGCGAACTAACTGGAGCCTGAAGGCTTTTGAAAAGCAGACATTTGGACAGAGTTGGTCATCGGCTGGCGCACGTGTTAACATGTAATAAGCTATACCGGTTCAGACTAAGCTCAGGCACAGGTGCATCCGGGTCCACTGACATGGTGGGTAAATACAATGTTGTGAAAGGTGTTGGAGGTTGAGCTCATTACCTCTCGACCATCTCAGAGGGGCTGCTGTCAAGGGGCTCGGGGCCCATTGCAACCTCGGTTTCTGCCTCTGGGGAGAAAGCCAACAGGTGTCTGCTGTGCTGCATGGAGACAACCTCGAGCTTAGAGCCTGGTCCACCCTGAAACAGACTGATGAAACACAAGACAGGTGAGATAAGTAAAAGAGATAGGTGAAGTAAAATCAGGACACTTGTGGAAGGTGGAAACAACCTGAAAAAGAGAACTTGGCACGGGACTACAATGACCACTGAATTCCATGTGGCGCACATCCTGTGCACAGGAGGGTTTTTAGCCACAAGCAGAATCTGAACTCTGATCTAGACTGCATAACCCAAAGCACACAAGCACAAATACACACATTCTCCTTCAACAGTATTACAACACCGGGTGGCATTTTCATTTCAAAGGGATCTGACCTCGAAAGTGGGCATATTTCACATTCCAAAGGAGAGCCCAAACACAAAACACACACAGATGCATGCACAGGTACAGACACACACACACACACACACACACATAGGGCTTAGCTACTGTGAACGCTACTCAAGTCGCAAAAGCAAACTCACTCACAGGTCATAGGAAACACATTCATGTTTAAGCTCCAGAGAACAAATCTAAGATCCCACAATTGAAAGAGCACATTCCCAGCGTAGAGCATACACAGATTATCAAAGACAACAAGTCCAAGCAGATACTTGCATCCTTGTGGAGAAAAGTTATGCCCCGGAGAAAACAAACATTTTTATAACATGAGAGCAGAGAACTGTCGTTACAGTTGGTGGTGGTTACGAGAGTTGTTTTATATAACTCCTATTAATTTGTCATGACTGTTAATGTTACAAGAGCAGATAAGAAAAACTGCCACATTCAAATATTTTATAGTACTTTTGTAGCCCGAAATGATTTTTCCTTACATTTGCAAGTGGTAAATGTTTACTTTTCTCCCAACCCAGCAGGGTTGTTTTGAGGCGTATTCACCCATTACTCACAAAGGTCTATAAACTCTTGCTACAACATCAGAGGAATAGAGCAAACACACAAGAGCAATATCGCGTGGATAAGCTATTAATCACTGGCTTATTTAGAAACTAAATCAGTTTTACTCAGGATAAGACTAGAAATGTACAGTATGTGTACATTATTGTGGATTGTACCATAAGATTACTACTAAATTCAGGTACTTCGGTTTGAAGCTTTGTGTATTATGAAGTAATGCAATACAATGCCTGCGTAGTCTTAGCAACATTTTTGGATTGGATTGTCTTTTGTTTTTAGGCCAATGTTTAGAGTAACTTTGTAAACTGAAAGTGGATGAAGTAGGTTTTGGAAATATGAACACATTGCTTGAATGGGAAATGTTCTGCACTGTTTTCAATAAACATCTTTGCGTAATGTCTTACATGATTCCCACAGTGAGTCACGCGTATTCCCATTCGTTTTCCCTTCAGCAATCCAAATCTTGTCCATCCAAGATATGTTGCTGTTATCAGTAATCTACTTGTATTTTCAGTGACACTATCTGCCAATGTCACTATTCGTTTGGTTTGAACTGAATATTAGCCATTGCACACTTTATCATATTGTGTAGGATATATAAAGATATGCAGAGTGGTACATACGTACCTCATTTGTCCAACATTAAGCACCAGGAACACCAAGACCACCATGAGACACACAGCCTTTCTCTTGGGGGTTGTTGTCTTTAGTACTGTATTCTGCAGGAAAAAGGAGCCATTATGTTAGATTGCAAACTATAAATCAGATATATAAATCACATAGAATGCGCAGTTAATTTGTGTTTCACAAAACTTGTGCTGTGGAAATTTCAGCATTTGTCTGGCAGCCCGGGTTTGTGCAGCATTGTATTAGCTCACCTCACTCAGCAGGCCCTCCAGCTGTCTCTTGAGATTGCCATTCTCGCTCTTGAGTACCTCATTCTCAGACAACGCCACTTTCAGGCGAGCCTCCAATGTGAGCAGATACTCTTTTTTCTTTTTCCGAGACAGAGATGCTGACTCGCGGTTCTTTATCATGCGCTGCTGCCTCTGAGACAACTTTGACTGAAGAGAGAAAGCGAGACAAAAAGAATAACATTTGACATCAGTTATTACTCATGCCAAGTCACGCATTTCTTTAGATCATGATGCATCACCTCGACACATATCCAAACAGAGAAAAGAGATGGTTATTGTGAGAATGCACTGAAATGCCTGCCTGAGACACCTGTTGGACTGCAAATCGCAGATTCCTGCGTTTGATACAGGGTTAACCTCTGCAAAAACTCACCCCATAGAGCCCTAAAGTACACAAGCCAAGCTTCTGCTTGGAAATATTTACATCGAAATCCTCTGAGAGGTCCATGGGTCACTTGCAATGCCTTTGCTCTACATGTGAAGATAGATGTGTTTATGGAGCATGTCACTCTTTGAGAAATTAGTCCACATCAGACACACATACAAACACTGAGGTACTATACATGCTATATGTCTGGAAAAATACAGATACAAATTTAGCCATAGTTGGTCTTAATTACTGTAATTAGAGCCTTACACACTCAAGGTCAAGTGTAAATAAATAAACAATATTCTGCATTTTTCTCTTTTCAGGAAATGTGCTCATGCAAGACTTTCTTACAAATCAATCAAGACTAAGGAAAAACAATCAATTATAATATATGTATAAAAAACAAACAAATGAAATAAATAATTGAGTAAGAGCAATTTAAGGCTTGTTTACAGTGTGAATGAGCAGCAGGATTACTTCCACTAAAGGTCAGTGAAGTGAAAATTTAAATGTAAAGTCTGAACCTAATAACACATATGTTTACATGACCTATCACAAATTAACACAACCTATGGTTACGTATAGGTAAACACCTTCATTGTCCATCCAGCCCCAGCTACCCGTCTACTGGCCTACTACAAACACAAACACCCTCCCTCGGGTAAGTTTCTAAGATCCTGGGCCTAATAGCCCTGCTAGTTATTTGGATCCCTGTATTTGTGTTCCGTCTCCTGAGAAACCCCTCTGTCTCCCAGCCCTGATCTGGGAGCCGTGCCACTAGCCTGAGCCTGGGAACGCTGCATGTAAGCAGTTACCAGGGAGTGGAGAGTGGGGGAACTTCACACTGACGCCACAATGAAGAGCTGAGGAGGGAAATGTGGGGCATGGGGCAAAAATGACAGAGTGGCATTTCTCAATGTACCTCGCTTGAATGGGAGAGGGTCGAACATTGACACAGGTTCAATCTCAAACTCAAACTATTAGTGTTGGTGGGAAAAAGTCAGTGAATAATGCCCCACTATCAAGGTGCCCACGAGAAGGGCACAAGCCTCACAAGCTGCTCCAGTGGAACGACACAGTAACCAGTATACTAAACAGTACTGGGTGTGAATGTGTGTAACTGTATGAATATGCTGCTGGGTATTGCTGAAAGGGAGAACGGTTGCTCAACAACTTTTCAAAAGGATGAATACAGGCGAAGATGGAGAAGAAAAAAAACTTGACAGTCCAACTGAAGCCAACAGATCCCAGCAAGTCAGACTGACACACTGCTGTGGAGGCGCTGCTCTTTCGGTATATAAAAGGTTTCTCCAGGAGGAAGTGTCTGATGAACTATCAACCTATCCAAATGGGAGAGACTTCACTTCAAGTTGGAGTGAAAATGTTTCCCAATTTTACTCGACCTGTCACTACTGTCAACCTGTGTAATTTTGTGAATTTGGTGTTGCGATTCACTTTTTAGCCACTCAGTTTCCCTAAATCTGCATTTTTTTAGTCTGAACTGAAATGTATGCAAGTGCTGTGGGATGTATACATATAAGTGCACAGCAAAAGCACTGTAATATTTAGGCAACTGGACACCGGTAATGTTTAGGGGTGTAATGATTCACAGATTTCATGGTGACTTACTATAGATACAAAACAGCTGCGTCTCAATGCAACACAGTAACAAAAAAGTAACAAATGTCTGTTTTCCTTATATTTTCAATTAACAGCCAATGTGATGAAACTATTAATTGTTTCTCAGCACACAAAAGCAAATTTTACACATTAAACACCAACAACCGAATGCGGTGACAAAAACATGAGATGTCTAAGCTCTCAATTCATCATATGGTCACGTGATGTGTTTTCTTCCCCCTGTAACACTACCAAGCACTTTGATTTGGAAACTAGACACTCTGGTGCAAAAGAAAACTAAAAGCTAAAAAGCATCGTCTTCTGGGCCGGAGGCAGGATGCTCCTTTCCATCCTTCCACACCATGCATTCCTGGGGTCTCCTCCTTTAAATCTTCCCTCTCCTACTAATGGGGGGATTTATTGAGGCCTCCACTTCCAGGCTGGACTGTTTTCAGTCTAGAACACACACAGCTAAACCCCTGGGGTTTTGGAGCCCTTTACATTACAGTGACCCAATCCCTAATGGCTGTTTACAGCTGTCGCAAACGCTTCGTCCTGTACAACACCTGTCTGGAGCATGTAATCGTTAGCAGCTGTTTAACACTAGGACTTATATAGCCTAACTACAGGCCAGAATACAGTACTGTAAACAACACGTGATAGTGATACCCACATGAAATCTGTACATACAAAATGCAGGAACACCTGGCACAGGCATGCCATCTTTAACAGGCATTTGATTTTATATGTCCGCAAGTCCAGCACTGTGATGTAAGCAAGCTGCAGTGAGGTTATAAAGTGAACACAGCTGTAGTGGGTTGGAAGCACTAGCATACACACTCTCACAGCAAAACATGGCTGAAGATTTACTGGGTGGGCCGAGGAACCAAGTATAAAGTCCATTTAAATCACTGCATAGCTGATATGACAAACACCCAAATATAGTTCCCCCCACACACACAATTAATGTGTACAGCCCCTCCCTTTAATCACCTATAGTAAATTTTATTGACTTGGTTAGCTTTACAAATGGCCGAGAGGCGTATTTGTTTTGGCCTCCGGGGTTTGGAATTCTTTGACACTGCTGTCGAAGTCTGGCACGAAAAAGCGCTTCTCCAGACTTGATTATACCCATGATAATTGGACAAGTTCCTCTCGGCCCTTTTAGGGGTGGAGTATTTTTACAGCCAGAGGTCAGCCACCATTACCATTTATAAAGCAACAACCAATAGTGAAATTTCAGTTGAGGTTAATCATTAAAAAGCCTGATGGAAAACAGAGTTAATGTTAAGATAACCCGAGCTGACTAGTAAAACAGAACATTCTGACATTGGGTTATGACTAATGTTTTTTTGTGTTTGCAGGTAATATATTGGGGCCACAGTGATTTCATCCTGGTGTTACCACAGAAATCACTGCAGGTGATGTGGTGACACATATGATTCTTCCTAATTAAATGTCCAATGATACATTTTGTTTTCAACTTCCCTGCTAAGCTAAAAAAAAAAGCAAACGAGAGACATGAATAACATGAACGTGGAAGTCCTGCTCACAAAACAAACAGAACATGTTTTTTATCCCACTAAAGGCCAGACAAGAGCAAGTCATGAGGAACCAGCAAAGCCTGAAACAACACTGAAGTTGCTGAAAGTCATGGCATTTCTCTGACTGCGAAACGGAGGCTGACAATTCAGACTAGAAGAAGCATTTGCAATTTAAGCTTTCACAGCAACAACAAGGGGACAATGATGAAAACAGGGCAACAAGCTACCCTCAGGTCTTATAATATATATCACAAACTCACCAGTATGCACTAAAGTAGCAAGCTTGTATTAGGAGACTATAGGTTTGTACCATAAACAAAACATACTATAATTGAATTTCCTCTTTTTCCTCTGGCACAGTCCCTGCTGTAGTTAATAGTACCTTCAGATTCCCTAAAATTGCTGTTGTGTGTTTGTCCCATGTTGTCATTACCCAGACCTAAGAGCACTGCCAAAAGTCAGGAGACAGCTGTCCTGACATCACCCCTGAACGTAATATCAAACGGACCCACCCTCATGTCATCTACATGTAGTAACTACATTATATAAACACATCTATCTTACAATGAAACCCACAGGTGCAAATGAATAAATGTCCAGTAATGATGGATTGTTTGAGGCCATATGAAAAAATTTAAAGATCAGAGGGGTTCACTCCCTGCTAAATCATTAAACAAGAGACTGAGATGAAAGAAGGAAAACTTCCTTTACAGGAACTGTAAAGTAGATGCTTCTCCAGTGATAGTAGAGTAATTCAACTAGATGGGAAAAAATACAAAAAATGTAAATTGACCGAAGAGAAATACATATTGAGTCAGTTGTAACACCTGAACAATATGTCTTGCAATTGAGAGTGTATAAAAAACTAGTTAGTAAGAGAGCAGATAAAGTCAGAGCAGATAAACAGTTAGCTAAAAGTAAAAAGTGGATACAATTGGTTAAAGGTAATAGATGAATGGTTGAAATAGCTTGAAGTAAGTGATAAACAGTTGAAATAAAAGTAATGTATAAATGGTAATAAATAAATAAATAATT
The DNA here is from genome assembly GCA_036937835.1 of Pampus argenteus. Classification (NCBI taxonomy): domain Eukaryota; kingdom Metazoa; phylum Chordata; class Actinopteri; order Scombriformes; family Stromateidae; genus Pampus; species Pampus argenteus. Next base: position 11,771,596 of record CM072870.1, read on the forward strand.
TACTGTTGGTTTGTAGTAGTAGAAGGGTAATTTGAAAGACTCGCCATTATAGATATTGGATATAAACATTTGCCTACAACACTTTATGTTCATATTTTATCCATTTTTTTTGTTTTGTTTTTACAAAAACAGGCTAAGACAGAGTTTAACTTGGACAGGATCCAGTTCAAGTGTGAACATGGCAACCACAACATAATAGCGACATAGTGGGCAAGTACATGCTTGCCCATGCACATACTCATAAGCATGCTGCTGCATGCAAGTGTGCAAAGGCAAGTCCTTGCATGTCCACACATACAAACACAAACCTTTAAAGTACTATTTACTCCTATGAAGAGGCTTCGTAACATACATTGCTTGGGTGGATTCTTAGTTATGCTGCAAATTGAAGAGCAAGACGTTTGTGAGAGCCTCCCAAAAATTCTGCACATTGACATAAATATCAACTGTGAGCAGACCTATGGCTATGGTAGTAATCAGAGCCATGTCACATCTGCTTCTAAAATACACAGACACACTATTTGACAAGTGACTTTTTGTTTGGGCAATCGGATGTCTATTTAGGCCTGCAGGGCCTGGGATAATGTTGCTATTTAAATTCATAATACACAAAATGTAAGGGGCATAGGTTTGTTAGCATCTGTACTCTCCACTGTTTGAGCAACTACCTTTGCTTTAGAAATCCCCAGAAAACTGGTAGGCGGGGAGATCTCCGATTGTCTGGTATTGCCAGAGTTAGGTCAACCAATCTTCTCAATCAAATTTCTAAGTTTTGTTTCATTCATTTAAAAAACATTTCCTATATCGGGGTGGAAATGTAAAATTTCTGACTGAGGCCAGCATCCCTATATCTGCTCTTCAGCCACTACAACCCTCAGTGTTAAATCTTATGAATAACAATGCTCTACGACAATGTGGTGACAACTCGCATCGTGAGAAGACTAGAAGTGATAAGATTGTGGACAGGACTCACGTCATCATCTGAGGAAGAGCCTCGAAGTGAGACGGAGACCACTGGTGGAGCAGCGACAGGGACAGGCCTGTCTTGGCTCAGTGTTGGTATGGTGATCACATTGCTGGTGACGGCCTGTGGTGTCTGGATCTGTAGCACCTGGTTTGGCTGAGACAGCACAATGGGACAACCTGAGGAAGGGGACAACACATAGACACTGTCAAATTACAGGGCTTAGCTATGCTTTAATCATATAATTTTACTGTATGATCAACATTGATTAAGACAGTGTTGTGTCTGTGTGCATTTTCTGATTCCACAATTTGTCTTGCCATCTATAAGAAAAACATTTGAGATAGTATTCTATTATGCTAGCTGGACGTCTTATCAGTGTTTTGTTTAAAGAGCCTCCTGCTGCAGATGGCATAGTTCAACTACTAGAAGTCCCTACACCACAGGTGACCTGCATTAACCCCTTGGCTTTAACAGGGCTCACTGTGTTTAAAGTACAGGTGGAAAATATGTTTACTATCTTGACCTGTGGTCTTAAACTTCCACATTCCAAACTAAGTTTTTATGTGAATAAGCACACATAAACATGCACGTGTGCCCACATCTTAAACTTATTATGGCCTGAAAGACAGAAACTAGCAAAAGCTCAACAAAACACAATACTGTCCATTCCTGAAACCAACAACCTTCAACTCCAATACTAAACAGCCTTTAAGTGATAATCATGTCGAGGTGCTAGCCAGTCCTGCTAATAAATATATGTGTTCAATGTGTGTGTCTTTTGCCCAAGCTCACCATCTGAGGTCAGACCCAGGTCAGACTATACAATATGAACTACTCAGTTATTATCTCTAATTTCTTTATCTGCCTGATGCACAGGGTTCACTCCTGTGTTTAGGAGAGCACGTTAAACAAAAGAAACTCATAATACAGAACAGGCTTGACTTGGACTAAAGTTGGAAGTCTAACCATCTTCCACCTTGGCTATTACCAGACAGAAAGTAGAGCCAAATTCAAATTCAAGTCGAGAGAAGTCAGATACTCCACCCACTTGGGTCCCAGACAATGACATAAGCATTTATATTGGCCTAGGTGATGCTGATGTAACACACAGAGAACCAGATTGGTAAAGCAAGAAAGCTAAACGACAAAACAACAGCAATAATGACTTTAATGCGCAAAAAAACCCACACACACAGTCCCTAAATAGTCTTAGGCTTACATGTGGGTTGTAAAACAAACTTACGATGGTTGATTCCCATAGTTGGACTTTTTTCAAATGTAACCTTGTCTTATGAGTATTGTGTTTATAATAAGGAAACATTAAGATTGACATTAAGATGATTGATTTGCTTATTATTATCACCACCAAGCAGAATAGACTGAGACAGTGAGGACTGAAGGTTCACAATAACAAGGTTAAAGCGCCATCTACTGGATAAGACACAAATGGGCATTTTCTGTCTAAGCAAAAAAGTAAATATTATTTATTTATTTATTTATCTGAGAGCTCAAACATTAATATTATTAGATTCTCCCTAAATTTAAATAAATTACAAAATACGCTCAGTAAAGAATACCGCACTGAATGTGGCACCTCATATATATATGTCCAAAACTCTGGTCTGATGCAATACAGCGCGATGTAAAGCAGTGTGAGCTCTGACCTGGAGGGGGCGCTGGTTGGATGTTGAAGGGAGCTGGCTTGACCACAGGCAGCACGGTGGTCTGCAGAGGCTGGATGATGATTGTCTTAGCCTGCAGGGGAGCTGATGCATGAGCCAAGGGCACAGCTGTAATCATAGGTTTTGGCTGGATGGAAACCTTTGGGCCGAACTGAATTGGCCTCTTAATTGGCTGTGCTGGTTTGGCTGTGTGTCGGGGGACGGGGAACGAAGGAGTGAGACAAAAGAAAAGGATTTTACGGAAAATACAGGGAAGCCTAACTCTGAGCTCATAAATCTATTGTCAACAAATAGTGTCCTTTATTCATCTTTAACTTTAAAAAAAATTACATCCAAGATTTTTGTAAACCCAGAATGTGATGTAGAATTTCTCCTGTTTTTTTGGACAAAGGGTATAAATATGCACGACAGCCGAATATGCAAAACAGTGGAGGCAGCCTCACCTCGTGTGGTCTGGCTGGTCCTTTTTGGTGCTTTCTTAACTGGGGACACAATTTCAAAAAAGCCACTGGACTCTGAGCAGACTGAAACAGGAGAGGGCTGCGACTGTGGAGACAGGGCCTCATCCTGGATGGAAAAGCAGAGAAGACTTTGGTTTATCCACAACAGCCTGTTATTGGCATCCAAACAGGCTATTAATGAACAATATAACTAAGAGTAGCTTTAGAATCACAGGAGTATGTTTGCCTGCAGTTGTATCCATAAACAAATGTCTAAACAAAGTAGAGAAAAATATCTTGTTGTCCTAGTAGGCATAGAGGAGACAGTCAAGACACAACAGAATAAGTATGGATCAGATGTCTTTGTCTAATTCAATTCAAAGACACAAAGTACACAAACATGTCCTTGGACTCAGTCAGGGTGATTCAGTTAGCAAACAAATCTGTACAGTCAGTGTTGGGGCCAGACAATGTAGATGTAACCTATGTCCTTGTTTTGACACACTGTGAAAACATCTGCCTGCTAAATTATGCTAATGTGGCTGAAGTTGTCAGCACCTTTTTTTAACGAGGAGGTGGGGCATCACTCAGATGGACAGTAAATTATTAGTTTGACAAGGTGTTTAAGGCTTTTGTTAATAAGTGTCTCAAGTGAGGGAGTGTGCATATGTATACAGTATGTGTGTGTTTCTATCCAAAGGCAAAGAGCAGCTGTCAATGTTTTGGACACCATCTGGATGAAGCTTTGATGTGTTCCAGCTCTGCACACCAAAATGTGCACATATGTAAATACGCTCGACCAATAACAAAAGATAAAAATCTGCATTGTAAATACAAGTCAAATGCTTGAAAGCAAAGAAGGACAAAGAGTTGAAGACTGACTTGTAATGAGTATGGGGACAGAGCTTCCACAGAGGCAGGAGAGGAGACAGAGCTCAGAGTGTGGGCCGGTGAGAGAGAGTCCACACTCACCTCACCATCTGGAGGCACAAGGACAAAGACACAGAAAAACCTGTCATATATGTAGAATGGGCTTGCGTGATGAACTAGAGTTTTACCAGACATATGTTCAATAGATAAACACCAGACTCCTACTTCCCTCATTTCATTCTGTACAGTGAAACATCTGTGTCACAGTACCTGTGCAGACGCTGCTTGTGTCCACTCCATTCCAGGGGGGTATGTCAATATCAAAGTCTAGGTCTGGACCCTCACCAGTCTGAGAAAAAAAAAACATACTAAATATACACTTTTTACTTTCAAAAGTCTATCTTTGATTAACAGTGTGAGTAACAGGCATATAATTGTTTTGTTTATGAGCCATAAAGTGTGGAAAACTGCTGAAAACGGTTATATCGTGTGGGTAGGAAACTCCAAAGTAATAAAAGTACCTTGTAAAAGTTTCACTTATTGCTTACAGTATACCTGACACCAACACATTGTGTTGAATGTGTATTGTTTGTGTGTATGTGTGCAGATATTCGTCATGTGGGGACGTAAATCTGCAAGTGACCTTAATGTAAATCATTAATTTTAGGGTGAAGACTAGGTTCAAAGTTAGGGTAAGGGTTAGGGTTAGGGGTGTAATGGTTATCGTTAAGGTTAGATAAGTCTCCAGGAAATGACTGTAAGTCAATGTAATGTCCCCTGAAGAGACAGAAACCCAACATGTAAATGTGTGTCTGCCTCTGCATCTCTATACACATGCAAATATCTTCCATTTATATTTCCTGTTTGTGCTGTTTTTCAGGGTAGTCAATGTTCCAGTTGACATTTACATATTGAGAGGATGAGTTACTCACATAGCTAGCATTCGCCAGGGCCTCAAGCAGCTCATCTGCATCTCCGAGGTTGTCGAGCTCATCAAAAAGGCTAATGTCTGTGTAATGACAGGCAAACATACAATGCACAACAGTTTGACCAAGGGTTTAATCGTGACATTGAATGGTAATAAAAGTAAATATGAAACAACTAAAACTACTGAAACAAATATTTCAGTACATCTCAATGCAGCAAGTATACAATAAGTTGTACTTGAAGGCGAAATGCTAATGATGTCACCATGGGCTTTGGGAAACAGTGACTGACAGTTTTCACCACTTTCTGACATTTTATAGACCAAACAAACTAACTGATTGATTGAGAAAATAAACGATTCATCTCTAGAGTTGAGCAGAGACTCACAACAAAAATTGAAATTAAAAATAAATACATAATAAAATAGTAAAGTGAATAAAGAATGTTCTCAAAACATATTTCCATACTGGTCATTATCCTTAAAATGTTAAATACTGAATACTGGTAGCTATATAATATATATAATATATAATACTGGTTCAGTTTCTCCACAAATAGAGCAAACACAGATAAACACCATCACTGATCAAGATCCATGTTTAGAGAGTATTTATGGGTATTATCTGTATTAGACAAGCGTGACCTACTATGTGTAGAATAGGTTCATGTCAATTATTATAACCGTTATTTATATTCAGTTTCAGCAGGTTACATCATCTGAAGATAGCTAATGCTAACTCGCTGGCTAAAGCGTAGGATACACAAGTAACGTTACGTAAAACATGTTGTAACAATGCAAACTTTTAATTTAAATGATCTTATTTACAGCTAATTTGTTTTGCTGATTTAAAGGTTTATTTGTTAGTCAGTCACTGTTAGCTATCTATGTTTCCCTGAGTGGTTCTTTCTAGTGACACTTACCCCACTCGCCTCCCTGGTCAATGGAGATGATGCCTGTCTCACTGTCCATCATGGGGTATTGTTGATGATTTTCGAGGTCTAACGTTAAGTCGGATGACATCCTCTTTTAAATTCATTAGTAAAATAGTCTCAGAATAACAAGTCTTTCAGTTGTTGTGTTATACTGTAGGAAACTTCCTATTTGACGCATAGATACACGTATGACTTAACCATAAATCTACGGGTGTCACCGAGGGACAAAAACAAAAAGCAAACCAGTGAGCCGAGGGGCAAAGCAGGAAGTGTTACTGTAGCTGGTGTTACCTAACCGGGCCACGGGGCGTCAGGATGGCACTGCCGGCTGAAAGCAGAGAAAAGGTCATGAGCTCCATGAAGTTAACCTCTTGACAGCGAGTTCAGTCATGACACCACAGAACAGAGAAGTGATTCAAGAAGACTATGATGGTTTGTAAGTGCATTTTAAGAGCCGACTTGAGGACCAAGCCCCAGTGGTGCAAAGTAACTACTGGTAAGTACATTTATTTGTTCTGGGATTATGATTGACTGTCAGGTAATTGTTCCCTGTTGTCTTTCACTGCACTTGTATGACACCACAAACAAATTCAAACTAGTAAGTCAAACTGCCGTTTCCAAGGTCAACAATCAACTGTGATGCTGTACATGAACAAAATGTCCTAAAAGTGCTATGGATGAAACCATAACAGCTCCATGTCCATGACACCTTGGATGATGATCATAGTTGAAAATCTTCGGAAAAAGCTAGTAAGTGGTCTTTGAGACAGACACGTCATGTCCATCACACGGTTGGAAAAGCAGGCATTGTCACATGAGTCATTAATGCTTCATGGTGGTCATGTAGGACATGTTAGAATTTAGGTATCTAACAGCCTAAATTATTTAAATGCCCTCTGAATATGATGTTGGTGAGCTGGCCAGTGTCTTTTGACCATTCAAATCACACACAATTCCCACTGGTTCTTCCCATATGTTGTGAATTTGTGAATGGCTCAGCTTGATGAGTCGGTTTCACCTGGCCTCGCCTGGAGAAGACAGTTTGGTTGACTGCTGTCTTGTCAGTTCAACAACAGCCAAGGCATTGAAAAGGCAGCTGGATCTGAAGAGAGTGACAGTCATGTGTGGTGGTGGTTGGAGTTGGTGCGGACAGGATGGATGAATGCTTGCATACGGGTTACATCAGTTCTGGTGAGAATTGTACGTTAGTGTCATGACAGGGAGTGCAAGCATCTGGCTTTGAACCCCTTTAAGCCGCTATAGAGCCTGTTGGAAGACAAAGTCTGAATTAAGGTTGCCAAACATAACCTGAGTTCTATGAGTATAAAAGGAGAAAAAAGAAATACAGAATATATCATAGACACAAACAAGACAATCTGATAAGTAACAAAATTAAAAACTGTTATATAATATCTTCTGTGTAAATTGCTGGAGTGGACCCTTTACAGACAGACAATCACATGACAGTTATCAAAACAGACATTTTTTTGTCACTGTCTTGATTGGCATAATTAGTACATGAATCATCAGAATTAGTGCATGAAAATGTCAATGCGCCTATAATTTGTCTGTCCTCATACAACTGTGACTCACATATATAACCCCTGCATGTTGTATACACACTGTAGACAAGGAAAACACAGCAATGACCTTTATAATTTTACACATTTGCTGTGTGAGCTCCATGTTGCATGCATTTGGCAAGCGGCTCCAGACCCTGATCACGTCAGATAAACGTGTGTTGGCTCTGTAACAGAATGGATCAGGTCTTACAAAGTACAAATGGTGTGATTCTTAAATGGCACAGGCACAGTAGTTAGTCACATTGTGTGCTAAAAATCAGTAGCAGGTTTAAACCGGACCCAATCCTTCATGGGCATTTCAGGTCGTGGTGAGATTAACCTGAGGTGGTCTGGTTTATTCCCTGCTGGACTGGTACAGCTGCGTTCTGAAAGAGCAAGCCCCCAGTCTGTCTCAACTTATTACAGAAAGGCAAAGACTAACACAAAGGTCAACCATCTGTCAGAAGTCTGCATTCCACCTATGATATAAAACCCAATCAACTAATGTAAGCAATCTTACTTCATAAATCACTGCTAAATCCAAAAGGGTTTAAAAGTGTCTTTATTGCCAACGTGACAGTGTGCCTATGTAGCTTCTTGGAATCCAGTTACCTTAACTAAAAGTCAAAATGTGTGTAAAACAATCTTTACAAATAGAAACCATGTGTCTGCCTATATCATGTGACTTTTTGGTCATGTTAATGCAAGCATGCCTGATTGAAGTGGTCTGGTAATGGCATATAGATGATACCTTAGTCTGTGGGCAGTTCAGCCTCATCATATTGATTGTGTGTAAAGCCCCTTAGACCCAGACACGGACAGCAGATTAACAGGTTAACGTGATATGTTGGCAGAGCGGTTTTGTAAAATCGATTAGGAGCTTTGGTCACATCGTCTCTCCTGTTGAAGCTGCTACAACATGTCACCTCTTTTGTTTAAAGCATGACATCCATTTTCAAGCTTTGTTATGTTCAAAATATCAGAGCATTTAAGAAATATTTCAATGTCTAATCAATCTAGAATACCAACCATGGTATTTTGTATCACCCTAGATTTTAAGCCTGTGAATATTCTCATTCATCCAGGTCATAGTTATCTCAATTATTCTTTATTCTCATTATGATAATGTTACAGTGTTTTTGGATGACTACTGGATGTTTCAAGTTGGATTTACACACAAACCTAAACAATGACATATAATGTGGGCATTATGACAGAGAGAGAGAGAGAGATCCATTGTTTATGATAAAGCAATTAAATACATTTGAATCATTTATTTTTTTTCACATTTCTTTCATATTCATATTCATCAGCATCACTATAAATATGCCATTGTTAGCCAAAATATTATTATCTTTGTCCCTTGGCCAGATGTTAAATTAGCCATTAAAACAACAATAAAACAACATCATAACAAGAGAAAGCAGGCTAAACATGACGTAGCTGAACGAAGGATACAAAGCTAAAAGGAACAAGGCAAACAACCAACAAAACAAGCAATACAGAAACATGTTAAGCAGACAATCATGATGTTACAATAAGCAAAATACCCAACAACGTCATCAACATCACATCATAATAATAATTCACAATATTTTATAAGCATCCTATACACCCACAAATGTTTGTTCAAGATCATTCAACTTTAACATTTTAAGTGGCTATATACAATAAAACAGTAATGCTTCTTGACGCTTGTTATCTGTAGTCCTGATGGCTAGAGATAATAAAGCTTTACCTGCATTAGAGATGAAATGAGATAAATAGCACGCAGTTGTTCACTGGAATCCAATTACACACAAATGTGCTACTATTCACAAATCCTGCCGTTACAATCCGACAATTAGGCTAATGTCTGTATGACTGCTGCAAATTATTTAGACTTACTTAAAATATTCAACAATACAACATAGTCACTAACTCATGCATCATAGTAATTACCATTTTGCTATACTTTTCTTTTATTCTCAGGTGGTTATATTATTAAATGTATTGTAAGAAGAAGTAAAATATGAAACAAAACAAAGATCATATATTGTCACAAACAATGTCACCATACTGTTAAAAAATAAATACGGTAGTGTTGTTTATGCGGAGCAGGGTTTGAAATTAGACTTTACCGCCAAATGATTTCATTTAAATTTTGCAGAGGCCTGTTAGCGTGTTAGGTCAAGACCCTTTGGTGGATTGACAGCCTATTTTCAAAAATCAAGTTGTTTTTGCTGCAAATTTTTGAAAGGATGTAAATGTCTGGAAAGTGTAAATGTCAAAATTTTTTGCAATTACAGTATGTACTTGTGTTTTTAAGAAATACTTGAAATAGCTGACGCGTGTTGAGAACTTTTCCACCCATGTGGCCACGCAAGGCAGTGAGTTGAGGACAAGCTTCTTCTGAGCAAAGAGAAACCCTTTTGCAAAAGGGAGTTTGAGCTACATTTCATCTTTTGTGTCCCAGATTGATGACCTATGAGATGGATGATGTTCTGTAGTGCTGTGTGGCATTGTCTTATTCTGGCTGACACAAAGAGGGAGAACACTTATCATCTCGGGCTTATGTATAGAGCAGGGGGGCAGGGGGTGTCAGAATAGTGAAGAGGGACCAGGAAGATGGGGGGTGGTGGAGGTCTCTCCGATAAAGCATGATAGAGATGAGCTAATGACAGCGGAGGCAGATGGAGAGAGCCATCACCCATGACGACGCAGCCAGAACCTCCATCCTGAAGCCAGAGGAGGACGGATACAGAAAGGGAAGGAGGGAAATATAGGAAAGGGGCCAAAAAAAGAGAGGAAGAGGGGGAAAAAGCTTTGGTGTGTGTGCCTGTGTCATCAATCCACACATTATTGAGTGTGTGCTCTTTGTATGAATGCATGTGAAGCGCTGTTTTAAAGTGAGACAAAGCAAGCGGTTTGCTGCTCAGGTTTGTGTTGGCCTTTTAGCAGCACTGAGACTTGCTAGCAGGTGGCCCAGGTTTGTGGAGCTTGGTTTAGGATTAGGCTTTAGGACATTGTTTGGTGGGGAATAGTGCTGTGAATACAAAGGGATTAGTGCAAAGGGTTGCTTCATTGACTGTGAGTTTGTGTGTGTTGGGAAGGTGGTGGTGGGGGGTTAGGAATCTGAAGTTGATGGATGGATTGGATAGGCACCAAAAAATAAAACATTTGCTGTAATCAGACACTGTGCAGTTCTGGGATAGAAATATTGTGTGACTTTATTTTCCAAAATAAGAGTAGCTAAATAAAGTTTTAATATGGGGATTTTAATGTCAACATTCATGAAAACAGAAAAACTACACAAGTTCCCACGTTCCTCTCCTAATGCACTAGAGAAAGAAAAAGAGAGAGAGAGAGAAATCATCTCAATGCCTTGAACCATGTGCCACCATTAGGGACACACAAAGAGATCTGACAAATGACCATTTTAATGTCCCTCTCTGACTTTAATGAATTTATACGTTATCTGGCCCTAATGGAGGCTGCGGCTGAGGGGCTGGCGCAAGGCCATAACAAATGAAAAGCTCTGATTAGAGTAGAATGAGCCGAGAAAAAAATGTCATTCATCTTGGTTAGCATCCTCCTGTGCTCTTTTATGGCTCGCTGTTACAAGGACGGTGGAGCCGGGGGTGCTTGTCCCATTAGCGGGGCGGCCCAGTGGTCAGCAGGCCGGCGTTGACGGAGCGTCTGCCCGCTCCGCAGTTCAATGCCTCAGTGCGGCTTGACTCCTGAATAACCTTCTGAGGTACCGGGAGCTTCACCCCTGCATGACCCCGCACTCTGAAGAGGGGTGTGGGGGGACTCCGGGGGGTACCCAGACCTGGACTAACACTAGCAATAGGTAAACACTGGAGGGATTCACCCTGAGAAAGCACTCTTATTTGAAATTTTTTAGAAACATTAATGTAATAGGCTTTAATGAGTCCCTAATTAGATGTGTAAATTAGACTTATTGACACAAAATAAAACAGAGAGGTATGTGGCTGAAAAAAGGGGATTTGCACATTACAGTGTAAGAGAATTAAAATGAATGCAAATGTTCTGGTTCAAGGCTGCAGTTAAAAGTAGGTCATCACAATGAATGTGTAAACCGCGCAGGTTTATAAGCAGTAGGCTACAATGCTGAAAAATAATCAGAACAACATTAAATATTTTTATACTATCACGTCTCTTACGTCACTAATAAACATTTCATTATTAGACTTACAAGCTGCTGTGTGTTATTAAAGATCATGTAGCCTAGAAAACGACTGAAAAAAAGGGAAAGTTGTTTTAAAAAAAAAACCGAAGGTATCGCCGACTTTATTCTTTCCGCCGTGATCCCGGAAAGTAACATTTTACTCTGGAAATATTGCAACACAGTATCACTGCATGAGAGATATTTCGTCATGATCGTGTTCGAGCTTGATATCGACCACTGTTGTCATTGGGAGAAGCCTTGTTTTGCCGCCGCCCCCCCTCGCTGGGCCCCCGTGTAGAGCCGCCTTGCAGAGTTCAGTCGGGCTGGGAGAGGAATGCGCTGGGATGCGGAGCAGCACCGACTGTAGGAAATCAACGCAACAACTCGCACAGTATGGACAGTAATGATCCGTATTTACACCTAAGTAAGTACGCCCTAACGATTTATTCAGAGCGCAGGCCGCCTGTTGGGTTGATCACAAAGCTGCTGCGTTTTGTTTTGACTCAGAGGAGAGTGCGTTTGTTTCATGGCGTCTTCTCTCCAGTCTGCGAGCTGTGCGCGAAAACAACCGCGGACTTTAACCACCGACTCCCGTCTGTGAATCCGGTTGTTAGACTACTCTGTTAAGAATCGCTATGCAACTGCCGACTGAAACGAAAGATGCAGCCAATGCAAAAGTCAGGTGATCGTGGTTGTGCCGGTCACGCAAGGTCAGAGGTTGGCACTTTAATTGTGCTTATGTAATTTATGGCGCTTGTCGCGCGTCTCTTGCTAAACTGTTTGAGACAGAAACAGAATTTATTGGTCTGTGATGGTCGTCAGATCCAGAGAGAAATGCATGAAACAGCCCGAGGAATGGCGGATTTCTACTGATATATAAACTTGTAGGCTACTCCGTGGTGAACGGGAGCAGGAGCATTGCTTGACTATCGCGCCCTGGTCAGCGCTGTGGCTATATTCAGCCGAATGACAGCATGATGTGATTTTTGCTAAGTAAAGCTGAACTCTGGTCTGACTCGGTGACTTTGCCCTTGAACCAGCTGATGACTTTTTCCTTTATGATCAGGATTGTTTTGTGGCAGCCTAAAATCCACCGACAGGGCAAACTCCACAGTTTCCACTGTGGAGTTTGCAACATGTGGAATACATATCCAACTTACAGTATGCCTAATAAGTGTTAGTCCTGTGTTTTTGTGTACTAAATACTAAACCTTTTCAATTACACTATGTGGATACAGAGTCTGAAGCTTCAAGATATATATGTGTGTGTGTGTGTGTATGCATATCATTTATCATGTGATGTTTTTTTTTCATCTCCCTGAAAGATGCATTCATTGTGAAAGCACTGCAGTAGAACTATAGCATGTGCTTCTAACTCCACTGTGGGGGGAAGTGACAGATAAGAGTGTTGCATTACAAGGAAACAAATAAAAACAGTCTTTGAAGACCTAAATCGTGCAGCCCCTTTATGTTATCACAGATATCTCGGCACCATTTGGAGGGGCTGAAAATTGTTTCCATAATGAATGTGGTTCCCAGAGGAATGAGAGAGACATCTGGATGGGACAGCATGTAGAGGGAAGCCAGGGTGTACAGAAGTGCTGGAGCATTTCCTCTGGGCATTCATTCTTGTTTGTCTTTAAAGAGTTGCTTACTCTGATCAGTTTATAGTGGAACCCCAAGATTTATGCAGATTAGCACAGCATCACTCTGCCGTGTCGGTGTGCTGTTATTGATCTTTTTAAACATTTGCCAGTCATGTAGTCCATTGCTGATATTCCAAAGGTTTCCATCTGCTTACAGCTACATAAAGCAGTCTGTAAAACATTGTGAAATGTAAATGTTTGGCTCACATCACTTATGCACATAATATGGTCACATTGTAACTTTTTGGTTGTAATTTACATACTTCTATAGTCTGATTTATTCTTGTTTTGCTGCATTTATATGTTCTTGCAGATGCTTTCCAACCCCACACAGAGTAGGCTCTGATATAAACACTGAACATTTTTTCATTTTTGGCATGATTAAGGGAAGATGAGACATAGGCATAAGGACATTTCTTATCTTTTAGTGTATTTATGTTGTGAAAGTTAGTGTTGAAGCCACTGAGTTGTTTCTTAGTGAAAGCCACATCCTCTGAAACATCCCCCAAGGAAAAACTGTTCTTGCTTTGTTCATGTGTTGGCTCACAGCTATGATTAATGACGTATTTTTTCACCAAAAATGTATGGGGCCATAAACATTACTCATTACTCACATGCTTCTTGAACGGGAGATGATTACTCAAAAGTGAACACGCTCCCTTTGCAACCCGTGAAGAGCATGTCTGCTAAGGCAAAGTGGTGTAAAGTCAAAAACAGATTGGTGATTATGCGCAGATTGTTTTGTGAAACCTTTTTCCAGACATGTTATGTTTCAGCAGGTTAGATGCAGGCCCTTCAGCCTCAGGCTTTAAGTTGAATCAGCATTTTTCTCTGTCAGCACTAAAGCATTTTTTTTTGCCCATCAGCAGAAGTGATTCTAGACACACTTTTTGACGATGAGAACTTATTTAACTCGCAGATCATGTAAGTCATGACAGGAATGGAGAGTGAAGCAAGCAAAATAAAGGGGAAGTGCAGGGGATGAGGGCGGAGAAAGAGGTCACCCTAGTTGATGTAAGTTCACATCACTTGCAAGGGGTCAATGATTCATACTCACTCTCTCTCTCTCTATCTCTCTCTCTCTCTCTATCTCACACACGCACTTCCCAGTTGCAGATATACAGTCTTCCTATGTAATGCAGTGCTTATTGTACAGAAAAAATGTGACAATGAATATCATGTGACTTAAAGAATGTGGGTGGTACTATTTGTCTGTAAAGCTTTCTAACTGCTATCGCTGCACAGAGGATTCCCCTCCCACTCCTGCAGAGTTAAATAAACCACACAGATAGAGAGGGCGTGGCTCTCAGCAGGTATTTGCTCAAGGATCCTGTCGCTTGAGACCTGTCATGCTTCAATGCCGGCACATGCATTAGCACACAATACATACAATAGGTGTATTTCCAGGCACTTTTGATTGAGTGTGTGTGTATTTATGTGTCAGTGTAAAAAAAGTGCTTCATTGTATGCGTGTGCTAATTGTGCGAAGAGGATGAGGGAAAAGAAGGGGCGTAAGGAGGCCATTCTCTGGGCTAATTGCCAGTAATTAGTCATTAGTGAAGAAGGTCAAAGCCTTGATTTAATTCCAGCTTTAATCAAGCAGAGAACCTTGAAAGGCCCCACAGGCTGCAAGAGTGTTTGGTTATGAGATGTATATAGCTATTTCTTGGCTAATTATGCAATAACAATATACATGTCACACATGGGTGCACACCAACTCCCTCAAGTCTCTCTGATCTTAATCATCAATCCATCCCAGTGTTTGCTTTGAATGAATTCAGCTATTACAAGGCATAACAGCTAAATAAATGGATACATTTCAATCTCTTGTTAATGATGTAGCTCCTCACAAACAAAATAAATGTTACGTTTTGCACCTGTACATACATGGAGCAATAACTGTTAATGTGCCTGCAAAAGTTATTTCCAGTATCAACAGAAAACACCTTTTTACTTGATTCCAGCTTCTCAAAAGTGAGCATTTTCAGCTTTTCATTCTCCTGTTTTATATCATTGGAAATTAAATATGTTTGGGTTAGAGTTGCATTGATTAATCGGTTAATTCATTGGTCGATCAGTAGAAAATTTATCAGCAATAGTTGTGATAATTGATCATTTTTTTTAAGCAAAAACAGCAAATATCTGGTGGTTCCATGTCTTTAAACTGGGAATTGCTTTTCTTGGACTTTCTTGGACATTATTGTAAATTAAACAGGACACACCATTATCCAGTATTTTCTATCATTTTACTATTATTCAAAATTAATCAACATATTAATCATTAAGCAAAATAATCATTTGCTGCACGCCCTATACCATGAGTCCCAAAGCAAGTAAATAATTAGTGTAAGCTTCATGGAGCTCATTAACATTGGGATTGATGAGGGGAGATTTATAGCTCAGTAGAAGTTGCTTTGACTGGCCAGGCAGGGGTTCTTCATGGCATAAATGGGAGCAACAGGTAACAGCTAAGTACATTACATCCCATTAAACCTCTCCATTGAGAGGCATGAAGAACACACTATAAACCTCGCTTGACTATTTTGAGTGCGCCGAGTCTCATTTTAGTGTTGTAGTCCTACCTTGCACCGCCAAATGCTAGTGTGTACTCTTTAACACAGCACACAAGCTTACACCACTGTTTTGAGAAAAAAAAAAACAACCCTGTGTCTTTTTGCCCTTTTCTGCTTTTTACACATTTCACCCAATCAAGTATATTGCATGATGATCTTTCCTCATGTCAAAATCGCTCATCCTGTCAAAACTAACTGCTCGCAAAATTTATAAAATATATATATATATAATAAGTGGACATAAATATACATGACACTGACAAACTGGCAAGTAAGTGAATTGAAATTTGGATTAGGTAGGGTAGGGTTGCTCTCCTTTTTGTTAAGTTTGTAGCTCCATCTTCCATAATACATCTATGATTGCTAAATCCTAGGGTTAATTTGGTGTTTTTTTATGTGGGCCATGACATACTATTATAACACAGTGTGTATTTATGAAGGGCTATTATTTTAGCTTCTCCCTGTGGGATTTGTTAAGTCTGAAAGAGTTGCAAGTGTCTCTTCTCCTTCACTGTCTCCTTGTGTTGGGGCTGCTGTGTTTCTTGTCAAGTTAATGTCAGTGGAGATCTGATTACTGGTGGCAATCCTTCAAGCGTTGTATAGACATTTGATCCAGTTGCATGCAGGTGCACTGCACATAAGAAACTCTGTTGAATCGTGTAAGTAAAATAAGATTAGACTATAAGAGTATAACGGATAACTGATAGGATGGCAGGGTAAATTAAATGCAGTGGCTGCACAGTTAAATCAATGACAGTTTCACATTAATTGGCTAGGGCTATTTTCTGGTGAGGATATGACACACTTTCATGGCTAAGAATTCATGCTGCCTCAGGCATTTATTTATAAAATTACTGCTGTGTTTTGCATCCTGATTATTCTGTTTTTGGAAAGCCTGTTCTGATTGTTGCAGTGTTGTAAAGACATAAACTTCTCCTGCGTTTTGCAGTTTATTTAGGCTCCCTTAGGCTTTGCCATGTATTGTTCTTTGTTGCCTTTAAGGTATATTTTTGGCCTGTGCCTGCATCTGGGTTTTCGCTTTGCTGTGTGTTTGCATGGCCATCCCAGGACATTGAAAAAGACAATTCCTGACTTCCTGGAATGCGATATATGTTTAACTCTTGTTAAACACACAAACATGCTAACAATGTGCACACAGGCAGCTTGGCATGTCACAATAACCGTGTATACCGGTCCGATCTCATGGCATCAAGGAGAATGACAGATGTTTTTTTGAGTGAGACAGAAGAGGGAAGAGAGAATTCTTAAGCGTCTGGCTGCTTCATTTCCAACTCTCACATCCTATTTATGCCAGTTACATATTAGACATAGAGTCTGTGACTAATATTCTGAAAAAGAGAACAAAATAAGAGGGAAAATATGCCATTGACACATAAAAACCTCTGTGGACTATACAGGAACATCACTGTCTTCCTGTCTTCCCATGCTCTCTAGTCTTGATCCCTTTTAAGAGCTAGTAATCGGAAACTTCTGGTTATACTCTACTCTCAAGCGTGACCCCCTCTCTCTGCCCAACCCATACCACCCTGCCTCCTCATCTCTCCCTCCTGCCAGACACCCTGTTCTGCCACTACAACAGGTGTCTCTGCACTGATAGTTTAACCAACACCCAGAGAGAGAGAGGGAGTGAGAGAGACAGAGATATGAGCGGGTGGTAGAGGAGCTGATTTGTGCAGCAGTCGGGCAGCAAACAGTTCCTGTGGGATTGATCTCTGGGGAAGGATAATCTGGGTAATCCTATAACCGGCGCCGGTCGACTCCACCTCTTTTGCTCCTCGCTGACGTCCCCCCCCTCCCTCTTGTCGTTGATTCTTCCGCTTCTGTTCTGTCCTTAAAAGTGTTTGCGATTCTGAGTGTCCACGTCATTTTCAGTTTGTCACCACGCCAGCTCTTGAGTCTGACTCCTCCACCAGAGTGACTGGCATCCTGCCAGCGCCACCTTTACACCTGAAGGCATGTGGCACCCTGTGGTATCACCTGCAACTGGAGGCAGCCCTGGGAGGGACATAGGTTATGGCCACTGTGAGTAGCCTTGCTTGTGTGTGAGTGTCTGCTCTTGTTGGAAATAATGGGACACAGATCTGGATCTGTCCCGGGATTGTACATGCGCCACTGCTGCTCTGTGATTTTCCACAGAGGTGAAGCTCTAGCACTAAAAGCTAGTGCTGCACAGATGCATTATGGTAATACCTCTAATCCCTGTGTACTTTAATATATATATATTTAGAATTTCTTTGCTACGAGGGAGAAATCTGAAACTTTCAGGGCATATTTATCTGTGGAACATCTTTGCATTTGAGGTTTTCTGTATGGGTTACATATGATCTAAAATGAGTTGCTTACATTTCTTAGAGTGTGTGAAGGACTCCATGTTGCAAGGGATTATATGTTTATGTCCAGATTTCAGGATCTAACTGACCACAAACAGCGGAAGTTGCTGCCTTTAAAATCATTGGATCTTTTTAACCATGTGTGACAGGTACAAGGCTTTGCTGTTGCATGTTACAATCAAAAAGCTTGTGACTCACTTGAGGTCTCAGATGTTGTCGGCGGTGATGCCACTCAACTTAAAGGATGCTTCCAGCTCTCATTGCCTTGTCTTTCACTATCTATTTATCGCTCAACACTTGTCCCTTCCTATTAGCCCTCTTCATCCTGCTTTCTGTCTCTCTGTTTGTATCTGCTATCACTCTGCATCCTCTTAATCAACACTTGGTCTGATTATTATTATTATTATTTTATTTTTTTACTTTTCCTCCTCCTGTGTTTGAAGTTATGTGATGCAAGTTTACTTACACATACACATAGTGACAGCCTATTAAAGAGCTTCACTGTCTTCTCTTCTCTTCTTGAAAAAAGCATGTGACAAATAGATTTTTTTACAAATTTAGTTCTCCCTCACTAAAAATAATGAAGATGTTCACTGGATATGTCAGGCCTGATTTAAAGTATGAATAGTGATAAAGCAGCTGATCTACAGATGACCCTTGAGTACCAAACGCTTCTATTGTCTACTGTTCCGCTTGTGTTTTATGTCCATGATGGGAAGTCAATATTTTTCTTAAGAGCACAGCAGAAATGCCAATACAGCTGTGATTAAATCCATAATATTCTGAGTAATGTGGAAAAATAAAAAATGTGTACTTTTAAGTTGCTATTGAATAATAAGGACATTTAAAAAAAACCACACACACACAAAAAAAAAACTTGGACGTGATTTTGCATGTTTGCATTTCCATTAACTACAAATTACTTTACATTTTAACAATGGCCATCTTTAGGACATTTGTGTCATTATGTTATCGCTAATAGTGAGACAGATAGGAAATGTTGGAAGAAAGGGATGAGATTGCCTTGCAGCAAAGATCCTGGGACTTATGGAATAAATAGTAAGAGCCATAAACTATAGGTTGATGAGGATTCCCCAACCCTGGCAAAACACATTGTCAATTTTTTAATGATTTACTATGTTACCAACAAACATTTTCAATTCAAGCATGAGACTTGAATATTTCTGAAACTTCTGCCAAAAAAACATTGCATTTAAGTTTGCAGAAAATATACCTGGGGGACAAACGGCAAGTTAATGGATCATGTGAATTTGGTTTGTTGATCATTACCTACAGTATCTCAAGCAAACTTTTTTTCCCATTACTACAAGACTAAACTCAAGCGAACTGTTGTGTAGTCTGGCTCTTTCTAAGATGTGGTCACCAGTCCAGAGGTCAGGTCGCCCTGTTCAGACTCACTGAGTCACAGCATGGGATGAGTGGTTTAGTGTCAGTGTGTGTGTTGACAGCGCACTTCTAGGAACTAATAGGAGTTACCTCACCAGACGGCCGCACACAGGGAGATGCTTCGGTTTGCATTGGGCCTTTCAGTGAGCTGTTTGTTTGCTTTCCAGGACTGCTTGGTCAGTCCGTTCTGTCTCTGTAACCAGACTCGTGTTAGCTCTTGTTGTTTAAGTTCCAAACTTTTTTATCACTTGAAACAACAATCTTTATCTCGTCCTTGTCTCAACCCTGGCCTCCTCATCGATCTTCTGCCTCTGTGTAAAAAGTTCTGGTAAGTCTGTGCAGCAATGGCCTACATATGGGAAACACAGTATGTTATATATGTGCATTTGCATGTTTGCTCAAAGTTATTACTAAATGGAAAAAAAAACTAGGAAAAAAAAGGGAGCAGAGATAATTTCTCTTTATTTTAGAGATGTGTGTGTTTGAGTTCACTAGAGAGTTCACTACAGGGCAGAATTTAGGGTTGGAGAAGTTTCACTAGCTCATGAGCTTGAGTTGTCGCAATCGTATGGTTTCATGGAAAAAACATTTTTCTATTTCTTTATGGTTTCAGCAGGAGAAGATACAAGCACAGCACAAGCACTGTTCCTTTTCTGGTCCCTGCTCATTTTTTTTTAAAATTTCAGCTGAACTTTATTTTGGCTGGCTTTGAAAGCAGAAAAGCAGTCAGAAAATGGAATAGGTGTCCCTGAAGCAGCTTCGGACAGTGCAATGTTATGTAACAATAGAAAATATCTTCATTTTCTCTCTCCAGTAACCATCTCTATCTCCTAAATCACAGCTGTGCAGGAAAAAAAAAATAAAAACTAGAGCTTTTTTCAATTGATGATCTAATGTTCTCTGCCAGGCAAAGAGATTAGGCGTGTTTGATAGTAGGATCATGTGAGCTTGGGTACAGAAGTGGTTTCGGAGCAGGACAGTGCCCTCCCCCATCCATCCATCCATCCATCCATCCATCCATCCGTCCATCTATTGGTCCCTTCCTACATCTATGGTTCCATCCCGCTCTCCATCCCCTCCTGCTCAGCCTCCCACCTTCTTGACAGCTGGCCTGCTGAGCTGCAGATACTTACTCAGGGATAAGAGGATTTACTGACACAATTGATCAGACATCAACCTCATTTAGCAAAGAAATAAATGTTTAAAGGGTGTCGGTTCTGTGCGAGTTTGTGTTGAAGATCTGTGTCTTTTTTTTGTGTGTGTGTGCATATGTGAGAAGTGTGTCAGACGAGGGTTCGCGGCCAGCACTAGTAAGCTGGATTGGCAGTGAAGAGATTTCTTAATTACATATCCACTGTGTCTAATGAGCTCCGCAGGCTGTCTCACTGATTGCTTTAGGGTATGTTCTGCTCTCTGTCATTTGGTCACTGTCAGCATATACACACAAACACAACAAAGACATGTGCAGACGCATACAGTATAGGTACTGAACAGATTGATGCATATGCTTCTTCATAAGGGCTCATCAGGTAGACATTACGGCTTGTGCTGTTGTTCAGGAGTTGGATCTGCTGCTTCAACCCCCGTCGCTTATCCCTTGCCGCCCACTCCCCCACTATACACTTCGACTGCTGGTCTGCTCTCCAGACAGGAGATATTATTAGTTAGTGTGCCATGGGCTTATTGAATTACCACACAGTGGAGTGCTCCATCCAGCCACCACCCAGTAATTAACAGTGAGGGATTTAGAGGGTTTTGTGGTCTGTGATGTTTTCTCAAATCTGTTGATCATCAGATCAGTGTGATGCATTTGTCACTTTATTTGTTGCTTTGGCTATTGCCACAAATTCCGCCACAAATCGCCACAAATTTTAGAATAAACATCCATATAAATGCTAATCTAATTGATACAACAGCTGTTCGATGATGCTGATGTATTCTTGGGGCCTCTGCACGCAGAAAACAAGCTCATCTGAAATATACTGAAGCAGTTTCTGATTACATTGTGATATAAAAAAAACACAGAACTGATTTAGGCTTCATGTTTTAACTTTTCTTTTGCAAATCTCCAAATATTTCATTTATATAGCTGTAAAAAAAGAGAAACGCAGGAAATTAACAGCCTATCAAAATAGTAAAGTGATTTTGACAAAAGCGCTATATATTATCAACCATTTATCATGGTGATTTCATATTAGGACTGGATAATAAACTGAATTTATCAAAATTACAGTTATTATCAATATCTTCCCTTTACTCATATTGCAAGTTTTAATAAAAAAATGCCTAACATAGACAAACCACACAGCCATTCAACCTACACTTATGTCCACTTATTGACAATGAAATTAATGTGACTGTTTATCATGATTTTGGTTGCAGTCCATCCTTAATTTAGACCAAAACTTAATGGTCTGCTGTTTTAATGGCATTGTGTTAGCCACTGGTGGGTCACTTTGTGGGTTATACTTCCCCTCGGCGCAGTCATTTCTGGGAATGGTCTGTGTAACTGTGGGCTACAGATAGGAACTCTTTTGAACTTGGTTCAGGAGTTTAGCAACATGCGACCTTTGATTTGCGACGCCAGCGGTCAAAGGTGCCCTTCACCTCTTTCTGTCTATTTGTTTGCTCTCAAACAGATGCTTGCGTTGCTGCAGCACTGTATAGGTTTAGCCTTAAACAAAGTCGGATAGAAATCACTGAAACAAATATGGGAGAAGTCTATGCTCATTTCATATGATGGGTTTATTAGACTGCCTTTGAAGGAAGCTCCTCGGTGCTTGATAATGAACTTTCCTCTGCTGCGAAACGTGCGTTCAGACCGCGCATTCCACAGGCTTCTTTGTATAGAGGTGATTCACATAGAATGGAGATGGAACAGCCGGTTGAGGCAGGTCATTCAAGGATAGGCCCCTTTGAGCCACTCTGGGCCGATTTATGCTTCCTTCGCCGAACATGCTGGCCTCCTTCCACACACACACACACATACACACACTTCCCTTCGCAAAGCATGCTCACCTCGTCAGCCATTCTCTTTTAGGCATCCCACCAGCTGACTGTCCATGTGCTATTGTGCTCTCCCTCCATACTATAGCCACAAAGACCCTCAGGTTTGGGCAAAATGCAGTCAATCTTTGGTTTTGTCTCAAACATGTAGTTTATGTTTTGGTCAACTGTTAGACAAATGTTACAATAAATACATTTACACTTCATTAAGACCTAATATGTTCTAACTATGACTCTGATTGTTACTAGCAGCATAAATTAAATACAGATTTACAAACGGAGCAGACTCTGGCCTTTGAATCATCTCTGGACATGGATGCATGTGTATTACTGATTACAAACAGTCATTTTGAATTCTGGTTGGGGCTCTCTCTGTGTCTGCTTGTTTCACGAGTTCCATTTAATGAGAAAGTGTAGACAAATTACTGTACAAAAGGCGAGCATAGGGGAGTATTTCTGCTTTTTTCAGATCTTTCTATACAACCACCTTGTTTTTGATTTGTCTTTTACATCTGGACTGGGCAGTCATTGTATCAAGACAGTTTGTCTTGATTCCTACGAGAACATGTTGCAAATTGTTGGCTGGAGTGACGGCAGCCCGTTACTCTATCTGCTACTCAGCACTTCTAGAATAGAATAGATCTTTACGACCGCTGATGGGAATTTGCCATGCACATAAAGAGAAGGGTCAGTGCACAAAATCAGACACAGCACATGTTGTACAGTGCTCATCCATTACATAAGCTTGTTGATTAGATTAATCTGCACTCTAAAAAAAGTTGGGAGTACAATAATTCACAGCATTGTAGGACTGAAATCCTGGTTGTACATTTTGTTGCATTGTACCTGTAACATATAAAGAGTTCAGTGCTTTTAAAGAGTATTTCACTTGCAATAAATCTCTTGTATCCAGTCAGCTCAGTGGGAGAGAGGGAGGTCCCAAATACATATTTGCCTGCCAGGGATCACTCATGGAGGGCCGGAGAAAGTGGGTGAGTGAGAAAGGGGGGGTTGAAGGATATAGTCTCAGTTCTAAACAGGAAGTTGCACAACATCTGTTTCTTGGCATACAGAGAGCGAATGAATGGCCAGCTGTGTGTTTCAGAATATGTCCTCATGCAGAAAGTGCTACATCGAGGCAGACAATGTGACATTCCTCTCTGTTTCCCAATTTCTTGAAATCTGAAAGCAAGTGTCTTGTATTACCAAAAGTTTCCATTTCGTTTTAAGTCAAGACTTCTTGCTCATATCCAGTGCACCAGAAAGTAATGCAGACTCTATTTATTTTGGCTGAGGACTGTCAGAGGTCATTAGCGCAACATTTCAAAATGATTGCAAAGTATTTATCAAGTAGTTCCATTTAGCCAACAAATTAAAGTCACTTTAGCAAACTTGACAGGCAGTAACAGCCACACTATTTGTGAATACAAGCAATTACTTTTCAGAAGTAGACACCAAAAAATCTTTCAATACACAAGAGCTGCTCCTGTGATAGCAGTACATACTGAACTGCTTGTAGCTACTCCGAGTAGTACTTTTAGTTGTTTCCATTAAATATATGTCATAATGTGGCATTTCTGTCACAGGTTAGAAAATTGTAGTGTTTCTTCATATCTGTGTATTTCATTTCAAGCCACAGTTATAAAGAGAGTCAAAACAACCACAGTAAAAATCATGTAAGGTAAGTGAAATTCAGAGAACTGAATGCAAGATACAAATGGCGAGTCAAAAGAGGCAAAAGGGCCACTTCTCCAATTTTTTGCACACATCATAGCACATGTCAGTGGAAAACCGCATTCCAACTTTGATTTCACAACTAGAAAACCTTTTTTTTCCCTTGATAATGCCCTGGCCATGACTGCATCATTGTGTAACGACACAAATAATGACAAATGAATTTAAGAATGATCACTGGAATCCTCACAAAGGTCTTTTCCAAAATCTAGCTACCATGTAAAGCTGGAGCACCTTTCAGTCTTATTAAGTCTTAAGACCAGAAATAGCAATTTGGCTCAGGTAAAGTTAAAAGATCTGAAATATAGCAAAAGCCAATCAATCAAATTTTGTCTGTTTATTGTTATTTTTATCTGTCGTGTCGTCACTTTACATATTCACTGTCTCTTGTGACAAAACAAGGTCACCCTGGTTGGCAGTTGGAGGCAACAGTAAATCTTTGCTAATAATTGCATTGTCAAGAGGCTGGACTATGGCATTGTTGTTAACTGAGATATTTTTGGACAATATACATATTTTACTGTTATATAAAATAATGTTTTAAAATATACAGTATAAAAAAAAAATTCATAATTTTTAAAGTCTGTTAAAACAACAGTCGAGCTTTGCTCACTGAAATCATGTTTCCTGTTTAGTGCGCTTACAATGTAAGTGAAAGGGGACAGTTTATCTTAACAGTTTATCCAGAGCTTATATGATGCATGAGCAGTCAAGTCAAGTATTGTCTTCCAACGTTGTTTCCTTTTATTTCCCCAGACAATGTTGAACTGTTGTGGAACCCATCCTTTAATGTCAATCCAAATGATGTATTAGGTGTCCTCAGCAGATTTTGAAAACAAAAGGAGGCGTGATTCTAGTAATGCAGAGAAAATGGACAGTAGTCAAGACAGTATTAGCTTCTGACTATCACAACGTTTCCATAAGAAATTTCCACTGCCTGAAGAGTGAAGTCTGAGCACCTTGTTGAGCTTTGTGATTGGGAACATTATCTTTTTATAAATTATCTTTTACAAGTTTCCAATCACAAAGCTTTTGTACCTGTGCTTTTTTCAGCACAGGTGCAAAAGAGAGGTACTTTTCCTTGGATGTTACTGCATCCAGCCACCATCCACCTTGTCACACACACACACACACACACACACACACACACACACACACACACACACACAGGAATGTGACATTTAACTAAGAACAGTGGCATTGGGCCTAGCATCACACTGTGTGTGAGTGTGTGTAAAGGTGGGTGGGGGATGGTGCCCTGTTTGACACAAAAGCAGAAGTGTCTGCATTTTAGACTAATCCAAATATTTATGTGCATATGGTGTGTGTATAGTGGTGTGTCACCCTTCATCAGTAACATTTTGCTCAAAACTGATTGACCAATGATTTGTATTATTAATTTGTGTGTCGCTGATGTTAGCCCAAACAGCTAGTGTCTGTACTGGGGCAAACTGTAACAGCATGTGTAGTATGTATTAATTATGTGTCAGTATGTACATGTCAGTCCTTGTACATAGTGTGTTTGTAGGAAGTGTTGGTGATGAATGAATGTCCTCATAGCCATAGCACATGCATGAAATTACACACCACGCCCTGTTACTCAGTTGACTGACAGCTTTTCTAAGTAGGTCATCTATGTAAATGCCAGCCTGTCAGTTTACATCAGTGAATGCAAAGCAAAGTCAGCACCCTGTGACCAAAATCAGATGGGCTTCAACTCTGTGTAGCCTTACCTAACCAACACTTACTGCATAAAGACTACATTGTTGATCAACAGTATCATAATAGGTAAAATCCCTTCATATGGCAATTTAACAAAGGGAATGTGATATCTACTGTGATATCAGTTTTCCTATCAACTGTATGTTTAGTTACTTAAATGAATTTGCAATTATTCTTTGCTTACTGCCAATCAACTCTTCGGTTAAAATTTAAAATAAAATGCAAGTGTATTTTTGATGCATATTTACTAGACTTGGGTCTGTTTACATTGTTTTTTATATATCATACACTGATTTACCTGTTAGTAGTATTTGAGGCCAAATAATCATGGATCCTCATATTTTTTCTCTCTTGCAGCATGTCTATGAATGCGGTTGGACAAAATATATACAAATTAATGCAATCCAACAATATCATTATCTCACAAATAACCTCAATCCCTAATTAAAAGCTATACAGAGATAGGATTTGTTGTACTGGATCACATTTGATTCTCATTCCTAACACATCACTCCTTCTCCTACAGACTCTACAGGGCCGATGAGCACGGTCCACTCCCACCATCCACCAATGGGTGTCATGGTGGGCCACCCATCAGTCATCAGCACCTCTAGGCCCTTACCGTCCCCCATGTCTACCTTGGGCTCGCCAATGAACGGCCTGGCCTCACCCTATCCCGTCATCACCTCGTCCCTAGGTTCGCCATCTACATCACTGCCGTCCACGCCCAACATGAACTTTGGACTCAGCAGTCCACAGGTGAGAAAATGTGCAGGTGTTTTAATGGTCATATATAAATGTATGATTTACATTTTTCCTTGAGAAAAATAACCTTTTCCCTTTAAGGCTCCCCCTCACTCGAAAATGTGTTTTGCTTTTTATTACATCACTTGGATTTTTGAGCTTCACCATGCAAAATGATGTATGTGCAGAGTTTGACATTTAAAGTCTGTTTTGCAATCCATCTGCTGAAGGGGGAATACTTACTGCTCACCTTATCCCAATCTCAGTTTACCTACAAGCATCATTTGTGACATCACAACCTTTTTGGAGCCGATCGTGGTCCAGTATGCAAGTGTGCAAGCCTGCACTCCACAATGTTTGGTGCATTCCTATTGCTTTTCCCGTATCTCTTGAGTGTTCATTGAGCATACATACTGTTAAGGAAGTTTGTCCTAGTAGACTAATTTACACACAAACACACACACTCCTGAATTGTTACAACTTACCCCAGCATGTGCTGTAACCTACCCCGGTAGTGGGGTACGTTATAACAAAGGAACACCATGTATTTGACATAAACTCTCGAGGTCTGTGATATTCTTTAAGGTTTGTATTGGTGCAATTTGTAGTAAACAAATGTGCGTACTTTGTATAAAAGTTTGAGAACTCAAAAACTCTGTGAGTTACAGGTGCTGAAACAAAAAGTGTTACAACCATACCTGGTCTCACCTACCCATTCCAACCTACAGTACGTCCTTGTGAAAAAAATTACTATCCAGAAAGATATAAGAAACACCAGACAGTAAGACTCAACGTTGACCTTTTTATTCATCGCCATCCTCTTTTAAGCTCACAATTTCATTAACAGAGGTTCATATTTATTCAGATTACTTCTCTTGGCAAGGTCCAGCTGTGTTAAACTATCTTCTTTGGTCGATCATGTGCCTTTCATTCCTGGACTGCAGACAGGAGGTTGAAGCTTAGCCGTATCCAATGTGTTTGGCTGGCATACCTTGGCTTTCCTCTCTCTCCCCTGCCCTTCTACTGACCTTTAAATGTCCCGTCCTAAAGGTCGTCCCTAAATTCTGTGTCACTCCTGTCATGCGAGGGGACTTAAGACGCGGCCCAACTATTAGCCCTTTAATGGATTACTGAGAGAAAGGAGAAGGGGAAAAGAGCAGCAACCCTTTTCACTCGATTTCTTTTCTCTTCCTGACTTTTTCTCCTTCCTATTTTTTAACACTTTCTCTTCCCCTGTCAGTTCTTTTTATAGTTACTTTTTCGTGAGTCGGTCGTGTTGATAACACGTTTCTTTTCTAAACAGATCTTTTTAGATTGCATAAAAAAATAAACAGCAAGACTGCCTTTTTTTACTGTTGAGTAAAATGGACTACAAGAGAGAGCTTATGGTAGAGTTTAAGTGGTCCATTGAATGAACTACAAACCCCAGAAGGCTTAGTGCTTTGTTGATCATCCACACATACAGCAACACATGTACACACACTCATGTGGTCCTTTTGAGGCTGGATCAAGGCCAGTGCTGCAGGGCACAGCAGACAATGATATACATTGCTTCAATCACAGTATGGATTTGTGCCTTTAGGGACAGTCAGGGTTAATGATGAGTCCATGGTGTGACCATCTTTTCACCACTCGCCAACAGCCAACGACCAAGTGGCAATCAGGTCATTTTGTCATGTGGAATATCTCTTTTTTTTTCATGTGTGAACTGAAGTTCATGAGTAATGCTACGCTGACAGTGCTTAATATTGTTCTTGTGTGTTCATTATGGTGACACATTCTTCTATGATTCTGTTATTACAGCCTTTTATAGGCCTAATCAGTAAGTTCTGACCTTATAAATGACCAGTATATTAACTTATATGATTGAAGAGTGACTTATAGTGAAGAATGAAGTATTTAGTATTAATCAACTCAAGATATGGTAATTTTACTGATGTTAAGAATCTCGACTAATCATTTGGGACATAAAATGTTTGAGAAAAGTCAAAAAATGCCTAGCACTATTTTCCAAAAATCACAGTAACAAAATCTCAAAGATGTCAAGTTAAATATCATAGAGAGCAAAGAAAACTAGCAAATATTACAATTTGAGAAACAGGAATAAGTGATTTATTTTGTGATTTCTTTTGAGATTTCTTTTTGTGATTTCTTTTGTAAATTCTATCACCGATTGTGCCTTTAAAACTCCACATTAGTTTGATTAGATTTTTTAAGAAGTTCATTTTGAAAATAAGATTTTCACTGAGCAGTGGAGATGCAGGTCTGGCCCATTAAAGGCTGAATAAACCTTATATATGACACAGTATGTACTTCATACCATGTGTTGTATAAAGAATGTATGACGCATCAATAATCCATATACAGTGCTTGTAGCCTTCTTCTATCTATCTGAACCAGCGTTTACATTTGAACAACTGTCTGAATGCACCACACACATTTTGTTGTATTCCTTTTTTAAACCATACATGTGTAAAAATAAGTATTTGTGATGACTGCATTGACGGGTGCACTGAAGAGGAATAGCTGCTCACCACTGACTTACAGATTAGCAAGTTAGCAGGGAGAGAGGGCGTGGGGTGGTGTGTGTGTGTGTGGGGGGGGGTTGAATGCTCATTTAGGTATGACTGTCTGCCTTTGGGGTATCTACAGTGGGAGGGGGTGGTGGCAGTGTAGACAGCTAGTATGCCCAGGGAGAACTGAAAGACAAAATCAAAAATACTCTCATCTGCTGTAAGGTCACAGCCGTAGAGGCCTGGGTTCAGTTAGAGGATATTGAGAAGAGAGTGCACATCGTGAATAAGTGATAGGAAAGGCCTGAGGTGACTGTGGGAAGGATGTCCTATATGTCATGCTGCATCAAACGGGACATGAGAGCATATGTAGGTCAGCCTAGTTGTTTCCAGTTGGAGTTCAGATGTACATACAGAACTAAACAAACATGCAACAAAATGTGCTACACAAATATGCTAGGCTCACACCAGTGGAAGAGGGTCAAAGGGCAAGAAGATGATAAGAGACAGAGAGAGAGATATGAAGAAGTCAAAAGAAAACTGGACTTGTTGCCTGGTGTTGAACACATTTCATCTCTTGTTCAAGAGGCTTCATTAGTGCTTCTGAGCGGTTGGTCTTAGTTATTTTAACCTCAGTGGGCCATTCACACCCTCATGTCTCATGGGGCATCTTGAGGTCTTGAGTCCTCATATTGCAGTGCGAGTCACCACAGTAATGTTGGTGTGAATTGTTGTGAAACCACTTGGGTACTCCATTACAACTAGCTGATACGTCCCCAAAAAAGAAAATTTAGGATGCTAAAACAAACTCAAAGTGCTCACATGTCACAATGTCCTACTGCATGAGCCCCCTCTGCTGTTTGGGTTTGTGAACCACACTTTCTGTCCATGTGACTTCCCTCAAGTTTGGCCTCTCCCTGTCAACAAACATTAAAAACCCTGTATGACAAATCTCTAGCAGAAGCCCCTCCCATGCACCCTGAGACACTTTAGTGGGTGGGGAGAAGAAAAAAAAAACATGGTTGAGCGGAAGACAAAATGAGAAAATAGAGGAAGGTAAAGAATGTCATGAAACTGCCAAACACTTTTACTTTGCCCTCTTCTTCTGCTTCCTGTCCTTGTCTGTTCGCTTGAGTTCTGGCCCCCTTAACTTCAACTCTGTCTCTTTTTTCTCTTCTTTTGCTTCCTGTCATCCTCAGATGAACTCTATGAACAGTGTTAGCAGCTCAGAGGACATCAAACCTCCGCCAGGCCTACAGAATCTGGGAAACATGAACTACCAGTGTACAAGCCCCGGGGGGATGTCAAAGCACATCTGTGCCATTTGTGGCGACCGCTCCTCAGGTAATGTAAGAGGGCAAGAATGGGGAAAGGGATAAATAAATCTACACTCCAACTTATTGCAAGAGACTACATAGACAGATTGACTTCAAGGTTATTTATCAGGCATTTTGTCAGGTTTGTCAGTAAATTTTAACTGTTGCAAAAATCTGTTTTTTCCCTGTGCAGTTGAGAGCAATGTCTGGTTAAATGCTATAGAGAACAAAGAAAACTAGCCAATATTACAATTTGAGGAAACAGGAAAAAGTGATTTTTTTTTTTTTTGTAATTTTTGAATTTTTTAAAATTGACTTAAATTATGAATTCTTTATCAGAAAAAGTTAGAATAGTGGACTAATAATTTCAGCTCTATTTGCTTTATTTCTATCACTGATTGTGCCTTTGAAACTCCATATTAGTTTGATTAGGCTGAAGAGGCTTCATTAGTGCTTCTGGTCTTAGTTATTTTAACCTCAGTGGGCCATTCACACCTTCATGTCTCATGGGGCATCTTGATGTATTGAGTCCTCATATTACAGTGCGAGTCACCACAGTAATGTTGGTGCGAATTGTTGTGAAACCACTTGGGACACCATTACAATTAGCTGATACGTTCCCAAAATGAAAATTTAGTATTTTTGTCCCTGCAGTCTATGTTGTGAAGTAGTATTGATATTTCCTCTGTTTCTGCAGGAAAGCACTATGGCGTGTACAGCTGCGAGGGATGCAAAGGCTTCTTTAAGAGGACCGTCCGCAAAGATCTAACCTACACATGTCGAGACAGCAAGGAGTGTCTGATTGACAAGCGCCAGCGAAACCGCTGCCAATACTGTCGCTATCAGAAATGCCTGGCCATGGGCATGAAAAGAGAAGGTTTGTGTGCATGTGTGACATATTGATTCATGCATAAGGATAGGTCTGGGCTTTCACTGCTAACCTGTGTTCTGTGACCTCTTCAACCCCACAAAGCTGAACAAGTAATGTTCAACCCTACATTTATTTATTTTGAATTCAGGCGAGATCCAAAGATGGTGAACATGTACACACAGATGCACATCTTTAAATTTCTGTTTCATGTATTGTTAAAGCCATTAAATAGTGTTGCTTTTGAATATTTAATTACATTTACAGTGTACAAGTGTGGTATAGCTTCAGTGACATGTTGTGTGTATATCAAATATATTTGCGATGCAAAAAAAATATGTTATGCAACTTTGAATAAGCCGAATATTTAATATTCAGAACATTAGGGTTCAACTGATTAGGACTATTTCGAGGGTCTATGTGTAGTCTGCTTATCTTGTAAACTGTAGTGCTGTATTAATGTCGTGAAGTGCAGAGTTATTATTAGTGATATTATGGTGTCATCCATGGGCAGTTTGATCTTATGTGCTTGTTCGTTTGCAGCGGTGCAGGAAGAGAGGCAGCGTGGGAAGGAGCGGGGAGAGAATGAGGTGGAATCTACCAGCAGTTTTAATGAGGACATGCCTGTGGACAAGATCCTGGACGCTGAGCTCGCTGTGGAGCCCAAAACAGAGACATACAGCGACGGCAGTCCCGGCAACTCAGTAAGAGTTACAGACGCCTAGCTTGATTTGTCCCTGCCTGGGTACAATACTTATAATGATATATTTAGATATGAAGCTGGTTGACAGAATATGTCCAAAATGTCCAAAAATATCTGTCCAAATAAAAATAAATCCCTAAACACTGATGAGACAGATCCATGAATGTCTAGACTGAAATTGTTATGATTGGTAAACTAAGCAAGGCACGTAATAAACTCAGTAATCTTTGGAATTGAATTCAGGTTCTGTTACTCAATATTTCAAACAAGCTACTGTCTGTGTGCTGCTGTTATAATCTGTTGACAGTTGCTACTGAGTCTGTGTTGGTTTATCACCACACAGTAACAATATGACTTAAGAAGTGGCAGTAAATTAACAGTGACATAGATGCTAAGTTATTAATTTTTTGGGTATCAATACATTACAAATGCATTACAAGTCTTGAGAGAGGAATGTGTTGATTTACAAAGTACCCAAAATTGGCACAGCTGCACTAACTGTTGTTAGACAAGTTTAGATGTAACTTATCAGCACACTTTATTGCTAATTACTCCTTGTTTCCCTCCAGACCAACGACCCTGTCACCAATATTTGCCAAGCAGCAGACAAGCAGCTCTTCACCTTAGTAGAGTGGGCCAAAAGGATCCCGCACTTCTCCGAACTTCCCCTTGATGACCAGGTCATTTTACTACGAGCAGGTAGACGCACAAAAAAAAACAACCATGTATGCATTCATGGAAAAGACATTCTCTAGATACCTCCAAGATTCAGAAAACTACTGTATACTGTATATCTACTGTATATGTAAAGACAAACGTACAACAGTGAACAGGCATTTCTACAATCCTTTGTATTTCCTTCAGGGTAGTTTTTCATCTTCCAGCAGACAGTCTATTTAAGTCTTTTACATTTGTTCAACATATTTTTGATATCTAGTTTAATGGAGCAATGAAACCAAATATAACCAGACTATTTGCCAAGTCCCAAAAGTACAGTTTGCAGCTGCACCAGCACTGACCTCTGCTGGTAAATGATATCACACACAGGCCTGGAGGAGAAAGTCGAGAGGTCACATAGCAGCCCTAAAAAGTTTTGGCTTCATCAATCTGTCAAGAGACAGATCTCATTTTGGCCACAGAAATAATGACATATATCATTTACAGGAACTTGAGAAAAACTGTGATGAAGAGGATGACAGAATGATGTAGAGGTCACAGTTTAACTTACGTTTTTGCTTCCAGGCTGGAACGAGCTACTTATCGCCTCATTCTCACATCGCTCAGTCACAGTAAAAGATGGCATCTTATTGGCCACGGGCCTCCACGTTCACAGAAGCAGTGCCCACAGTGCTGGAGTGGGCTCCATCTTTGACAGGTAGGTAGTGGATAAGGGGAAACATTAGTCATGTTTAAATGTGAAAATATTTGGTGTACACACATACGCATAACATTTGCCTGTTGGTCGGTCAATTTTGTGGTATAACTCAAGTTATGTGGAATAATTAGTCTTGGAGAAAGGAAAACATACTTACTAAGAAATGGGGGCAAAGGACAGTGCAACTACGTATTCACAGTGTTTCACCTTTTCGACATTTTATGTTACAGCCTTATTCCAAAATGGGCAATTTTTTCCCCTCAAAATTCTACTCATAATACCCCATAATGACAACTTTAAAATGTTTGTTTAAAAATAAATAAAGAAATCACTTGTACACAAGTTTTCAAAATTGAGCTCTACTTTTGTTAGGGAGGTGACCAATAACCTGATGGTCACTGATAAAGCTCCAGGATTCCTCTGTGGAGAGCAGAGAACCTTCCAGGAGGACGACTGTCACTGCAGCTCTTCACCAATCAGGCCTGTATGGTAGAGCGGCCACTCCTTAATAAAAGGCACATGGCACCCCGCCTGGAGTTTACCGAAAGCCACCTAAAAGACACTCTGACCATGAGAAACAAAATTCTCATTTTATATTTAAAAAAAATATATATATATATGTCTATTTCATGGGTATTGTGTGTAGAATTTTGAGGGGGAAAAAATGAATTGAATCCATTTCGGAATAAAGGTGTAACATGTTGAAAAAGTGAAGCACTGTGTATACGTTCATCACATGCACTGTACATATATTTTTGGATATAGATTCCATCATCTTCAGTATCAAAAATATCCAATGTTATTCTTTAATGATCTCCTGCAGAGTCCTGACAGAGTTGGTATCCAAAATGAAAGATATGCAGATGGATAAGACGGAGCTGGGCTGTTTGCGAGCCATCGTTCTCTTTAACCCAGGTCAGTTCAGACAAACAATTCAGTGTTCAGGAAGGACACTGATTTTGTGATATTGTGGCTTTCATTTCTATTTGGCCTCACATACAGAAATGGGTGCTCTATGCAAGGTCAGGAGAAGTTACTTGGTGCTTGTGTATGTGTGTTCCAGATGCAAAAGGTCTGTCAAACCCAGCAGAGGTTGAGGGCCTGAGGGAAAAGGTCTACGCCTCATTGGAGTCGTACACAAAACAGAAATACCCAGACCAGCCTGGCAGGTAGGAACTGCAGTGTATTACAGCATCATCATTATCAACACAAACACAATTGTTTAATTGCTGCCTTGCGTTGTACGTAGAGGTTAAGATTACATTAAAGTACACATCTTAAATAACTAAAATGCCTTATTATATTCAAAGGAATAAAGACCAGTGGTGTTAGAGCTTGAAGAGACTGGTTGCAGTTGATTATTTTACTTTTGGTAGCTAAATAAGACCATTAGGTGCTTAGAAATGACAGCCTACACTGTCAAGATGCTACAAAATAATTCATTGAGCCACAAAAAAAATCTAATAAATAAAAAAAGATTAGTGTGTTGGAAAAACTCTTAAATCTTTTGACAGAAAATGTTTTTCTATTAATAGCATGTTGTAAAAAATATTCCTTTTGAAAATGAAATTCCTGCATTCTGATTTTTATTAAATATAATATGAAGGAAATAGCAGCAAATTACATTGAGATATGAGTAAAAGAACAAATACTTATTTTGAACAACAGTATTTCATAGTGAGTCATAGTCATCATTTATTTATTTATGCATAAATCTTGATAACGTTTCTGGTATCTACAGTTCTGGGATAAATGTGCTTATGTAACATTTCCAGATGAAATGTGCTAGAGTTCAAACATACATAACACATAAAATGGAACTATTTGTTTTAATAAATACTGTAATAATATGTTGGTATCTTAAATGGGATGCAATCCTTTTTACGATAAACATAAAAATGTTCTACAGAATAGAAATGTTTCAAAAAGAGCTGTAAAATAATGACTATTGACGTTCTTCTGCTCCTTCTCTTCCTGCCGGCAGGTTTGCCAAGCTGCTGCTCCGCCTGCCTGCCCTGCGCTCCATCGGCCTCAAATGCCTGGAGCATCTGTTCTTCTTCAAGTTGATCGGCGACACGCCTATCGACACTTTCCTGATGGAGATGCTGGAGGCGCCGCATCAGATCACATGACACCAGTCCCTCCCTTCCCCCCTGTATATACTCCCACGTTGTCAGTGATGTGAAGATGGACTAAAAAGACTTGATTCAAATTGTTGAACTGCATATTTTGTACTACATAAAAAAATAAAAAATGTAATTAAAAATGAAAAGTTATTTTGAGGTTGTGGGGAGGACTGAGCACACTGTTGAAATAAATTCTAATAGAATTGTAAACAGATTTCTTTTGTAAATAGATAATTTCAGGTGTCCATTTTGAAAGCAACCCAATGCAATTTGAAAATGAATATTTTATTCAAAGAGGAATTGTATAAAAACAGAAAACATCTCTGCATTTCATAAAACACATTTGAGAATTCTTACAGAATAAAAGTTATTTAAAAAATTATGTGAAATGTGTTTGTATCATCTTTTTCTATTTTACTTAAAACTGTTCATCACAGCTAGTGCTAAACTGACTGGCTTTTGCCAGTGCCAACATTTCTAATTAAGATTTTATATGAATATGAAATGTATGAATCAAAATATGCAAACTTAATCATGTTGATTCCATAAAATCACCACTAGGCACATTTTTTTATTCAACTAAAACAATACAATTATTTTAGGTTTTAGCTCCTTAAGGCAGAAGACACGAGAAATACATTAGACATTATTGAATTAATAATATATAAGATTTTTAATAGTAGACCAATGTGGCTTTGATACATATCAGCTCACGTTTCATATTTTTCTTTTTTTATTTCACGTGTAAAAACAGCTGAGAAGCACTTTAGGTTAATTTGAAATGTCTGAATTGACTGTTGTTCTGTTCTTTATATTTCCATGCACGCCCACTAGATGGCGTCCACGGAGTGTCCACACATGACAAGACAGCTGCTGCTGTTCGTTTTCTTCATGTCTGTGCAGATTCCAACATCCTGCTCTTCCTCATGGCCTCTGTCAGTTACAGGCCTCAACGTCAGAGAAACCCATTTCATCACAAACCTGTGTATACAATATATATATTAAAAAATGCCACATATATATAGTATTTTAAACAATGTTTTTGCCAATATAAGGCTATGTATTAAATTTATAAAATAAAAATGTTTTTTCCAAATATCAAATTATTTTGAAAATTATTTCCGAATGATAACCATTGGCACACTATAAAATGGAAACCTAATTAAAATCAAACTGACTGATAATGAATTAGTTCATATCACTTTTATATAACGATGGTATTATTTTTGGTTTCTTTAACGACATCTATCTATCTATCTATCTATCTATCTATCTATCTATCTATCTATCTATCTATCTATGCACTTTACTTGCTGTACTATATGTTGCATTATTGGTTTGTAATGGAAAAATGTGCATCTCTGGTAACTTTGTGGCATTTAGCATGTGGGGGAGAGAGTGAGAGAGAAAGACAGACAGAGGGAGGGAGGGGGAGGGAGAGGTAACCTGCACCTGCACATGGAGGAGGTCTCTCTCTCTCTCTCTCTCTCTCTCTCTCTCTATCTCTCTCTGTCTCTCTCTCTCTCTCTATTTCCCGTTCACTTCTAATAGGATAATTGATAGATAGGCTAAATAGTCGATAACTCCGGACTCCGAGAGGTCGTCGGGAGCTTTTCGGGGAAACTGATGCGCTGCTCTCCACTCAGAGCAGCAAGTTGACTTTTTGATGCTCTGAGAGGATCTGAAAGTTAAACACTTTTCTATCGCTGCCATCAAGCTCGCATTTTACAGGTATGGACTTCTTTTACTCAAAAATATGAACTTTAAAATGACTTATTTTAAATTAGATTTTTACATATTCATTTAATTATATAATTGGTCAAAAATATATATTATTTATGTTTACTCTACTTTAGATTTAGAAGCAGATTGTATTTGTGTTACCCATGTGGTACTGGATTTCTAGCACAATTTTAGACACGTGATCACTAAACGAACTTAATATTTGGTCAGATTAAACAGCAGTCAAAAGCATTTAATGTCTCAAAACACATTACTCACTATTACATAAACAGACTGCATATTTACATACTTTTTTCCTCATAGTGAGTTAAAGTCATGAGTATGTCTCTCCATTAAACTTTGTTCAGTTTGTCACAGTCAAATTAATAGTAATATTTCAGCTGCGCCCTACTGATTGGAAAAGTGTTGTAATTAAAGGATTTTCCATCAAAGCAGATATGGATCAGAAGGCAGTGTGTGCCGGATGCCACCGGCTGATCAGAGACAGATTCCTGCTCAGAGTCACTGACGGCCTCTGGCATGAGGCGTGTGTGCGGTGTGCGGCGTGCGGGGACGAGCTGACGAACTCCTGCTTTCTAAGAGACCGCAAACTTTACTGCAAGCGGGACTACGCCAAGTGAGTGCTCATCTCTAACTCTATATATATATATATATTCTTTTCCCAGTTTGTAATATTACATCATCATTTTTAATCTATCCTCCAATGATCTCCATTCAGGGAAAGGAATTAATCTACAGTAAAATAAGACTGGAAAGCCAGTTTAGTTTTTATGAGCTTTTTAAAATGTGATGTGACCCCATATCCTATTTTTCTTCATGTTCATTTGACTCACTGATTGAAGATATTTTAGTTACATATTGGTGAAAAGTAATTAGATTTATTTTGTCAATTTCATCAATGCTTGTGACGAAAATGTATGCAATTTCATTTCGTTTCATTATGATCTTTTCATTCTATTTTTATATTTCTACAGTTCAGTTTACAGTGTGTGTGTGTATATATATATATATATATATATATATATATATATATATATATATATATATCATTATATATATCATTATATATATCATATAATATCTAACATATATCATAATAAGCTTTTTTAAATAATATTTTATGGCTTGGTATCAAAAAGTGAATTAAGCCAATTTTCACCACAAAACTCATGTCCAGGATCTGACCTTGACTAAGAATTTGTGCATGCTTTTGTGTGTGTGTGTGTGTGTGTGTGTGCGTGCGTGTGTGTTTGTGTGTGTGTGTGTGTGTGCGTGTGTGTTTGTGTCTGTGTGGTTGTGTGCAGGTGTTTGCATGCATTTGTGCATCTCACAAAAAACTATGAAAGAAAGAAAACAGAATCAGTGTGCATTATCTTGCCGGCGTCTGTTCCTACTTACTGTAGGAACATTTTAAATGTATGGCACACCCTTGTGTGTATGCGTATGTATATATGGTCTAAGTTGACTTCTAGGGAACTTGGCACAGTCCACTAAGAGAACAAGGTGACTGTAGGATGGGTGGTGAGGGAGCTGGAATGTGAGAACACTATTGCACTATAGTGTACATCCAGCCACACACATAAATACACACACTCTCTCACACACACACACAACACAACACAATCACACCTTCTCACACACAAATACACCACGCAACCAGGGGTAGAGCTCAACTGACACATTGTCAAAATGTGTTAAAATTTTGAGGCCCATTGGCGTGGCAACTGCAAGCTGGGGACAACATATGGTCTCACCAATGAGGCAGTACCCCACAACCCCCTCCTAGTCCCTAAACTCTCACCATCACCCATAACCTGGCTCCCTTTTATCCACCCACCGCCTCATCCTCTCATCATTCCTCCAAAACATGCTCTCACCTAAATAAGAGCCAAGATAAAAACTGTCCACCCCAACAGGCAGCAGCTCACATTATTTCTGAACAATTTAGTGATGGTTGTTCTGCCAAGCAAGCAGGGAAGCAAATGTTACACTCGCACTCATTGGTCCAAACTGCTTCTCACTATCAATTACATTGTAGGGATATCTGAGGACGTGTACTTTTGCAAAAACAGTATTTGTCAGCAGAACAGTTAAATATGTTGTTTTTATGATGACCAAGCATGAATATGAACACATTAAGTCCCATTTTAATGGATCAATGGAAATCAGAGTGGATTCTTGTAAAAGCATATAATTGAAATTGCTTTTAATAGCCTAGCAGTAGGCTAAAAGACAGAGAAAAGAGCAGGTTTGAGAGGTAATTAGGGGAGTAGAGCCATATGTCAGAAGGTCTGGTGCATCTCTTTAAGAGAGACGCAGTGGATGCGTGAACTTATTTTGGTGGACAGTGCGCTCCATGAGCCCTGGCGTTATGTGATGTGGCATCTGGAAAGCTCTGCTCACAGCAGCCCCTGTGTGGAGCAATGGGACAACGCCCAGCCGACCGTGAGATATCTGACCTGACCAATTAGCAGGAGGCCTGGTGCCAAAGCTCCGCCTCTGAGGTCTCATGTCTCCACCTCTCTGCTCACCCACCACCACTTTCCCCACCTCACTGTCCTGTCTGGGGTTATAGCATCCTATAACACATGAGCATCATTGTTAATGACAGTTTTAAAACTGTGCCAGTGATTCTCTTGCTATGCAAACTGTTTTTGTTTGTTTTTTTTGGTTCCAGGACTAGTGTGAAGCTGGCTTAGAAGTGGCAAATTATTCCATACTGTGACAACATTTGTCTTTTACCACATGCTGTACCTTCCGTCTGAATCTCACCATGTTTTTTTGTTGTTGTTCATGTAAGTTATAAAACCAATAATGCCAGTATTTGAATCACCTGAACAAAGTTGTGTATACAGGTATTCCTTTTCACTTGAAATTCATGTTATTGCTGTCATTACTGAGTCCAGGAGACTGTACATAACTAATACAAGATTGCTAAATTATTTTGTATTTCATTACTATTATATAGATTTATGCTAGAATATGTAGATGGCACATACAGAAAAAGATACCAACATGGCAGGAAGGATGGACACTAAATAAACAAGATAAACAAATATAGACATTTTTAATAAAGATTGACTCAGAGGAAAAACGAACATGCATTTAATAAACATCAACAGGATATTGCATAGAGATATGAAGGAAAAAAAATTAGGAGAGATTTTTACAATAAACAGACCCAGATTAAGTCATTCAAGCACTCTGATGCATGAATCTTTTCGACATTATTATTTATTTGTTTAGAGAAAAAGGAAATTTCAAAACAACTGAATTCCATATCTGTTAAGCTTAAACAGGTATTTTGTTATCTAATATTGGTTAAATCATTTTAACAATCTGCATAAGGGCTTTTTGTCTGCATGAATATACAGTATATGGTGTGGATACATGCAATACACATACAATATATCAAAATATAAATACAGGCAACAATCAATAACTGAGTCAAATCTTTTAATGACACCAAACATCAACAAAACAAACATCTTAGCAGCAGAATCTGAACTTTCATGAAAGTGTATTAATGAGATTCACAGTTGGACATCAGATTAATTTATTTCCTTTTAGACATTTTAAGTTAATTAATACAATGAGTCAACATTAAAAGTTTAAAGTAAACCTTTTTTTTAAAAAACTGTTGTGTTGTGAAGAGATTTATTTGTAGATAACCCCTTTCCAAGATAAAATGAAATATCTTAAATACCTAAATGATGACTTCCTTGTACAGTCTAAATAAATCTATTAGCCTGAACTCTAGCAGGTGAACATATAGTACAGACAACAGACTGTGCAGTAACTTAATGAAGCAGTATGCAAATTCCTGTCTGACAATGTGATGTTTAGGTTGGTTAGACTGTCTAAATGGTTCAGTGGACAGGTGGACAGGACAGCAGATTGGTCGTCAGATCAGCAGTGTGACTGGCGGTACACTTGACCTGCAGATCTGTATCTGACACGCAGTCTCTGTTGGTGTGTCTTCAGCAAAGGATCCAGGTTAACCCGATCCAGAAACAGGATCTGTCTCTCTGCATGTCCACTAGACCAGCAGTCTGTTTGCCCCACTGCCAAAGGTCAGCAAGTCAGGGCAAGAACAATGAGAGAGGAGGGATCTGCTTGGGAGTAAATGTGTATGTATGTGTATGTGTGTGAGAGAGAGAGAGCGAGAGAGTGAGAGTAAGCCTACATTTCTGCCAAATGCTCATCTTGTTACACAGTGCATCTACCTTGAGAGAGGCCGTGTCAGTGCGCCATAGCGCTGGATTTTGCTGACTTATTTCTCTGCAATGATCTTGTCACTAATTGCCATGTCTAAATCCAGCGTGACTGAGTGTTCCCGCTCAGCTGGCAGGGCCTCTGGGCCAATCATGTCAACGGAAACTCTGAAATATTAAACACCTTGAGCTGCTCCGTGAGTATTAGAGGTACTCTTACCTTTGCATTAACAACGCTTAAGAGTACTCGGCGTAATAATACGAACTGGATGAGGTGTATAATGGAAAAGCAATTCTCAAAACATGAACATTAGTGTTTCTTCTTCACTGACATCTAGCATTAGCATCATCATATTAAAACATTAAATCAAGTACTTTGCTGCATCACAGAAACTCAGAAACATTATGGGTATTTTCTCTGCCACACTTCCTTTAAAATATTTCATTGATGCATCCTCTGTTGCCACAGGGATGCACATACCACAGATGGTATGTTGGCCATATTAAAGTGCATACCGTTAAGGCTGCGGGGCAGACGGCTTGGATGGGTCAAGCAGACCGGCTGACCCTCCTGAGCTTCTCGGAATGGGCTTTACTGTTTCCCTAGCAACCCCACAGCAACAGTAAGAGGTCCCAGCAATGTTTGGCTTTAGGATGTTGCAGCTCCGGACCTTTTGACAGGGATGTCTCAACCTTGGTGTTTTGTTTAGTCTGAGTTTTTGTTTGCTTGTAAATATTGGGCTGAATGTCCATCTTGGATATATTCAAAAGGAAATCAAATGCAATCTTTGTTTTATTTGAAAGTTAATGTGACTTTAATGAAAAGATTATATTTTATGCATACATTAACTTTTATAACAGAATTTGTGAATGAAAAGTATTTGCACCATCTTATGATCCACATCTCTATTCTGATAGACTTAAAAACATGTCTGATATGTGGGCAAAGGGATCTGCTTAAAACAGGGACATAAATTCCTAAAATGAACAGTTTCGTTTTTAATTAAACTTTTTGTTTCACTTTATTACAAAACAGCTATGACTGTTTCTTAATAAATACCAAATATCTAATATTTAAGTTTTTTTTATTTCATAATTTGTTCAAGACTAACCTACAGCAGTATGTAACCAAACTTCACATTACTCCAGTTCACTTTTCCATTTTTACCCAAATGCTACTTTTCCAGTGGCTACACAGTATCAGTAATGGGCCACATGCAGCATCATTTACGTGAAAACAAGAAAAAAGGGGAAAAAGCTGTCACTTTCTCATGCCTCTATGCTGATGGTCTGGTATCCCAGTCAGGTCTGGAGACAACGGCAGCTCCAGAATGATGACGCATCATCCTGCGTGACAGTCTCAAAATGCTGCGGTGCCAGCCAGCGGACAATGGTCCTGCTGCTTGGGGGCTGGCTCTGTCTTTGTCCCACTCTGGTTAAGCAGACTTAAGGATAATTCCGCGGATAATTCCTGGGACCGGCAGCTCAGCCTCTCCCACCAGGACATCTGATTCCCCCCCTCTGCCTGGAGCCATGGCCTGCCGAGAGCTTTTCTGCTGACTCCCCAGGAGCACAGCCTCGGACACGGCAGCCGGAGCCACGGCAACAGTCTCTGAGGCTAAGCTCACCGGTCTTGGTTGCCAGGCGCTAA
This sequence comes from Pampus argenteus, assembly GCA_036937835.1. Classification (NCBI taxonomy): domain Eukaryota; kingdom Metazoa; phylum Chordata; class Actinopteri; order Scombriformes; family Stromateidae; genus Pampus; species Pampus argenteus. The sequence continues at coordinate 11,814,840 of CM072870.1, forward strand.
GATGCACACCCTGCCATGCTAAGGGTATGTGTTTGAGTGGCCGGGGCAGGAGGAGGAGGAGAGGGGAGAAGTCAGGGTGAGGGGAAGAGGCTGGCAGTCTTTTTGAGTGACAGCTCGACTCAGCAACATTCCCCAAGCATTTTTTCACTAACAAAGACCACACCATTTGTGCAAAAACTACAAAAAGTAGTTTGGGAGGCATTGGATGTGGATCGTATACAGTGGGATGATTGGGGTTGAGGAGAGGGATGAAGGGAGTTGATCGCATGAGGAAGAACAGAGCTGGATGGAGTTTTGTTGTGGCTGGAACCCAGGGGTTGAGACTCAATATGGGGGCACGTTTCGATGAGCTTTCTACTTTATCATCCCCCTGTGGTTCCTTTAATAGAAGAAAAATTTGTTAGTACATACTTAGATGGAAGTATTAACCCTAACACACATGTCTTTGATGGTGAGAAGACACAGGGAGAACATGCAAACTCCACAAAGGAAGGCCCTGGATGGCTGGGGTTAAACCCAGGACCCAGGACTTCTGTTGGCTGGAACGTCTAGGAACCACTCAAGACATTCATTATGAGCTTTTTGCTTCATCACCCCTCATAGTTAACTTCAATGGACTAGGCACTTTGGGTGTCACTGAGATGGCTGTGGATGTAATTATTGAAACTTGGGGATTTGGGAATTTTATGGTATGGTCTGGGATTTGTTGTCTGAAGTTGAAGCGGCTGCAATGGGGAAGGAGTGACTAGAGTATAGTTCGGGAGAAATTTTGAGATTTAAGATTTTGAGAACTGAGTGGGCCTAAGTGATAAAGCTGGTTAGTGATATACTGCTGTGGTTGGAGGAAACAAATAGAAAAGGATTCTGAGGTAGAGTGATCTGTTCATAGAGTGCAGCCTGCAGATATAGAGAAAATTTAAAAAAAGAAAGAGAAAAATCAGATATAGGAGAAACAGGACTGGGGGGTATATAGAGATGAAGGTTGAGGAAGAGGGATAAAGGGTGAGAGATATGAAGGTATGTGTGTGTAAGGGCAGAGCGTGTAGCCCACGGACACAGAGGTAAAGGAAACAACGAAAAATCACAAAACAAATAAGTAAAATGGTGAGGGAGCAGGCACATGGTGAAACAAAACCTGGCCATCAGCAAGTGCTTAAGTAGTCTGCTTACTGTAGTGGAGATGCTGGGTAGGGAACCCGGAAGCAAGCAGCCGGCTGGAGTGGTGATGGAAGTGGAGGCAGTGTAGAGCTGGAAAAGCCTTTGTAGGCTGTATAGGGAATGTTTTCTCCATTTGGGCATGTTAGAGGTGGACGACGTTCCAGTCGTAGATTAAGGAGTCTTCGTGATTGAGGGATTTTTTTAGCCAAGAGGGTGATGTCAGATTCATGTAGAATATATGTGTACTGAAGATGACTGAATTGGTGGGATGAGATTCCCACAATAGTTGTTGACATTGCATAGTTGAGTACTGCAAAATGCTTAGACCATACTTGCCTTCAGCACTTAAGGGACATTTCACCATCAATTGAAGTAATAAATTCCTCAGTTCATGCTATATTAATGGAGAAAGCTTAGTTATGAATAAACCAGGATTTAGACGTGGGATAACCATCAGGCATTAAAAGAGGATGGGTCAGCTTTAAAGTGTTAACATGGAAATATAATGACATAAAGAGGATTCAGTGTGAGCAATAATAATTACACAAGCACCTTTGTTTGGAGTACTTAATAAATAAACAGGAGCAGTCTGGATGAAACTGTAAGTCAGAAAAAACGTGCGGAGTGCAGCCTGGCTCTCAGTCTCGGCTGAAGAAGTCTACGCTCTGTGTAGTGAGCGACGTGGTGACGTCAACGGTGCGCAGCGTCTGGCAGTGAACCCGGAAGAGCGGGAGGATTCGAACCGTTGACCAGAGTAATGGAGGTAGAGTATTTGTGGAGTTGAAAAGTTTGGCTTTATTATCTTTTTGGAGAAACGGGATGTCAGGGGGAGTTAATCGCGGCAGGAAATGCCTCGTCTGAGTCGGCTGTTGTATGGATGTCTCTGGAGAGTCTAGATCCTTAGGGGGGTTGAGAAATAGCTTGTAGTCTGTGGTAAAGGTAAGCGAAGCTAACGGGATACCTCAAGTAACGCGTATAAGTCAGTGCATAAACGAACGGTCTTAATAACTGAGACAAAGAGGTAAAGAAGTAATAATTACTTTTTTTTCAATGGGTCCCTTCTCACTGAGGTCACTGGGGCTCCTTGAGTTTGTATTTAAGCTCCAGTCAGCCAAACAAAAGCGACACTCCTTCTTATTTACTGAACTCTCACACTTTCAGTCTGTCTCCTTCCTCTCCTCATGTCCCTCTCTCTAGCCTGTTTGCGGTGCGTTGTGGGAGCTGTGCGGAGGCCATCTCTCCTGCAGAGCTGGTGATGCGTGCAGGGGCTGCTGTGTTCCACCTGCGCTGCTTCACCTGCAGCGTGTGTTCCTGTCGCCTGCAGACCGGAGACCGCTGCGTCCTCAGGGAGGGACAGCTACTGTGTGCCAGAGAGGACTACCACCAGTGTCTGGCTAGCCCGACCTCTTCTGACACAGGTATAGGCAGTGTACAGTATGTGTTAAAACATGGACACACACACCTTGGATTTATAGTTGTTGTTTGCTGGCATATTTAAAAAAACATATTCGCTACTAAACTGTCAGAGAGACTTCAATATGAATGATTCAAACACATTATGTTAATCTAGGCTGTTGAAAGGCATTTTAGTTGGGCAAATTGAGGAAAACAACTCTCAGTCACAAAATAATTAAATAAATAACCCAGCATTGAAATTTTGTTATCAAGCTCTTTATGTTGCATGAGTGAATATTTGCTTTTCAAACATGTCCGCCCATGTCTAGGTAAAAGTGATGACGATGAGGAAGAGGAGGAGGAATCTGCGAGGGTTACTGGCAGACGAATTAGATCAGAAGACCCGGAGAGCAAACGTCCCAAGCGGCCTCGCACTATTTTGACCACTCAACAAAGACGAACCTTTAAAGCCTCCTTTGAGGTCTCCTCTAAGCCTTGCCGAAAGGTAGAGTGTTTATCCTGCTGCGTGTGTGTGTGTGTGTGTGTGTGTGTGTGTGTGTGTGTGTGTGTGTGTGTGTACAGACAGTGCATTTTTGCATAGAATGTGTCTTTCTGAACTAATTGTAATTCTAATTCTTATAAAGTAATTTTTAGAGTAGTTTTACTTCACCTTTCTATTACTACACTTGCCAGCAATAACTGAGCATTTCTTCATTTCAATGGTAATTCAATGGCTATTTTGCTAGATTATTTCTCCCTTGATCCATAGAAATTATCATGCAACATTATCAGAACTTTCCAAAAGGTATATATTTTTAATTTCAAGAAACAATAGTAGTTGTTCTTATCTTTCTTTAAATGATGAGGTCCACAAATGTATGACCTAGTATAGCAGTAGATTTCCATCTACCTCAGAATGTGGACAGAAAACTCTTGTATCGAAAAGAATGAAAGAACTCTTCAATGCAAAAAAATAGAGAAGAAGCTCAATAGTGTGGCCGGACTATGGTGGTTGAATTCCTCACAGTTTACTGATTACTGAAACTGATTTTTTTTTAACCTTCAACTAACCTCTGTCTTTCTATTTTCCTATTTTTTTTACCCTCCCTCTCTTTCTTTCTTTTGCCCCTGAATCTTAATCCAAGGTAAGGGAGACCTTGGCAGCAGAAACTGGTCTGAGTGTCCGGGTTGTGCAGGTCTGGTTCCAGAACCAAAGAGCCAAAGTAATACAAAGTACACACACACACACACACACACACACACACACACACACAGTCATATGCACTCCTAATAAAGGGACTCTTTCTGCACTGTGTTTGTATGCCAGAGTGGAAATCAGCCTGGTTATCTCCTCATACAGGAAACCGATGACATCTCACTGCGAGATCACTGTAGATTAAACCCTGTATTTCCTCACAAAGTGGGCTCATGTGTGGTTTCCCTCCTTCACTGAAAGATGTCCTTTACCTCACTGTTAATACTTTGCAATTGAATGAACACACGCATATGCCTGGGTGGCAGAGGGACTGTGGAGTAAAAGGGAAATTTTTAGTAGGTCTGTTTGTGAGCTTTGATGTCTTTTTAGATGAAGAAACTGGCCAGGAGACAACAACAGCAGCAGCAGCAGGAGCAGCAGCAGACTCAGGAGCAGTGTGAACACCCATCACATCACACAGGTATTATACTGTTGAAAAGTGTTTTCATACACTCACATAATACACTACATTACTTGATGTAGGTATTATATAGTTAGATGTACCTCCGATTTTTAAAGTAAAAAAAAAAATGCTGAATGACGTGCACTAAATATTGATCCAATGTTTTCAACGTGTTTCAGTAGACAAAAAGCAACTAAAGTAAATGATTATGAGAAAAGCAAGTGATTCTGATGTGTCAGCCTTAAAATATTTCTGACAGAAAGTTTAAGTTTTGAAAACAACAAAAGCTCAGCAAAACAAAGACAAACAAACACCAGCATGATCTCCTGTGTGACTTCTGTGCACCACAGCGCCCTCCTGTGGCGGGTTGACCTCTGAGCTGGAGCGCCTGGGGTCCTCGTACTCCCACATTCAGCAGCAGCAGATGGGACTCACCACACTGGAGCAGCAGGACTATGACATGGACCCCTTCAGACAGGGCTTGACCCCACCTCAGATGCCAGGGGATCACATGCACCCCTATGGTAAAGACCTCAGTGCTGTCAAACCGTGACACACGTGTCACATGTTTACAAAGCCTTATTTATTTACTTACCTATTTATTTGGATTCCAGTTATCTTAGGATAGTATTTTTTTCCCCCTGATGTTTAAAGCATTTTGGAATGTACACAAATAACAGAACCACAAAATTATGTTAAAATATAATGTACCTTACAGTACAATAACATTTATAACCTCTTGCAAAAATTGAACATCATATTAAAAAAAACGTTTGTAAATGCCTTTACAGTTCAAACTACTTTAAAAGTCCTCTACAACTCTACCAAATTATATTTTTTACTTAACCCAACAGGTGATCAGATTAATCTCTAATCATCCAGTGATCAGTGATATGTGTGTCTGTTTTAGATTACAAGGGCCTGTACGGTGACATGGACCAAGACCCTTTGTGTCATGTGGCTGACAGTGACTACCTGACTCTGGGTGACTCCTCTCTACTCACCCCCATTGACCGCCTCTACTCCATGCAGGACTCATACTTCACCTCCTGAAAGTACACACCAGATTCATTGAGAAGCGGTTAATGTCCCTCGCTCAGCATTGCTCTCCGGTCTCATCCTTTATCTGTCTGGACCATGCACAAAGTAGTTGAAGAGGTGGGAGCAACATTACTGCCAAGGGGACATGGGTACCATGCAATATACTGTAAAGCAGTGGTAATCAGGCACCTTCATATAAACATGATTACACTACTGCCTCTTATGCTTTACAGCCCCACTGTACAACGCAGGCTCTTTGTATGCATGATACTGTCAGACCTCTCTCACTATATTTGAATGTTAGATTATGAGATTATAATTGCATTTTAATGTAAATAGCTGTTTGAGTGTGTATTTGTATTTATTCTCACATTGTGTGTATGCTGTTTGTTTTGAATGAATCAATGATCAATAAAATGGTTACGGTACAATGAACAACCAGTATGAAGTGTGCCGTTGTAAGTATAAAGCTTAGACCGAGTTGTTAGTATAAAGATGGGGTATTCATTCTGAGGGTTAGAGCCAGGTCAGTCCATCCTCAGTCCTTATCAGTCCAATCTAGGTGACAGGTCAGCAAGGCATCGTCCCCTGTCTGTTGGATGGATCATCAGATTGTAAATGCTGGGCTATGACAGCAGTATGGGTCAGTGGCAGGTAAGCATCACATCCACGCCGCCATCATCAACGCTCACATTGTGCTCCTCACGGTCAAAGGCCCTCGCTGCATTTTTCTGCCTTTTCCTTCCTCCAGTCACAGGAGGGAGGGGACCACCCAGGCACTGTGCCCAGCTGGAATGCACCGATCCTGGGGAGGGAGGTTCCAGACAACGGAGGGGCTGAAAGCTGTGTCAGGGGAGAATGCCCAGGGTGACACAGAGATATGAAGCCCCACTATATGGAGTACCTCCTTGCCCCAGCCATGAACCCTCTCCTGGACCCATCTCATATTTCCCACTATGAAATCAGACCTTGCAGAGCAGAGAGCGCAAGTCAATGGTCAGGAACAATCTAACCGTCTGTCACCGTGGTATGCTACTGCCAACCAGAGCTGAAGAAGTGGTCAGCAGAGTATACTGTGTGTCTGTTTCTTTTAGTCTGTCTTTCTATCTGTGTCTGTATCTGCTCCAAGTGTCTGCTAGCATGTGTGCACACTCATGTGTTAGGAGGAACAACACTCTTTGTTGTACGGACTAAAGTATCATGATGCATTTCCCTGTACCTTTAGAAGTAGATGAAGGAGGAAAACTGGACTTAAATATCAGGGAAGGAAGCCAGTCTGGTCACCTGCGGGGCCTTTTCCCTTCTCGTGTGCAAGTCTGTGTGCAGTTGGCACGCATATATGGTTGCCAGCAGCAGTGGGTGGGATGAGAAAAATATCAAACCATGATCATACGGTCACAGCGGGTAGCAATAACCTCATTATTATTCTGACGGTAGCCAAACGGTTTCCTGTCAACAGTTCGGTTATTTATTGCACCCTTCATGCCAACCACAGGCCACAAACCCTCTGCCTTTTAACCACTATAATTGGCTTCACGCTGTTGCAGCGCCAAGACAGATGCACATGCTTTGCTGAAGATACTCTATTGGCCATTTGCAGCACATGTTTAAAGTCTGGGGGCATATTTGTGGTGCATTATTAGCACAGACAGGGATCAGTCTATACAATTAAAAAGCCATATAGCAAATTAGGAAAGAGAAATGTATATCATCCATAATATGAAGTCTTATATCCTGAGATGGTGAAATTGCCCCTCACCGTTGGATCAGTGCCCAGTGTGACACGTTGAGCAGAGACTGATAGATCACCTCCACCACTATGTGGCTGTTTTGCAATCTCAGACGTTTTCTGTCACTTTCCCAAACGACCCCATACAGTTAGTTCCCAAGGAGGTCAAATGTGAGTAAATTGACCCTACACTGTACCACATGACACAACATTGTTGAAAAGACTGCCAAACACTGCCTGAGAGGTGTAGGGTGCTGACCAATGAACTGCAGCTGCAATTCAAGCCCTGGTGTTGAGTGTTTGAGTTCTGTCTGGGACCTTTTGTGCGTGTCATTCAACATCTCTCTACACACTCAACTCTTGTCATCCCTCTACTGTCAAAGAAGAAGAAAACAGCCAACACTTATCAGAAAGCTTGATGTGTAGTGTTGGTGATTTAGGTGATGATTCAGGAGCATATAATGGGGTTTCAGAGTTTAATGGCAAAATACAAGTAATATACAAGCAAAAAAATATTACACAAGCTGCAGCCAAACTATATGTGCATAAAGCACAATACTGAGTTCTTTAATAACAAACATTCAAGGTATTCATCTAATAATTCAACAATTACAATGCTTACTTGAAAAACAAACCTAATCAAGCTGTAATATTTTGGTTTCAGTATCATATTTTTTTTTACTAGAAAGCTTCATATAACAAAAGCAAGCTCAAAAGTATTTGAAACTATTTGCTGCCAAAGTAAAAATACAACATGAAAAAAAAACTCATCAAATCTCAAATGCTGGATTCTCTCTCTCTCCCCATGAGGCAGCCACATAAGAGTTGACATTGGCATTTCCTGGACAGATCAAAGGTTAGGATTAGTGCAACACAATCAAGTGTATGTTAATGTGTGTAACTGTGCAGCATCATTACAGTATGTCTTACCTCTCTTTTTGAATAGTCTCATAATCAATAAAGCCAGTCCTATCAGGACAAGTGGCATGAAAGCAGTGGCCACGCCTACACCAGTATGCAGCAGGAAGGCAGTCCCTGCTGACATTTCCTCCACTGGAATACATGAAGATCACTGTCAATACAAGTTTTTACCTTTTCTGTTTGTATCGTCACTGTATGTTTCTTGATCAGCAGATCATTCATCATCATTTTATGATATATGTTTTTAGTGATGCTGCATGGCTTTAGATCCACCACTTTAGTCCCACCTGAAATATCTCAACAACTATTGGTTGATTTTCTGACTTTTCCTTTATTCCACTATGAGGTTCACATTTCATTATTGGGTGAAATGTCTCAAACACTGTTAGATGGATTCCTCCTCAGGATGAATTGTAATTACTTTGCTGATTACACAAATTACACAAATTAAATTAATTCAATACTCTGATTTATGGCCAAATGCCTGCAAAACATTACATTACCTACCTGCCTTAGCTGTATTTTGTATTTGTGCTATTTAGCAAATGTTGGTATGTTAACATTCTAAATTAAAATGGGGGACATGGTTAACAATACACCTGCTTAACATCAATATGTCAGTATACAGGGTCACTCGCATGGCCGCAGGCTCTTATTCTTGTTTTAGATTCTCTATCCATCCATCCTTTAATAAATCAAAAAGCATCACCATTGACATATAGCACACACAGGCTTATCAAAGACAGCTGCAATTTTATACAAGGTCAGCCAAAGATGCACTATAATTCCTAAAAAGGATTTACCTGTGCACTTAGGAAGTGTGTCACTCCAAAACCCAGTGGAGGAGCAAAACAGCACCTCTGTGCCATTCAGGAAGAACCCTTCTTTACAGGTGAAAATACACTGGGAGCCAAAGCTGAAGTTCCCCAGGGGATGGGAGCAGTTCATAGACAGAGGTAAAGACAAGGCATGGATGGCCTCACACTGTATCACTTGAAAGGACAGAAATTGTAACAAAATCAGCTGTTTGAATAACAGAGGCTAGTAAGTATATGATAATGCTGGGCAGTAGACACTCACGCTGGCAGGTGGGTAGATCCCCACTCCAGTGGCCTGAGGTGTTGCATGTCATAGCTGGTGTTCCTCTCAGCCAGAAACCCTCATTGCATTCAAAGTCACAGTGGGAGCCATAGCTGAAAGAGGAGTATGGATGGCTACAGTTCATTGTCCCATGTTGTGGAGCCTCGGCCAGTAGGGGGCATGGGCGTACTGTAATGTAGATAACCATTAAACATAATTTAGAACCAAAAAATAGACCAAAATAATCATTAACATCTAAAGCACAAAGCTTACATTAGAGTGTATTTAGGTGGATTTCCAAGTGTGTTGATTATGATACAAATAAATGTATAAATCTCACATTACCAGTACAGCGGGGTATTTCTGTGCTCCATGTGCCCACAGAGGTACACTCTGTCTCAGCAGCTCCATTAAGGACAAAACCCTCCTCACATGTTGAGTTGCACTGAGAGCCAAAACTGAATTCTCCATGTGGATCAGAGCAGGTTAAGGTGCCATGAGCGGGAAAGTTCAGAGTGGGACATCTCTTAACTAGAAAGTGAACAAAAAAGTAGAGACCAAGTACTTACATTAGAATAAAAACATGTTAGATCAGTTGTTTGCATAGAAGTTTATGATAAATTATGATACAGAGATTTATGATTTTTTTTTACCCAAGCAAAGTGGGATGTCTGTACTCCATGTGCCCACAGAGGTGCACTCTCTGTCGGCCGTCCCATTTACAATAAAACCTTCCTCACAGGTTGATTCACACCGAGAACCAAAACTGAACGCTCCATTTGGATCAGAGCATACTATGGAGCCATGAGGGGGAGAGTTCAGAGTAGGACATCGCTTAGCTGGAAGGTGGACGAGGAGAAGGAGAGACCAAGATATCTGAGAGAGCTTTATAGTTCAGTCAAACGATCTAAACTATTAAATTAAGATCTTTTCCCATTATTGTGAACAATAGATTATGATACAGAGATTTACACTTTTTTGCTTTTCTTTTTTTTCCTTCTTTTTACCCAAGCAATGTGGAATATCTCTGCTCCATTCGCCCTGAGAGGTGCACTCAATGTCAACCGTCCCATTCAGGACAAAACCCTCCTCACATGTTGATGTGCAATGAGAACCAAAACTAAACTCTCCATGTGGTTTAAAGCAGAGTAAGGAGCCATGAGGGGGAGAGGTCAGAGTTGGACATCTCTTAGCTGGAACAGTAAGGAAAGATCAGCAAGATATTCAGAGCAAAGACATACTGGAATGTAATCTTATGTAAATGTTTCTGTGTTTTTTTTACCCAAGCAATGTGGGATATCCTCACTCCACATGCCATCAGAAGTGCACGCAGTTTCAGCTGTACCATTCAAGAGAAAACCCTCCTCACATGTTGAGTTGCACTGAGAGCCAAAACTGAAGGATCCATTTGGGTCAGAACAAGACAGGGAGCCATGTTGGGGAGGATTTATAGGACGGCACCTCTTAGCTTGGAGAAAACAGAAAGAGATGGATTATTTCATTACTCGATTATTAAAATGTTGCACCCCTAAACTGGATGAGCAATTTATTCTGCTATTCTGCTTTCATACTTATTTTACAGACAATCTACAGACAGAAATGAGTCATCTGTGGGCATACCCTGGCAGATAGGAAGTGCATGACTCCAGTTTCCCTGTGACAAACATTTTGTCATGTTTGTGCCGATCAGATCAAATCCCTCATCACACTGGACTGTGCATACTGAGCTATAGCTGTATATACTTAGAGGATCTTGGCATTGCATGGAGGCATGGGGTGGAATCTTTAGACTGCCGCACCGTACCACTGTAAAAGAAGAAAAAGGAAACCATTATCAGAGGGGTGAACATTTTTATATGTTTTCAGGAAGTTCGTATCAATTTCAGGGAGCCTTGAAAGCACTGACCTTAAAAATCATAAAGGTTACACACCTGTGCATGCAGGTGCAGGTTTGCTCCATTGTCCAGAGACCAGACAAGTGATCGTGTTCTCTCCAGTCAGGTAGAAGCCTTCTTGGCAGGTGAAGTTACACTCTGAACCGTAGGAGAAAGGCTCCACAGTGTCCACACATGTCATGTTGCCCGTAGTGGGAAAGATAATGGGGGAGCACTTTTTCACTGTGGTGGGATACAGATATCAATCAGTCAGCTTGAACAGACGTGTATTATGACTCCACTTTTATAAACATAGCATGAGCGTAAAGTAGTGGCATGAGTAATCACACTGACGTGATTTATAGTCAAGAGAAACAACAACTTCCTACCCATTTTAAACCACAATGTTGTTTACCCAATGCAGACATAAATGAGTGTGAAGTAAAGTGATAACAGGTGTGACCTGGATCTGATCTGCTGTACAGCCTGGGCAGGATGTGACTACACACTGAGACCAGCTAAGTATTAGTAAAAGGTCAGTCTATTAACAGAGTTACAAAAAAAAACAACAACAAAAAACTTGTCACATGAAAAGTGACAGTTTCAATTTCAGAATATTGTGAGTATTTCAGAAATAATTCAGATAGGGCTTTGTAGAAAAGAGACATTATTAAAATGAAAGCATTCATTTTTGATCATAATAACATCATTTGATCTAATTTTACCATTCAAAGATAATGACAAACACTTAACCTGTACATGCTGGGACACTGGCTGTCCACTGGCCTGTGTGGTCACATCGTATCTGCTCCTGTCCACTGAGTTCATAGCCCTCATCACACCTGATCTCACAGGTGGAGTTGTAGCTGTGAGGTGCAATGGGGTGGCTGCAGTTCATGTTACCTCCACTGATATTGGCGTGGTTCAGAACTGGACACTTTTCAGCTACGACAGGCAGTAAAAATATTTTCTATGTAACTTTGATATTTGAAATAACAATTATTTTGCCATTGTTTGATAGCCAATGGCCATACCTTGACACAGAGGAACAGGGTGGTCCCAATGACCACTGGCTTGGCATAGCAGTTCGGGCACGCCTACCAACTGAAAGCCAAGTTCACAGTGGAAATGGCAGGAAGCATTAAAACGATTGGACCCAAAGGGATCTAAACAGTAGTGAGAACCGTGTTCTGGATCCAGCAAGGGTGCGCATGAGATTGCTGAATAAAAAAGGTATTGAATAAAAAAAACAAATATATTATTTAACTTATCACAGAGAGAGGTCATATCTACTATCAAAATTATGACAATGTTTGTTCACCCTCTTCACAGCGTGGTCCCAGGAAACCAGGATGGCACCGGCAGTTGTAGTTCCCTATGGTCTCCACACAGTCTGCATGGGCACTACAGGACTCCTGTGTGCAAGAGACTACATACATACAGAGAGGGATCTCATATGCATATATTAAACCTAATCGAGTCAGTAAATGTATCCATCAAAGAAGATAAAAAAATGTTACCAGTGTAGCAGACAGTTCCTTTTTTATTGCGGCATTTCTCATTATTCCACTTGGCCGTGTCTTTCTCCCTCTTAATGTACATCTCCACACAGTCCTGGCCAGGTATGGTATCAGGCTCTGCTGGCGCCCAATTCGGAGCATCTTCAGGCACAATCTCTTTGGTTCCTACCCAGGTCCACATCCCTCCCAATTTGAGCATGCCTATCCAATAATATTTGGGGTGAAATGGCAGCAGATTGTTAAGAAAGTCAGTTTCCTCCTGGTTCTGGATGGCCACCATGTCTGTGAAATGCTGCTGGCACCACTGGCGGGCCTCAAGCCATCTTCGGTTTGGACTGGTGCTGTAATTGTAGGTCCATGCCTGTGCTCCTCCTCCACTGCTCAGGTCTAACATTAAGTATATATAAATGATGAGACAAAATTTAACTGGTAAAGCAAAGAATTTTGTTGTGCATTGGACTATGCAGACATACCTTGGGCAAGTACAATCAATGCAGCTATCAACACCCTGTGATGCACGTTTTCTGATTTCACTGATTCTTGCAACATCTGAAAGAGAAAGATTGCATATAAGAATAAATGTATAGTATTAATTCATGTATAAATGTGCAACAGGTCTTACCTTATGATCTGTTTCCAGTTACACGTTGAATGTCATTGAATTTACTCCACTCCAGTAAAATGGTATCAATTGTCCTTCAGGGAAAGAGCCAATGTCAAATGTTGTAATATCACTTTTACCATAACTTCCTCTCAGAAAGAACACCACGACACCACCCATAACACTTTCACAGTGACACATATGTGCACACAGGCATGGGCACACTGCATATACAAATATAACGATAGAGACACTCATTAATGGTGCTAATAATTTTATTTAAATTGAATGTCATCTTTAATGTTATTACAGATATTTTGAGTTGACACGTGCACTATCATGTATACACTTAATATTTAAGCAGTATATTCAATTTAAGCCTTAAAATATACAGAATATTAGACAAAACACTTAATTAACTTGCATATCCTGATACATAGAGTCTGTGAAAAGGTAATTAACATTATAATTAGTTTACTAGTAGAGATGCAATGATTAGCCGATTAGTCAATTGACAGCAACAATTTTGTGAAGATTAAGCAAAAATTACCCAAAATATACTGATTCCATGTTTTTAGTTTTAACACTCCTCTATGATACTAAATCAATTATTTTTTGGTTTTGGACTGTTGGTCGGACAAATGAAAACATTGTGACAAGTAACTATGGCCTCAGGGAACTTGCAAGGTTTTTTTTTTTTTACAATTTGCATTTTACAGACTACATTAAAAATTGATTAATCAAAAAAACAATTGGTAAATTCATCAACAACAAAAACAATGCTTAGTTGCAGCCCTATGCATGTGGCTGATTAAAGATCTAATTTAAAAATAAAACTAGGTTTCCGGTTGTCCTTCATGCCTGAACCTCACTGGATGGACTTGTCACTTCCTCAGGCTGCCTGTGAAGGAATTACATTAACATTATTTACTGGATGATATCATATTATACTATGCGTACACTATACATTTTTTTTGAAAATTTACTATCAAATGTTGAAAATCAACACAGAGTGTGTAAATGGGTGGAGCTGCTTTGGAAGAGTACCCCAAATTTCAACACTGACCTTACTTGCACAAGTTCTTTTCCTGTGACAAATGTAAGAAGAAACACATCATTGAGATATGTTGCAATGTGATTGCAATGTATCTCCATTTCTATAAAGTGTAATTGAGACATACTGACTTTTTTGGCGCTTCACCCAGCAAAAACAGATGCAGCAGCAAACAGCGAAGGCTCCACACCCAGCTACACCCAACAGAGCATGTTTATAGCCTGAGAAAATAAGACACGTTTTTTTTATTGAGTCAGATATTGCATAATATTGCATAGCCTGTGCAATAAATTATTATTTTTAAGAAGGTATTTATATAACTCAAAATAATTACTTGCACAAGCAGGCCTCGGGCCGCTCCAGGTGCCATTGATCCCACAGGTAACATCCGGTGAACCTATCAACAGGAAGCCTGGGTTGCATTTAAATTGACAGCTTGAGTTGGATGTCTGGTTTCCTCCCATGCAGTTCTGGTATGCTTTAGGTTGGGATCGAGCTGGGGACACACACAGGTCGAGGCTTAACAGGCAAACAGTTATGTAATGTTTAGTGTGAAAATATACATTTTTTTTAGAGCACATACATGTTGATATCAGTATGTTAACCAGTATTTTGAATGTCATCCCAGCCTTCATAGTATCAGGAAACAGGGGAAACAGAACAAAATAAATGTCATGTTGAAGTGCAGTAGAACCAGTATTGTGATATTCAGGAAGTGCTGACTGTGATAGTTTTTTGGTATGCCTGTATGTGGTCGATAAAAACTTCTAGCTGGGCCAAAATGTCTTGAAGTTATTGATGCTTTCCGTTCATTCCCTTTTACAGATGTCATCCTGTTGACCTTTGTTCCCACAGTCTACTTAAAATTCTCAGTTACAGATTTCTTAGTGTGTAAAAATAATAATTATTGGCCTTTACTGTAGCACATTACATAAAATCAGCTTAAAGACTGGTTGTTGTACTTTAACTTAAACATGATTCATTCGTTCATTGTAACAAATCAGTAAGAATATATTTCCACATAAAAGTTAGTAAATAGTGTTAGCCTATTTACACATCTAGTCAGAGCAAGATAGGTGTACTTTTAGCTCTGTTTTTGGTCTCCACCAGCTCTTGAGAAAGTATCTGGCTCTGGCTGTTAGGGTCAAATACTCCACTATGTTCAACTTAAAAAAAACTCAAGTATATACATGTGAGTATTGCTCAAGATAGGCTTGAAAGAAGAATGAACCTATCTTTTAAACAAACAACGTTACCCACTGTATCAGATATCTTCTCCTTACCTGATTGGCACATGTCTCCCTCAAAGCCAGGATCACAGAGGCAGGTAATGTTTTCTATGGTCTCCTGGCATCTTCCTTTGCCACATATAGTTGCATTGCATTGGGCTGTCAAGAAAAGGTGCAATATTAAAACAACCTCTAGCAGTTTTGAAACAACCTTCAAAACAATCACCTATAAATACCTTTATAACACGCAGAATATTTCTGTTTGTTGCATTTCTCATCATTCCATTTTCCTCTGTTTTTTCCTTGGTTGACATAGATCTCCACACAAAACACTGTGCTGTGGTTGTTGTTGGGCTCGTTTACTGCCCATGAATGCTCACCGATCCATGTGCTGTTATTCCCAACCCAGGTCCAAGTTTCATTTTTCTGTTTTTTTGTGATTCCAATCCAATAATATGGAGCTCCATCTCTGGTTGGCAGCAAGGAGACCAGATAGTCGTTCTCTTTCTGGTTTTGGATGACCACCATGTCTGTGTAATGGGTCTGACACCACTGTCTGGCCTGGGTCCAATTCATGGTTTTGTTTGAGTAATGATATGTCCAACCCAAAGTAGTCTCAGCCAAGGGGCCACCTAATAGTATTAAACATAAAAAAACAAAACACTATGAAAAATAAAAAAGTTGGTACTACTCATAATATGATAACCATCATTTGTAAAAGATAATCATGTTTATGCCTCATGTCAACCGAACAAAACTTGCCATATTGTTAATACCAGTTAATACCAATACTCACCAAGAAAGAGGATTAGTGTCCATTTCATTTTGAAGGATTGAGCTACAAATACCCGTTGTCTGTCTAAAAAAAATAATCAGAAGCCATAATATGAAAACATATAAATGCCATCATTAAAAGTAAATGAATAAGAACCTGCTTACTTACCTAGAATTGGTATTTTACTATATTAATGAAATTGTTTCCAAATCCTTGTGTTTCTAATCGTATCAAACATTAAACATTAAACCACTGCAGTAAAGCAAATGCATTTTAGTCTGCTGCAAGCCGGGACCAATGTCAATCTTTTATATTTGTCTCAGGCCATTCATCACAAATTACCGTAGAATACCTGGATGTTTGCTGTACAGAATGAATGCAGGTGTTGATGGATTAACTGGATGACCGACTTAATGACTTGTTAAACTTGAAAAGACCTTTCGGGAAATGCCATCTGTTTCTGGTAAAGGTGGGCTTGGGGGACAGATTTTTTGAGTCATGCATAAAAAAACAAATAAAAGTCACCTTTGCTTTCATGATGCAAGATATCACATCTATTTCTGCCTCATCCAAATAGCTGACTGATCTCTAAAACCGATTACCCCAGTAATGTACCTCTTCCCCCCTGCATACCTTTCACTAGTCAGTTCTGACCCCTGTGATTGGGGTGACAGAGACAGACAAGAAGTCTGTACTGTATTTGGAAAAGGTCCTTCCTGGATCCCTGAAAAAAAAAACAACACATGATGTCCTGCGAAGTCATGAGGAATGTTATTACTCAAAGTGTGGGAATGAGTTGGTGTTGTGTGGAGATGAGGGCTGAACCCGTATTGGTGATTCATAGTGACACAACTGCACACTACTATATGCCAGTGTGTGTTTATATCCACCTATCGATGGTAATATATAGTGGTGTGAAAAAGTTTTCCTTACTGATTTCATGTTTTTGCATGTTTGTCCCATTTATATCTTTCTAATGTAAATATTAGTCAAAGAACAAAAACAAAATGCAGTTTTTAAAATGAAGGTTTTTATTATTAAAAGGAAAAACAAATAACCCAAACCTACAAGGCCCTGTGTGAAAAAGCGTTTAACTGGTTGGGTCACCCTTAACAGCAACAACTGCAATCAAGCATTTGCGATAACTTGCAATGAATCTTTTATAGCACTGTGTACCCCACTCATCTTAGCAGAATTTATGTAATTCAGCCAAATTGGAGGGGTTTTGAGCATGAACCGCCTGACCTGAACTGGGACAAGTGAGTCCTGCAGTTCTTTGGATGTTGTTGTGGGGTCTTTTGTGACCTCTTGGATGAGTCGTCGCTGCTCTTGGGGTAATTTTGGTCTTGCGGCCACTCTTGGGAAAGTTCAACAATGTTCCACGTCTTCACCATTTGTGGATGTCTCTCACTGTGGCTTTAGAAATGGATTTATAACCTTCCTGAATTTTCTGTGGATCTTAGCATGATGTCTGGCTTTTGAGGATCTTTAGTCTACTTTACTGTATCAGGCAGGTCCTATTTAAGGGGTTGCTTGATTGAGGACAGAAAGGGCAGAAATTAGGCCTGGGTGTTTGTTGAGAAATTGAACTCAGGTGTGATAAACCACAGTTAAGTTATGTTTTCATACAAAGCCATGTAGGTTTGGCTTTTGTTTTCTCTTAATAAAAACTGCAGAAAGGTGGCAAACACTTTTTCACACCACTGTATGTTTTTGAACTGACATCTTATATTGGTCACGATACAGGAAGATGCATTAAAAAAAACAATTTTATCAAAAGTAAATGATGGTTTGGTCAAAGTTTTGTTTTTAATAAAAAGTTTTGTTTTTAATAAAAAATTCAACACAACTATACAAAAAGAAGAATGAACATTTCAAATGCAATAACAATCTGTTAAATAAATAATAGATAAATACTGAGTACTGAGTAAACTTATTCACAGTTTGGCAGTGACATGAATAGACCCACATTTCCAGCATGTGCACAAAGACGTAGAACAATGTCTTCAATATAAAACTCCCCTGAGAGGAAAGGCATACACAACATTACAGAGCAAATCATAGATCAGTTCTGAAATTCAACAAAAAATAAAAACTAATGTCACCATAAAATGCAAAGATATGAAAAACCCTCCCTCCCACCACTAATAACTCTTAACACATTTTTTCCAGTTAACCATTTAAGTTTCATAGTAATGTAAATGATAAATATTGTTCTCATTACTATGACTAGTACAGTTTTGTTTGTTGTCCTTGGAGAGTATGAGCAGGTTCTATATGAGGCTGTCAAAGCTGCTTTTGTAGACTTGTGGAGGTTCTATGTCAGAGTTGCTGTAAGAAATGACAAAAGAAGATGAGCACTGGAATTCAATGAACTTATTTTAAAAAAAAAAAAACAAAAGGTATGATTTAAGAGAGTTGAACACTTATCTAACCTGTTATGGTCAAACTTGGCTGCTCTCTGCTTCATTCGCTTCAGGAGCCACATAACCAGAGTCAGACAGGATAATGACAGAGCGCCCCCTGCTGCCACACCAGAGGCAGTAGCAAAAATCTTCGATGCAGGAGCTGCAGAAACATCAAAGGTGAATCATTTTACTTTTGATAATAAACCTTGGATTTTAATCTTGTATTTAAATCTAATTTAATATTTGTTCATTAATTTGTTATACCTTGGCAGATTGGTTCCTCTCCAGTCCAGTTGCCGTGATGGTCACATTTCAGCAGCTCATGTCCATGTAATGAGTAATCTTGAATACATGTGAAGGAGCACTGAGAGTTATATACCGGTTCACTGTTTGAGCAATTGATATGACCATTTGTAGGAGACTCAAGCCGGGGGCATCTTACAGCTGTAGGAAAAAACAGGAAGAATTTTTATATTATTAGGTATTTATATATTTATTAGCATTTCAGACAAAACATCTGAACATCCAAATGAGTGAGTATTACAAGTAGTGCAGGCAATATGGGTTCACATTTATACCTATGCAGGTTGGTGGTGTGGAGGTCCACTGGCCTGAATGTGCACACTCCATGCTAAGTGCACCTTCGAGCTCATGTCCTTCATCACAGCTGAAGGCACAGACTACACCAGGTGATTGTGGGGTCTCGGAAGAAACAGGTAGGGAAAGAGAAGTGATGCAGTCTATATAGCCTCTTGTTGGAATCTCAGGAGCGGGACATTGTATTACTGCAAAAAAAGATGAATCAGATGTCATTACATAGTACAAATAGACAGGGGAAAAAGTTCTGTAGTAAGTAGACAGTGCTATAAGAACAGATTTATGTGAAGATATGTTACCATACCTTTGCAGGTAGGTATGGCTTTGCTCCACTGTCCGTCCTCAGAGCACTGAATAGCGTGCGCTCCTTGCAGTTCAAAACCTACTGCACAGCTGAAGTTGCAGGTGGAGTTTGGCCGCAGTTCAGTCAAAGGTTGGCTGCACTGGGGGATCAGGTGAGCTTCTCCCTCTGGATTTTGGCAAGTGATAGCTAACAAAGAAAAAAAAAAGCAAAAATACATGTTTATACATTTTTTATGTACTGTACTTGTCACTAAGCCACAAAACAAGAAAACATTTCCTAATCATAAAGAGGGTGGTGGGATTACACTTGAAGTGTGCCCTCACCTTCACAGCGAGGCATCCTCTCACTCCACTCGGCTGCTGACGTGCACGTCACCTCACTCTGTCCCACCAGATTATAGCCGGGCACACAGTTGAAGCTGCAGGTGTTCCCATAGCTGAACCTCATATCTGTGTTGTCTCCACAGCTGATGTTGCCATTCTCTAGTTCCTGGAGAGCAGGGCACTGGATGGCTGCAAACAGGATGAAGAACAGAGGAAGTCAGCACCAGCCTCTGAAAAAAACCATCCTACATCCTTTTCCTACATAATACCAGATTTAAGTACAGAACTGTGTTAGTATAAAGGACACTATGATCACGTACCAACACAAAATGGTGTTGAAGCATTCCACTTTCCTGACGCTTCACATTGCAGAGTGTTTGATGGGGAACCAACAAGTACATAGCCTTCCTCACAGGTAAACACACAGGTGGACTGATAGCTAGAGGGTCCCAAAGGATCAGAGCACTTCATGGATCCATTTTCCGGATGCGACAGCATAGGACACTGAACCACTGTGGACGAGAGGACCATCAAAAATCAAATTACCACAGGATCACATTTAGTTGTTCTGAATGTGATTACTTGAAATTGCAGTCATATTAGTGAATATCACTTTTGTGAGCGTATTAATGCAATAAACCTCAACTCACATTCACATGTAGGAGGCTGCTCTGACCAGGTTTTCGAGCCAGTGCATCTTAGGGGTCTCATCATATTCAGCTGGTATCCTTCCTCGCACGAATAGTTGCACTCAGAATCGTAGGTGAAGTTTCCATGCTTATGAGTACACTTTACACTTCCTTTATTCGGGACAGTCACTTCGTCTTTGTTACACTTTACAACTGCCAACAGAGAAAACAAGACACAATTAGATATCAGGTCCTGGGTGTAAGTGACATAAAGCAATAAAAAACTTCAAGAATACCGTCATTGCATTTTCTCACCTTGCTCACACTTCTCTCCGTAAAAGCCGTCGAAACACTGACACTTGTGGCTGTTAATGGTTTCAACACATTCTCCGTAGAGGCACGAGTCATTCTTACAGGCAGCTGGTAAAAAGAGACATACTTAAATTTGGCTTGCATTTCTCTAAACTATATACAATTTTAAATATTTAAATCAACAGTTTCCCTGATAATGAACAAGAATACATAACCTAATGCAGCTAAAATAAGCTTTTTTTTTATCCTAATCCCTTTTGTTTGCTCACCTGTGTAGCACAGAGCAGTCTTCGGCTTGTCACACCTCTCATCATTCCATTTGCCAGGCTCAATATCTCTTTTAATGTATATTTCCACACAATCCTCACTTTTGCCCTCTATCTCTACATTGTTGGCATTGTTTGGTTCATTTTGTGCCCAGTTGGTTGCTTCTGGTGTCAGAGGCTTGTTGGTGCCCACCCAGGTCCAGATATTATTGATTTTGCGGATCCCGATCCAGTAGTAGGTTCGTTTCCTGGGCAGCCAGGTGTTGAGATGCTTGATCTCATCCTGGTTTTGGATGGCTACTAAGTCTGTGTAGTGCTCCTTGCACCAGGCTCTTGCTTGTTTCCAAGTCATGGTGTTGCTGGAGTAGTAGTAGGACCAGCACTCTACACTAGTCCACATGCACAGCACTAAGGGTGGAGGACAGAGACACATGTTAGACTGTGGGGCAATAAAAATAAATTAATAAAGTAAAAAAAAAAATTCTGAGAGTGGTTTCATATGATTTACTTGAGTAAAGAAATGCCAAGCTGATCCAGGAAGATCCACGGGTTTGAAGAAATCCAAAGCAGAACTGCAAAAATAAAACAAAAATTAATGATAATGATAAATTAAAAAAGGTAGATGCATCACTGACCACAAACCACAATAAAGACATTTTGTCTGAACAACCCTCTACACTCACCATTTTACGCGGTGTATGATAACCTTGAGCAGATGTGAGCATGCGTCTAAGGGGAGGACGATTCTGGGCTTCTGTGTTCTGCGCTGCCCGCTATATAGCTCTTTGACACTTAACACATTTCCTGGAAACTGACGTTTGGGCTTTCAGTGGAATTCCCCACTTTTCCTGTGTTAATATCCTGCAAACACAGGATGCCTTGGAAAAGTCCACTTTCTTTCTTTGTCCCTAAATTATTGTAGAGATTCATTATTTTCATTACTCAGTCATAGAAAGTAACTTACATTTACTCAAGTGATTCACTTATGTAAACGCTTTGAGGCACTTGATGTTCAATTTTATGCTGTTTTATACTGTTACTCCATTACTTTTCAGGGAAAAATAATAAATATTAATTTAATAAAATATATATTCAATATTTTAATTTTCTCTTTTTCTGAAATTTTGATCTGGACGTCCTCATCTACTTATGACTTCCCTGCACAAAAACTTTACCCCAAACTGATAATTTTTCTTCTTAGTTGGATTAGGCTTCAGCTCCTCAGAGCTATCTTTCTCTACTTTCTCTTTCTTCCTTCTTTTCTCCTCTGTTTTCCACTCTAGCCAGTATCCTTCTGACTACTACGACTACGGATCACTTTTCTCTTCCAAATCACTTTTCTCTTCATCAGTTCCTAACTTCTCTCTTCATTCTCTATCCACACACAATCTTTTACACTTACTATTTCCTTCTTCAACTATTTCCATCTTCGTGTGTGCTTCCATCTGTCCCGTTTCTACTCTCTACCCTCTTGACAGAGCACTAGAAGGTGATCTTCATCTTTATCCTTCTTCTCTTCTGCTTTATATGAACATACAAGAACATGCATTGTTTTAAGTACACCTGGATTAAAGGTTCCCTCTACAAGCCATGATTGATCAATTTCAGATGAGTGTTTATTCCCCTTCAGATATTTTCTGATATCTTCACTTAACAAATAATTCCTCCGTATTAATTCTACAGGAATAATTTTTTTCCTAACTTTAATGTCCTTTTTAACATTATACGCACTTCCCTCTGTTCTCCTATTATATTAAACTTTACATAATATTCGGCCACTTCAAATATCTTATAATAATCAAGTCCACTCCAAATGATCACTCACTCTTACAAAGGACCTAAACTCAATGTGTTCTTATTTCAACAAACCCAATAGTACCAATCATTAACTAATCTCAGTGTTGCACTCTCAACACAAATCACTTCAGCATGAACTATATACCGACAATAAGCTCCTAAAAACATCCATTCTGTCTGTTGCCAAGTCTTTCTCTTAAACATACACATAAACAAATGGGTACACACCTTTAATTCCAACCAGTTGAAATGTATTCTTATAATAGCCTTTATGTGAATACAGACTAAATTATCAATAAATGAACATACATATATTCATCACTAATTAATTGTTAAAAAAAGGTTGTGTGTGCCTTTCCAGATCCACAAGTGGACAAAACAAGGAAAAAAAACCCACATTGAATCATTTCGGAATAAGGCTCTAACATAACAAACTGAATACTTTCCGTATGCACTGTAAACATGTACGAAGTGAAAGGCGACTGAGATGGAAATGGCCTGTTTTGGAAACTGTGAATTCCAATAATAAAAACAATAATAGTGTGTCTGAGAAATTTTGAGTGTCACTGTTTTCTTTTCATTTAGATTTCACCAAAAGGAAAGCAAACATTGTTATCAGTACCAGTCTGAAGCTAGACTTCATGGGTGTGCATGATAATTCATTAGGTCAGAAGTAGTACAAAAAGCGTCAACCGGAAACGTACAGTATAGACTGAAACATACTTTTCACTGTTTAAAAAAAAAGCTATGCTGTCATAGGATATACTCTTATATACTCTTCAAAAGAAGAAAGAAAGAGAAAAAAACAAAACAATAGCTGCTATAAAATCTTTACTGGAACCTGGAACCAACTGCACCAGATAATAACCCACCACTCATTTCCTCTGGAAGAGCCTTGGTTTCTAAAAGTAACAGTTCATATCCTTCCTTTCCGACAGGAGCCATTGTTGTTTGACACCTCTTAACCTTCACTTCTTCCCAAGAAAAGTGATATAAACACTCTAATTAACACAGGGAATTGACTTCAACTTTGTTTGAACATCCTTCACTGATGCACATTTGGCTTTGTCCAGTTCTCAGTGAGTACTAGGTTCAACATTTGACATAAAAACATAAACGTGCCAGCTGTGATATTACTACAACTACATCACTATTACTGTTATGTGTATGTAATAATAAAAAAAAACACCACTTTGTCTCTTATATTATGAAAGAATACATCATCAATCACACATATGCATACAGATGATATTTCAGGACATGGTCACTTCACGTCTTATTTGCTATGATAACAGGAAACGTCTGAGGAGAGGTCTGCACTGCCTGCCATTGAACTTCTGAGTGTTTTGGCACCTAATTAAAAGCTGAAGGATGATTACTTGATAATGGAACCATCCAGCAGCAAGAGGTTCAAGCACTTACAGCGAAAAACATCCATCCTGTTGAAGTGTTCTTAAACAAAAAAGACTACATCCCTACCATCTGCAACCTCACCTCTGAGCATCCCTGATGGACACCAGAAGCAACTCTTCTCTGGCCACAGGGGAGTGCAAATTAAATATAAAGTAGGCATTACAGACCTCGCTATGAACTGGGTTGATATTACTGCAAAATGCACTGTAGCCTACATTAATTTCACGATTTCTTGGTTTTAAATGGGGTGTAATTCAAACACTTCCATCATGCTGCCATTAGGGGTCGCTAGTGCGAGCTTGTCCTATGCAGCAGCCTAATATGGCTGCAAGGCGTCTGTGTCTTTAAGACAGGAAATATACGTCCTCGGCTAAATATGGTAGTTGTGTGCACGCACCATGTTGTCTGTTGTCAGAAGACCTCTGAGGTGCTTTGTGCAGACGACAGTCGCGATGGCAGACGCTCTGGCTAAAGTCCCCGATGTGGAGATTGATCCAGAGGGAACCTTTAAGTACATACTAGTCAGAGTGAAAGTAAAAGATGGCGATGTTCATAAAGACATTGTCCGGGGCACAAAAAGTGCACAGTACCACAGTAAGTTGATGAGTTTACCAGTGAGCGTCAAGTGCGTCAGTTCGGCTCGAGATTGCGCGCAAACTGCAAATAACGTGCATAAATCTTGGTGGCCGTACACAGACCATGTTTACCAATCTTTATACGTAGACGAACTTAGAAAAAAAAAAAAACAACAGTAACACAGTGACTTGACTTTATTGATTTTATTTTTTTGCTATGACTCACTCAGGGAAATTCAAATCAACAGCAGCATATAAAAACAGGAAACATAAAGAACAGACAGCAAACAATACAGTTTAAATTAGTTTAAACAATGACACATAAATATATAGTAAAGATGGTATGTTTTCATTAATGGACTTATATTTACAGATCATATTTTTGAGAAGGTCAATCCAGCTATGGAGGCCTTGGGGATGGAGTGCAAATGTCTTGGAGGAGGGAAGATTGAGCATAACAGCAAAGAGAAAAAGCTAAGAGTGTTTGGAGAATCAACTGTGAGTTCATTTGATTGCACCTGTTTTAATGTTGATTAGATACCAAATGCTTTGCTTTGTTTATTCTGGATAATATTTTAATATGTGAATGTCTTTTGCTTTCTCTGTTATTCTTCAGGGTTTTGGTAAAGCAGACCATTCTGTGTCTGTGGAGAAGTTGAAGAGTGCCTTTGGTGACTATGAGATCAGCTGGAGTGATGACACAAAATAAGAGTATACATCCGCATGTCATTTCAAATGTTTGCTGAATTGTATTAGTTACAATATACAATATACCACTGGTTCAGCTATTATCCTTCTGTACAACTTGTATTTAATTCAATAACACCATCCTGGGTTTCACTGCTTGCTTTTTTATTGTTTCACTTTCCCTTCTTCACAATTGGACGGCATGTGCCAAGTGTTAAGTCAAATCAAAAAGAGGTTATCAGTTTGAATCACAAACATATCCTGTTACATTGAGGATGTCAAAGGCTTTTTCTCCAGTTTAATGGTACTACTCAGCATCTTAGTTTAGCACGCACAAACATTTGCTAATTGGCACTAAACAGTGCAGCTGAGGCATATGGGGGATGTCATTAGTTTTGCAGATATTTGTTTATATATATATATATATATATATATCTTTTATTTAACCAGGGTAAAAGTCTCATTGAGATTACAATCTCTTTTTCAAGAATGACCTGGCAAAGCATGTTACAACAATACAAACAGACAAATACAACTGTTGCACACTACAAACGAGTTAACACAATATCCATTTACTATGCAATACAAGGTCAAGGACAAATGTCATCCTCTGGTGTTTTTCCACAGGGTAGAAAGTCTCGAGCGGTGGAGCGATTCCTGTCTCTTTTTGCTTGTGACTCATTGACTCATTCAGAGGAAATGTTCTATGTAACACTGCCAGATGTATTAACAGAATTACTGTTGACAAGCATTTATCTTGACACTCATCAGCAGACTTCACATAGACACTGCCGCTGACTGCTATTGACCTCTGACCTCAAACTATTTAAAATCCGGAACTAGTTTCCTGTTAACTGATAACCTTCATTATTTGCAAACCCAGAGGTCAGCAGAGGAAGACTAACATGTTTTCATATCAAACAGACTTGTGCAAGTGAAAAAGTGAAGTGAAATTTTAGTAAAGGCTAATTTTAATACTACCCTGGAAAGTTGTGTATTACTTTAGAAATACTTACTGGTAAAGTATTCTAAAAAAAAACTGATTGGTCTTTGTGAGCTTTTGGGGCGATAGATTGATCTGCTGATTCCTCTAACGATGTCTTACACCAACTGTCACACACATTTTGATATTTATTTTCAAATGTAAGAACATTACAAGTAATGCCGTGATATACTATATCTGAAGAGAGATAAGCATCATTGTAGAGTTGCATTTCCTATGTAGTGAAAGTATCAGGCTGCCGAGAAACATGTTCAAGATCTTATCAGAGAAACAATAGCTTACCAGACGCCCAGACATTATGGAGAAATCACATTTGAGCCAACAAAAATTCCAGGCATCCAAAGGATATCATCCTGTTAAAAAAAAAAAGAAAAAAGTTTCGTTTTCTGTGGTGTGCACCCTGATGGATTTCATTTATCACACTTCCTACAATGTGCCACAAAATATCATTTGACATAGCTTTTGTCAGGTCAATCCAGCTATGGAGGCCTTGGGGATAGAGTACACATGTCTTGGAGGAGAGAAGATTGAGCATAATGCCCAAGAGAAAAAACTAAAAGTGTTTTGGAGAATCAACTGTGAGTTCATTTGATTGCACCTGTTTTAATGTTGATTAGATACCAAATTCTTTGCTTTCTTTATTCTGGATAATATTTTAATATGTGAATGTCTTTTGCTTTCTCTGTTATTCTTCAGGGCTTTGGTAAAGCAGACCATTCTGTGTCTGTAGAGAAGTTGAAGAGTGCCTTTGGTGACTATGAGATCAGCTGGAGTGATGACACAAAATAGAGTATACATCTGCATGTCATTTCAAATGTTTGCTGAATTGTATTAGTTACAATATAAAATATACCACTGGTTCAACTATTATCCTTCTGTACAACTTGTGTTTAATTCAATAACACCATCCTGCGGTTCACTGCTTATTTTTTTAATTGTCTTGTGGCACAAACACAAACGTATTAAATCTGTATTTGCAGATGTAATCAGCAATAATTAATATATATACATATATATACACACATATATACATATATATACACACACGTATATCAAAATCCCCTTTATTTATTTTCACTTAACTTTCTACACAATTGGAGGCCACGTGCCAAGTCTTAACTCCAAACAGGAAGGGGGTCGCCAGGTGGAATCTCAATTCATATTCTGCTACACTGTTGATGTTTAATGTTTAAAAAAATAAATAAATAATGATACACTTCTGATTACAATGGTCGCACACGTCACAATGTATACGCTGTCTACAGTGGAATGTCTTGAATGTGTTTATTCCAGTAGGGGTGGAAACCGCTACCCTCCATTTGCTTATAGTATGCATCCATCTAGCCATCTACCTTCTTTACATGACCATGTAGCTTGATATGTCATTATGAATTCATGTGATGTATTTATATTAATCACAGTATGTAATCTAAATATATCTGTTGCTTATTCTTACTGCATTTGCTTTTTAATTCCTGTGAAAGCCTAATTTAAGTCTGGCTTTACTGTTAATAGACTTTTTAAATTCCTGCATTTGTTCGGAAGTTTATCTTTTCCAATTATTTTTCTGGCCTTTTCGAAGCCCGGCATAAGATATAATATATAATGTTATTCTATGAATTTTATTTATCATTCATTTTATGTATGCAGATCATGACCTTATAGACTTTTGGTGTTTTAACTGTATGGCTCCAGATGTGAAGGTTTATTATATCATATCTACCATAGAGCTGGATTGAACAGACATATAGTTGTTTAATAATTTAGTAATTTTCATATTACTAAACAGATTATATTTTCATTATATTTCAGCAAGTAATACCCTCCATTTTTAAGGGTTATCACATTGATATATGTGTCAAGGAACATAAACAATGGTGCTCATTTCACTTTAAATGAAAACTTACTTTAAAAGTCAGCATTTGATATTTTTTATTATATACATATGTGTATTATAGTACGTATTTCAAATATGACATGTAACAAGTTATTTATATGTATTAATTGACCTTTGATTTTGCGTTATATACAGTTTCATGGTATGAGTTGTTATTTTCAGCGCTTTCCAGTCGTTTAGCTCTATCATTGGCTGAATGCTTTTCAGATCAATGTTTTCGACCAATCACGTTGAGCGCAGATGTCACAACGTCACATCCGACACAAACAACGGCGCGCGGTAAATCTAATGCTTTTCGGTGTTTGTGTAGTTTACAAATTTCAGATGTTGAGGTTGAAAGAAAACCAACTCGCAGGGATGTTTGTGTGATTTCATACCTCGAAACACAAGACAACGGCTCGCATTCATGGTAAGAAGCCGCACGTGCTATCAACGTTAACAGTAGCTAACGTTAAAAACACGTTAGTCCCAGGTGAAATTTGACGAGTACAACGTCTCTTCTGTAAACAATAAGCGAATTTGACGAAGGTCTGATGAAGCAATCGTATTGTCATGTATTAAACTGGGTAATTCCCAGTGACTCACTTGGTGTTATTACTCTTCAAGGTGTTTTGGACAGTTGACAGTGCTGACCTCCCCCGCCGCCTGCAGCCATCATGTCCCAGACCAGCTCCTCTCTCCTGGACCAGGTGGAGCAGTGGAGTCAGGAAACCTGCCGCCAGGAGCTCAAGTCTGTCCTGCCAAAACTTACTATATCCTCTCAGACCTGACTGTGTGCAGTGACTCATCCTAGTATTTTGAAATGGGTACATTCCGATATAGTTGTTAAATATAAATATATATATACATTTTTTATTATGAGTTATGCCAACTAATGATTCATTTCCTTAGCTATTAATCTGTCATCTATTATTATTATTATTATTATTTATAATTAATGACAGTCACAAGTTTACACAACTCTTTAACAATTGCCTGTTTCTTCAAAGAAAAGTAATAAATCTTAATAAATGTTTGGCATCTTCTTGATAAATTACGTTAGAGTTGTTCTGTCAGTCAGCACTAATATTTCAGCACTAATTTTGGACACCAACCAAAATGTTCTAACCCTCTCAAGATGATTGAATACAAGTTGTGTATTTTGTTAGTAAAACAAGTTAAAATTTTTCTCATGTTAATTTGTTATTATTACTACTACTAGTAATGCTACAACGTGGTTTCCCTTGACTGTTCGAACTCTTTGCATCACCAGTCGGAGAGTTGGGATGATCATATACGTATGTTTCTTTATTATACAATTTGTAATTACAAACTGTTCATTTCATGTCTTTAGTACAATCTGTGATCTAACTAAGAACTGTCTCAAAAACACAACACCCATATAGGTATACTGAAGATAATCACAGATATGTTCCTCCCTCATATCGGTTTGTCAGAGTTGGAAGATGAGTGCTTCTCCAAGATCTTACCAAAGGTAAACAGTCTCCTGAAAGAGATTGCATTTCTTTAACTGTTCATTAAGCCTCCTAAATGTCTGACTTGTGAAGGATTAGTTTTCTTATGAATTACTACTTCATTGACGTCTTCCTTCAAAAGTGTGTTTTTGTGATGTGTCACAATTGTCTGCAGGCAGTGACAATGTTTGAGAGCATGCTGAAAGAAATCTTGGCTCAAGTTGGGGGGCTGTCCAGTCAAAACACAGAGCTGTGTGCTTTACTCAGGAACATTCTGCAGGTATTAATATTATTGCTGACTAAGTTGTTACTTGAGTACTTACTATATATATATATATATATATATACACACACACACACATTGTTCTCACTTAATTCTTACACAATCGTTTGACACGGTCTTGTTGTCTTTTTCAGTCACTGATGCAGATAATCGATGCACTATCTGCTTGTGTGCGTCATGTTAGCACATTTGAGGAGACCCCTGACCTGGTTGCTATCCGCTCCTTACCAGCTTGTATCCTGAAAGTCCTGATGGATACCTTTCAGCACTGCAAGGTCAATCTTGTTTATTATTTTTTTCCAAGAAAATTATGTTATTATTATCCACCACAGATGTGCCAAGTAAAGTAAAATTGAATAGTGAGTAAAACAACATGATATAAACAGTTAGATCTTATTTAGATCCATCCTTATGTGGTGCATGATTTATGTATAGTCAGCAATTTTATCTTTCTTGTTATTATCTGAGCTAAAAAGTCAGGGAGTTTTGTTGAAAATCTATTAAAAAAAAGGAAAATGTTTAAGTACATGTTGTCCACAGGAGAGTGAGGTGGTTTACTGTGGCCGTCTGTCCCTGGTGGCTGACCTGCTGCAGGGACTCTTTAAGGAGGCCTACTCACTCCAGAAAGCCCTGTTAGAGTTGCTGGACAGAATCTCTCTTGACAGCAGTGCTTCAGAGGAGGAGGTCTCCGACATTGTTAGAGGTGCGTGTTTGTGTGTATACAGTATGTACATCCCTGTGGTTTTGATTGCCATGCTCTTGGTTGTTTACATTTGAGTAACATGGAACATATGCACTAATAAGAATAGAGTAAAAATAGAGCTAAGATAAATAAAAAGCACATATGTGATGTCTATGGTGTGTACAGGTGTGCCTAAGTGAGCATATGTAGCTTGTACAGGTTTCGCCAGCAGGTCTATTGCATGTGGAATAAACATGGGCCATGCTAGTATGTATGTAAATAAGTCAGTATGAAGTGCACTAGTAGTTTAGGTATTTATTCCATACCTTTTTAAGCTATGTTCTCCCGGTGTGTACTGTGTATTAGAGGGTTTAGGTGAAGTACTATGACTTGAAATAGACTGTGGGCTATCCTTGGTAATCTGTCTTATTGCAGATGGGAAGCATCTTGTGTTGTATATTGAGACTTAATAATACCTCATGTTGTAGTGTGTCACCAGTTGAAGAGTGTGTCCAGGGTTAAAGGGGTCTATGAGGATGACCCGGATTTGTTTTGCAGCCTCTCTGTGATTGTACTTGTGTACAATTACAGTGCAATCTTCATTCCACAATAAATCTCTGTCTCTCTTTTTTTTCATAAGTAATTCACAGCCTCCTGGATATCTGCTCTGTCATCTGTAACCTGGACATGGCACTGCATGCAAACACATGGAAATTCCTCATCAAGTCAGTACCACAAACACTCATGTTGATATTTTTGTAAATACCATATTATCTGTTATATTAAATAAGTTAATTTGTCTAAAGTGTTAGGAGGGATACATTTCATAGTTAATGCATTTGGCTACTGACAGACTTATTCTAAACATTCATTACTCTGTTCAGACAGAGTCTGAAGTACCAGTCATTGGTGGAGGAACATCTGCATCACGCTGACATCAGCAACAGCCTGTGTAACAACCTGTTGGCCTCCTTCCACAACAGTGTAGAGCTGGCTGAACAGATTAAACATGCTGATCTGCAGGTAGGAAAGCCATGCCCGGCCAAAAAACACAGGTGTAGAAATATTGAACATGCATCTGTTGCATAGCTTATTGAAGGTTAACTTTCCTGTGAAATGTGTCATTTTTGAGAGTGATGTTTTGTAGTTATATATTAATATATCAAATATAAATGCAAAGACCTAAGTACAATACACTGTATTTTTGTCTTTACTGACCTGATACCAACACAAGTCACCAGTGGTGCAGTTTTCTGTGTCAGTTACTCTTTACTGTGAAGTATAGATCAAATGATTGATATTTCCCGTGTTATACCCCTTTGTTCTTAGAAATAAGCGACACTAGGGTTTTTAAGCAAAGGGTCAAAGGTAGACTTGATATTTTTGTGTTTATGCTCTTGTGTTATTTTTTATAGGGGGGCACACAAAGTCCAGAACATAAACTGTTCCAGAAAACTGCAAAGATGTGCAGATTTTTTGCCAACACTTTGGTTCATTACATAAAGGTACTAAAAATCTGTGCTTCTTGCAACCCTCTTCACTCTGTTACACGTTTAAATCTCTGCTCCACAATACAAAGCAGTGGAACTTACATCCCATCATTTTCCTCCTTTTTAACAGGAATTCAAATTTTTTCTGACAAAATATTGTAACTGCTTTCACCAACTCTACCTCCAGATCATCAGGTACACGTGGTTTGATTTGATCTCATTTATTCTTTTGAGTTGACAATATAGAGCAGTGAGGAAACTTACACTCTTGTCTTGTGTGATGTCTTTTAGTAAATTCCCCCCCAGTTTGTTTGCGCCAATGCTGCCTTTGACTCTGTCTGAGGAGTTGAAAATGGCTGCTCTGGTTCCCATGGATGCCCTCCTGTCCCAGCTGTTGCCTTTAAGGCATTTTGCTGAAGTTGTCCTCCAGCACGAACTGCGTAAGTTTGAAGTTTGTCCTCAGTTTGCCCTATTGTCCAGATATTGTCACAGAATTGATAGTTTTCCTGGTTAACTTTTGTGATGGAGACATTGTTTATAAAGTTTCTCAATAATTAGCTGTAAGTCAATTCCATTCCACATACAAAAAAAAAAATTCTAAACAATGTTTTTTACTACGTAATATCTGTCCCGGGCCTGCAAATGAAAACTGGCTCTCTTAATTGTAGTAAAGTGTATATACTGTGTCAAATAAACTAAGAAATATGCCGCACACAAAAATCATTAATCAATCAGGTCATTTCTCCTCTGCTATATGAGAGTACAAAACATTCAAGAATTGATTTCACAACTCGGGTTATTAGGTAAAACCTGATGCTAATAATCTCTTTGCTTTTCTTACATAAAAACCTCATCACACGCATCATCTTAAGTATAAGATGTTGGTCCCCTATGTTCTATCTATGCCTGTGGACATTTAAATTATATTGTTCTTGAAGGTTTAAAAAAATAGTGACAGAAAAAAAACAACTATTGAAACCATGAATCATGTCGGGTATCATGGGATGATACCTGATGAGGTAAGGTCAGCAATAGCACTGATACAACACACACTACATCACATATACACTACAGTAAGCTGTTTGGGCTCCAGCCATACACAACGCGAGGGATCTTGAGGATACACAGTTGCTGACTCCAGTCTTTTGCTGCAGAAGAATGTTGACTGTATGTTCTTATTCAAAATAAAATATCTGCTGAGTGATAGTTGGGCAACTAAAAATACAACATACATTCCCAAATAGACCCTTGTGTTTTCTGTATACAGGGTTAAGTCTTGAGCATGAGCTTCCTCAGTGCCTTTTGCTGGTGAACGTCCTGAGTCAGCTCACCTCTCAACCAGACGAGGTGCTGCAGCTTTGGTACACTGGCAGCCAATTCTCAGAAGAGACACCCAGGTAATAAAAGTGTTTTTTGGTTGTCATCATCAACTGAAATATTTTAATTCAAACCCAAGTTTGAAGCAGATAGGAGCATTGCATCAGCTGTAGTAATTTTATGTTCAACACTGGCTTATGCTTATATACACAATGCTTCTAAGCTTCTTTCTATACTTTCTGTCTCAGGCTTCCTCTCTACCAGGCCGTGTTCACTAGTTTCCGGCGTTGCTATACTGAGCGCAAGGTACCTGTGTTGTTGCCAGGGGTGATGATGAAGGGTCAGGCCCAGGTTCAGGTGACTTTGCACCACCACATCTGCGTGCAACTCTGCGCCAGTGTGGCTGCACTTCCTCCAGTGTACTTCCCCGTGCTGGTGAGCTCTACACACTTTTCACATTTTTTTTCTTGAGTTTCAGTATTGGCTTATCACATATACTGTATGTCAGTATGCCTTGCTGTTCCAAAATGTCAACTTCAATAAAATAAAAATATAAAAAAACATATTGATTGACTGTAAAAATCATAATAACCAAATCTGAGGGCTCCAAAAATATATGTCATCTGGTTATGCATAGAAAAAAATAATTTGGCTAATATGTTCCTTTCAGATTTCCTTTTTGCTTTTAAATTTCAGTATGCTGTCTCTGAACTCCTCTCTCCTTTCTCTCTTCACTTCAGGAGCGTTGTTTGGCTGATGCTGTACTGCAGGCTGATACTCAGACAGCTGTACTAGCAACAGATGTGTGGTGTTTCACAGCACGGTGAGAATGACAATGCTGCCCAATAATCATGTCTAATGGTGGATTTCACTTTTGTAGTATGAGCATTCTCCATTTTTAATGCTACAATTTACAGGTGTATTTACATGTTATTTAAATTAAAATGTATACTGTGTGACATACCTCATATTTTCAAGTACTTTTAGATAATTAACTAATTAAATACATTTTTCTATACTGTATTGAACCCACTGCTGTCATCTCTGTTTACAGATATGGAACAGCAGAACTCTGTCTGCATCATGTCCTTCTCATTGCTAAGCTGGTATGTATAGATAAAAAATAATTTAATACAGAAACCATCACAACCATGTTTGTCAGAAAGGCTTAACTCCCATCATTCAAATTCAGTTGTTCATGTAGATGATGCTACAACGGCAATGATTCGTTGATTAATTGATCGACAAAATTAACTACTTAAAGTTACAATCTTGAAGGTTTTCTTGAAGAAGTCACTTTCTAATGTCAGATGAGCTAACACAATGGTGATTGAGCCTATGGCCCACTGATGAAAGCCCTTGTATTTGCAGTATTGTAATTATTACAAACCTGATGACTGTAGCAACTTTCCATATGGCCATATGGTGCCGCAAAAAGGGAAACAAAAGGGAGATCTTTAAGATTTCCACTTCCAGTAGCAACAAATAACTGAATAATTGTTATATAATACCAGAAATTTGATGCTTTCCTATTTCATACATGATAGTGAACTCGATATATTTGGATCTGAAGACATCATCTTTGACTATGGGAAATTATAATGGGTATTTTTCTCTATTTTCTAACATTTTCTAGACATGACAATTAATTGAGAAAATTATCTTCAGATTAATAATAATAATAAAAATAAGCACAAGTTGCAGCCCTAGGTGATGATATGTCCATGTTTTATTTCCATTTTAGGGACACAACAAATGTCTCTGTACAGCCTATTTTTAGACATAGATAATGATATAAGATTTTATGTTGTAGACCCATATTATACACAGTTTGTAGGATCCTACGTCCCAGCTTCTGAAATGTTACCTCTCAACATCTTGGAGAGACATTACAAGGTCATGGATGTGTATCCATGTCTATGATCTCTTCCTGGGCATTCTCTAAAATAACTCCAGATCCCTTAATCTCTCTGTAGGGCTATGGATTAGTATGGGGTCCTGACTGTTTTCTGTGGCACCCCAACAGAGGTGACAATTGGTGTTGTTGGACCTTAGGGACTTTTCACAACCCATTACGTAATAATGTCATGAGATTTAGTCGGATCCCATATATTTCCCTGCTTGTCCCTCACCTTTCTTCTATCCTGACGTCCTGGTGATTTTACTCCTCCTAAGCCTTCACACTGACACTTGCACTCTCCTTCTCCTCTATTAGGTGAAATCCTGCACCACAGAGTGTTACCAGTTGTCCCACCTGGGCATGCTGCTCAGACGCATGGTTTTCCTTATGACGCCGAATCACCAGGTTAGAAATGACACAAAAATTTCCATAAACTCATTGCTAGTGTCTACAAACTTCTTATTTGTAACAGTTGTGTCACCCAGAAAACAGAATACTCACAGTTACCACCATTGCATTTGAGAGTTCAGTCATTTTTTTGTTAACATTGAAAAACCCAAATAAAATGTAAGATAAAGAAAGCATTAGAAGGAGTGATGAGCTGTATATTGCTCTCTTATTTTTAATTATTAGTTAAATCATATGTTTAGTTGACCGGGACCATACAGATAAAAAAAAACAAAAAACAACCAATGTAATTTATATATGGCGTCCAGCTGAAGAAAGCGTCCCTGGTCAGACTTTTGAATTCAGGCTAAAAATAAGCCAAACAAAATAAGTCATTAAAAAAAATTATAAGCATGACATTATAGTATTATATACAGTCATTTTTACATGGTTGATGCTTGTCGATTATGTTTGTTAAATAAAAAATTTCGATAAAATACTGTACATCTGAAGTGTTTGTTTTTTCCCAGATGGAGCTGGTGAAGTGTTTCCTCCCATGTGAGATGGAAAATCTTCCAGTATGGCGTCATGTCCTCCTCAGAGCTCTTTCATATGAAGCCCGTCACCGTGTTGAGATGGACATCATTGCCCTTGGTCAAAAAGTTCTGACTAACTGGCAGAACGGAGGGTACAAACTGGGCCAAGTGGACAAAGTGGTGAGGATGACCTCTGACCCCAAGTAATCCTTACTAGTCAGTGGTTTTTACCTCCACCTAGCTTAAATTAATGCAGGCTTAAAACCTGCTTTGAGCTCAAGTGACAACACCGTGATTAGGTAAAGATAAAAACAAACAATTTCACAATAAGAGGCAGTAATACATTAGTATTACAATACAATAGAATTGCTGCTCTACCACAGCTTTATTGTCCTTTACATAGATGTTACTTAATGCACTAAATCTCTTATCATCTTTTATGATTTAACTTCCACCGTGCACTTCATGCAAGTTAAGAAAAAAAACAACAGTTTATGTGAAAGTGGATTTATTCATGATACATAAATGACGTATCCTTTCATTCACCCTGGCAATACCTGCCAGAATGATTAAATCTAGCCAAGACAACAGTGCCAGGAAGCAGGGTGGATACATTTGAAAACAAAT
Source organism: Pampus argenteus (assembly GCA_036937835.1). Classification (NCBI taxonomy): domain Eukaryota; kingdom Metazoa; phylum Chordata; class Actinopteri; order Scombriformes; family Stromateidae; genus Pampus; species Pampus argenteus. Next base: position 11,851,762 of record CM072870.1, read on the forward strand.
GCACATATTTTATATTTACAAAGTCCCTCCTGTCTCCAGAATGTGGTGCTGGTATCCCTCCTAGTGGTGGTTCGAGGGCAATCATCTCCTGAGGAACAGTGCATGTTGTCTGCATTGAGGATAGTCACACAGCTCTGGTTACGAATGAGTCCGGACCAGGTGAGAGAGATACACACACACACACACAAAATAATGTGAATGCATGACTGTATTATTTTTGCTGTAACCTTCAGGTGCAGACCCACCCGGTGCTCCAGTATACTCTGCAGCTGCTCCTGTCTCTATCAGCCATATTTGTGAAAAACATCGAACCTCAAATTATTTGTCAAGTATGCTATTAGTTTCACAGTCCACAATAAACGCACACAGAATGTACAGAGAATACCTCTGACTGTTGTTGTGTGTCCCAGGCTCTGTCGTGTGTGGATGCCTTGGTGTCTCAGAAGTGTGCAGATCAGCTGCTGCTGGCTGCTCTGGAGTTCCTTTCATCGCTGGGGACCATCTTTGTCCCTCCTGATAGTCAGGTACTGAAACCAAATAATCACTAAAGAGGATTTTTGCTTCACTACTCTTGCACTACTGACTAATGGTCTGTTGAGGAAAATTATTTTACACTCTTGAGTCTTTGAACCTGCTAGACCCACAAGTGGGTAAAAAAAAAAAAACTTGCTGGTTACATATTAGTTTTTCTTATTCCTTCTAACTGTTTGGTCCCCCAGAGTCAAATTTTGCCAAGGCTGACTAGCCTGTTCAGAGCCGTGCTGGCTGATAGGTCCTGGCTCCTACACCAGCACGCCCTGGAGGCATTTTCTCATTTTGCAGAGGTGTGACAAGAACTTATTTCATAGATATTGTTAATTTTACACATGAGCCCTATAAACTTGTTGATATAATGACATAATCTGAATGTGTCCTTTCGGTATTTAAGATAACAAACCACGAAGAGGTAATTTCCCAGAGTTTGTCTGTAGAAGAAACCAAGACCAAGGTGGTGAATTATCTTAGTAAGGTAAGAGATGCTAACATATTGTGATGAAACTTTACGTAAGATAAAACAGATGGATGTGAATGAGGTTTTTTTTCTCTCGTAGACTGTTAATATACAGGAAAATGTGGAGTCACGGCTAGAGCGGCTCAAGATGGAGACATTGATTATCGAGAGACACAATGAAAGGCTGGAAACCAACACAGTAAATGTTTCCAACGGACTGGCTGCTGAAGCAGTTGTTGATTCAGAGGTGAGAAGCATGTTGCTTTAACTTCGAACCTCATTCACAGGCTTCCTGAATATGCATGCTTGTGTCCAGCCCTGCTTCATATTTATACTGCCCAAGCTGGCGAGTATGACTGTGATCAAACAAACCACATGAACGGGAGGTAGGATGCATAGCATAATATGAACTAGGGAATTATGAATGATTATATTTATTATTTCATTATATTTGATAGTTGACAGAAAGTGAATAAATCACTTAACAGGGAATAGGGATAATGTGACTCACCACAAACGAACCATAGACATCATGGTTTCTAATGGGGTTGAAATTTTGCTTTTTGGTTTGAGCAGCACTTCTCGTGGTTTCCATTGTTCAAATATATATTATGCTAAATAGTATTTCCTTAAGCCCAATCTAAATTTCTCCAAACAATATAAAGAGTTCTACAAAGTAATGTATTTAACTTAATACTTGTAAATTTACATAATCTTAGTTCTGCTCAGCAAATCAAATTTTTTTTAATGTGATGTAAAATACAATTGTGTTATATTACCAAGAATTTGATTCATGAAAACACTGATAATTTTCTCCCCGTTATTATTCCTATTCCTTAGCCATACCCTAAGAGAGCTCGGCAAGAGACCAATGCAGAGGAGGAGTACAGCCGCTACATCCAGACAGCTGAGAGTGCTTTGAAAGCCCTTCAGGCTCTCACTGAGGGCAAAGCTATCACTGCTAAACCACCTCCACACTGGCTGGAATCCAGACTACAGGAGCTGCAGGCGCTTATAACCCGCATCAGAGCAGCCAGCCAAACAACCTAACATTGTTTTCCAGCCCAGATTATTTTCTTTCTGTGTAGAAAAAAACTATTTAATCACACTCTGGGTCTGTGAAAGTATGTTTACCCTTTGCTGCTGTTGAGAATAGTTCGTCTTTACTTTTTAAAACCGTTGTTAAAAGTGCTGATTGATGTTGTTCATTAAATGTGTTTTGAATACAATTAACTGTGGATTTGGTTTCATTTAGCAGTAAGTCATTCGAAAGTATTGGCACATTTTGTTAAGAAATTCCTGTATTTAGCACTAATTGAGTAAGTGGATGCTTTTCTGTTTGTTTGTTTGTAGCCTGAACAACTGCAGTTACTTCAGAGCAGAGCTACAAAATGTCTAATGAAACACAATGGGATCATATTTGATACAGTAAAATCTTTATTTCACCAGCAACCAAAAAGCTAATAAATTATGTAATTTTTATTTCACATTCATTCAAAGTGCAAGCCTTCTATAAATCAAACCTGACACACTTTGGGGTCTTGCCAAAAAGTGTACCTTGATCTTCATGCCTGTAGTGATGTTGGCACATTTAAAAGAAATTTAGAGAAGCGAATAAAAACAGAATGACAAACACCTCCGGTTAAAATCCTTATTCATCTTGAGGTGACCGGTATCAGTTGGCAAACAATTAAGAATGGCTAAATTTATGTCCAAGTCTAGCACCACCTGATAAGCATCCAGTTCAAACTCAACTCATCTTGATGAATAAAAAATAGTAAGTCTCGGAAGCAACAAAATAGGATATAAAAAGTATCTCTCGTTATTATTCTTACTGCATCATGTTAAATGAGAAGTAGACCTGTGTACAGGAGCAACTCTAGTTTACTGACTGTCTGGCTGAAATGGCGCTTTCAGAGGTGGTGCATCTGGCGGATACGAGTGCTCCAGTGGTTGAGTCTTAAACTTGTTACTCCAGATAAGATAGACGGCTAAAACGTCATCACCAGGCATTCTCATCCTCCCAGTTCAGGTCATCTTCATTTCCCCAACCATCTGTTTCAGTCTTTGGGATGAAAAAACATTACTTTAAAAAATAAAATCATTAAATAGAAACAAACAATCAATAAGTTTCTTATAAATTTCAATAAGACTTTAAACATTGTTTTTTTTTTTTTTTTAGAATATGAGCTAGGTGCCCCATTAGAAACCACACACCTTCACCTTTTATACTTAAAACAACTGTATTTTACACAAAAACATTTACCTCCCCCAAAAATTTTAATTTTATGTGATGTAATCAAGTTTTACTGTTAATTATTTTTGAATTTATCATACTGCTACTTGAATGTTTTGAAAAAAAAAAAAAATAATGTAAATGTGACTGAACACACAAGTACCCACCTCAGTCAGACTGGCAGCTGCAAACTTGGCTGTGAGAGTGAAAGTATCTATGGATGAGTCAACCTGCAGTGATGCAGTGTTTTCTGAAGAGGCTGCAGACAGTCCTGCATCACTCACACTGCTTTCTTCCAGTGGCAGTAGAGCTGGAGAGGACAGCTTGATGTCCGGCACCATGTCTGCAAATAGATCCAGCTCTGGGTCTTGCTCTAGCTTTTTCCTCACTCTTATGGTGAACTCCTCTCCTAAACCTCCCATCCCACCATTTTTCTGTGGCACTGTGGATTTGGGCTTTGTTGGGTTCTGTGATTTCTCAGAGTCCATCTCTTCTTGAGCCCAAATGTCATCCCATGAGGAAGTGGTCTTGCTCCGTGTGGATTGTTGCAGTGATGAGCTCAGTTTGAGAGGTTTGGAGGATCCCAGTCTCAGAGCTTGAGGTTTTGCAGTTGTAGTAGAGCTTCCTCTGGGTGGTGTGAGTATAACTGGGTCTGATAAAGGAGCTGTTGGGGAGAGATCTGAGGTAGGTTCAGTGTCCTCAAAGTCATCCCACGGTTCCTCTTCCATGTTCTGCTGTGAGAGTGGTAGTCCACTGCTGACTGGATCTACCCTCTCTGAAGCCTGAATGTGGATCTGGACTGGCTGTCCATCCTGGTTCTCTCCCTCCTCAGGGTTGCTCCAGTCAGGCCAGTCTTCCACTGGGTCTTTGAGTCGGTCTGCCTGCTTTGGGCTATAAGACACAAGCTCCATTTCACTGTGCTGCCCAAAGCCGTTCAAAGGTAGAGACATCTGTTTACTGACATCTGAAACACATGACAGAAAAGCAGGCTGAACATCAGGCTCCCTCCAAAAAAGAAAAAAAATCATCAAGCCAAACACTGAATTAAACTGAATAGTCTGAAGGGGCTGTCATACCTGATTTTGGTGCCAGGGGGTAACTTCTTGTAGCCACTACACTACCCATGTTACCCAGAACCAGGTCTTCAGTCCCTGATGGTCTGGGGAATAAATTCAAGACTTTTGAAGGCTGGGCCATTTGAGGATGGGAGCTTCCAACAATATGGACAGGTGAAGCTGAGTAAGGGAGGTAAAGAAATCATTTTTAAACCTTCACTTATACATACACTTAATAATTTACTGAGCGTACAGTTTTAAACTGAGAGCTTCTACTCTTGCAGCTTGATGGTTTCTAATAACATCCTTGTTAAACCTTGAGGCCATTACTCAGATGTTATTTGACAAACACAAACATGGAGAAAGCATGATGATCTCGATTCTCTACCACCCTGTTTAGAACCATCTTTCATGTCTATAGCTTCGTGACAAAACTGCTACAAGAGTTCTTTCTATTTATTTAACCATTCTTGTACTGATTTACCTTTTTTTTTTTTTTAATTTAATTCAGTGCACCTACATTGCTGAACTTTTTAATCAAAAATCACTTCTCTAAATACATACATACAAACTATCAAATCAAATCAAATCAAATTTTATTTATATAGCCCAAAATCACAAAATACATTTGTCTCAGAGGGCTATACATATAAACATGTGTATAATGTTGCTCTATCGAATTAACTAAGTAAACATACAGTGTACAGTTTGTATTCATTTGCACGTGTTGCTTACTTTCCGGGGTGACCTCTGTAGATTTGTTGAAGTTGGGTGTGGTGCGTTTAAAGACCTTGGTTCTCTCTCCTCCAACAACCACCTGAGCCCCGAGCAAAGGCACCAACACTGCCAGACTCTGCAGCGTCATGGCCACCAGAGAATCATTAGTATCTCTCATTCCTAGCAAAACCTGTGGCCAGGAACACACAAGATATTTACAGCTGATATTATAATAATATTTAATTAAGAGAAAACTCCATAATGACATTTATGTCTACCCCTCAAATGTAAACTTTTTGGTCATTTCCAGATTTAAAAAAAAAACAAAACAAAGACACATCCTACATTATACTTACTCATCATGTTTCATATATCGTAACTGATTTTTTAGATGTCTAAGGAATCTAATCTCCTCCTGGCTCTTGCTCTATAAGTAATATTCAGACATGATTGGTGTGGAATCGGTCTTCTCATCTAACCATCAGCAAAAAAAGTAAATAAGGGTATCCAAAATATTGAACCATGTCTTTAAACTTATGTCAGATAAAAAAAATTGTGGTTTGATGTCAACACTCCACCTGAGGTAGGATCCGGTTTTTGAGCTCATCATGAGAGAAGAACTCAGCATAGATGTGGATGTGGGCCAGCAACACGATCCGGATGTGTTCCTCGTTGACTTTGAAGAGCTTGAGAAGTTGAGGAATCACATGTTTATGGTAAAGAGACACTGACAGCAGGCATTCTTCACTGCTACCACCACAGCTGGAATCTATGCCAACACACAAAATGAAGAACAGGGGCATGAGCCTCAGTAGTTTACTTCAAAACTACCTACAGTATCACAGTATCATTATGCCTGGCAGTGGGCAGCTTTTTGAAAGAGGGGATTACAACATTTTTTAGTTTATTATTAACGTCAGCAGGAGAATAAATTCATTAAAACGCTGCTTACCCTTCCTTGGCCTTAGAAGATGAGGCAAGAAGCTTTTGACTGCCATGGGCTCTGCAAAAACCAGAGTGTTGAGCAGTTTGGGAACAAGGCGTGTAGCTATCAGCTCTTCAGGGAGGTTCTGGACTCTGTCTAAAAGAAACCTGTACATAAAGAAACACACAACCAGCATGTTAAGGATATTCTGGACAAAATAAATTCCACATTTATCTGGGGTGATGTATTAGAAACGCATTTTAATTTCCCAACTGTCCCTATTTTTTGATATAATAACAGTTATAAACTGCCTTGGAAAACAATATATACCACTCTGGGTATGACTGTAATAACAAAAGACCAAATTCTCACTTGAAGAATTCATTTTTTTCTTCTTCTGTCTTCAGGGTAAGGCTCTTCAGAAAATTCATCACTTCCAGAAAGTCATTCCTATTCACAGGAAAATACAGGCTGTGTGTTTAAAAGCAAATCAATTTGAGTGAGTATATACTGATAATAGCAAAAGCAAACATGACTACACAAACCTGAAAAAATCATGGGTCAGCAGAGAGCTGAGTGGAGCGCGCCACAAGGGGTCTGGGTTCAGTAGACCCGCTTGCAGGGTCTTCTTCAGACTGTTAGACAGTTCCTGTAACACTAACAGGAAAAAAAGAGAGGGATGAACAACTGTATGAGAAGGTATATACAAGGTTTAACAAGGTGCAACATTAGGATTGAAAACACTGTACTTACCATAGCCATTCAGAAGAGGGATAAGGGTCTCAACCATCATTCCAAAAGAGTAACAGTCCCGAGAGTGAGCATGTTTATCCGGAAGCATTTTAAAGCCCTCAATCTGTCAACAACATGTTTCATTAGAACAAAAGAAAATCGGACCTTATTAAATTTTTCTGTAATGACTTTTAATCTGCTTGCCTGCTCTTCTGGAGGAACACAACTGGCCTCTCTCAAATTCTGAATACTTGTCAGAAACTGGGGAAAAGAAAGAAAACATGAAACTGAAATATACAGTCAAGTGAGTCTGCAAATATCTGACAAAAGGCACGAGGGAATAAAAATACCAATACTGGGGATACATCGCATATGATTCTACCTCTGGAGTTGCTTCAGAGAACTTGCAGACAGTCTCCATCCCTCCCAGTTTCCAATGACCATCTTCACTGACAAATACAGATGAAATGCAAACATTGTTGTGGCTCGATTTGCCCTGGTGAATAAGGAAGACAGGTCAGGAACCTATGCATGCTTGCTTAACACAAGTAAATGGACATACAATCACTTGCATCTGTAACAACTTCATGCTTATTATTGCTCACCCTCTCGTGCAGAAAGACAAGCGCCTGCAAAAGGTCATAGATTCCGGCACATATTTCCTCTGGGGAGAGGCTTTCCAGCAGCAGCTCCAGGGGCTGCACACGCTCCGTCACCAGGTGGATGCCACCATCCTGCACTGAGCAAGACAGGAAGCGCAGCAGACACGGATGCCTCAGGGTCTTCAGATGCTGTGGGAATTAAAATATATATTTATTTCCTGTAAGAAAGAAATGTTACACAGCTGATGCATGATAGTCCATGAGTAGGAAGTGATTCTACAGCCTGAGTACAAAAACCACAAGAAGCTTACCTAAAATACAATGAAAGTAAACACATGAAGACATATTTTAGGGTGATGCTTTCAGGTTTGTTGGTGGATCTCAAAGAGTATTGTTGCAGTCCAATAATCAAACAATGTAGAATTAACGTTAGATCAATAATGGAGCTGTGTGATTTAGGAGATGTGTTTTCTATCTAATCTAATATTATATGTAGGAATGTATGTTATTATCTGACAATGCAACACTATTTGTGTTGTCTTTTTAAGTCCATAGAGGTTAGTAAGCCGTCCCCATAGTATTAGGACGAGGCTTCACCACACTTACCTTGGCAGCTTTGTTGACTTTGTCTTCATTTCCCCGCTTGTGAACAAACACGGATGCAGGCTTTCCATCCTGGAGCACAGCCGAGTGCATGGTGAGTCCGGAGGGCAGCGTCAGGAGCGGCTCCTCCAGGGTGCAGCTGCGCACCGCGCTGCTCTCCGCACCCATGGCCGAGCTTGTTCCTGCCGCACCTGCAACACGGGACAGACAGGCGTAAAAACACACAAGCCTAATGTTGATATGTAACAATGCGAAGTTGCCAGTCGCTAAACAAACACATATAAACGCTCGTTAGCGAGTGAAGTGAACATGTTAATACCTGTTTCACTGCACTGGATGTACCGCCTCCAGAGAAGTTAGCTGGCGTTATTTTCCTAGCTGGCTAACCTCGGCGTTATGTTAGCCAGCTCGTCATTGCTATGCTTCTTTGTAGCACTTCCGCCTCCAGACAATCATGCTAAACGCAATGTAGTACAAAAGTATCCAACTTCATTTAACAACAAAAACTGTCAAACTGTTAGTTTACTGGCGATTAATTCCTGTTCAATGCTTGTCAAATCAACGATGCTAATGTGGAGACCGAAAGCTGCTGTAAACACGGACTCTTCCGGGTAAAGAAGAAACCACAACGCAGGATGGGTCTATGGTATTTTCATAACTGTTGGAAATGAGCCACTAAGGCACATTTACGTAATATTTTTGTTTCGGTTTTTACTGTTTAATCGATATATGTCACTTTGGTATAAGATCCTCCATCAATCGTCCTAATGTAAAGTTTGATGTTCGTCAAAACCAGAAAACACCCCTTTTCTCACTGCTAATGGTTTTGACTAGAGTGGTGCGAGATAACGCAGGTAGGCTACTACGTGAGGTAAGGTGAGGTGACTGCCATATGGCCTGTTAACCATAAAGTGTGTCAAAACATCCATGGTGGCAACTTACTTAAAATGCATTAGACAACCCTCATATGTATGTATTCTACTACTACTACTACTACTACTACTACTACTACTACCACTACTACTATTACTACTACTACCACTACTACTATTACTACTACTACTACTACTACTACTACTACTACTACTACCACTACTACTATTACTACTACTATTACTACTACTACTACTACTACTAATAATAATAATACCAGTAAGGACAAAGAAAAAAGGTCAGCAGCGCACTAGATAAAAACTGTCAATATACAAAAATACAAGAATACAATAAAATACATAACAATACATATACAACTTCAGAAAAAAAAGACAGACATCAGGAAACTACACCCACATACAAACCAGTGGCTCCACAGTTTGTAGATGTATGTATGTATGTATGTATATACAGTACTGTGCAAAGGTTTTAGGCACTTTAGATGTTTAGATTCTTAACCAAATGCAATACCATCAAAATAACATCTGATCAGTCTTAAAGTAACCTCAAACATACAGCCAGAGTCATAAAAATCTATCTTCAGTGACAAGAAGAACTTGTCCTGAGTCCTGTAACAGATGGTTTGGTCACACCAATTATCTATTTTTATTATATATATTTACTGAAGTTAAATGATAAATTAAATAAAAACTATTCATGGCATTACTTTTCAAAGCGACCTGACTTTACTTTTAAAGCCTAAAACATTTGCACTGTGTTTTTTTTTTTTTTTAAACTGTTGCTAGTATTAATTTATCTGCCTGTGTAAGCCTGGTTGTGTTTCATAACAACATGGGTTGTTCATAGAAATGTTACATAAAACAACAGAAACTGTCAGCGTTTAATGTTATATTTGTGTATATTGATCACAAAGCAGCTTATTAATAAAAACTATGTTGATAATCAGTGATAAAGGGGCTTGTATTTTTGTTAAACTTAAATAGATTTTGTTTATCTTTATTGCATTTTCAAATGCATTTCTTGGCCTTACGTAAAGCTGAATTTCCTTAAAAGTAAAAAAAAAGAAGCTATTATTGACTGACAGTCACAATAGAAGTGCAAATCATGTTTCCAAATCTGTGTGTCTTACTATACTGCCATATACATTAAAATATTTATAAATGGCTGCTATCAACAAATCCTTCTATTGATGTATCAGACTTAAAATCAGTGTTTACCTCAACTATGTTGTTCAGAAACTGTTCTTGTTTTCCGCTTTACCAGGAAACAGAAACATCTCGTATCAAATATAGAGTGCTCAGGAAGTGACGGTTTTGCCTACCAGAGAAATTGATTGGTTACCTTAGTAACTAAACCAACAGCAAAAAAAAAAAAAAAAAAAAAAAAATACACACTCACTCGGGTTTTACCCTTTACAGAAACAGACATGGATGACCTCGGTAAGACAACTTTCTTTGATGTTTTACATTAACATTTATGAATGCATTAATTAATGTCTCCACACTGTCTTGTTACATCTTTTGGGTCTTAGGTTTGTTTTATACTGTATTTTCAGTTGTACCGTACTGTTTGTAAACTGCGGTTCCATTTTAGCCAGGACTGTTGGAAAAAAAATCCTGGTAAAATGAGGGCTAAACAAAGCTAAACTGAGTTATGCTCTACAAATAAGAGGACAAAGTTTCATTATTCTAAGATGTCAAGACATGGGAAGACATAGATTGTAAAACTGTCAAAAACAACAAAGTGAGTTAAAAGATGATTTTATTTTATTTTTTTAAAATCCATGTTGTCTACTTTACTATAAAATACCGTTATTCACGACAATATCTTTGTATTTTCTTAGATATGTGGGTTTACATTGTGTGAAAGAGACAGATCAGATTCATATTTGCTCCAGACTCTTGCAACATTGCTAGTAGTTTCAGTTCTGCAACATGGAACTTCCTGAGCTGACTCGCATGCATCCATCTCTAACTGATCTGCTTGCATATTGTTGTGCAATTTATTCACAGGAAATATTACATGATACCCAAATGATACATACAACACACAAAAAGAATAATCAATGTACTGTAGTGGTTTATTTGTGTATATACTATATATGCATGCATCATACAAATGTATTTATATTTATATGTGTGGTTAGAAGATTTATGAACTGTATCTTGCCACAGATGCAATGTTGGCACAGCTGGCCATGACATCAGCTGGTTTAGAAAGTGTTGATGGGAACGGGAGCAGTGATCCAGCTTCTAATGAGGTGAAGACAAACACTGTTCCATTTCAGTTGCAGTTGAACCTGAAATCATTCCTCAACCAATTAGTAAACAAGTTAACATCTGCATTTAGGAATACTGTAATTTCAAGAAATTGTCCACAATTTGTTCAGATGATGAGACTGAGCTTGGTACTATCATCCAAAACTTCAGAATACTTTGGGTGTGCGTCCACAGGTGGCAGGTGCAGGAGTTGCTGGATTTGCCATGGAAGGCAAAGACTTTTGCAAGTCAAATGCCTATAGGTAAACCACAGAAAACACACACACGTTTTGACCCCTGATTCACATTTTCATTGTGTCAACTATATAGATGGAAGGAGAAATGACTTGAAATTCATTGCAGTTATTTCACTTTAAAACATCCATGTGTTTAAATATCTTACTGACTTGATCCTATACTGTTTTCTGGATTTTAGTGATCTACCAGCTCCTGTGGTAGCTTTCCAGGAACCTGACTCCCTCACTCACGAGATAGACTCCATCCTGCAGGATCTGATGTGTCTGGCACAAGGGGTCAGTACAGTGTCTCCATGTGCCTGTTCCAAAGTTATTGCAATTGCCAATATTGATCCCCTGTGCCCAATGAGGATCAATAGTCTCAATTAAGCTCTATCCCTGTGTGTTCAAGAATGCATGCATGTGGGGATGAATGTGGAGTAGACGTACAATGAAGACACTGCAATTAACCATCTTTAACAACAGAGGGCAGCATTGTTCTAAAGTCAAACATGCACAACCCTAGTGACAGAAGTTCAGTATAAGAACATTATTAAGCACTGACTTTAAATATATCTGTTCTTATAATTTGTATCATCCTTTAGGATCCAGACTCTTCTTCCACCCCACCGTCACTAACACAAAAGCAGTCTGTAAAAAAGAAAACAGAAGGTGGACAACAGGACAACAAGGAGAGCAGCAGCTCAGCGGATTCAGATGCAAAGGCCTCGACGCTGAGCAAAAAAACAGATTCTCTAGATGCCCTACTAGGAGGGCTAAGCTCTGACTTGGAAAAAATCGGTGTCCGCACGAAGACCAAGGGCCACTGTGCTTACTGCAACAAATGCATCGCAGGAAAGGTACAGTAAGTCACATAAAACACAACAAGGATAAAGGGAAACATTTAAAACATGTATATGTTATATATATATATATTTTCTATCCTCCAGATGATCACTGCACTTGGTGAAGTGTGGCACCCTGAACACTTTGTGTGTGTTGCGTGTAAGACAGAGCTGGGTACCAAAAACTTCTTTGAGAGAGAAGGAAAGCCGTACTGTGAGAAAGATTACCAAGAGCTCTTCTCTCCTCGTTGTGCCTATTGTAAAGGGCCCATTGTGCAGGTGAGAAGAGGTTGTTTCATCATAGTAAAGGTTAAAAAGTGTCTCCAAGTAAGGCAAAAAGATAAAAAATAGTAAAATGTATTTTACATACATGTAGGAATCCATGTATGTTCTTGTTTCTATTTTGTTTACTTTCATTGGTCTTATTTAGCTGTGCCTAAATACCACACGGCTATGAAATCAGCTATCCCCTTTCTGATTTGTCCTGTCATATATTACATCCATTATTTGCACAATAATCTTTTAAAAATTGGATGATGACACATGGTAGAATGTAGATAATTTTTCTAGATGTATCCCACATGCCATATTAATAGATAAAACACAAAACCATACTGGGATTTTGTAGACTTATACTGCAGACCAAAGTCATTAATCAGAAACTAATCCAACTTCTCCTTCTGTAATAATTCACTTTGTGCGGTTTTTTAATACACATTTTTGTGCTTTCTGACATCTGAACATGAGAGATGAGACAAACTTTACTAATCCCCAAAGGAAGTAGAAAACATGATGTCAGTTTTTTTTTCTATTTCTGGCTACCAGAACATCCTGACAGCCCTGGACCAGACCTGGCATCCAGAGCACTTCTTCTGTACACACTGTGGAGGCCTGTTTGGAGCTGAAGGTAAGGAGAGGCTTATGATGTCATTTCTCTTCACCTGAGACTACAACTTCAGCAATTTTCTTATATATTTTCACTTGTAATGTCTTTTCTACCTGTCCCAGGTTTCCTAGAGAAGGATGGGAAACCATATTGTTCCAAGGACTTTTACCACCTCTTTGCTCCAAAGTGCTCAGGCTGTGGGGAGTCAGTGAAGGAGAACTACCTGACTGCAGCCAATGGCACCTGGCATTCAGAGTGCTTCGTCTGCTCAGTGAGCCCTTTACCTCAGACCACACACACAGCTCTGGCTCACATACAAGCCCAAGAATAAATGAGAAAGATACCCACACATTTGCTTTATTTGCAACATTTTGACCACAAGGTTGATGAAAACCTTATGCCTGATGAATACACTGCGGTTGAAATGATGCAAATAAATCAAGGGAACCATATTCCTTAGTGTGTGGGTATCTTTTACATCTCTTGAAACCTACTTTTGTACGCAGCATCTGCTCAAGAATGGTTCAATGTGCAGCTCCATTTATGCTTTACCCAGCTGTTGCAATTGTTAAACATGAACTATTCTCAGTAGAGATGTTATGAAATAAGGTAGCAACTTCAACTTTTTACTATTTTATGGTCTCTAAAGAAAATGTTTCTTGACTGAAAATACAGCGTTCATAAACATGAACATGAAATACATAAAATACATTGCTTTTACAGTCTATACCATTCATAGTTAGATTAACAATACATTTAAGATAAAAAACATAAAACATGGAATACTTCCAACAATGACTACCAAACCCAATCATTACTGTTAAATGCCACCACCACAACTTAAACATTGTTTCATAAGGAGAAATCATTATCAGCCAGGCCATAATTTTACCTGGTCCTTGGGAACCTAAATCTATCTTCGGAGGGCAGGAGGCAATTCATGCAAATACCACCTTTTGATTTTTCTGGTTGCTCTCCCTATGCTGTGCAGCAGAACGTTAAAAAAAGGTGATTAATATTAGAGAACCCCTTCGACACTACTTTGTACAGTACAGTTTACAATTCATTACATTTTTCAGAAACAGTTGTCACCAACATTGTCCAAAACAAGCTTTTTACAGAAGACACAGGTGTTACTAATGTCATTATTAATGGATGACATTCAGGTGTTCTTGAGCCAGGGCCCTGGTGTTGTGCTTGCTGACTCAATGGCATGGTTTATTGGCACGTGTAAATGGAGCAAAGCCATTGCTAATGTTAAGAGTTACACCTGTGTTTTTACTGCTATGACAAGTCAAGTTTTGTCTGCCAAAACAAAGGTCTGTAATCAACTACAGGACCATGTGTAGCAATCATGATGGTATCAGACCAATGCAGATTATGTTCCAGCAGTTATCAACTGATAGTTGACAGAAACAGCTATGGCACTTAGCTTTCCATCCTGTGTCTAACCTCATAACATATTAAAGGACTGTGCCAGTGATTTTGCATGTACATGTTATGTATGTATATCTCTAAAGATTAGGTAGCTATACTTTATATTACAGTTTACCATTCGGCAAAACGTTCTACTGGATTATAGGTTAATTTTCTACCTGCCAGACAGACTGGTTCTGTTTCTTTTAATCAGATTATCAATTTACAAAGAAGCTTGAAAAGATTATCATCACCTTTGGGAAATGATCAGTAATATACATGATGTAAAGTTAATGGGTTATAACATGCAAACTTACTGGAATAGTCCTTTAATAGCAGATATTACTCTATTATCCTTCTTTCTCCATGTTATCATTTTGCCTTTCTCTATCCTCTCTATTCTTTTTTATCCTTCACCTGTCATCCACCATCTCTCTCTTCTGTTCTTATATCCAGGACTGTTTGAAGCCCTTCACTGATGGCTGTTTCATGGTGCTGGATGGTCGACCCCTCTGCTCACTGGACTTCCACTCCCGACAGGGCACTCTGTGTGGTCGCTGCAGAGAGCCCATCATGGGCCGCTGCATCTCTGCTCTTGATTGCAAGTTTCACCCTGAGCACTTTGTATGCGCCTATTGTCAGCAGCAGCTCAGCCAGGGTGTCTTTAAGGAGAAGGCAGGAAAGCCATACTGCTCAACTTGCTATAACAAACTCTTTGTTTGTGAGACATAAAACGCATAACTATATATATTTATAGATATATATATATAGATATACACTATCCACTTCATTGTTAAGGCTTAATTTTCTTATAGCATGGCTAATAAATGAAAATACTTCTTGTATTAACATTGTTTAGGCTGTATTTGCATTTGTACAGATGAGAAATAAACTTTTCACCTTTTTAGTACTTCATGGTTGACTGAGGTACCTCACATTTTAAGTGATTTCGGAAACTAATATGATGAATTATGTAATTAGGAGTATATAACAAGGAGTGTGACCTAAGCTATGAATACATTATGCAAAAATATCAAGGGAAAATATTGACATTGTAACATAATTAATGACATGAGTGTAAAACATAAAGAAAATACTTTTTTTCCTGTGATAAAACACTGAAGGAATGTTTTACATATGTGACACTTTGGCTAAATTTTATGGGATTTCATACATCATGATCACATAAAATGGAGAAAGAATAACATAGAAGGGCAGTTTTAACCATTGGTTTCCATTAAGCTATCCTTAGTTTGCCATAAGACTTGGCAGTCCAGAGATATACGCTGGCAGTATGGAGCAGTTTGTCAAGGGGCTTGTCTATGTGGCCTGATAGCTTGTATTGGCAGTGACTGGCATGGAATTGAGGTGCCAGCCTGAGTTTCCTCTTACTCTGACTGACCATTTGGCCCCTGGCATGCACTGGGCTCAGACAAGCTCTTCATTCTCCTCACAGGCTCTTTTATAGCAGCCTAAATGGAAGATTAATGAAGGTGCTGAAAATGAACAAAGGTGGTTTCAGAAGGAGCTCCTTCACGTCGCAGCATCAACTCACTCGAACTGTTATGGGATGAATCAACCACAAAGTGATTTAACATAAAAATATTTTGATGATGTACCTTGCATGTCTGAGGCCGTTTTGTTGTTTCGTTTACTCTTACTGATAACAAATAGTGTGAATAATCCGGTGAGATATTTAGGCTGTTATCTGCCCTTTCTCAGGGGATCAAAATGAATAAGCCACCAACTGTAGGAAGTCTTTATGTATACATGAAGCTACAATGGGCGTGGTGTATGTTTCCTTTCTGCTTATATGTTTCATGCCTTGTTAATTTTTTTGGCAGCTGACTTTAAACACACCATCAAGAATAATGTGACTCTTATCAATTGATTAACTGTTCCAAGAAGTTTAAAATATGTGCTATTGATCTGCAATTGATTTTCATACAGTACTGAAAATGGAAATAAAGCTATGCTTTGCCACCTACACCAGGAAATCTTTAGTTGAAGAAGAGTTAGATGCAGCAGATCGAGGGATAGTGAAAACACAAGAAAAGTAAACTCCATTTTATTACTATATGGTGCAACTACACTGAACATAAGAATAAAATGTAATTTTATGTTGTTATTTTAAAAAGATTAAAGGTAACCAAACTGCCTAGATTAAAAAAAACACGTAGTTTACCTTTTTTAGTATTTTTTTTAAACTTTTTTAGTAAGTATTCTTTATAGTCGTGCCTATGTCAAACTGGACACAGATGTTATCTTTAGATAAACAGTGATTACTTTTTGTCAGCCCTACGGACAGCTTTCTTCAGCTTTTCTTTAAGCCACTTAGACTTGCTGTGTAAAGTTAGTGTGTGAGTGGGAATGGAGGTGGGCATTAATCATGCTGTCATCACTGTCATACCAGGCCTCTTACGGTCTCTAAAGAATATGAGCTTTGCATCATGGAAGAAGTGTGAATGCTCAGTCCAAGTCCCAGATTGCAAGTGTTTAATGATCTTATGGCCTTGTGCCTAGACTCTTACTGAAGTCGAAGATATATTGAGATTTTAAATATTAAATGTTTTTAAACAACTCTGAAAAATTCACAGCTTGTATTATAAGAAGCATTTTCCAGTATGAACAAAACCACTGAGCAACCTCAACAGGTCAAGTGATATTGTTTTCAACTGTGTTTATTACAGTATTAGAGACATTTCTTTTTGCATCATTTAGTGTCACATGCAAGCTATCACTATTTATTTACCAAACCTGTTTTAAGTGGCAAGACTTATTTAAGGCTCTCTGTACTACATATGACCATAAAGAGCTCTAAACTAGTGGTTAATGTAAATTTAGATTGCTGAAAAACCTCAGACACACATGTGAGCAGTCACCCTCGCTGTCGCTCGCTGTGTTCTGCTCTATTTACTGAAATACAGGAAAAACAGAGAGTTTTTCAAAATCTCAATTAGAAAAACAAAAAAACAAAAGTATGATGTGGGGAAAGAAATTCTGGCATTCCCAGGGGAAATATGAGTGTTATTGTATGGCTGAAAGTATGTTAGTAAAAATGAGAAAACATAAAATGTAAGCGAGGGTCTCTTTAAAAGGGTGGAGAATAAAGAACCATCTGTGCAAGCAGGGAGAATGTAACTCAGGTGACATTTACAACAGTGAAACAGAGTACGATTGGTCTGGGAGCGCACTGGGCCATGAGATGGCAGCTAGAACTCAGTAGGGGAACGAGCGGGAGTGCAAGGAGTGAAGAGTATATTGGGACATAATGGATACTGGTGCTGAGGGAGGCAGGGTGAGGAGGGCAGGGGCTGAGGAGTGTAGTTGCAAGAGTTACCCCTGCATGACACCGAAACCCAACACTTACCTCCTCTCCTGTAAAATGCCTGTGTCCGCTAGGCCACCCCTGATGGGGACGGTAGGGCGGCTTGTCCAGACCCAATAAGCCCCACTGTGGGTGACACCTGATTGGCCCTGCCTGACTGTGTAACTCACCAGTTCCCATCAGCACTGAACCCATAACTGTCAAATAGGTCTTTGGTATATAGACTCATTAATCAGTACATTTGCTTGTAGACTCACAGACACATACGTCCGTGGACACGCCAGTTGGAGACGATCCTGTTGCAAATCACTCCTGTCAGTGTGAAATCACAGCTCCAGTAGGTGCAGTAAAACATGGATGGATCATATTACTGTAACATTATTACATGACCATGTATGTACTGATGAACTTAACAGGTCACATTAAGTCAAGTACATGCAGATACATTACATTACTCCGAAATGAACAAATACTGTGATTTAAAGAGAAACAATTCAGTGAATTTGTCAGATAGATTTTCAGATTATTGATATGTACTTAAGCTTTTCATTTTTTAACATTTAACAAAGATTTTTTTTAAAAATCCTTCCAGGTCATTAAGACTCAAAAACATACTCAAAGATCTTCAGAGATGCCGGTATATGCTCCCACTACAGAAGAAGTAAATTAGTATTTCTAATATGTTTCACATGATGTTACTATATTCATTGACCTAAGCAAAGATGAAACTCCATGAGTATTCAATAATTTCTGGTAGCATCTTCGTTAGGGTCAAAGAATGACTCAACTTGTTGATTTAAAAAGTAAGGCTGGCGATTGTCAATATTTTTCTTATTATCAACAAAAGTAGGTTCAATGTATGAACCACACTGTTGCCCTGAATGACATGTTCTTTTGCTGCAAAGACTGCAGTCATGCTTGTTTGTTTAGAAACGGTTCCAAAGATGATATCAGCGATCACATTTCCAGGATCTGGAAAGTAGTTCCGTATAAGGCAGACGTTATAGAGCTCTGTAGCTTGATGTGCTACATATCCCAGCCTCTTGACTTTATACTGAAGTTCTTTTTCTGAAATTTGCAATACAAAATAACTAGCCCCATTCTCTTAAGACTCTTTAGAGATAATTAATAGGTCTACAAAAACACAGACATGTGTTTATGTGACTCTGCAGTTGGTGTTTCAATGCAGACTGGAAAATATCTTGAAAATGATAAATGGTAATGCAGTGTGTTTCGGGCACTTAATTGCTGCCATACATAATTTCATCATGAAATTAAACAGCGTTCTGTTAGCAGAAGTGAGACCAGAACTTTGACGTGACTTGATCGACTCAAAAATCAAACCATCATGTGAAAAACTAGTTTCTGAAGTGGGAAGAATTGGTGTGTCCATTGTTACTGGACAAATCTGTACATGATGCAAATTCAGTACTCCACAAAGGTGAGTTAGTGATCTTACAGAGCCGCTTTAGCGAGTAAAAACGTTCAATAAAATAGAAGTGTTGTGAGAGTGCGTGTTTTAATAGCAAAGGAAAAGTGACAACTTCAACACCTCAGTAATTACTTCCACATAGAGAGAAATTGAGCCGGCGCACGGCTCCACTTTGGGTGTGTTTGTTTTGGCGATCTGCTGATGCTAATGCAGGTATCACACCTGATTCATGACTAGCTCCACTGTCCAAAAGGAACTTCTTGTTGTCTTTGGCTGAACACTGAATGCTCCTTGCTATCTCACACTCTCTCACATGAATGCACACACACACACACGCATGCACACACACACACACACACATTAGACCTGTAAATACTATTTGTGGACCTTTTTCATGCTAGTGTGGGTTAAGTTAATACACATAGCTTCAGCTGACCCATACATGCACATGCAAGTTAATTCAAACATATGTATGCATATGTATATAACACACACACACACACACAGATGCAAAACACATGCACACACAATAAACATATAAATGCTATTAATGAGTTTGCACTCATTAATAAACAAACCCAGCTCCCAAAGGAGACGCCATGGGAGGTTCTCAAAAATAATTCAGAACATTAAATCTCCATTCCTCTGCTGCATGTGTCTCATCTCCCTCACATCTCCTGCCAAGTCTCTCAGTTTGACCTCTGTGCTCAACATGGAAAAACATGGAAGGTGAAAGAAAGAGAGACTGTGGCCCAATTCATCTGGATCCTAATATCAGCCCAGACCAAACTGTCTGAGGTTATGAGAAAGCTTTATGAGACAGTGCTCTGCTTCTGTATGCTAACCTTTAGTGTCAAGAAGATAGATGGTTTAATTATGCTGCTTCATTGTGTCCATGTGTGGGTGTATGGCACAGTATGCCATACAGTGTATGCCATACAGTGTACAGTACAGAGTGATACAGTCTATGTTATGTTCAGGGAAACTATTGAGAAACCCTTCTTGTAAGTCTTAGAACTTGTTTTGAATGGTGGGCAAGCTTGCAATGATTTGGCCAAATGCCTTGAGATCACAGGACATCAGTTTCAAAAAGCTGAGGCTGGATTTTTACAAGGGTTAAAAGTGGGTTATACAGATTGGACTTCAATGCTGGCGTGGATCTTGAGGTTGTTCAGATTTGGATCTCCTTTGCTGCCCTGCATTGTTTGTACGGTAGATGGCTGACAGCTAGCGGAGCAGTGCTTGGCTCAGCTTAGGTGGCAAGACTGAACGTTGGACCAGGGGTCAAACACTGAGCAGAGGGACTCTGGGACTGATGGGACAGGGCCAATTGGAGATATGGCTCTATAGAGGCCACATCATGGATCATTATGAGATTTGCTTTAAAGGGTGATGGTTAACCACAATACAGCCCTGTTGCCTGAAGCAAGAGGTTTGTTGAGGAAGCTGTGTGAGGAGCAGATCAAGGCTGGGTGATAAATCGCAGTCACTGCAGGGGGAGCCCGCAAGGCTGGGCTCTAGTCAAACCTCCAACAGGCCTGCTATGGAAAACAAGAGGAAACTTTGTACACACACACAGGCCTGTAACTGCATTGTAATGTGTTTAATAGTGAAACACACACATATATTTCAGGCTGGCAACTCCAATTGGGGTTTACAGTAATTTCATTAGCAGGTGTCCATTTTCCAGCACTTCATCTCTGGTGTGTTTGACAGCATATCCATTTCAATCGGACTGAGAGGATTCAGTTTTGCCCTGTTGAAGGATCCATTAGCAGCTCACTCCAAACATTTGGGTCAGAGGAGACATTTTTCTTATCACTAATCCCCCAGTACTCTCTGTGACACCATGTTCCCATTAAACCCATTAAGATGCAATCACAAGCCCTTGTCTGAGCCCAGGGCTCATCCACAGCTATGTGATGATGGAGCTGGAGTTACTTCTTTGCATAAAAATGATTTAGTGCGTAGTAATTTAAAACCACTGCATTTCTTTCATCATAAAGATTACTTCTTCATTTTTATAATCCTGTTACTTCAGTCACTCACATTCCGTTCAACTGTAAAGGCAGTGGAGCCTTTTACAAAGTTTCCTCTCGGAAGATATACAGTCCCAAAAAAGTTCTTAAAATGTGAAATTCAGTATTGCATTTGATCTAAATGCAGCTAAATTAGTTTTTTCTTCAGTCAGGTACATATTTTAAATGATCAAAAAATAGGGATGTTCTCCTTCATTAAGAAATGTACTATTTGTTGTGTCTTATTTTCTGATAATTTCAATCAAGAATGTTTTGATTTCTTTATCATCATTTTATGAAAGCATTCTTATTTAGATATAATGTGTTAGAATAAATTAATTCCATTTTATTATACTTAACTTTACTTTTAATAAAAGATATAATATATGCACGAACAGAGAAACTTTTGTTTACCCTTATCTTATGAAAAAGTAATACAGTTTTTTTATTGCCACAGTACATGACAACTTGACTCCATTTCCTCACTGTCTGTCTGTAACTGTTGTGCTGTAATATATGATATATATAGCAGATCCATGACAGGATCCTTCCATTTTACATAATTTTTCCTTCCATAATACTTTGACAGTGCTACATAAGCAAATCCTCTTCTAGGAGGCTGACACCCTGTTATTTTCCACCTCCTCTCTCCATTGATATCTTTATCTTACTCTCTCTCTCTCTCTCTCTCTCTCTCTCTCACACACACACACACACCATAGTCACATAGCAACCGACAAAGCCAAAACAAACAGGAAGTGTGGGATTATTCAGTCATTTTTATCAACATCTTCTCCACTTCCCTTCCACAAATGCTGCCTGCCATCAGAAATGTTTCTACTAAAGAGTTGAGTCTCCATCAGGGCTTACGGCGGGATTAGAGCTCAAATTACTGACTCTGTGGATCATTTACTCTCTGAATCCAAAGTCTTCAAAACAAAAGTTGCATGTGGACATGTCCAGAGATATGATGATAGCATGAAATGAGAAACACATTTCAAGAGAGAAACTCTTTCCAGTGCTACAGAGAGGCTTTTATGTGTAACGTTTGATGTTACAACACATAGGGGATGTGAAAGGCAAGAGAAGACTCAAAAGAAAAGATGTGGCGTAAATTTGACTGAATGATCAGTAAGCGCAAGAGAAGCAGTTGCAGCAATATGTGACACAATACAATAAAAATAATGATGTCTGTGAGAAGACTTGGAAAAACAACCACTAATATTTGGTGGTGGTAGTATAACAGTTATCTAAATACCTTCAGTATTTCATCAAATGAATATAATTCTGGACTGCAAAGTGACAGCAATTGTAAAATGCATTTTCCCTATGAAATACCAACATTAATGTTGTTCATGAAAATTAATTTTCTTTAGGTAAACAACAACTCACATTATTTACCCTCCGAATACTCATCTATGATCAGGTTCTTATTGAGGAAACTCTTTTGTTTTGTTTTGGATCTCTCTGTTAGCAGTGTAAGTGGTTTGCTAAAACCTGCATCATCCAGCTATTGTTACCTCCCTTTTATGTCTGCAAAATCACATGGCTGACAACATGCTACGCCCCATTTACCTCTGAGATATTATCGCTGTAGATAGCTAGCTACAGACAATGCTCTCAGAATCCAGTTGTAACCTGTCCTCCACCACATCCAAACACAAACTGTTCCACAAACTGACTCAGGAGATGATGGTGAGTATCAAGATATGGAAAAGTTTTACTAGCAGTAGTGTAATTAACTTGTATGTGTGTAATTGTTATTATTTACTGGCAAAAAGTTGATTGCATACAATAAAAACATGAGAAGACAGAATTTCTCCAACCGTTTGACTGCATATATCTGATTTTGAACAGTTTTAAGACTTTCAAGTGCAAAAGTTGCTATATGTACTTGCATGTAATTGCAGGGATTGGATAGTGCGTTGATTAGGTGAGGAAAGACAAAAAAAGTATGACGGGAGGGGGAGATTTATAAGATCAGAAAAATGCCACTTCACAAGAACAGTAGACTCTGTATCCTGTGTGCTCAAATTACTTTGCAAATGCTGTGCTGTCAACTTCATTTGAGACCCTGGGATATCAAAACAGAACACAGTCATCTCTGGGTGTATACAGTGTGGTGAGTGAGGGGCCGGTACATTGGCTCGGATGTGACTTTCAATCATGGTGGCGTGCGTCAACTCAGTAGATTTCATTAAGCTCAGCTCCAGGTTTCCGGCTCATAAATCAACTGACTGTCTCGCTGTGTCGGCTGTAGAGTTCTGGACCCCCAGAGTGTAATGTATGTTTTAACCTGGTGCAGTCAGACCAGGCTGCTCTTGTCAGGCATCTGTACAGCCACAGCGGTCAGCGTGGTCACTGCTGGTGTCCCTTTGTCATACTGTCCAGCTCATGTCGTACTGGTGTCGGTCAGCAGGTAAGCATGAAGGACACAAGACAGCATGAGTGAGAGAGCTTAAATGATTTTATTTTCATATATGATGGTTTTAAAGCATTTAATGTTTTAAATGTGTTTTTCAGGATACCAAAGCTAAATTGAAAACTGAAAAAATGTTGCAACATAATCAAAAAATGTATATAATCAAATCTAGTTTAAAACTGTCCAGATAAGACATATTTTATCATTTCATACCATCGGAATAAAGGTAATTTTACATTTTCACAATTGTTTAGGTATTGCGTGTACAATAGCCTGCACGTGAAAATGCATGCAGGTTTTACTATGTACATTATGTATCTATTGATACAGTTTGTGTATTAATCTGTAGTGCTCCCAGTGTATTAACAGGTCCCTCAGATTTACGCTGTAATTCATCTTCTATAAGGCCAAGTGGAGACTGGAGGCTGTCATCATGAGGTTATTCTTGATTTGCGCTTGAGCCACAAAGAACTGAGCTCTGCTATCAGCTTAGTTTGCTAAAAGAAAACATGTTTATATATATGTATGAAATCTTTGCCCTATAAGAAACTATAAGATACCTATAAGACAAAGCAGTTTTAAGCAGTTTTTTTAATTATTGTCTGTATTGGTGCATTGAATAAGTTTAATCAATTTAAGTGGTTAGAGATATCATCTTGCACACATGGCAGCACAACATGCACTTGTCCTGTGGCAGCCCAAACAGAGCTCTAGGCAAGAGGAAAAATAAATCGAACAGAAATGAAAGGAGAGGCAAAGTTAGTGTATTTTTCTTTTCTCAGTCTCTTACAGTAGATTACAGTCTAAACCTTGACACATGTTCAAGATCAGCTGAAGAAGCAGAAAATTACCTCTCTAGGCCTTTCCTGGGAGGACTGTTTGTGTATTTGTCTGTGTGTGCGTTTAGTTATTCAGCCATAAAGGTCGTCCTATTTAATGTGTTTCTGTTCTTTGTATGTTATAGTCGAGGCGGTTCAGTCATACAAGTCGTGCTGTTTAATGTGTTTCTCTTGACCTTTCTACGTGTGTGTGTGTGTGTGTGTGTCTGTGTGTATTTTGTCATAGTAGCTATGCTCTTTGACATGTTTCAACTGAATGTGCATGCATAGATCTGTGTTTATATCAGTGTTGGTGTGTGTAGCGGTGTAGCGGTGTAGCGTGGTAGCGCAGACTGCTTCTTGACAGGCTCCGGGCCTGTTGACAGCCCCCTCTGCTCCCTGTCAAGCATGAGAACAGCTCTATGTGTGAGTGAAGAGTAGCTGTAGGAACGATGCCCAGAGCGCAGAGAGAGGTCTGGAGCTCTGAGTGTATGTGCGTGTACGTGTGTGTGTGTGTGTATGTGTGTTTCGTAATCCACAGCCAGGTTGTTATTATAGAACCAAACCTCAAAAGCTCCTACCTCCTCCTCCTCTGCCTTCTTTCTACAAACCATTAATTGCAGGCACTTGAAAAATGGCTTTTTAAAGCAATAAATCATGACTCTTAGAGAGTCATCAATCAAACCTAATCATTTCCCCTATGACATTTCTGTGTCTCTTCATGTTAATCGCTTTACATCACCACGGTTTTCCTTTTGCGCTTCTTTTCTTTTAATATTCTCCTTCCTTGACTCCCCTCTCCCTCCCCTCTTCATGTCTCATATTTAGATGAATGTATATCCACACTGACACATGAACTAGAGTTTTTTGGGCTTGAGGGGGCAGACCAGCCAAGTGTTAGAGAACTGTGCCTTGATCTTGAAAAACAAACACAGATGAAACCCAAAGGAGACAGAGACAGAGACTCAGAAATGAGGGGATGATGGAGAGGAAGCATGAAATGTCATATTTTGTTACCAAAATAGCAGTACATCGATAGTGGAAAAAAAGCCTCTCAGATTATTCAGCCTCTACACTTTTTCTGACCTTACTGCTAAAGTCCAGAATTATTCATTTCTCGAGACTGAAGAGGTTTTATCACATGAATTTCCTAAATAGGGCCGCTCAGTTAAGATGTTTGTCTTGCTGTGAGTTCTAACCACAGGCCTTTGTGTTTTCATACTTCCAAACACATCTTCAAGCCACACGTCTTTTTTTACAAAACAGTTACAGTTTTAAAGAACGGAGACAGTGGTCAATTTGCGGTCCAAATCTGCTTAAATGCAGGTACACACGGTGTGGTGTTTTAGACACTTGGCTTCACAGATGTGGGTAAACAAAACCAAGAACGGCCTTCCCCCTTAAACACAACTACATCCAACACCGGCCACAGCAGTCAGAATACAATAGCACCAAAGAGTTAGAAAATGTAACCAGTGGGTTGACAGAGATGTGCCAGATGTACATCAAATAAACCTTGGATAAATGCAGGATAAACACCGCCAGTTTCACTGCCATCAAACTGAGCTGAGCTGACTCACACTCTAGTCAGTCCTAAAAACTACAACATTACAGAAGCAAGGAAGTGGCCAGACAGTGGTTACCGCATTGCTTCTCTATCTCTGTTGATCTTTAATCATAATATCTTTTTTTACTGAGGCAAGCTTTGATGCCACAAATTTACGAAACATGTGACATAAAAGCATCTCAGGCAATAAGATAATCTCTAAAGAACCTCGTTAGACCAGATGACTGTCTTCAAAAGAAGGTCAAGTTCAAATCCTGATTTTTGGCGACTTAAAGAAGAGCTCATCTGATCCTTATGGCTGGACTTCGTGTGTGGTTCCAGCACACCAGTACAGACCAGAGGCTTTGATTTAATGGTATCATAACACATGCTGTTTAGGCCTTATTTGGCACCAGCAGCCTCTGTTGAACCCCTGCTTGGAAAACCACAAACAGGACACTGACAATGAACACCAACACTATTACTGACTAGCACTATACATATATTGCATTTCCATAATATTAGGATATCAATGACATCTATTGTCGAGTCCTGAGATCTGCAGCAGTGTCACTATGGTTGTTGAGATGACATGTGGGGGGAACATTATTATTCCTCTATATCTTATTCTTTTACCATTCTAATAGCCAAAAGGTAGATCTGCTTAACACCAGGAGGAGCCTTTTCAGTCCTCTGCTTCTCCTGCTTTGACTCTCAGGGGTAAATGGGTCGGAAAGAGAGAGAAGATAGCAGCGGGGTTCCACAAATGGATAATACAATTACTCACAATGCATCAGGGGGTGTCTGTGCCATATAAGCCTTTGATGTGAAAGCATTATGGACTCCAGTCATTTGGTGGTCCAATGAAGGTGGCGGAGACCCCTATGTATTCATTTTAGGTTGAGACAATGATTAACACAATTTTCACATCATCAAGTGATTCACTGACCCCAGATGGAAGCATCCCATTTTCCTATTCATATTTTCCTTTCAGCCATGTGTATATCTACATTTCTAAAATACATTTAAGTCCATATTCATGAACCACATAGATAAATACAGTTGTCATTTGAAAACATAATTTTTACACTTACTTTGATGCTTGCTATTATGATATTCAATACACGGATACACGGATGTATACGAGGATCTTATAAGGATATTATGCAAGTGAAATGCTGTTGCAAATAAAAGGTTTGCTATGCAGATAAAGCACTCATCAAATATCTCTATAACTCTACATAAAACTGCCTTTAATCTTGCTACATTTCTTCAAATTCAAGTACGGGGGAAAAACAATCCATTGCTTCCAGAAAAACAACCCTGACTGTGACGCCTGTTATTTCTTCCTCTCGTCTTTCCTATCCTGCCTTTTCTCATTCTGAACTGTGGATGATGAAGACAGACAGATAGATAGCGTGTGTTGACATGCCACAGGGGACTGACTGCAGAGACCATGGAGAAAACAACTTAATACAGACCTGTTGTCACTAAACACCATCCCAACATTTAAGAGAGAGACAGTCTTATACAGTCCCGCTCATTACTACCTGCCTCGAGCAGTTGGGCTTCAACACATTCATTTTGGACCCCCTTCTGATATTCTTTGTCATATTCCACCCCTAACATTGTCCTCCACCTCCCATTTATGCCCCCTTTTCCCCAAGACGTCTGGGAAGGAAATACCACAATAACATTTCACTGGAGACTCAGTCAATATTATTCCCTGACATCTTCAAAGTGGAACGGAGGATGCTGGAACCTGATCGAGAGACGGGTGGAGAAAGAGGCGTGTGCGAGGTCCAGCTGAGAGCAGAGACAACAGGCAGAGACAGAGCGATAGAGAGCCTTCAGTGTGGCCTTCCCAGTAAGTATGACAGCCAGTCTTCCCTCTAAAGTATGGTTGCCTAAAGCTATGAGCCACTCCCTCATATCCATCATACTCACATTTTCTTTGAAGCATTGTCTTTGTGCCCTTGGGTCAACATCCCTCTCCGTCCTTCTTACCTTTGTCCGCACTGTACATAATTTCAATTCTTCTTCACACCACTAGGGGTCCCTGTGCACATACTGTAATAAACAACACAGTTTGCACACTTTCCAAGCCTTGGTTGCTGCTTCTCTATAATAGTTCAGCGGACATACATGTATATGGATATTTCCTTTTTATGTGGTGTAGTATACATGGAAGTAGCTGTAACAGAATAAGAACCTCCTTCATTGCATACCAATAGACAAGTAATGAAGCAGAGGCAGTGAATTGGGCTTTTGTGGCAGGAGTTCTGCACAACATCAGACAGACAGGCAGCCGTGGAGCCACAAAGTCAAGCAGACACAGGATCCTTAGAGCTGGGGCCACAGATATTTAACAAGGTCTTCACTCTCTCTTTTTCTGCTCCCTCCCTACTTTTCTCTGTATGTCTGAATGAGGTAACTATGCAAAATCAATAAAAATGGTGGAAGCATCATTGGCAGGATTCTGGTGCAGATATTACTTATTTAATATTTCTCCTCTCTCCTCTCTTTCTCTATCATGCCTCCACAGATGTGAGTTCTATAAGTGAATGTTTCTGCAGTCTGCTATAGCAGAACATTAACTTTAAAGTCTTCTTTCGTCCCTGGCTATATATGCACTATGCTGTAAGGGCTGGCCCCTGTCCAGGAATCTCCAGCAGCCAGCCGCTTATAAGCCCTCTTCTAACCGGCCAAGAATGTGAAAAAGCTCCTTCAAAGAGAAGTACTCTGCAAGGTGTGGTTAAAGCAGGTACCTGAGTCCACAGGTGTCCATATTAGAGCCGATGAAACCGCTAACTGAAATTCCACACCTGTCTCTGAGCAATAGTCACAAAAAGAGGTAAGAAGGGTAAAAAAAAAAAAAAGCTGCATGGTTTTAGTGTGTTATTCCTTTATATGTTCCTATGAAGCAGCATCAAGTAGGCTGTTGTGTGGATGCATAAAAACAAATAAATATTGATTTTTAAGCCTTTCGGATTCTAAACACTTGGCAAATGGTGCCCAATAAAAGAGTCAAGGGTCAAAGGGCAGAAGTGTCACAGTTTTATAACATGAAACGCCCAATCTGCCTCATCTGAATGGAAAAATACAATGAGCGTATAGGGTCAGTTGGAGCTGCCCAGTAACAGAAGTGAGTACAGAGTGGTGAGAAGAGGAGTGGAGAGGAGGGGAGAACATGGCCGAGGACAAAGAGTTGCTTGTCCAAGGTCTGTCTGCCATTGGCCTACAGGGAGGGGCCCGGTGCCACTTGTTTGAGGGGTCTCCATGATAAATTTCCCACTACTTGACTCTGTCACACTGTCTGCCACTTGGACAATAACTGAGGTCACAGCAGAGTAGTGGAGCGTTGACATCGCAGGGCCTGCTCCCAGAGGGGCCACTCTCTCTCTCATCAAAAGCGTTTATTTCAGATCAGCCTGCTCCACATCATGACTAATACATCTCAAGAAGAGCGCTGGACTGAAAATAAATAAAGCACTTCTCACAGTTATCTTTACTTGAGCCTGTTTATTTGTGACATTAATCATGCATATAAGGGCTGACACACTCTGCCGCAACAGGACCTTCTTCCGAAATGATATCGCCGCAGGGTTGTCAAACAGAGACAGACGGAGATAAATGCAATCCTGTCAAAGAGGAAGCAGATGACAACATTTGAAATATTGCTCATTTATATCTTTGGAATGACTCTGTTGAAAACCAAGCAAAATAAAAACACTCCCTGCACCATGTGTGCCACCTGTCCTCCTGGCTCCACATTTTTGGTGAAATCCTATTATACTGTACATTTTGGAACAAATATAACCACACAAAACCATATGACACAAATGTTGATAATATGTCAGCACACGCACCACTTAGTTTTTTATTAAATATAATGATATAGCATGATAAGCACAACTGTGAGATGAGGCTGAAAGCTTTGGAAACAGACAGCAAGTAGACTGTTAAGATTTTTCTCTCATTTTTATCAAGTTGCAAAAGGGTCAGTAAATAATTCTGCAGAGCCCTGCAGTAAATGAATATGATATAAAAACCATCAGACTTTAATAACCCAGTAAACATTTATTGATTGTTCAATAAGTTTCATTAAAACAACATAACATTCTAGCATACTATAAGCAATACTGTCGACCTTACAGTGATACCATAGGATTGAATAACTACAATGGTGACTGAGGCAACACACTTGCTTTACTCACGCAAACTTGTCATACCTCTCTGAACCTGCACTCCCTCCTCTTAAAAGAAGCCGTGTGTATGTATGTGTGTGTGTGTGTGTGTGTGTGTGTTGAGTATGTTGTGTGTTGGGGTCGGGTAAAAGGGGGTACTCGAATCGTTCCACCTCCCTCTCTCACAGTCAAGACGCTCCAAACTTGCGGAGCGCAGCGCGGAAACTCTCCAAAGACTTTTCAGCACGGTTCCTGCTTCAGCGAGTAGAAAGAGTCAGGAAAAGTTCCAGATCCGAAATAACAAAAGTCAGGAACCGGAGAGAATCGGTAATGGCGAAAGGGCGTAATGGTCATCCAAGCGAGCGGCACATGTGAGCCCAGAGGCCACCGGTAACGTTTCTTTATATATATATATTTATATATATATCCAAAGCGACGGGGGGGAAAGGGCAGTGAGAAGAGAGTACAGGGGAAGAGACAGATACAAGTGTGCTGAGAACTCAAAAGTGTCCTGTCATCTCGACACGATGGTCTGTCTACCGGGATTCATCTGGGTCTTGCTGAGCGCTCTCCTGCACCCTGTGGCACCCTGGGGCGCAGACCAACGGGACAGACCGAAGAAGTGCGACGCACCAAAGTCGGTGAGTCGTGCTGGGATAATTTATTTCCATCCAAGGATCCCTTCACCTTGCTCATATTAGACTAGAAATACGCATTTGATACATTCACTTCGCCCCTGCTGTATCTGACAACGTTGTTGAACCAAAATAAGAGTTAGTACGCGGACACTTGCTGTCCGAATTAACTTTAACTTATCGGTCAAATTTGATGATTTGTTTTGGTCAGAAAAAAAAAACAGTAATAAAATTAAACAACAGTATTTGTTAATTTTATTGTCAACTCATAATCGCGCCTCATATCTTTCCTTATTAATTTCTACAATAAGGTCAAAGGTTACGACTTTTTACATCTCTGAAGACCTTTTATTATCACACATTATTTATAACTAATACATTGGTGTGACCGAAATGTTATAGTTGAAAGATGAATATGGATTATATTATAATTAGTCTTTAAAATGTGCAATAATAAGAATACGAATATCAGGGTATTACATTTATTTTTAACTAATTCCTGATATTAATATAGGCCTACATTCAAACATTAAACTCTCATGTGTGAACGTTCAGGTTTTTCTGAAAATCACTTTCTATATTATGACGAGACATGGGCCTTAAAAATGAAAGCAGTTGCCAAAAAGGAATTGTTGCCGTTCGCCAACTTTACGGCTGTTTATGTGACAAACGCAAGTGGGGGAACACCCACGGGTGACTGACCTCATTTGGAAAAGTTTCACTGACCTTTCAGAAGTGATCGTGTTTCATTAAAACACTTATCAGGCCTATTGGTATAATTACGGATGGCTTGAACTCATAACGTAAGGAAAGTGTAGAGTCTGCTTGTCCCTCCGTGTGTCTCCCACTGTGAATATATCCACCACATGAAGCAAAAGTTAATTAAAATGATGACACATGCATTCACTTTCGTTTCCCTTCTAAAAATAAATAAATAAATAAATAAATAATCCGAACAAAAGCAAAATATATGAGCTCAGAAACAGCCAAAAACTTGAAAGATAACACGCATGCATGTTATTGAAGATCTCATTAGGGAGCCGTTTAGAGATCACAAGCTTTTGTTTCATTAGTGCGTTATGTGTGCACTATATGCGCATAACGGATATGTTGTCAGACATCACTGAAGGCTTCGTGCTCCTTCGCTTCATGTGATTTGTAATGCGTCAGTACAGTGGTCTCTGTTTTCTGTTAAGAGTAATTACCCCCATAAAAAGGAGCCCTGCGTGTTCATTCTCTCCAGAAAAGCCACGCAGCTTGAGTAGAGAGGGGATTTTAGCCTCTTCTCAGGACTTAAGACAAGTACGACCACACTTTCCATGTCTATAAGTCTTCATTTATGGTCAGACCTAAGCGCACATTAGCTCGTTAACGAATGACAAAATGCTGCACATGCAAAAAAAAAAAAAAAAAAAAACGCACCTAAAGCCGTCCAAACTTCCCCCGTTAGTCTGCACTGTCGCCTGGATCTGACCAATGTGAAAATGAAATTGAGTTAAGAGATCCTGCAAACAAACTCGAAGCATTTCAATGTATCTACAAAAGCAAAATATTGCTCTGAAATTAAATGTAACACTCTTTATTTATTTTGTGTAGAAGAAGATTGTACCAGAAATGACTGTATGTTCATTGCTGGTAATTATGATGATAACAGCTCTAACACTGGCTCTTGGCTTGACACGACATATAGTGTAATTGGAACACAGCTGAAAAAAAAAAATCTTGATTAAATTTTTAGAAATAAACATTTTCTAAGAATAACTATATTTTACAGTAATTGGTTTCATTTCTCAAATGCCTGATTACACCGCGTATCAGAAGCCAGACGTTTGATATTGTTTATACAAGCTAATTCATTTTTTTTTTCATATTTTAAATAATTCCAACATCAAAGTCATAGCATATGCGGCATATTTGCACATAACAAGAACCATATTTTAGATGCAACACAGCCGTATGCTGATGTGCAATGGCTGTGATTATTTTAATTTCCATTGTGACATTGTTTTTCATATAAAGATAACCACAATAGGCAAACACTTCCTGTAATATAAACCTTAGAACACAAAAACAGTTCTGTACTTAAGGCTGTCAGCACCAGATCTCTCCGCCTCGTGTAAAAGATTCCACAAACAAAAGTATCACAGTGGGGTCAGAATGGAGAGCAGGTTTCTTTCAGGTTTTTGGCTTTTATGAGCTCTGGTGCAGTATATATTTGCACTGCAGCCTTGAAAATGCTTCCCAGGGCCGAAAGAGGCTTTGGCAACCGAGGTATGCACCTCAACAATACATGGGGGTCTGTTTACAGCCCAGAAGGCCCCTCTATAAACTCTCTGACTGCACCGCAGCAGCGAGCCCTCGCAGCACCGTCCAGAGCTGAGTAGACTTCATGCTTCCCCTGCGTGTCATCTCAAAATTGTATTTCAATCTTTAACTTGTTGACCTGAGTATATGAGCCAGTAAACCACAATAGAAAAAAAAAAATGTGTGAGCTTTAGTTTTAAGGCACTTTGAGTTGCTCTAACATGATGGTTCTTGTATTTTTGTTTCCTTTTGCTCTCAAAATCTTTACGTCTGTCTCTTATTTTCATTACTCTCCTCTTCCCCTGCCTCTTCTACAGCAAGCTGACATGAACTCTTTCTTGTGGACAGTAAAACGTGCCCCTCCTCACCCCCCTTCTTACCTTTTTGGTACCATCCACGTGCCCTACACACGGGTCTGGGACTTCATTCCCAACAGCTCCAAGCAGGCTTTCCACAACAGCCGCAATGTTTTCTTTGAGTTGGATCTGACCGATCCTCTGACCATCTCAAAGCTAACGAGCTGCCAGCTGCTGCCCCACGGGGAGAACCTACAGACCCTGCTGCCTCGAGACCTGTACCGCCGCCTCAAACGCCACCTGGACTATGTCAAACACATGATGCCTTATTGGATGACAGCTGACCAGCGTGGCCGCGGCCTGTATGCTGACTACCTATTCAATGCCATTGCGGGGAACTGGGAGAGGAAGAGGCCTGTGTGGGTGATGCTGATGGTCAACTCGCTGACGGAGTGGGACGTCCGATCCAGGGGGACACCGGTGCTGGACTTGTTTTTGGCTCAGGAGGCTGAGAGGATGGGAAAGACAACAGGGGCAGTGGAGCAGGTAGAGGAGCAGTGTCACCCCCTCAATGGGCTCAACTTCTCTCAGGTAAGAAGGTGGAATATTTATTTTCTCCTTTTTTTGCATTTGATTCCTTTTGTGTACACAGCTGGAAAAGCTAGTGAATTGGCAAGGACAAGCCACACCTAGCCGGGGTATGAGTAGATCCTAAAATTGTGTATCCTGTGTCCTTCTGCTTGTAAAACACAAGCAGACTGGCCTCTATAATCCACAGTAAAAGTGAAATATATTCACTGACTGTGCCTGCATAGGTTTTGGGTGTTGCACCTTCTCCGAAAGAAATGTGAGAGAAGACAACACAAGGAGGGGAAAATACTTGCCTGCTGGTGACAGCTTTATGGTTATGGATGTCCCTCAATTCCACTAAACAAACAGGCTCAACAGCTGAATCTGCAGAGAGGGTGTCAGGCTGAGCAATGTACATGCAGAGCAGATTGGAGAAGGTGAGAAGAGCGGAGAGCTCACGCTTTCATTAAGGCTGTCTGGCTCTCTTGGGTATTGCAAGGCTTGCACGGTAATGAGAGATTGAAAGATGAATGAAATAACCTAATTACTCGATGACGTAAACATAGGATAGGAGTACATCTATCTTAAATGTTTTGTGTAATGATAAATATATGAATCTATTTGAAGAATTAGTCAGCTGGAGGTCACCTAAGATGGAGGCTAAGGACTATTTTCACACCTTGGGAGGTCCTTGAAAAATCTGTGATCAGCCTTGACAACACGAGGAAGATGCTTCATTCTGATTTATGTTATAATACAACCATTAATCTACAGGAAGGAAAAAACATCTTAGTGTGTGTTCACACAGTGCTCACAACCAAACACATGTGCTTCACATGCACGGCACGCCGCACATCAAGGAACATACTGTAAGCAACACGCAAAGCTTGCAGACTGATGATGTGGTGCAACAGAATTTGCGAGGGCTAAAGCCTCCATGTGACGGGTCGAAGGGCTAATTTGAGAGGCAGTGGGCTCCCAGCCTCTCCTCTTTCATCAGCACCTCCTAACTACACTGTCAAAGTCACACTGCATACCCTGCACATGCCTGAGAGCTTTACTGCCCCTAGAAATAAGCTTGGCAAGACTCACTGTGCTTCTCAGTAATGAAGAGGACAAGTGCTGATGCCGTTTGGAAGGTGTTGCAATTTGTGTAGTCTGTTATGTCCTGTAGACGTGTGCTCTTCTTAATTTCTTAAAGGCAGTAATGTCCTCTAACTTTAGTGCTGTCTCAGTCTAAATGCTGATCTTTATTTAGTGTGGCAGGCACAGCAATCGCCATTAAATACAACACTGTTTTAAATAACATTGTAACAGAGTTGCGTAGCAGTTTCCAACTTTAGATAAGAGTTGTGTTTCCCCGAGAACTTCCATTCAACTTGCATAATCTTTTGTTCTTCAGTGGAAAACACTGTCGAAATGCACTGGATTTACAAGACAAAGTAACATTTTTATAAGACAGGTGTTCAAATTCAGATAAGAGTTTTATTGCCATGGAAATTCAGTCAAAATTGGATTATGCATAACTTGAATTTCACCGCAGAAGAGCGCAAGCACAGCTGAACGTCTGAGTCTCCAACCCCCCCTCGTTTTCCAGATATGTATGAGATCAATTCAGAGCTGAACTGAAACTGACATGGAAACCATTATTCTCAATTATAATAATTTGTGATTTAATCTGAACACTATGGTTGATTGGATCCCTCTACGCTTGACTATAACAGCGATGAGGTCAGAAGGATGGGTAGACAAAGAGTCAGAGGGAAAACGCGTGGGTGGGAATCAGATGCAAGAGAAATGGGAGATAGAGGTTGACTATAAATAAGGAATAGAGAAAATGTAAAGGGAGCATTAGGGTTGTTGTGTGGACGAAAAGGGAGACTGATGTGTACTTCTTGTGCTAATCTGAAACATGAGCAATGCTTAAAGGGAGACCTGAGTTGGGAAATGTTCCAAGCCTCGCCGGCCCACATATTATTTGTTCCCAATAAAAGTAGCTGCTTACAATATCCTGTAGCTGTGCTGCTGGCTCTTAGAAACATGAGCGTTGGTAATTCATCATCTGTCACACTGTAGGTCTCTCATAGGCACCCGGTCTCAGCGGTGCCAGTTGGAAAACTCCACAAGTTTGTTATTGCTTGGGGGACCTGTGACATCAGAGGAGTAAGGGGGTACAGAAGATAAAACATCCTCTGTGGGACAGGAGGAGGTGGCATGAGTGACTTAGCAGCGATCGCCTGTTTGTAGTAGAGATGCAGGTGGTAGTGTGGGAGGAATGGAGAGATGTTAAGGCATGCTCTAATGAGAGATCTGTCTGTCTGAGACCTCTCTATAGTCTTTTTAGATTTCAGAGAGGTGTGGATGTTTCTGTGAGGTTGTGAAAACAAAGACAGGTCATAGTGTATGTTTGTTCTCCAGCTCTGTGTAAGCCAATGTAGGTTGACAGCCGGTCAGCTGAGAGGGTGCAAGCTCCACAACTGTAGCTTTGGAAGTCATGTACATGACCTTATACTTCGTCTCCTTTCAAGGGTGGATCAATAAATTCTGTATGATTACAGAGTGGAGTATTGTAGCATTTGCATCTGCTGAATTTGCAAACAGCAAATTTGAGAAGACCTCTAGTTTCAGCATCACAATGGATACTATGACAACATGTCTTGGTGGCGTGCAATACCCAGGTGTAATGTCTTATTTTCACCTACATACTGTATATTATTGGAGTTAAAATGTGGAACAAAAACAGCTGTAGTGCAAAGTTGCTTTTGGGGAAACTCGAGGGTGGCTCCAGCCTGTGGGCCTCCTCTCCTACACCCAGCAAATAAACACCCATATTTATTTTCTTTGGGTCATATTGCAGCCGAGGCCACTAGCCCATGTCGGAGAGAAATTACACCATATCAGTGGCGCCTGTCTCCTGGGCAGGGGTCAAGGGTTGTGGTAGGTGGTGGTATTGGAGTTGTGGAGCAGCAGAGCGGTAAGGAGACTGTCTGCTGGGGTCAGTCTGGGCAAACAGTGCCTAATCTGATGGAGTACCTGGCCCAACCACTGACCAGGTTGAGTTTCCATCAACTCAGATTATTTTGTAAGAGAGAGAGAGAGAGAGAGAAAGAGATGACTGTCAGTAGACCCCAGTATTGTCACCTCGGGGTTGGACAGAGGACTGGGATAAAAATTTCAGGCATGGGAGGGTGGAGGTGACAGCAGGAGGGCACCCTCCTCCTGGTGGGGAGGTACCCTGTTTACAGCTTTAGAGAGAGTCTGACACGTCTATTTCAGTCAGTGCAACTCCTGTACATCACTCTGCTGGATAGTGTGCTGACAGTGCAGCTTCACACATGTTGTGGTCTTAGCAAGCAAGTTTTAGGGCTGGAGGTGGGGCTACAATATCACAACAATGTGTTTATTGATGTGTAATCATATACAATGTGATGACATTTAGTTTTTTTTTTTATATATATATGTATGAAAATATGTTATGGTAAGCACACAGTGCTAGAATAGCAGTGACTTAGTTTACACACAGTCAAGTGAAACTTTTGTCTGTCTGGGCCAGAGCTCTAACTCTGTTTAGATCCACACAGTTTCCCATAAGTCAGCATTACATTATATGATATTAATTTTGAATTGTATTATATTGTATCTTTGGTTTTCCAATTCAGATTGGACCCCATACTGTATATGACTCTAGGGTAAATTAATCTGAAATTTATCTAAAATTAAATAAAAAAAATAAAAAAGTAACATAGTAAAAGTAAAATACAGCTTATATCCAGGAGGAATGTCTTTCGCTGTACAGAT
Source organism: Pampus argenteus (assembly GCA_036937835.1). Lineage (NCBI taxonomy): Eukaryota > Metazoa > Chordata > Actinopteri > Scombriformes > Stromateidae > Pampus > Pampus argenteus. The sequence continues at coordinate 11,889,512 of CM072870.1, forward strand.
CCAGAGGTTTCTGGTTGTGCATGCGGTTCTTTGATGAGCATGTCTGGTGAGCAGTAAAGACCAGAGTAGTGAGTGTCTACAAAGTCTATGCAAGGGTTGCTAAGAGTAACAGCAGAAATGAAATCAAAATACGATTCTCATGCGTCTATCAAATCATGCAGTATACTTTGAGTTGTGTTTCTTGGACTGTGTTCACCTAAACAGAACATCTTTAAAGGGAGGAATTAAGTAACATCCAACCTCACCCAAATCCAAATATTTACATTCTGTGACAGGCATGTAAGGTTTAGTTTGAAGCAGTTGGCCGCTGAGGCTGACTGATGGAAAAAGCGATTCTGTGTCTGCACTCTGCTCTTCTTTCCTCTGACCTCCTGGCTTCTTTTGGATCTCCGTTCCCTCCTTCTGGCTCTATCTTTCTCGCTGACAAGTCCTGAGGCTCTGGTTGTCCCATTGCTAACCTATTGCTCATCTGCACGCATACACATCAACACACACAGTGGAAAAAGAGGAGGAGGTAGAGATTACCTTTAAACTGTACTGGAGACATGTATCCTCTCTTTAAGCGTGACATCTGAGGGTGTTTCACATCTAAGCTATAATTACCTGTGCAAGCATGTGGAAAACTGCGAGGCAACACATATCAGGCTGATCATCTGGTCCTGTCTGCAGGCGGACGGCAGTTCCACTGTTGCACTAATGACTTAATAGGCCCCTTAATGACCAAATAGCCCACTGCCATCCAGAAGCACTTAGACAATTATGTGCTGGCCAGAACACTGCAGGCTGACTGTGAGATGGAGGGAGGTGCAGAGGCTGGATATGGATGCTGAGAAAACCAGGGCACTGTACACTTGACAACTGGATAAAACACAATGTATTTTACTTGAATTATATTTTGTAAGAAAAAAAATGAGAGAAAAAACACCGGATATATAATAGATTTTAATAGCATGCAGACAGCAGACACGAGCTGAGAATCAATGTGATCGCGAGAAACAGTTTAAAGTAAGTACCACAATTTTAGCATTTTTGTAACTGGAAAAACTACAGTCAACCTCATTCTCTCCATTTATCCAAAGTGACAAGCTCACCAAGCAACATAGAAGACAATCATGCAGGGAAGGTGAAAAGTCTCGAGCTGAGTGCTACTGAGGTAGTGAGGAAGCGTGGCAGGTCCGAATGCTCCTCCATACTTCAGTGCTCATTGTACCAAAACCTTCCCTGAGGATCAAAACTGCCAAGCGCATGTCTAGTTGTGCACACACATACACACTCTCATCTTACCTACACACATTAATTCTGTAATCTGTTTCTTTTATGATTATTTTGTGATCCTAACTGTGGAAATTGTAGTAAAGTGAACAGTGGTTCATTGTGTTTTCCTGCAGACATGTTACATTTTATTTCACATTTTTGCACATCACAACATGGCAAACACTGCTATAAATTGTTTTCTATGGGAAGGGCAGGTAGTTTCGAGGATGCCTGAGGTTAATCTCAGGTTGTCTGAGCCAGAGGCTGATTGATCACAGACAGGAATGTGACTGACTGATTTCCTCAGAGACCCACTTGGCCCCACTGGAATGTTGTTGTCTTTTGGGGGTGTAAGGTTGTATAACTTTTATTTAACCAGTTTAGTTCTGCTAAAACCAAGAATTACTGTACGCACATGTGATGTGATGTGTGTGCCGCACAAGTATTTCTGCCTTTCAAATTTGTGCTGTTCTGTAGATGTCATCACTTACTATTACATTCTTCACAAATATAATTTTTTACAATTTTGACTAGGAAATAAATGCGCCTTTTTAGTATATTGGTAGTCTTCGCTCAGACAATGTTTTGTCTGATGACTCCTCTGTCTAAGTCCAACATTTCGTTGATCAATCCAGCAACCCCAGCCTCCTCCCTTGGTGGATTATGTGCCAACGTCACATTTCCTCCAAGAGGGTTTTGTTACTTGTATTTAAACACATGTCGCTTTTGGGCATGTTGCTGAAACAATTGCTGCTGTCAGCAAAGAGGACAGTCTGAATAATTCTGAGTCTGCTTCCAAACATGCACTGCTTTGGTGGTTTATGAGTGTGTGTGATCCTGAGTTGCTCTCCATCAGCAGTGAAGCAGCGAGAAATTTGCCCATAAGCAGACACAGATGATTAGGACTAAATGGGACAAAGTACTCAACTACATTATGCACTGATTCCTGCCGTCAATATGTAGCTTTAAAATCAATAATGAAGCAAATCTAAATGCACACCTGCACACCTTGTATAAGTTGCCCTGTATGTAGGTTAACATGGAAAAAAAGATTGCCAGTACACCATGGTAAGCAACTGTCCACGTTGGATGCTTGGTGGTCTGAGATGAACTCGGTGTCCGGCCTGCATGTGAAATCAGCCACACATACTACCACACCTCACAAACCCCACTGGCCAACAGTCATAAATAAGTGCCAGTAGTGAGCAATTGCGTGTGTGTATGTGTGTGTGTGTGTGTGCTATGTTGGATTAGGCAGCATTAGTGAAGCCCTCTCGCTGAACCCGGTTTTAATGTGACCCATGCGTCTTCACTGCCCCCTCTGCCCTCTCCCCATTATACACAACCCAGTGGAGCACTTCAGCAATGGTTACACCCTGCCACTGCACCTCTAAACTTTCTACACCCCCTTTCCAACATGTTCACCCTCATTTTCGCTCTCATACTATTTTCTTACATTACCCTGCAAGCTGTATAATAATGTGTTTGTTCTTTTTATATTTATTCATCCAGTTAGACTTGTGGGAAACACGTATGCCACTTTCCAACACATTCACAAACACAGTATTTCCACTCGGATCTGCCCTGTATAAAAACACTTCAGTTCAAGTACTAGTTTCATATAAAAGTGGTCATTTGGATCATGATGAGTGAGTACAATTACCTTGTAGAGTAAACTGAGCATTTGTTATATGGGAGAGCTGAAGAGTTGAACAGCTTAATAAAAGCTGCGACCATTGGCCTTATCAACCCAAATTCAAATGTCATAAGTCTTTCTGAAAGCGGTTCTCAAAAACCATGGTGTGATTTTTTTTTCATGCCCCCTACTAAACATAATTTTAAACTGGTGCTCAGGTTTGAAGTAGGTGAACCATGTGTGAGTAACATATCCTTTATCTTTTGTGGTTGATATTTCTGCTTTGCCTCGTAAAGGTATAATTTCATGCTTGATCACAAATACAGAAGACCGAAGAAACTCCAGTGACTGAGTATGCAAGACTCAGTTCCCCTCTTAGTTGAAGCAGGAAAATCAGACAGCGATGGAGGCAGAGAGACAATGAGGCAAGAAGTGAAGTAGGAAGGCTGAGAGATTATAAAAATGAGGTGAGGTGTAGAGGCAGGGATTGTTAGGAAAATGGACAGGCAGAAGGGGAGGCAGAGTGTCAGACAGACAGGCAGGAAAGCATGACAAAACAGCTAGTTGAGAGCCAGGGAGGCAGAGAATAAGGAGACAGGCTCCGATACTCTTAACAAGAGGTGGTTGTACCAGTACACACAGTTGTGCAGGGATAGATTACTTCAGAAATAGGTGAAAGTACAAACACAGATCTTCACAGGTCAAACTGAGCTGAGTCACATATTTGAAAAATGTCCAAACCATCATCCTCCCATTACAGATCTGTTCTCACTCATCTCATGTCTGTATTCCAGCCTAGTTCCTCCCCCCAAAATGTTTTCTCTAAAACAAATTTTAAACGTAATTTTAGGTCAGTGTGGAGTTTTGGGGCCTCCTGTTTAAAAAATGTATCCCAAACCATCAGCTGACCACATGAATGAGCAAAAGTCCTCATGTTAATTCAGCTTTAAACAAAATCCTTAATTCTCTGCTGGTCAATGAATTTCTTTGACCCCGCTGTGCCCTTGATAGCTCAGGGGATTTCAGGCATTTGTGCATTCTAACCTCTGTTTCACCTCTCAAATTAGAGTTCCCAGAACTTTCTCCGAGCCAGATTGACTGAGGAAGCTGGTTGCTGTCGTCTGTGCCCTCTGAATGACCCCATCCTTTTGGCTAGTAGTAGCCCAACCCCCTTACATTGCTATTGAACATGACTTTTTCCCCTTGTAAAGACACAGGCCTGAGCCAATTAGTCTTTAAATTATAATTTATTAAATTACTTTTTGCACTATAAGATGAATTAACCATAGTTTCAAGCAAAACAGGTGTTAATGTACAAATTATGGATCCTGTTTGAGAATTCACATCCATCTGGCATGTAAAGGGGATAAAACAAAGTAAAATTGGCTGCCCTGCTATTGACGTGTGACCTGGTCAATCCTTACCACGAGAGAAAGAACCAAGAGGATGAAAAGAATAGAAAGAAAAGAGGGGATTATGAGAAAGAGAAGTGAACAAACAGGGACAAGCAGCAAGAAGCAGAATAGCCCCAACATCAGTCAGGCAAAAAAATTGAAAGCGAGAAGAGGAAAATAAAATCGTTCAATTTGGTGATACTGGAGAGAGCAAAAACAACAATAACACAGGAAACCAATCACTTTCTCCACTTGACAGTTTCCTTTGTGCCAAGATGCTGCTGTGAAGTGTCTCTCCCTTCTTCTTTTTGGTTTTGAGGTACTTTCCCCCCACTGCTCCCTCACATCATGGTCAATTTCACCTGTCATTCATCAGTGCAGTTTTTCCAACACAGTTCTCCTACCTTTCCCAAGGCATATGCTCTCTTGGCATCCACTGGAACAGTTTAAATATAATATCTAACATATGGCTACAGTTTACAGAACATAAATGAGATGAGAAATGAAATTTCTTAAGAGTTGTAGCAGGACCGTGGTGTCTCTGAGGGGTTCCATTGTTTAGGGAGAATCTAAATGATGGGCAGCTGTAATTATGTCCACAAACTGAGCGGGTGAGCTGTGGATAGAGGGCATGGGACAAGTGAGTGACCCATAGGGAGAGGGAGAAGTTCCAGGGGGCAGAAAAGAGGGGTGGATTTGAAAAAGAGGTGCTCTCACTGGGTGGCTCTTTTCTCTTTTTTTCTACTTCTGTCTCCCTTCACTCTTTCTTGTTGGTGTGCATCATGTGACGATGTGTAATTGGCCTGTGGTCACACCAGAGTTGTGCAAACAGATTAGTGGGGAAACATGTCAGCCCGAGGGGCTGCAGAGGTGAATGTGTGTGTGTGTGTTGTGTGAATCACAGATGTGGGATTGTGTGGGAAATGGTTTGATGGAGTAAAACCTATATTAATGGTGAACAGGTGGGGCAGTTGACTTTGTTGTAGACAAATTTGTTGTCATAGGCACACGGGGGAACGTCAAGCGCTCATGTCTTTATGCACAGTTACACATGCATATTGAATATAGATATATTCATTCACACACATTTTTTCAATGCTATATTTGCATTAACTAAATTAAATTGTTTGTGTGTGTGCACTCTAATCATATATTCCAGAGGTTCAGTGTGGTTTGAGGACACTTAAAATTGGTTTCTGCAGTCTGGCTACACTGCACCACTGTATACACTGCATAGAAGTTATGCATGTGTGTGTGTGAGACATCCTCCTGTTTTTTCTAAAACATCTAACATCAAGTGTGTAGATAAAACACTGCTGATAAAGGTATTAATATTGAGTTTTAAGTTTTTAATTCCAATGAAGCATTTTCAAGGTATCCACTATCTAATTAAACTATATTTTTGTCATGAAAATAGTCAAATTTTATATTGAACACTGACATAAAAAAACAAGAAGCCACAGACTCAGTGCAGTATCATGTGTCTTTAAATACGTAACTAAAATGTCCCAGTTAGGTAAAGTTCAGGACTATTTTCAACTAAAGTCGGCCGTGGCAACAGACAGACGCTGAACATTCCTGGGTCTGAGCTGAGGAGACAGACAATCAGAGTATAAGAGAATAAGAGCAAGAGAGAAATCGCATCAACATACTGTACAAACACATTCAGATATATGAGTTTGACTTGGCTGAAGAACGTCAGTGTACAAGCAGATGCAGTTTGTTCAGTTTGTGGCCCTGTTAACTCTCAATGCCCCAGGCCACCTGTCTTTGGATAGTAACAGCATCCTGTAACATACCACTCAATGTGGATGGTCATCATATTTTGTCTGGAAAGACTCCAAGTCCTATATGTGTATATTCCCAGGCCTTTCTTTATTTAAAAAAGGATGAATATTTTAAATAAATAACCCTTTGAAAGTATTTTTTATAGGTTTTCTGGTAACACTTTTTGTCAAGACAACTTTTATAAGGGTGTTTAAAATTGTAATTAATGGCTTCAACTTCAAGCCATCAACAAGAACAATTTATGGGTTGCCAGGTTGCAAAAAGATCTTTCTGGCTGGAGACTTTTGCTTTGTATTTTTATAACTTTTTAGATGGCGCTGTTTATACTGTAGATATAAATCTGATTAATATTATTAGAAAGTTATATAAGCACAACTTTTATTAATAACTTATTCATTTATTATATATAACTGTATAATTAATGGGTTACCAGATAGTTTAAAAATCTTAAACCTTTGCGACTATAAGCTGGCAACCCAAAAGCTGTTGTTAATAACTGATCTATAGAATATTTCTAGATATATTTATTTTTATTTATAATATTTATTATTTTATACCACTTTTAAAAAATTTCTCAAATGTAAGGGCCTTCTATTACAGTTTGATGATGATGATGAAATGATGGCAGATGAAGACGAGAAGACAGTTTCTGAAGTGTGTGTTCTTTGGTTGGTATTTACAGTATTACAGCTTGGCTTGACAGTATTTCTGTTATAAAGTAGGTTTTTATTCTCCAATCAAACATGTTCGAGGACAAATCGAATGGAGATAGGTAGCAAATTACTTTTCTAAGAGGGCTCTTTTTCTCTGGTTTTGCCTGGCTGCATTCTTATAGTTCAATGGGATTTGGTTTTGCCATGCCCTGTTGTTCCAGACTTATTGTAATGGTGTGTTGGCCAGTGGTAAAGGACTCGACAGTGATGTTTCCTTTAACGGATATGACCATAATTGTCTTATGTCATGCTGCAACTTTACAGACTCTGGTAATTTGAAAAATATGGACTGGGCGCAGTGTGAGCCAAGCATGTTCTGGATTGTCATGAACAAATCTCATAGTTTTTCATAGATTTTTCTGCTGTTGATTCTCTCAGGTAATAGTGTCAACACCTCAGATGCCTGACAGACAGAGGGTGCAGGCGGGCGTGCTGTCATTGACAGCCAAGATCTAGATCTTTGTGAAAAGCTCACATAGTGAATATTGGAATGGAAACACAAGTCTATTTTATCAGCTTGCCAAAATGCAAAGGGGAGAGTGCATGAGAGATGCAGAGAAAGAGAGACAGGCAGAGACAGAGAGAGAGGCCAGGCCCCCTCAAAGTCTCTGTAGTCAGCTCTGGTGACGGCCAACCCAAGCAATTGAGAACAGTGTGAATGGCTTTTTAATGCCTGCTAACAGCCGGGGTATTTAGTGGTATGGGGGAATGAATGAAGGGATACGGTGAAGGATGGGAGGGATAGAGAAAAGAAGAGAGTGACGACAATGTTTGGTCCCAGCTGATGGGACACTGCTACTGCAACACTACTGTCCTCACAACAGGATAGAAGTGCAGTCTCATGCTGCAGAGATTTTTAAACTTGTGGTCTTTTTTTCTGACTCCAACCCCATTTGTCTTGGTTGTGACTCAGTATTTTTCTTGAGGTTTTGTTATTTTGCCCGAGACTGACACAAATAAAAGTCTCAATTATGTGGAAATCACAGGGGTAATTGCCTTTATTCCTATACTATCTAATAGGTAAATGTCTAGCTGGCTACTGATACATATACACTCATTTAATTTGGATTTACAGTACATGCTGTTGAGAAATGCAGCTGAATACAAGTCTAATAACAACTCTGACAAATTTGCACCCTATTGTGGTGATGGCCAGAAGGAAGACATTGGCATTTTTGTCTTGACTCTTAGACTTGAAGCTTTCCTACGGCTGACTCAAGATGAAGATGAAAAATCAAAAGGCTGTTAATGTGTCTGTAGATTAGAGAGAGGCATCATTTTTGAATTTAGAAGAGTTTGTGATAGTAAACTGTATATTGCGAACATCAGTTGTATGAAAGACTAGTGGCAAAAGCTGTGTGTGTGTGTGTTTGACACTGTCTCTCTGAAAAAAACAAAAACATGGATTTACAGAAAGATACAACATTTGACCTTGACTAATAGATTTCAATAATAAAAAAATGGCATGCTTGCTTTTCATAAAGCGTAGTATGTAATTTGTGTATTCACTGACTGCATTTAATGGATTAGTTTCATGCTGCGTTGCTAAACAGGGGGTCTATTACTGCTGCTGAAGAAAGCAAACTTGCGTGTCCAAATGATTACAATAAATGAATACTTTCTCTCTGACCGAACAACAAAGGATTTTATAAATGATTTCATTGGCCTCAGTGTCATAAAACTCAGCGTAATAAATAGCTATGTAAAAAAATCTATATATGAAAAACACTAGAGTGCCAGATTTTTTATTGTGTTCATCAGAGGAGGAATACTGATGTAAGAAATTGGTCAGGTCATATAATCCACACAAACTTCAATATCTTACCTCAACCCGGCTGCTGTTTACATAAAATGGCCCCTGACTCAAACAAAAGCTGGAAGGCTCCCTGGAAACCATGGGAAAGAAGATGAGAATGATGAGGAGGGGAAAGACAGAGGGGAAGAGACAGAAAAAAAACATAACACGAGGTGGTGAAAGAGGAGAAAGAAAACAAACAGAGAAATTAAAAAGTCCTCTTTCATTTTGATTTCTTTTTTGTTGTTGCTAGAAGAGTAAAACAAAGACTCATGCAGCTTCTCTCAACTGCCTACTGACTTTGTCTCATCTGTACCATTAGAGAATCTTTTTTTTTTCTACCTAAACCTTTTTTTTATAGGTACTGTATTTACTTCCTCTTTTAGTATAGGAGGAGTGTCTTGTAAAGCAAGCATTCTGGGTGCTGATACTGACTTGATTTGAACCACCTCCAAAGCTTAGCAAGATAATGATCATCTATCATGATGTTTGCTAGGACCACACCAAAACAGGTCATTCATTAGTTTGTGGAATTTTGCATGGACAGGTACTCTATAATTCAACAGAGCTAACAACCTATATTCAAATAAAAGATTTCAGTGCTCATTCTCTTCCTTCAAACTTTGAAGTGGTCTACTGCCAGAACAGGGAGACCAAACCCTGAATCACAAAACCCCCTAAGGCCGCCCAAACCGTTGAACTCTGTGGCACTGAATGTGCTGTTTAAGCTGCTCCTCCTAACACCTCACCTACATTCACACACCCAGACCACCCTGGGACTGAGGGATTATTTGTCAAAACCATCAGCAGGTTCTATAAAGAAAAAAAATAATAATCCGAAAGTGTGAAGTCTAGTTTTTGGAATTCCATCCATCTTCACTGGGGCTAACCTGGGATGGAGCGGACTGAGGAGACGGGATGGTGGTTGGGATGGCGCCAAGTTTTGGACAAATTGTTGGGCATGTCTGTTGAAAAGGTGGATGTTCCTCTCCACTGCAGCAGTTTTCTTGCTTTTCTTTTTTGTTTTGTTTGTCTTGGATCAGTTGCTGTCATCAGTGCAACAGTGATTGTGGATGAAATCGTTTTGAAAGATGTCTACTTTGGGCTCAACTTTTCTGGGACAACACTGCCCACCCAGGAGGACCTGCTGATCTGGCTCTTTAAAAAAAAGCAACTCTATTCCATTTTCTCTCAGAGAAATACAAATAAATTCCTTTTAATCAGCCGCAGGTTCTTCAGGGGCTCATTTGGAATGTAATTGAAACTTTAAGTAACATTATTCACAAGGTAAATGTGCTTTGGTACGCTTGATTTCTCCCTCCCACAGCTGGCCTTTTATATACCCGAGGGTGATCTCCAGGCGGTTTTAGATGAAGACACAATTATTCGAATCAGCATCGAGCCTTTGAAACTGTTTAGGAATTCTCTCTGTGAATTGTAAAAGTCACGAAGCATGGGAGATAGTTCAACAAATGATTAAATACAAACTCTCCAATATCACTTGGCTCTCACTTCCTGTCTGTCTTCTGTCCTTCTTGTTCGCTGCTTTCCTCTGCGTGTTGGCTTCTGTCGCTCTCTGGAAGTTGCTGAGAGGGAAAAGGTCCTGAGTTCAACTCCTCTGAAAGGGGATCCAAACCGCGTGCTAACGAGAATGCCTGACAGCTCATTGCACTGAGAAGTGCTGTGTATGTGTGTCGGTGTGTGTGTTAGAGGGTTGGAGGGTTTGGGGTCAGAGCGTGCCAAGTGTGCATTTATTATGAAAAGGCAAACATCACTGTTTTTTTTCACATGCATGCATGTAGGAATGCATCCATATAAACACACATGAAGATGAGTGTTAAATTGCACACAATTAGGCAGGCGTAGTATTCACATGCATCAATCAGTCAGCAATAATAATTGAAAGTAATTTGATAAGGAAACTTAAGTGTCTCCCCCCCTTCACCATTGTTGCCGTATAACCACAAGTTTGCTCTCCCCGTCTATCTGGGTTCAGATGAAAAGCAGATGGGTGAAAGGGTAGTAAAAGTAAGAAATAAAGAGGCAAGATGAGGAATAAAATGGGTGTAAGTCAGATGAAGGCTAAGGGGTCAGAGTTAGACAGGAGAGATGAGAACGCGAGAGAGAGAGAGAAAGAGAGAGAGAGAGAGAGAGAGAGAGAGAGTGAGAGGGAGATAAAGGCAACTGAGGGGTCAGGCTGGGAGCGAGGGAACAGTCAGCCATTTTCAGATGAAAGGAATCCAACCAATCTCTCTCAATGATAAACATGTGTCACCCATCCCAGGACTCTCTGCTCTATCTGAATGTATGTGTGTGTGTGTATACACACATACACACACACACTGACACCTTGTTCACCATTTTTGCAACAGTGAGGGGAAGCGTACTGCGTGAGTGCTAACTGACACAAACCATCACACCCTCAATGCAGCAGCAGCCAGATAACAACACATTGCTCTTTACTCTCCTGTCTCCCTTTCCTTTCTCCTCATCCTGTCCTCACCTACCTTCTAACTTTCTGTTCACTCATCAGGGAGTAGAAAAAAACAACTGGACCTCTTAAAAAAGTAGCCTTGAACTAATTAAATCACACTGGAGAACAGTGCTAAAAAGTTGAGCCGTATTACAGCATGATCATTGACAGTCAGCAGGGCGTGTCAATCCATTGCAACTCCAAAAAATATTATTTATTTCCCGCAAATATATTTTTAAGTTACAAAACAATAAATTTTTCTGATATGATGCCACATCCACTCAGGAGGATGACATTATTTCCAAAATCGTACCGTCTGCAACATTTTTATTGCAGATGCAATAAACAGAGTAATAGTTGTATGTTTTCTGTCAATATATTGAATTTGTTTGCCCTACAAAATGCTGCTCCTGTCTGCTAAAGCATGATTAACCTTTTGATGGTTATATTAAGGCAACTCAAAGCACATGGTTAAGGTTTGGGAAGGATTGTGGCTTGGTTAAATATTGAAAATGTCAGTGCTGACTTAAAGCACACAATGAGATGTGCTGAGATGTTCAATACAGTATTTGACCCAGAAACCATGATCTTTCCTGATCTTAACCAGCCTAACCACACGTACATAATGCAATATCAGGCCTCTGGTATTGACCTCCTCTCCTCTCCTCTCCTCTCCTCTCCTCTCCTCTCCTCTCCTCTCCTCTCCTCTCCTCTCCTCGTCACAGTAAACAGCATTCAGTCGTTCAGCGATCTCAGCAGTAAAAGTTGAGGTCCCCTTGACGCCACCCTCTCTCTCCCCAAAGCGAAGGTTGAGAGAAGGGCCTCTGTGGCTCTCTGTTGACTCACCCACCTTTTTGGAGGGTTGCCATGGCCACTCCCAGCCTGGCCTAAAATGAACCAGGTGGGTGGGGGTGCGGTGGGGGTCAGAGAAGGAGAGGAAATGAGGTGCAGAGACAATGGGTTGGTGACCTGAGGAAAAGGGAAGAAAGAAGAGAAATATGGAAATTAGTTTCGCAGATGTGTGTTGTGTGTGTTCAAAAGGTGACATCTCCACACTGCAAACATAAGTGTGTGTCTGCAGTATTTAAAAATAATACTTTTTTGGTCCAGCATGTGTGTGCATGTTTATACCGATGTGGGTTTAACCGTATGTGACTTCCTTTATGGTATTTTCACAACAATGGCCGTGACGGACAGGGTATTTATTTGTGGGAACTGCAGAGTGCAATCATTCTTTTCCATTGTTCTGCTGTAACCCCGAACTGTGTAAGGCATCTGTCAGCAAGCACCTCTGTGTGTGTGTAGCCATTGAAACCATGGCTACTCACCCGTGACCACACTCTTGACGATTGGGTCACTGGCACACATTCATGCATGCAGAAGAACATGTAAACACTCATAGACACTCAGACTGGGGAACTGCTTGATGTGGCTCCGTTTTTACTCAGTTGACTTTGACAGATATTGTTTCTAGTGACCCTCAAGTTGATAACATAGGATGTATGTGTGTGTGTGTGTGTGTGTGTTTGTGTTTATAGCACATACCATTCTCATTTTATGTAACACATCGGAGCCTCAGCCTCGACTTCAGCAGTTAATTACTGTCAAAGCCGATGTGTAGCTGGTACTAAACCAACAGTGATCTAGTAAAATCCCAGTGTTAATTAAGGTAGACTTTGGCCCAGCAGGGAGTGCGGTGAGATAGAAACTGAAAGCTTGGTGCGGAAAAAGAGAAAAATGTGAGTGAATGTTGAGACAATTCCACCAGTGATACACATGTCTATATAAATAAACAGGGGCCCAGCAAAGCAGTTCTTGTTCCCCCCAATGGTCAGATTCAGATCAGACGTTTGGTGAAACACTGGTCTACTCATACAATACAAATGAAATAAACAGCTCTGAAAACACACACACACAGCAGCTTTGATGGGAAATTGTTTCCTCTATGGTGAGATTTGGTCCGTTAGGAGTGTGTGAGTGCACGTGTTGTTATGAGCATGTGTTTGTTTGTGTGTCTGGGGCTCCAGAGAGGAGTTCAGGCAGACAGTTGGCCTGCAGTCTCAGGCAGTGATTAGGAAAGAGATAATGCTGATGTTAGTCCAGAGTCACAGAAAAGTAGTGTGTATTTGAGTGTGTGTGCATGGGCGCTGTGCTAAAAAAAAGTGTCTTGTAGCAGCACATGTTCAGTTGTTTCCATCCAAACAACTGTTCTGTGTCTGTGCACCATAATTGGCCTCCGAGGGGAGTGTTTGATCAGTGTTTCCTGTAACACAGTCAAAGCTTCAGTTTCAAAACTTCACCTGCCCACATGTAGAGTAAATTTGTGGTCCTCCACTCACAGTCTAACAAAAGCTTACCTCAAAGATGAAGCCTAATTAGAAACAACTACATCACTCAACAGACTACTATTTGCCTGTCATTAAATAGTTTCAGCAGTGGGAAAATGTGATGTAATATTTAGTTGTTTCCAATATTTTTTATAGGAAAACACAAAAAGGATGTAAAATTACACACTAAAACAGAAAATTATACACTACAAACTAGACTTTTATCCCTGTACAGACGTCCATGCACATTTCATACAACACTAAACATTGTACTGTTCTCTGCTACTGATGCTACCAGCTGTTTCTTCATGTTTTATTCATGAAATTGCCTTGCAGTGCAGACAAACTGCAGAAGCTGTAATCTTGTTTATCCAGTACTCCTCGCTCCTGCTTTGGTATTCCTCTCCATCGGTGTGTGGCCTCTTTGATGATTTGTGGCTCATTTAAAGCCACAATCCTGTGATCTGTTGGTTAGGGTGACCACAAACCCTCAGCATGGCTGACCAAGTCTGCCCTTGAGCTGCTGTGGGCTACACAGACACACACATAGACACACACAGACACACACACACACACACACACACACACCCAAGATACAGAAAAGCACAGACATATGTAGACAGATATATGTGCCCACATACAGTACACATACATACAACTCACCTACTACACACAGACACACACACACACACACACACACACACTGAATTATGGGTCTTTCCCACAGCCTGATCCCTCTGTCAGAAGCCTGTGCTGAGCTGTGGTCCAAACCCAATGTTTTCCTTAATAGAGGGTATGGGTGCTAAAACTATTAGAGGCAGCAATCATAGTCTTAATCATATTGGATTTCTTCATACCAAGCACTTTCCCCGGGAAGCTACAGAGCTCTCAGCTCTGGGTGGTTGGAGATTGGATGAATATAGAACTGTCTGTGAGTATGTGTGTGTCTGTACATTGCAAAAACATATATATGTATATAATGTATATATTAACACGTTTCTGCATGTGAGGTTGTCTAGAAAGCCAAAACTAACTATACATGAGTAGTCTACAGTTATGTATATGTACGTTTTTTGTGTGTAGGAGATGCTGTTTACAAAACCATGGTTCAGTTGTGGCGAACTGAACACACAAACAGGTTAGACTTGACAAAAGTACCGAAACAGATAACAACCACAATATAGAGATGAAAGAAGAGGCAAAAATGTGACAGCAAAATAAAACTGGTATTAGAAATATGTGTCACAGATACACGAAGAAGTAAATTCATGTGCACACCAGACATGGTGAAATTTAAATCCCTGCTGGCGCTGTGCTTGACTCATCACATTAACTCCTGTTGGATAGATGGTGCGCATGTGCGCACACACACACACACACACACACACACACACACACACGCATTCTCTGATTTTTTTTCAACTTTTGTCTGTCTCACGCCCACCCACATACACATACACACATGAAAATGAATAAAGGTTGTAAATTAATTAGGGCGATTGTAAAAACATTCTCTATGCCTTGGCGTAGGCTCAAATCAACAGAGCTGAGTGTCTAAACTGCAGATTTATGAAATTATGAGAGTCTTATGAGGGCAGTTAAATGCCCTGTCTCTGATGTGACAGCCAACGCTGCATTTACAGTCAAGGCCAGCAAGAGGAAGAGCTACTAATCTATGGCCACCCCTCCACCACATGCCTTCCACCTCCAAACCGCCGGCAGCATCAAGGAGTTATTTCCCATGTCCTATAGCCGGGCTGTTTCTCTTCACCACCTCCTACTTGGTGCTTCTGTCTGTTTGTTTGTCTGTTTTGCTCGGTCTCCATGTTGGCTGTGCTGCCTCTTTCGCTGCCCTCCCTCTTCCTTGCAGACATACACAGAAACGTTGTTTTTGTCTGTCTTTATTTTCTCTTTTGTTTCTCACACAAGCAAATACACTCATGCGTACACAAGTGCTTGTTTTCTTCCAACTCTCTTTCCTCCAACACTGATTAGTTGCTCTGATGATGCAGACAGACTCATTTATGTCTTGCTTGTAAACTTGATTAATTCCTCCCCAGACCAATTTTGAGCACATAGCCTGATGTCTGTTTTAGCTGTCAGTATGAAAAGGTTGTGTTAATTATTCGCAGTATGGCAAAGCTAAAACCTCTGAACCGCAGTAATTAAGAGTAGCACTTTGGGAGCCTCCTGGCTGACATACTAACCTTCATAAATCTCTCTTTTTTTTTAACTCAGAAACGTAACTGTTAAACGTTCTCTCATCAAGGAAAGTCAGCATTTGTACCGCTTTTGTAGTAACATCAGAAACTCCTATTATATCAGCTCATTTTCAGCTCACACTCTCACTAACACCTCTTTATCTCAGCTGAGATATTGTGTTTCTTTTCACTTTCCCTTCTTTAGTTTAAAGCTTTCGCTGTCATTTTCAAGGCCTGCGCGCAGATGATTGAGTTTTGTGCGGGTTGTGCGTACGTCTGTGACAATGTGCTATTACTCTTCACAATCAGACCATGTGAGAGTGTATCAAGAAGTTTGCGTTTACATAGAGTTTTCTGCAGTCAGTCCAGCACCTGAACCTTGACTGTAAGTCTGCTATATTCATTTGCTTTTTAATCACAGAGAGAACCTTCTCAGAAGTCCAAAGGCATCAACACATTACATTTTATGTTTTTAACGTGGAGAAATTGAAACCTCAAAATTGTTGTTTAACAAGCACCTAGGCTATGGTCTGGCACTTACTGACCAACAGCTAGCTTTTCCCCTGGGATGGCATGCAGCATTTTAAATGTACAGACCTTACAGTGAGGCTTCAGACACCCTTTAACTCTAACCAAAACCAGGTGATTCCCGAGTGCAGGCTTACCAATGCCACACTAGTCAGTTAAGAACAAAATGAAACTTTGGAGTTACCAGAAGGTACATTCCTCCTGTTTTGGCAGAAACATAGGCCTCCACTGATGTCCAAAACCCATTAAAAGTACATCAATGAGCCAAAGAATAATAACAGCAATCGCATTTTCATTCTCAGGAGAGAAGTTCGGCAGATGCCAATGCGGTTCTGTTTACAGTGCTTTATTAGCTGGTTATGCTACATAACACAACCTCTTGACTTTGTGCTACATCGTAAGGTCTACTGCGCAGAGTAATACAATATATCAGGCTTTGGATGGACACACAATACTTGTAAGTAGGATTGGTTGGTTTGGCTCTGTACATGAGAGTTGCTGACCATAAGAAAAATATAGAAAATCACTAGACTTATCCTTTAAGTGCAGCATTTGAGTAAATGTACGTGTTTACATTGTACTGCCAATACTATTACACACATACACTTAAAGTTGTGATGGACAGAATGTGGCATGCCAAGTGGTAAATTTTTCTCCGATAATGTAAGCAACGATGAAGCTCACAAATATTTTCGACCACGTTTTCTGTCTGTCAAACATATCAGAATCTCTCCAGTGGTCCCACAATTGCTATTTATTGGCAAACCTTGGTAGAAAAGAGTTGGAAAGGTTTTACAAATGTGTATGTGCATTTTGTGTGTTGCTCTCCATGCTTCATCTAAGACAGCTTGTTCTCATTGGGGAGATCATTTGGACTTCACTTCCTGGTGAATGTGCTGAAATGACAGAGTAGCATGACCCTCGCCCATAGTAAGATTTAACCTCCTCTAAACGCAGTTCTCTAACACTCGCTCACATGCAGTAGTGGTTGTTGACACAGTCTGCGTCTCTGTTGAGACCAAAAAGTATACATTACTTATTCTGTCTCTCTTTGTATTTCTGCAGACTGAGTACGCTTGCGTGAAATTGAACATTTTTCTTGCTGATTTGCCATGAAATAGTGTGCTTGTGTGGGATTACGCCATGTTAGCTTCAGCATCGAGACTAATAGAGCCGTGACTAAGGGGAACACAGAGAGGAGAAGAGAGGAGAGGAAGTTTGGTCCATTTACTCCTCCGTTTGCTGCACCAGTCTAATAGACAATCAGAGCACTGTGCAATTTGGACACACTCTGATGTGAAGACAGACACATATGGAAACACAAACACACGGTATGCGCATGCATGCACATATGCACACAAGCGTTGAGTTACCAGTACATGCTCAAACAGAGAGACTGTCTATGAAGTGGAGCACAGGAAGGAGGAAGGAGATGAAAGCTAAATAAACAGAGATCTGTGACAGTGGTGGAAAGACAGCCACCATCAAATGAAAGGAAACAGAGGAATAGAGGGATGGGTGGGAGAGAGATGAAGGGCTATGGCTAAACTGTATAATCTAGAGATTTGTCATTGAAAGCACATAACCTGGGTGGGGAAAAGGGAGGAAGGCCAATGATTGAGGGTTTGAGAATTGATGGAAGTGGAGAAGACATGTTTTGTTTTTGGAAGGGACAGGGACAGGTCTGAGGATGGAGGGGCACTGAGAGGATCAAATAGAGAGATGGGAGAGGACAGAGCTGCCCAGCTGCGCTCCAGACCAGTTAGACAGAGAAGAGAAGGAGGAGGATGAGGAAGAGGAGAAGGTGGAGGAGGAGGAGGAAGAGGAGAAGGTGGAGGTGAGGGGCCATAGGTCTCCTCCCTCCTCTCTTTTCTCTACCTCTCCTGTCTAACTGTAAACATCTGGCCTTTTGTCTTTCGTTCTCCACTGAATGTACTCCTACGGTGTTTTTACATTATGCCCCCCTGCTGTGTCTCTTCCACTCTTTCTCTTTCTCCTTTTTTTCTTCTTGCTTATTCTGTCTTTCTTACTTATTTCTCTCATCTCCACCTCCATTTACCTTCTACTCCCCTACTGAACTGAAACACAGACGTTAACTCATACATAAAAACATCTCAATCATATTCCTTTGATATGGAAATGTACTTTTTTATAGTTATGGTCTACTACATGCTCTATGGTACTAAAGTGTCCACTACTCTGCAGGGGAAATCGAATCTGCCTGTCAAATAATGCAAACAAGAACAATTTGGTTTTGGATGCTTTCTAAGGTGCATGCACACACACACACACACACTCAAGCAAAAACACTCGAACCTTTGCTGAAATAGTGATGTATTCCAGGAAAAATCTGTTTGACTCAACTTGGCATTACATCATTTGAATATCATCAGAATGATGTGTGATAATTGAAGGCTGCATACATGCACATACTCAGAGACACACTAACCTCTGCAAAGACTCCTCTCTTTCAAAGAAATGAATTTAGTCAGCTGGATCAGCTCCTACTAACTGTTTGGACACTTGCTGTTTCTCAATCTGGATCCAGTTTTTCCTCCATTACACAATTTATGTTCATGCAGAAGATTATGTGCCTCTCTCTTGTTTCAGCCGGACCTCAGATGCGGACTTTGCCAATGACAAATCATTCGGTTGGAATTATTCTGTCTAAAGCTATTAGTCCAACCAAAGCAGACTTTGGGAGATAAGAGAGAGTGGTCAGGCCCTAGTTTGGGGCCGGGAAGGCATGTTTTAAACATAGACGGCTGTTTTTCACTGCTCTTTTCTCATGCCGAGGAGAAGACCTGGCTCATCTGGTTTGGATAGCATCACACATCATAATGGGAGCCGGATAAATCCAGTGGAATTCAATGAGAGTTTTTCCCAATAGGAAAAAAAGCAGTCTGTGAAATGTGTTAGGATTAGTGACGTATGTGGTGGACTACAAGCTTTGGGGAGATAAGATTCGAGTGACCTGATCTTGGGATCCTGGCAAGTCCTTTAATATTATTTTCCTTAGAACAACTGAAAAGATCTTATGTATCTGATGGTAGGTGAGATCATTTAATATCCTTCAAGTGAAGTTCATTAAATACAACAGTTTATTGTAATAAAGTAGACCATACCATTAAAAAATTAAGTAAATTATACTTTATGAAGCACATTCACTCCCCACCTATCCACATATTCAATTGTTTAAATAAGAGTTTTAGACCTTTCCTTAAAGGCTTCTTTAGAGGCACCTTTTCCTCCAACACCTCATAAAAAAACAAGGTGTTTTTCTTCAGTAAGCAGTAAATCTGAAGTTGATACAACAGAGATAATTTTATAGACCCTAACACTTTCCTCAACACGTTATAAAAGTAGTCTTTTTGAATACCAATTGTCTATGCACAAGGAAAGTACGCTTTAATTTGTTTAAATTTAATTTAAGCCAGCATTTATTGATCTTTTGGCCATTTGGGGGGAGTGAAACAAGTTGTAAACATGTACACCTAAACATTAACTAATTGACATAGTCTCACCTTATAAAATTGTTATGGTTTACTGCAAACTGCTGCCTATTTACACATCCAGCAGACATGGTGTAACATTAGCATTTATTTAGAGACATAATTTGGCCACCGGACAGTGGAAAGTCTAATTTTCAATAGCTTTTAGACTTCTTTGTTTTTACCAAAACCAGAGGGAAATACTATCCAGTTCTTTAGCTTCTACATGCTCCATTTTGCTTTCCAGTTTGTGCTAACTTTGTTTGTCTGCTGTTTGGTGCTTGGCAGGTAGCGCACAGTCAGCTTTTTTTTTTTTTTTTTTTGCTGAAAGAGGTAGCGGTGAGAGTGAACCAAAAATTTAAGCAGGCTTTAAAACCAAAGTACCAAAGAGTTAAAAGACGCTAAAACAAAGCTGGGTAATAGTTGATTCCTCTCCTTCAGTGACATCATACATAGTACGTTGATATTAATATAATAATATTCATTAATGGAGCTTTAATTGACCTTTTTTGACCTAAATTAAGCATTATGTTTTCCCATGTATTCACTTCAGTCAGGAATCAAAAGGAAAGCTGTTAAGTTTGGCAGACTTTCCCCTTCTCCACCTGTCACACTTACCTCCATTATTATTATTATATTGAACTGTGTTGTTCTGTTTAATTACACTCAGTCGTGTGCCTATTCAACAGATTTAGGCACTTTGTGTAAAAAACAAAACATAGCATTATTTCCTTTTATAATTTTCCACCACTCTTTAACACTGCTTGTGGGCATTCATGGTAAGGGACCAGCTGTTTGCTTTTTCACTGGGATATAGTGATACTTTATTATTTCTCTGTTTTCTGGGGAAGCAGGAAAGCTGGGATGATTGGTTCAGTGGCAGCGCTGCCAAGTCAAACAGCAGGGTTTATTTGTGGACAAGTGTAGGGAGAGCTGGGTCGGCACCCAGTACCCCCACTCACTGGAGACTCTTATTAAGACAGGAGCCTCTAGGGACTGGAGAGTCTGTATTGTGGTAGGTTAGGAGGTAAAATATGGGTGCCCATAGGTTTAGTTTTATTGGATGAAAGAAGAAGAAGAAGGGGAAAAAACAAAAAGGGGAAGCATAATAGTAGTGGAAGTGGAGAGAATGAAAGGAAGGTAAAGAGAAAGACAAGGAGGTGGCAGATGTTGAGAGGGCTTTTACCATTCCAAGCTAAGACAGGGATATCTCCCAACATTAGACCCTCACCCCCTGCCTCAGAAAGGAAATAAGACAAGACGGAAGGAAGAAGGAGAGTGAATAATGGAAGGCTTTCAGTGGAAGCTGAGAGCAGCAGGCCTCTGCCACTGGGATTGTCCCTCTGGTAATCCTTGGATTTCCTAGGCTGAGACAGGAGGTAGACCAGGCAGGGTGAGAGACTTAGTGAGACATAGAGAGAGAGGGAATGAGAGAAGAAAGAACAGGACTTGGAAAGAGAAAAGGAAGCAAAGACAAAGGAGAAACAAACAAAAGACAAAGGCACTGTCTTGAGTGGAAAAGATCTGAAATGTATTATCTCTTATTTACTGCAATATGTGCTTTGTATACAGGTATTGTTCACGGAAGAATGTGTGTGTAATTATTAGTGTGTGTGCTTATGGGTGGATGCATATGTGTTTGTACATATGTGTATGCATGTGTGTGAGTGGTATTAAGAGGGATAAAGATTTGGAAGAAAGTGAGGCTTGCTGGCTTGCTGTCGCTCTTGCCAGATGTGATGAGTTGAAAGTGCTGCTTACTTTCAAAGAAACAACACGCAGAAAGGCGCAGAGAGGCTGTAAAACTACTTTGGCAATGCTCTGACATTGGAGGTCGCATTTAAGGCATTTTTATGTTTGAATGTTGCTTTTAAAGCCCTTGACAGGTTACATGATTCCCTTGGAGAGAGAAAAAAAGGAACAAGTCATGAGGACCTTGTTGATAAAACTGTAGGAGACAACAGTGAAGTTATCATGCGAGACTTTCCAGGCAACTTTGATGTGGTCTTGTGTGACACCATCTCTTCCACACTAATGTATTCAAGGTGCTTTTTAGAGGAGAAGGATGACTGAGAGAGCAGACAACAAGCACGCTTTTAAAATACTCCTGCCACTGCTATATGCACACTCAGGCATGAAGTCATACTGAGATAGTACAAGTTGAAAGAAAATGCACACAGGGGTGTTTTTTTTATGATTTTCTTTTATGGTTCTCTACTGTGGCCATGAAGGGAGAGTACACTCACACAAATTGGTATCTACCCTTTTTGGGGGCTGCTCTGTGGGGAACAGGGATGAGATATTGCACTTCTCCTATTCTTGGATTGCCCTGGATGTTATTTCAACTCCCTACCTCCTTCCTTTCAGTCACCCCAGGGTGCTGTGAACCCAATCCCCTCTTGTTGTCTGTAGCCCGAGCCCATGGGGGAAACTGGCTCAGCCCTGAGGAACCCAGCAGTGCGTGTCTTGGGTCAAGGGTCTGACTCTTCTCTTTCTCGGGCAATGAAACACTAGCAGCTCTCAGGGACATGAGGGCGGTCGAGGGGAACACACCACCTTAAAACTGTTTGCGCTGTGGCTGATTAAATGACACAAAGTACAGCACCATGTTTAATGTGATTGATAACTCCATCCTTACTGATTATATTAGTTTTGTACAGTTATGATGTTGGATGTCTATGTTGTATTGTGTTTATGATTTTCGTGTATGCCCTGTCCATTCCATAGCTTTTGTTGCTAAGGTTGTTCATGCTTTTAAATTTCATATTTTGCATTAAGTATGAACATACACATATGTATTGGAGAAGTTTCCATTTTGAGTAAAGAGAAAATGAGAAAAATTAAGTGAAATCCTTCCACTACAGTTTATTTACGTGGCTTCTGGAGCCGCTGCAAGTCTACCGATGGGCAGCTGGCCAATAAGAACAGTCGGCTCATTGGAAGGGGTGCCTTAAAGAGACAGGAGCCTATTTCTAAACTGAGGGGCTGCATAATGGGCCAGTATAAGATAAATACAACGTTTTTCTAAACTATAAATCATGCAAATATATTCCAGTAGAGCCCCAGAATATTTCTCACAAACCTTGTTGCTCTGTTTACTCCACGTGCGCATTCTTTAAAGAGAAAAAATAAGGATAATACCAAATAACAGATTATAATAACTTTTACCTGCACCATACCATAAGAACTTAGTCATCATAGCACTGAAAGAAGCTGTTGTGTACAATTAAGTTGGAAACTGGGATAAAGAAGGAAAAGCATTGTTCTGCTGCAGAATTTCAGGTCTGACTTTTCTCTAATCGTTGCTTTTTTGTGAAATACTGGATAGTTTTACCTTTTTTGGTCACTAAAAATTCACATGATTATAGTCTGCGAGTAATAGAGAGGAAAATCACTTTTTGGTGGAACTGCTAACAACTCGTAGAGGTTGCAAGTAGACACAACTTTATGTCACGAACGAAAAAAGGTTGGCAAAGACCGCAGTAGAACATTCCAGATGATTACTTTTATTGGCAGCCAAAATCATGATATAATGATGATGATTTGTTGATATTTTGATGTGAGGACAAAAAAGAAAAGGAAAATCTTTTTTACCACAAGAAGCTTAAGTCCTATTATTGAGATTTGTTCATAAAAACAAAAGTGGAGAAATAGAAAAAGAGGAGATAAAGAGAAACACAGAAGAGCTGAGAGAAAGAAGGAATGTGGGAAGAAACTCTGGCAAACACCACCAGGATTTCATGCACCTGACCGCCTACCCAGTCCTCATGCCAGGCCTTACCCACACACTCTGTATGCCCACTAACACAAACTCTCCACTGCACAAAATGAGAAGCATCACCTCCATCTGTACAACACATGCTTCTCTCATAGAGAATAAGCATTTATTTGTCTTAAGCCATTCTTTCACACTTTCAAATCAGCTTTTGTTCTTTGCTCAGTGTCTTCTTCATGCTATCCCTCCTCCCTTCCTTTGTTTTATTCTTTCTTTTTTCTCTGTTGGATTGCAGGAAAGTGAAATAGTGCCTCATTGTTTTAGCACAGCAAGAAAAGAATTGAGTAATAGACTGGGAAATGAAAAGGGTTGTTTATCAGAAAAGAGGACATGAGGGACAGGAAGAGACTGAAGCAGACAAGACGGACATAAGACAGTGTGTTGTTTTTTCTTGACCTGTGTAAGTTTTTAATTATATGTACTTTTCGTTTGATTTAACAGACGCCCGCATGTAAAGGATCTAGTTATTTGATTTTCTCCTCTTTGCCACACCGTGTTTGGCCTCCACAGTTTGACACACTTTTTTCTGTTGTATCGCAGCCCAAAGCCCCAAAGCTCAATCCATCATTCGTATTATTTGATTCAGACTTAAGGAGGTATAATGGGGGAGTGATGTAGTTGACAAGAGTGGGCTCTCTCAGTTCCAGCACCTTGTCATCAGCACATACTCATTACATGCTACAGACTCGTAAAACCTTTAAACAAGCTAACACTATTGCTAGCAAAGAGCCAGGATTTAGTGCAATTCAAGATCAATTGCTGCAAAGCACACAGGTTGATAAATGACATTTTCTGAAACATAAAAGATCTCTCTGCTTTCCTTTTTCTTTTCTTTTTTCCATGTAGCTCCCTCTCCTGCCCAACCCCTTCTTTCCATTTTTTTTTTCCAACACTCGCTAATGAATTTTTGGAGAGCTACTCTCAGATCACAGGTTCCAAGTCCATCCGTATGTACTCTCCTTCTTCCAGCTTTGTTCTTATAAAGCTTTTACATAATTACAATGGGAGTTTCTCACGCATGTATTAGATGAGGTGAGAGAAGAAAATAGAAAAAAAAAGACTGACCTGCAGTAGTAAACTATGTGGTGAACAGAATCAATGTTAGTTACTTTTAAAAGACCTAGATGTGAAAAAGCCAGTCTGTCAGTGAGTGAGTGGACAACTTCAGCATGGGAACACACATATTCATGCGTATACCTATACATGCAAGCAGAAACACACACACAATGTTTGCATTTTCCTCTTTTGCCTCTCCCACAGTGATTGACATGCTCTTTCATTCAGCTCAGCACAAACGCAGGCGCCATGGTTACAGCTGCAGAGATGTTCTTTCCCCGGGAGACGGACAATATTGAAATAACAACTCCCTTAACAACAGAACCAGCCACACAACCCCTCCCTTCTTCAAATATACTCAACCTCCTGTCCGTTGTGTCTGGTGCAGTTTGCCATGTTAAGGGAAACTACTGGAGCTGGCATCATTATAAACAGCCTGGCAGGTGTGTGTGCTTTGCCAGCTCCATCCCCTGACTCTGCACAGGGCCTGCTGTTTCTCTTAGAAAGACCCTTGAGATTTGGCAGTGACCCTGCGAGTCAGGAGCTTGGGGCAGTGGTAACTCACTGGCATAGGCTCAGCAGCAGCAAATTAGCTACAGTAGCTAATTAGCCACTAGGCAGATTTTGGGCTCTCCGTGCCTGGCCTCACACTTGGTATGACCTGAAGCAGTAAAGAGCTATAAGAGAATCTCATGTGAGATAGAAATAGAAACCAAAGAGGTAGAGGTATACTGTCATTACTAAGCCAACAAGGGAGCTCTTGATCTGGGTAGTCTGGTGCTAAGATATGAGCTTTGAAAAGCACAGAAGGCATTCCTTGATTATGGCGACAGCACGGCGCTGAGCATAGCAAAAAATATGCTCAATGAACCAATGAGAATAAATAAGACCAGACTCAGGTCTCTTGCCATACAGCGGGAGGAAGGGCGGGAGATCCGGCTCTGGCAGAGAGATGAGAGTAGGATGGAGACTCTTTCTTAGAGTGAAAAAGTGAAGAATGAGCAGGGGAAGAGAAAAGTAAAGACAAGAGACGGGGATAATAATAGAGTGCTATATGCCATTAGCTCATCATTTGTCTCTTTGCATTATGAATAAAAACACAGCCCACAAGACTGGTTAGCAAACACAATGACCTCAGAGGGAGGGAGAGGGGGATAGTCACAAGGTTGAGCTTAAAACTTGGTTGTGATTATCCCAGTGTAAAGGTTACCTGGAGTTGAAACATTCAATATGGGTATTTATGATTGCGAAAACATAACTTAATTGCATGAATTACGACCCGGACTTTTGACATTGGGCTCAATCAGTTGTGCAGCTGTATCGGCCTTAAGCTGCCCCACAAATCATCTGGGCCTGGATGCTGATGTTCTCCCGGCAGTATTTTCCAAAGTACTAGTCAGGTTTCTTAGTGAAAGTAATTAGGACCATAGACACTGATCAGATTTGTGTGGTTTGAAGATATGATGAGCTGAGGCACTTGGTCTAATCAAGTCAAATACATGTACTGCACGTGCTGTTTAGGGGCAGTGTAGAACTGTGTGAATCTGCTGTGATTCCACACAGAGAAAAAAAAAATATTGTACACCTCTGGTTCTTGTAAGAGAGCTTAACAGTGATTGACAACCCAGTCTCAGTTGCCAAGCCAGTCAGGTGTGGCGTGGGATTGTAGAGGGTGGGAGCAGGAAGGTTAACCTCTGGTGTCTAGGACAGCTGTGGAGTCGTTGGGCTGGCTGGCGGCTGCACACAATAAATTCTCTCTAAAGAGGGTTTACTTTTGATTTTAATGGGCGCTGTAAATTTACGGCACCCTGGCCCTGCTGGTGAAAGAGAGAAAGAAGGGTTATTTTTAAAGGTTTGTCAGCTATCCACTTTCTCTCCCTGTTTTCTCCTTCCTTCAGAAGAAAGCCATTGGAGTTTTGCCATACACTTTGTGGTCTGTTTTACCTGTAGCCAGCCTGTATGGAAAGCGTATGAAAATATCCTGAAAAAAAATGAAAACGCTGCAAAAGAACATAACATTTCTCCAACACTCATAGCATAATGGCTTCATTGTATAATAAGGTCATGTTATATTTTTAAATAGGAACACTGACCGTGCGCGTGCACAGTTCTCCACCTTCATGGCAAATTCCTCTTAAGCGCATAGCAGAGAAAACTGAGTTTCTGGATGCAGAACGTAACAGCACCCTTCCTGTCTCTCTGTCTCTCTCTCTCTCTCCCTACAGGTGCTGTTTGCTTTGAACCAGACACTGCTGCAGCATGAGGGTGTTCGAGCAGGTAGTCTGCAGGGCTCCTACACGACTGAGGACCTCATTACTCACTACAACTGTGGGGACCTCAGCTCCATCATCTTCAACCATGACACCTCACAGGTTTGTCCCATCTTTAGATTACCTAAAAGACATTTGGGATAAAACACTAGAATGAAAATGTGCTTGTTGCCTATTCACCATCTTGCCAGATGAAACAGTGTGAACTTTGTGTGTCTGCACTCAGCATCATACAGCATCATGCAACCTTCCTTACATCAGATGATGTTAAAGGAGATGTATCATGCATGTTTTAGTTTTGGGCTTTACTGGTATATCTGGATAAACTACAGTTCAAAATCTCCTTATTTATCTTATACTGGCCCTTATTGCAACTCCCTCAGTTAAGTCTTTGTCTGAAACAGGCTGTTTTAGTTCCTGTCTCTTTAAGACCCCCCTGCCGATGAGCCAATTCTATTTTGATTGGTTAGCTTCTGGAAGCAGCCCCTCACAAGGCTACATGGCTCGAGAGGCTACGTAAACAAACAGTAGTAGAATTTCATTTATTTTTCTCGTTCAAGTGGTCAACACAGTTAAGACATAGATCAAACTTAGCAACAGAGGCTACAGAATGGATGGCCGTTTATGGACATGTTGATGATTGAACTGACATCAACATGCCCAACAACTTTGCAAACATGGTGTTCAGCATTATGGACTATGTTTAACATAGACATACAACATTATAACAGTGTATTAATCATGGTATGTTTCTGTTTCTTTTTATTTGGTAAAGTTAAAAATAAGATCTGTCATATTGTTGTTTAGTTAGAAACCACATTATCTATGCAAGATAGGTATATATATTTGTAACATTTGTAATTATCACTTTACAGCTCCAACAAAGCGGAGTGTGCCATAGTGTAAATGTTTTTTTCTGAGGCTTTTTCTCTCTGTCAAGAATCTCATGTTGGGACTGAAAGTCAATTCTTGTAATTTTGTTTTCCTTTCTTGGACATAATGGTGCTCAAGTTTCTGATACAGTAAAAATATCTACGGTCATCAAAAATACAAAGCTGTCAGGCCTTCAACTTGAGTTGGAAACCGTCTTATATCCACTTCTCTGCCTTTACTCCAGCCTCACCATTAATTCCACAAAACTGCACATCACCATCTTAATCCCTCTTAACTCAAGTTACTTGATAGCCTGACACTTCAATAGCTCTCGACTTGGCTGTAAATATGCCAACTGCCCTCCTTTAACTTTGTGTTCTTTAACATCTTCTCCTTCAGTGATGGTCTCCTCATTATTCTTTGCACCCAGCCCTGTGAGCTGTTAAAAGGCCATTTAATATAATACACATACATACACACACAGGCGCTACATGCAGAAGCCGTCACTCCATCTCCACCCTTAAATGCAGATTTACTCAAAAGCCCTCCTCATAAGTCAATTATGTGGGTCACCCTCCCTCGTTGATGCTTAAGTCCCATTAAAGCTAACACACCATGTAACCTCAACTCACTGCTCAGCTGCAAAGATTCCGCCCCATTTACACCAGAGACACACGAAATAAGAGAACGTATGCACAATTTAATGTTTAATCTTTTTCTATCTGGGGGCCATGAAGAGCTTGTTAGCCACAGTTTCACCTGCAGCTGTGGCCATGCTGGTCTCCTGCACGAGTGCTTTAAATCATACCAGTACCACCACTGCTTCTCATGTCATGATAACATGTATTAACATTCCCCAGCACATGCTAGAACAATTAGAGAGCTGACCTGACTCCAGTACCTGCTTCTGTAGCCTGGAGATCTGTAGCAGGTTTGTATGTGTGTGTGTGTGTGTGTGTGTGTGTGTGTGTGTGTGTGTGTGAAAAATGTTCAGGGGCTGTAAAAGAGCAGGTGTTTTTTGATAGATAGGAACTAATCCAGAGGCCTCCAACACCCTAATATTCTTCTAGTTCAGTCTTCATCATATTAGAAAGTGGCCGATGATGGGCCCCAGAGCCCCACACAGCAGAACAATACAAGTCAGGGTAATGCATTTCAACACTCAACTGGTCCCACATCCATTAGGAAAGTCAAAGATAGATAGAGAGGCCAGAAAAGGAAAAAAAAAAAAAAACATGGAGAGAGAAGAATGGTCCATGTCACAATGTCAGATGATGATGATGGTGATTTTTTTTTTTGTGCTTTTATGGTTTGATGGTGAGCGAAATGAAAGGAAAGTATAAAAGAATAGAGCAGGAGGACTTCAAAGAGTCAAATCAGAGAGAAAAAGACAGTGTGGAGGAGAGTAGGTTGCTGGCAGGCTGAGCAAGTGATTGCAGAGCGAGACCAGTAGTGAGGAAGGGAGAAAATATCTCGCTGTCATCCCACATTTCCTGTACAGGTTTGGATAGAGAACAGCTAATGGCCTTTCTTGTGATAACTTATCTGCATTTACCAGTACACTCCCACCTTGACCTCTCTCCGACCGAACACTTTCTGGTCTTGTCAAGAAACACTCACGCTACCCTCACTCATCAGAGCAATGATGAAGCACTCCTTTTCCACCTCTTGCTCTCTTTGACTTATAATCCAACTCTGCTTCATTTTACTTCTGAAGCATGTCAGTCTGGATGACCCTGGGCCATTCGCTCCGAAAAAACACAGAGAAACAATACAAGGCTTCAGGCAAGATATCTGTGTGAATGTGATTTTCTTTGACCACTCAGTTGTGTACAAGCTGAGAGAGTGAGAAAGATGCGTGATGCAATGTAATGCTAATGCCATACAAACATTTGGATTTTATTAGTGTCTAAAATTAAATTATTTATTTTACTATATTTTTCTGTCTTGGTTCATTTAGTATATCTAGTATATGTATACCACCGAAATGACACGCTAGAGTTTTATTACATATCTCATAAATATGTTGAAATAGATGTAGTGACTCATGGCCTGGTTTATTTCAATAAACCTATTTTGGCTAATGGACATTTAGAATGGCTAACAATATTACATTTTTGGTAGCTATTTTGACTAGTTATCCAAAACATGCATTCCTGATTGTGATCATTGATCATTGATTGATCATTGAATTAGAATTTGCAGACGCTTTGTAAATTGAAGTCACATTCTAAAAATCCAAAAACTCCAAAAATGATGGAAAATAAAATCTTAAAAGTTTTGAACCTTAATGAAACAGTGTGCCTTTACTATTTATGGGTGTATATTTATTTTTTCATGTGAACAATACTTCACATGAGCAAATTCAACAGGACTGTTTGTGTGGCAGCAAAACTGAAGACAACCAGACAGTAATTGAAGCTGCATGACTTGACAAAATGTCACCTTCCTACGCACTGACAATAAATGACACGTGTGTATGTGAATCACTAAAGAAATAAATATGCAATGTCAGTATGAATCTGAGCCTTTCAAATAGTATGTGAAACAGACTGCAAGAAGAACCAACTGTGGAAGGAGTGAGAGAAAATGTGTCAGATATGTATTTTGGATGGATACTGGAGAACAGCACCTTGTTCACATGTGGTTCAATAAATCCCACCCATGTATTCAGTATTCACACACACACACACACACACACACACACACACAGATTTATGCACAATTTGCAGCCGCTCTACTGTTGTGTCACCTAGTAACTCAGTTTTAGACAGCACTTGTATATACTGTTTGCATGTGTGTGTGTGTGTGTGTGTTCATGTCACACTCAAATACAATACCAGATTAAACACATCTGCAAATGTGGCTCACACACGCATAACACATAACCTGACAGCTCAAATTTCTTTCTTCCTCTAACTCCTTCATCATGTCATCCTTTCCAACTAAAGCCACTTGGGAAGAAAGACAGACGAGGAACCTTGTCCCATTGTGCACCCCTCAGTTAATCAATCGACTCTGAAATTGTTTGTGCATAATGTTGAGCTGTCAGCATGCAACTATGTGGTTTTAGGAAAAGGAAACATGGACATAATGGAAGAGATTTGTTCAACAATATGTAATGGTGTTATTGATTTATGGAAACCAGTCTGTGTGTATACCCAGATGCTGATTTACAGAAGGTAAAGTAAAAAATAGAGTGATGCATTAATATATAAATATGAGGGAAAATAATTTTGTATGCATGTGCAACTATAACAATAATATTCCCACTACTCCTAAAACTACTACTTTGAAAAGGTTGCTCCTCTCCTTTTTCAGTAGTCCCAGTCTAGTTCAAACATTAGTGTTTTGTGTGTGTGTGTGTGTGTGTGTGTGTGTTAAATCAGTAATTTGAGTTCAAGTTTGTTCATCTGTTAATTGTATTAGTCATGTTACATAAATAACAGAATACAGGTTTCAGTTGTGTAGTTTGTGTTTCATAATTTTATGTTTTGTTGAGCTTCAGTCCTGCGGTGATGTTTCTTTTTTAAGTTCATTGTGTGATGTTTGGGCAGATCGTCTGCTTTATTAGTGATAGTGACAACAGGTGTGCATGAGGTGCATTGAGTCACTTGGCATTGTCAAGCTGAGGTAGGATATAAACTCACAGAGTGTATTATTAGGAACAGCTGTGCATTCTAATGTAATCCAATACATCGGCTCTGCCATAAAATCTATCCAAGAGGCTTCATCAGTTCATGCTCGCTCGACTAGGCTGGGACTAGTCCAACTAGCTGGTGTAGAAACCCAGGTATTTAACCTCTGTGGAGGCAGTCACATAGCCAGTGATGTCATTGGCTCATTAACACTCCATGTGCCCAACGACAGTCGTTTAGTGACAGTCGTTGGGGGTGGTGAAAGTTAGTTTCGACTTCGTTAGTGTTCTATTGTGTTATAACGACAGTCGTTAGAGTCACATGGGGTCTTTTGTGAATGGCTGTTGTTCTTCGAGGCTAAACTCCTGAATCTCCTGGGAATAGATGAAAGGGTAGCATTGTAAATTGGAGATAGATGGTGTCTCAGACCTCCTCCTCTGTTTAGGGATGGTTTTTCTAATTTCACATAGATGGCTTCTTTTACTCCTCCTTTGAGGAACTAACTTTCACCACCCCCAACGACTGTCACTAAACGACTGTCGTTGGGCACATGGAGTGTTAATGAGCCAATGACATCACTGGCTATGTGACTGCCTCCACAGAGGTTAAATACCTGGGTTTCTACACCAGCTAGTTGGACTAGTCCCAGCCTAGTCGAGCGAGCATGAACTGATGAAGCCTCTTGGATGAGAGGTGAAACGTCTTCAAGACAAATAACCAAGTCCAGTTGCGATCGATTTAATCTACTTGAGATAACTATGACCTGGATGAATGAGAATATTCACAGACATAAAATCTATATTTAAGGAGCTTATACATATTGTCAGAAATGTGACAATATCAATGAAGTGTGATTATGTTTATTATTGTGTTTGTATTGTGTAGAGTTGGTGTACTGGGGTGCATTATAATGATGTTAACATACATGAGTGAGAAGTATAGAAATATTATCTAATAAAGTTCTCGGTAAGTGTATAATTTGGTGCATTCATAAATGTGACCATGATGGTCCAGTTCAGTGAGGCTGTGAAGGTAAAAGGCACTGCATGTTAGACAAACAGATAACCTTCAATTCAAACAAGATTAAAGTTCAAAATAGGAATGACACAATGGGGAAACAAATCTATACCACAACAGACACTAAACCACATTAAAACAGATATATGTATTGCAGACCAAACAAATGTTCTCTAGTGGAATGGGATTTCACCTCTATCTCCATTCATTCATACTTTATTACATATATATTATGAGAAAGAACCAAAAAAAATATAACATGATTCCCTAAGAGGAAGCGATAGAGCTAAAGACAGAAAAAAAGCGAAAAAAAAGAGTGTATGTTTAAATGTGTTCCTAAGTAGGACAGCTCAAACCCTAGGTACAAAACCCTTGCTACCTCACTGCAGACCCCGACTCATCCTCGCAGATTAACAGCCTGTTGAATTCACCGATAGAGCCAAGACTGGAACACAGCCAGCACGGTCTGTCTCTCTGCCCGTCTGGCTCTTAATAAATCACACAGCAATTAAACACACATCCGCACACTCACACTCATGGGTATACTTGCACAAGCAAACAAGCCCTTACCTTTGAGCACACACGCACACATACACTCAAGCCTTGCATTGGTCATTTTCTGTCAAGCTGTCCCATTAGAAACACCCCTGGTTGCCAGGTCTCACACACATGTGCCAGGTTGTCACCAACACCCCCCCTCCAGTCCTCTATTTTTTTGTCCCTCTCAGTTTTCTTTAATGCCCATGTTTTCCTTTTGATGTAGGTTGGTTAAAAGCATTCATGTATTTTTACTCTGCTGTGGATTTTTTTTTTAGCATAAAGATTTTTGACTGGTAATGTTCTCTATATCTTTCTTCTTTCCTCAGCTGCCTCACTTCATCAACAGTTCTCTGCCAGCTCATGACCGCATGACGGCTCTGCAGATTGACAGCTATTTCCGCCAGGAGCTCATCTACAAACGCAATGAACGAATGGCTCGCCGTGTGTCTGCTCTGCTGCAGAGAAATCCAAACCAGACTTACTTTTTTGCATTTGGTGCAGGTAAGGGGGTCTTGGATACTTTAAAAGGGATGTATAGGAAGAAATATAGGTTCAGTTTCTAGCCCTCAGACACTTTGAAAGGATACTTTGGCTGCAGGTCAAACAATGTGAGAATCATCATATGAGCCACTCCAAATGAGATCTTTCCAAATCCTGATTGGAGTTGAGAGAGTGTGTTTGCATGTAATTGTGTAGTGAAAGAGAGATCAGGTTGACTTTGGTCTAGAAACAGTGATTCTGTCAGCACTAATGCATGTTTATAGTGAACAATTTTCTCTCTTTAGTGTTTGAAAGCAAAACTTGAGAAAAAGCAGGACAATAACAATGTACAATAGTTCCCAGATCTCCGGCATGAAAAACTATGTGTCTATGCATACGTACATGCATGTGCACACAAACAGACACAGACAGACACCCAGAAGTCTCAATTACAGCCAGCTCCCACCTCAGAAATGAAGAAACCATTATCTGTACGTGTCAATTAGCATTCCTGGCTAATGCTGCTAATGTTTCCTGAATGGTGTAGTGTGTCCTGGGGGAAAGTGTGTGTGTGCACGTGCAAGTGTGTTTGCAAAACAGGTGGTCGGTGGGTATCTATGTGACTGTTTATTGTAAGACTGTGTGATTGTGTATGTGTGCATCTGAAAATGGGCAGTACTGCCTAATGTGTGTGTGCCTATGATTAATGCTGAATGTCTGGTTCGTTGCTGAGCAATTTCTCTCCATGTGCTCTTCGTATTGTTTGGATAAGGCCACTGTTGCACCATCTTGCATATGTGTGGGTGTGCATATGTGTATAATACAAGCACTGAAAGTTTGTGTCTGTACTGTGACTGTGGTGGAAGGATGGATTTGTTCAATCAATAACTGGTGTTTTACAGTGTTTGCAGTGGAAAATATAGGGCTGATGATAGTCCTTCTCCTGTTACACACTGTGTTTATGAAACAATGAAAGTCATGAGAACTTCAGAAAGCCAACAAACCCAGTCCAACTCCTTAGGCTAAAAAAAGCATTGAGGGTTTGGAGCGGATACTCATAAGAAAGTGAAAAAACATCCATGTTTCCTGTTGAAAGTTGTTAGCAATGTTCTATTGTTCATTGCATTCACAGGGATGGATGGGATGCAACTACATTTGTTTTTTTTGTGCAAGACAATGGACAGCCAAGGATCACGGAGATACAATATTATTATAGATGTCTTATATTTTATCATTTAGATAGCATGTCTGATTTGTGAAATACTAATACTTTGCATAAGCTTTACTAAGCTTTGCATAACAGTACAAATAAAAAGGGTTGGGAAAGTAAACTTAAAATTGGACTTGTGTTACATGATTAAATAACCCTTGGGATGGAGACAGTGAAAGAAGATGAAAACACTTTCCCTGACTTTGAAAGTGTATGACTAACAAGGCACCTTGATAACAAAGGAGAGTGTTCCTGGAGCCAGATCCTGGATGTAACTATGTACTGTATAACTGTTTGAATGTGCAAGAGGAGGGTGTTCAGCCAAGAAATCTTCAGTGAATAAACATGTGACTGCGTATACGGCTGAGTTTGTCAGTTTACATTAAGCAGATCACCAGGAAGCATTGTGGCTTTGAATAGATGGTGACATGATTGTATGCAACAGCGCTCAAAACCTAAACTGACATCGAGTCTTGTGAACCTCAAGTTTAAATATCTGTGATATATTAATTCAAAAAAGGTTGTGAAAATGTCATCCTTAAATTCATTTGGACAATTAAAGTGAACCATAAGGGACTCTCTTGTTTAGGTCAATGAGACAGGTCAGTTTTTTTCATAGAAATCTGTTCTAATGCAGCTTGATGTTTTCCACATTCTTTGCCCTTCGGTAAAGCAGCTGCGTGTTAGTTTTCCTGCATGTTCAACCGGGCCTGGATAGACTGGCGGTGAACATGTGTGTTGGGTCACCTACAGGCTGCAGCGTTGTGTGTGATGGAACTGACAGCTAGTGTGAAGTGACGAGAACCATTACAGTTAGCTTTTTCACACATATGCATACACTTAAATTCATACTTAAACATGCATACAGTACCTGTACACATACATACATAAAAGTTCACGGAAAATTCACTCACTGTATGTTTTTCATATTCAATTTTGCTCACAATCTGCATGTAATTAATGTTGAATTTGCTACAACAGCAGCTAATTATGCAACTTGTTACTGGGACTGTCTTCTAGAGAGAACTTCAAAGCTAAAGAAAGAAATACTCATTAATTTTGGTACGTTGAGGCTATTTTAAAAACATTTACTAAGCATGCAATTAAATTATTACTGAGAATTATTACCTATAAATGATAATGATTGGGGGAGAGGCTTGAAAATCTAATGCAGTGAAGCTTATTAAACAAACTTCTAAGGAAAATGTGATTAATTGGAATAATTTATTACAGATTTGTATATAATACAGGTTATTAACAGCAACTTTCCACCACAAACATCTTCTAATATACCAGCAAAATGTGCACCAATTCATCATAGTGAGTGATACTAAATCCAGCTGAATAAAAATCTGCCACACGTTTTATGTCAAGTATAATTACTTTGTATCCTGCTTTAAATGAGTAAAAAAGAGAGATGCGTTTCACTGATCAGAAAGGCAAACTGAGCCTCCAGGGTGTTGTGCCTGTTTGATAAATGACACACATGTCTGACATTTTTAAGCAAAAGATGTAATTAATCAAGGTTAAGAGTTCTCCCTCTAATCACAAAGTGTCCTTTCTCTCATGTCTTATCCATGTTTTAAGGATTTTAACTCGTGACTTTACAGTACTTTAACTGTCCATACTGGTCCCTGTTTTCCATAGGCTGTAACTGGCCATGAAATTTTATCATCCAATGATGCCAGGATGTATTAAGTGATGGCCTGGACTCCCAGAAATCTGACTGCTCACATTCCTCTGTAGTATTTTCAAAAGCAGCTCTGGAAGAGGTCTGGCTTGCTTTGTTAAAGGAGCTCTGTTTATAATCTGATTACAATCTGACCACAAAACACATTTTAAGTAATACAGAGAAATAAAATCTCTCTGCTACTATGATCCTCTGTTGTATATGCAATACAACAGATAAATATTAATGGCCCCTCTTTGCCTTGGACTCTTTACTTCCAACCTGAACCATGTCCAGAGCACAGAAAGAAAACAGGACTGAAGGAGCCGGGGCAGTACTCAGGTCAAGGCCCTCTAAAATTACCACTGTCGTAGTCCGATCCAGGAGTTTTTTCACAGGGTAATTAAACTATACGACGTGTGTATAAAATGGTTCAGGCAGGAAATCCATCTCTGCTCAGCTCAGCACCTTACTTCGAAGCCTCCCACTTTCCTCTTGCTGTACACCTACACTTTCCTGTAGCACAAGACCTTTTATGTGCAAAATGTACGTTTTCGTACTTGCTAAAGAAGTGTTTTGTTTTGGGGTTTTTTCTCTGCTCTTTTTCCCCTCATCCTGCACACATCTGCATGCATGTTGTAACAGACATTCTTTATTTTCTTCACTTTGACCAACAGGTAATTAATACAAATTACACAGTAAAAAGAGCTCTAGTGGGCATAATTGAATTACCCCAGGCACTATAAAAGAGACTGAGAAGTATTACTCTTACTCTCTCACTGGAGCTTGCTGCTGGGCCAAGATTTCATAATATTGATGGTCCACTAAACAGCACCTCAGTTAACTTGAGTTTCTCTCTCAGACATATTACAGTCATATTTCAGTCAGTAATTCTTATATAGTAAAGTTTACATTACTATAAGCCTGTAATACATCAATTAGACTTCACTAATCAGCATTTTACTGGCACCGTATCAAATGACTACATGTAAGGTTAATGACAGAGCTTGCAGTCGTGAACTTTATTACTTAACACTGCGGCTCCAAGCAGCTTTTTTAGCCCAATTCACAGTAGGCTAGCTCATTATTCTGGTTTAATATATGGTTCAGTCTCACTGGTCACATCCAGACTCTCTTCAGTTACTCAAGCAGTAGCAAACAGCTGTTTTAAGCAAAAAAAAATAAGGCCTGAATAACCCACTGTACGCTACTAGTCTAGCACCAAAAAGAGAGAAAAAAAAGGCAAAGTCTGCTACTAGGTAGTGAAGAAAGTTAGCAGCTAAAGACAAATATTTTCACAGGAAGGTAACCAGAGCTAAAAAGAGACTGAATATTGTTTTTTTTTATGTTGACAGTTGTTGGGTCACCAGCAACACAACTTATTGCCGAGTTTGTTCCAGAACGCATTCTGGATCGAACATGTACAGATGTATGTTTGACATTTCTATTTCAAGTAAAGAATAAGAAAAAAAAGGAACAAATTTCTATCACTAGGCTACTGTTTGTTAACATAGTTTCCCAAAGTGTGTTGAGGGGCAGCTGTCAGAAGTTAACCAATCAGGACAGAGTGGGCTCATAGGGAGGGGGGCCTTAAAGAGACAGGAGCTAAAACAGCCTGTTTCATACAGAGGCTGAACTGAGGTGCTGTATAAAGAGCTACAAGATAAATAAGGAACATTTCAAACTTGGGTATTTCTTTAACTTGAAGTGAGAAAAAAATATTTCTACTAGAATTCTAAAATTTCTATTCAGTTTCCTATTCTGTCTCTCTTCACTCTCTGTCCTCCGCTGTAGCCACTGCTGTTCACTATTACTATCAGTATTATGTAATGGGGAGCAATCAAAGTCACCCACTGTAGCATGACGTAGCACTCTTTGTGAGGCCAAGTGAATGCATCACTGTTTCCCCTTGGACAGGATGACACAACAACACCAGATGATAGCAGTAAAATGAAAGCATGCTTGCAGACACGTCATAAACACATTGGACACTTGTTGCTATTTTAAACAGACACAAGCCTCAATAAACTTTTTTTTTACTCCCACTCACTCAGCAAAATGTGCATTCTAATCATACAAAACATACACTGTAATTTTTACACACGACAAAAGCACACAAAGATTTATCATGAATAGTTGTGCTGGGGTAGGCAGCGTCTCATTGGAGCTCTGTGGTGTGCCTCAGCAGGTTTTCATTTGCCAGCTCTCTGGCTGCTGCTGCCTGTTCTTATTGAAAACATCCCATGGAATTTCCTGATGCTGCCACGGCCTAGACACCACTTCACACACATACACATCCGTCTGTGTATGCTTGCGACACAAGTCACGTGATCTGTGGAGATATCCATCGCCCAAAAAGAGTAGTTACTGTGAAAAATATACTTGTAGTATTGTTTGTTTTGAAGTCTAAGCCACTTTGGACGTGTTTGCAGAAAATTGATTTTTGTGCATATGTTAATACAATAGGCCTATAATAGCCCATTGTGCAGGCACAGCAGGCCCATGTGTTTTGCAGTTGCTTGTGGTGTTGTGGTGTTGAAGTGATGACTGAGGGAGAGAGCCTGGCTGGCATGCATGTCACTTTGTCTGTGTGGTTCTTCCTCTTTGCATATCTGCTTTTCTCAGCCCTTTTCACTGTCTGTCTGACTATCTGTCTGTGTCTGGTACTGGCACTCCAGTCTGTCTTTAGCTCTAATCCATCTGTCCTTAAGATGCTATCTTTCTGGCTTGTTCTATCTGTCCTCTCCATCTGCTGCTGTCTCACCTTTATTAAACTATCGCCATCCCTTGTTGCTGTCTAGGTCTGTCTCTTCTGTTTCATGCCGTCTTTCCCTCCGCACAGTGCAGGTACATCTTATGGAGTGACTCAAATACCATGTATGTGCATCATGTGTGCTTTGTGATTCCTCAGCTCGGCACAGAAGACAGATAGAGTCTAATGTTATTTGTGCATCCAGTATCATCACTCTCACTGGTCCCAGGGATGAAATACATAAAAGAGCATAATAGATTTCAAACTAATAACAAAAAATGTATGTGTGCTTCATGCCTGTTTTTATAGGATGAATATTTAGTGTCATTAAATGACATGTAACAAATTTAAGGCTTATATGGAGACTGAAATTATATTTAAATAAACACTTCCATTTGGCTCCCATTTAAGGTTACATTGTCTTGTAAATGTTGAGTGTGAGTTTGCATGGGAACATCTTATGGTAACTGTTAGCTACATTGGTTGAATTCTTAGCTCTGATTAAATCAGTACAGCTCATTAGCTTGTTTAAAGATTACACACTTCATTAACAACCGAAAGAACATCTCATAGCCTATTTAGGGCCAATAAGCTTAATGCTACATTTCATAAACACATGGATACTTCAGGGTAGCTTGCTTTGATCTTTTAAGTGTTTCGATTGGCCTACATGCACACAGAACAAACTATGTAGAGCTAAGAATACAATAATACAATGAATCACTTCTTGGGACTCATACGAGGCAGTTAATTACATACACCTGGTGTCCCAGGTGTAAATCAGATCGTGATTAGATGGGAAGAATGAAAACCAGCCGGCCTCCAGGTCCTGAAAAACAACTGCTGTACAGCATTTGTTTAAGCCAAGGAAACCCACTTGATAAAACACACGTATATATACTCACATGTACACACAAACCTGCACATACATACAATAGGCATACATACATGTACTCACATACCTGCACACTTATTTGTATCTCTGCCCTCATGCCTGCTGAGCAGCTGTGTAGTGTGTGCCAGCATCACACATGCAGACATTCTACATTAACACATGCCCACAAATACGCACTCCTCCAAACACATAAACAACATGACAGGCGCATAAGCATTTGTAATGAAACAAATGTGTGAATGTTTTGTACCTGTTCACATGAAAAATAGAAGTGCTTCCCTCTTAACTGGAACTGCGAGTTTAACTGAGGGGTGGAGGAGAGGAAATTATCCGA
Organism: Pampus argenteus; assembly: GCA_036937835.1. NCBI lineage: Eukaryota > Metazoa > Chordata > Actinopteri > Scombriformes > Stromateidae > Pampus > Pampus argenteus. Next base: position 11,929,621 of record CM072870.1, read on the forward strand.
TGGTGCAAGAATGAGATGAGAGAGATAAAGGCCGCCATGGGACAGAGTTCTGGATGGATATCATATCACATTTTATCATACATATGTGTGCGTGCGTGTCCATAACAAAGAATTCTCCCTACTTGTTGACCAGCTGCTCCCTTTACTCCCAGCAGGGAGATAGCTGACAGGGACAAAAACAAACAATTTTTACTAAGCTTACCTTCTGTCCTCTCTTTATTTCTTTCACTTTCTTTACTTTCTCTCTGCCCACCAGGAGAGTTTTACCGACTGCAGCAGCAAGCTCACACAGTCTAAATATTTAAATGTGGGGAATTACTTTAAAGCTTCTAACACTGAACCACTGAGCTCTCCCTCCAGCCTTTTCTGCTACGGACCAGTGTCAGGCCCGCTGCATGCAGCAGTCAGCCTTTGGATCTGATCCCCCGACTCTCTTGATCTTTGTATTTGACCAGAACGTCAACCAGAATATGGAACGTGAATAGCCCAGTCAACAGCTGCCACTCATAACTTCTCAGTATGGTGCAGAGAGACAGACACATGTCGTGCTGCATGCATAGGAAGTTAAGTCATTACTGAGATGAGGAATGAGTAAGAGAAGACTCCAGATTCCCATTATTTCTCTTCTACAAACCCAAAGCTGGACTGAGAGGTGGAATTTACCATCCTGCCTCTTTAGATTTACACGTCAAGTGAAAGCTGTGCTCTGTTTTCAAGGCAATGGTTCAAGTATTTCTGAAGCGCCATGGGTAGTTGTTGCTCTGGCTCCGCTTTCTTAATCCAAAGGCTGCTGTGTGATTTATAGAGGGATCCCGGTACTGTAAAACTGTAAATGGAAATGCACAGCGAGGCGCGGGGATGCTGAGCTTATTAAAATCTTTGTAGCATTACTCATTTGTTGTTCAAAGAAAGAGTGGCAGTGTTAGGATAAGTCCAGAGAGAGGTCACACAAATATATATCGTGTGCACCTATCTTTGCAAGCAGACAGCAATCATTGGAAGGGAAAACTAATGCTGATGCTTCCTTTAAAGCACAGAGAGCTACTGAAAGGTTTTTCAGTCACCAGTTTATGGGAGATTTTGGATTGATGTGTTAGGCGGCGCCCCGTCATTAAAACATCCCTTCAGTGGAGTTTACTTGTTAAGATTTGTAATGCTGTTCTGATTATTCACAGTTGTCCAACACCTTACATAGACATTTATATTGGTTTTTCCTGGAATCTGTCATCCGTCTAACACTTATTACACACTTATTCGCACACAAACAGATGCAAATGAGAGGAATTTTCCTCCATCATCACTGGAACACATTTTCCAAACAAACAGAGAGGAACACACCCTTGTCAACTACAAAGTAGTGCGGGTATATATATTTTTTATTTCGCCCCTCTATTCATTGGATTTCTCTCTCTGCTCTATCCTCACGCTTTCTCTCTCCCTTCCCTCATCTCTTCACCTCCCTTTCATCTGTTGTTCAAATGGCGGGGAGGCAACAGCTTGTGTTTGTTTGGCCCATAATGCAGCAACAGTACCGTCCGTCTCACCCTCATGATCCATTTCTACATAACTTCTTTTTTCTCCTTCTCTTTCTTCACATACATTTTCTCCCTCAGCCCACTCCTCGATCTGTGCACCATCCTCGCCCCTTGTACTCTCTCTTCCTATTTTACTGCTTGTGCTCTGATTACACTTTTTATGTGAGGTGGTTTGCTTACAAACCATACAGGATTTTTTTAACCAATAGTGCCAATCATTCCATCCATTATTCACACAGTGTAATTGCAAACACATTTGTTTGCGTAAAAACTGAAAAATAACATAATTCTGCTCATGTGTATTCACTTTGGATCAATGTCACATGCCTAACCGCTCACTGTTGCCGTCTATTTCTTTTTTCCGTCTCTCTTGACCAGCTTCTCTTTGTACTTTGGAGGTTTATGAGAGGGATGTAGGAAGGAAAAGATGGAGAGATTGTGATGAAGGGAACAAGGACTAGAGAGATAGTAAGAGAAGTGCAATCCAGAGTTGGGTGTGAGTAAAGAGGTGCTGACATGGCTGGAATCTGGAGAGACATGCTGTAACACCTCTCTCTTCAACACACATTCATGCTTTCACACACACATACACACAAACTTAGAGAGGAAAGGAAGGGATAATTGACAGACAAAAAGACAAACAAACTGACGGCTGGAGACAGAGCAGTGACAACCAGAGATGCTTTAAAGAGACATGATTAAGGCTGGAAAGCCAGACAGATAAATAGATAGGCCTGAGACAAGACGTGGCTACAGTAAACACAGACGAGTAGAAGTGGAGTAGGCTACACTAAGGCGCTACTGTAAGTGGATGGAAAGGTTATTAAACAGAGGAGTAACTGGGTCATTAACTCTGCTCTCAGGAGCCACAGGAGGAGGAACACCCTGTAAAGTAGTGACACACTGCAAAAAGTCCTGGCTGCTTGAAACTGAATCATTAGTTAACATAAATTGAGGCATATCTGCTTTATTAGAGTTATGACAGCAAGCTGGCAAGAACAAAACAGTGATATGTGAAAGTGCTTGTAAGTGGTTTGAACTCACATTACCCACATTGCACTTAACCAAAGATCACTTGGCAAATGGTGATGAAGATTGAAACTGTTTCCCAATACTGTGGGTGAGTCTGTGGTGTGTTCACACTGGAAAAGTTATAAAATTAAGTATACTTAATAAGTCTATATGTAAACTTAAACACTTATATTTTTAAAGCACTCTTGATTGTCCCACTAAGAATTACTTTCTTATTAACCCTGTCACCTATACATGTTTGTTTGACATACTATACATTTGTTTTGCCAAATATCTTTTTAAAAAACTGCCTGGATCATGTTCAGTGGCAACGTTGTTGCAAGAGAAGGAAATGCTCTTTCACTCATTTCACATAAACTATCATCACGTATACACAAGACAATATAAAGTGTTACTGGAGAATCACAGCACAGGCATTTATTTGTGTACCAACTGTATTACTACTGATTTGTAAGAATTTTATACACAGCCACAGCATGTTTTACAGTGTGCTACCAGTGCATTTAGCCACGAGCTCTATGTGCAGTAGGGGAGTGATTAGGAGTCAGCTGACCTCTCATTAGGTCTTGGCTAATGGAGCTGTTTGCTGGGCCCACTCTCTGCTTCAGAAGCACCACACTGTTTACTGTCTGGATACTCCACAAACAAACAACACAGCCTCCCACACACTCAGTCATCTATAGGGAAAGAGCTATTATCTTTGTGACCAGTCGCTCACCCACAGACAGGGATGAACCACATAAATACGCGGAAACAAACAATACACATGCCACTGTTGTCAGATGAAAAGATTGTGAATAAACTGAGAAACCCAGAAAAACATTTTTGTTTGTTTGACAAATTGTGCCAGCTCATGGGGAACCTTGTAATCCCTCAATTTAAGTTCAAACATGGAAGTTAGCAACATTTGAAAAGTGGTGGTTTGTACCTTAAGAATGACAGTCTGTTTGTGTGTGGGATGGGAACGTGTGCATAAATGTGTATTTGTCGGGTTATTTATGTCCATTCATTTGGTCTTGTTTTGCAGACAAAAGTGTTTGTATTTTTTTTATGTATACAATAGGATGATTAAGGAGTGGGTGCATGTTTATTGGATGTTGTTTACAGGATCCTGAACACAGCAAACAAAGGGATATTTAGCAGAATGAGTGTTTAAAGAATGTCAGATTTAGAGCAGGTGTGTCTTAGACATGAAAACATGTTGTCATCCGCCAGCTGTGAGAGGAAACAATCTCATCACATAAACAAACACACAAACATGCTGCCTTGTTTCTGTGTGTGTTATGGATAACAGCAGAGCAAAGGAAATCAAGTCAGCACATCAAACAGTCAGCTTAACCTCACACCCGGTGGACACACAGGAGGTGCCCGCGGCTTTCAGAAATTAATGAAACAGCTTTTTGACACAGATATCAGGATGGTTGAATCTGTCTATGTTAGCATGCTGGCATTTGGCAATTAGTGCTAATCACAAAGTACAGCTGAGGCTCATGGGAATGTCTTTAGTTTTGTTGTTACTACAACTCATCCTGTGTGGAACATAATGTCTGCTTTCATAGTAATCCATTCAAACAGTTTTTGAGATGTACCTAACTTAGGTTACAGGATCACCAACTTCATTAGGGTTCATCCTCTGGGAACCATGAATGTATGTATAAACTTGGCAGTCCATCCAATAGTTGTTGAAATATATCAATATACCAATACAACATTTCGACATTTCCATCCATAAATTTGTCATGCCGTTTCTTCATTTTTTAGTTACTTTCCTACGCATAGTTATATTTTATTGCACGGTCAATATCACATGTAACTATGCTTGGTTCCTCTTGCTGTCTTAAGTTTCAGTTTAAGTACCTGAACTCAAAAAAGTTCTTGAAGAAACAAGGATGAGAAATATGTCCTCACTTCTAACTTGTGAGGATATTTAGTCTGCATGTCTGTAGTAAAACAGGAACACACATACACATACACACACAAATACATACACCGACCTTCACCCAGACAAAAACTCACACTCTCCCCTCTGTGTAATCCCATTTGATCTCACCGACACTCTGTTGTTAGAAGCCTCCACTCACTCCACAGCCTATCCCAGCACTGCCTTTGAACTCGGCTGCCAAAAAAGTGTAACACCGCGTGCCTCTTTCTTTGACTTTCAGGAATGATCAGGAACATTATAATGATAAAATTGGCAGGAGGTGAGGAGCTGAGTGGGAGCAGAGGGCCCTGACAAAAAGGCGAATAAGAGGCTTGAATATTGTCAACGTATTGTTAATAAGCTACAGGAGAGGGCTGAGGTGTGTGACTGTATGAATTCCTGTGTGTACAAATTTTTTGCATGCGCAAGGTTGTGTGTGAGTGCAAATATGAATTCTTCTGTTACGGTGTGTATGTGTGTAGTAAGAGTGATGTCAGGCTACATTACATCTTATTGCTGGGTTGAGTGATGCGCAGGATTATCTGCTGATGGGAAAAATAAAAAACATGCTTTCATCAGCGTGGGGCTGGGGCCTGCATGTTTGATGTCAGACTGAAGGAATCATATACAAGGTGGAGGAAAAAGAGGGAGAGGAGTGGAGGGGAGGCAAGAGGTTGAGTGCTGACAATATGGGGTCATTAGAGAGCAACAAGTGCATGAGCCCAGTAGATGAAGAGAGTGAGCTGGCATTTGAACAGCCGCTGTTATCCTCAATTTCTTGCTTCTGCCTATAGCTGAACTGTCACTGCCATTATCTAACAAAGTATATCAACTTGAAAAAATACCCTCTTTGGTGGGAAGGTGTTGAAGACCTCGGGTATAACACTTACAAACATTCTTTGAAGCTAGCCAAGACTCTGTCATGTCATCTTTGAGTAAGAATAATAATATGTATCATGTTGCAAAACCCTAACACTCCCATCCCTAGAGCCCCACCATCGGCATTCGTTTTTGGAGTTTTAAAGCACTGAAAAACACTGGGGACTATTGAATTTCTCTTTTTCCACTTTCATGAAACACAATCCTGGTTGCTGTTTTAGAAAGACAAAAATGAACTATCTCTAGCCCTTTAAAACTGTCCTGACCTTTGGCATTTTGTCCACTGTTAGGTCACTTCCTGGGCAACCGCAGTGTGCTGGACATCCTCAGGCAGGAGGGCTACGAGATCATTCACACGCCCTCTGATCACCAGGAACCTGTCACAGAGTGAGTAAGCATAAAGAGATGACAGAGTATTACAAAGAGTCAGTGATGAAATTATGGAATCTGACAAGGTTTATCATATTATTTCATTTTGGAAGCAAGATCTAATGCAATTCAATTATGGGCATTAGATTGGTGAAAGATCATACTTTAAAAATCAAACTTGGGTGCCCTCTAACCTGACAAGACGACGATCAAAAAAGACTAGGTGCTAGCATCGCCCTGATGAAGTTATGGTAATATGGACTGTAAAACAGAGTATATAAGTTTTTGGCAAGCATGCATATACATGTGTACATACATCACGGAGACCGTCAAACGGATGAAGAGAGAATCTATCTAACCTCCGCAACTTAGCGAGTCTGCATCTGTCCTGTCTCTCTAGAAGCATTTAATCTCAATAGATTTACTAGAGAGAAGTACAATGCAAATATCGTCCAAATTGTTCTCTGTTACAAATAAAGCATATGCAGCAATCCTTTGATACCATATCAACTACCTCGTCTTCCTCCCTTCCTTCCTCCTTCTCCTCCCTCGCCTCCCCCCTGCCTGCCAAAGGCGAGTTCAGGAGCCACTGGTACAACCGTCAAAACAAACACACACATACAGATGTGTATGCATGGTGAGAAGAGTGACGCACTGTGCCAGGGAACAGGGGGGGGCAAGGGTGTACACACACTCAAACACACCTCACACAGAGGCTTGGCTTCTGTCCTGCAGTGTGTGAGTGTGTATGTGTGTGCACACCCACTCCTTGGCACAGAGCAGCTCCCCTCTCACCTAGGGGGTTGATCCATGGGCCCATAAAATGGTAACAACAGCCACTTAAATCAGGGTGAAAATGGAAAAACAAGGCACAACAAGGGGAATCTCTTTAAAAACAGCGAAAACATCCCCAACCATCCATCGAGCTGGGGCTTTTACAAACTTCTCACTACAATTTACAGCTGTAAATGTAGCCCCACTATCTCCCCGTCACCCTTTTTGCAGAGCTGTTGGCTTTAGTCAGTGGTTCTGGTTTAAAAGCTGACAAGTGGACTGACTGTGGTCACAGAACACTTGCATGTGCCGCACATACTCACAACCACATGACCACACACATGCACGTGTGCATGCACAAACACATTTCTCGCTCTGTGATGCAAGGTGACCTGACAGGCGTGGAATAACATGGCAAGATGAAGATGAAAGGAGTGTATGAAAGTTTTTCAAACCAACTGGAAAAAAAGTCTTCAAGTGATTAGATGATTGACAGGCAGCACAGATGAGAGTTGGGTTTGGCTCCACAGTCAGCTTGACCGCAGGCCTGGAGCTATCATCACCCTGACCAAGCCTTCAAGAAGCAGAAGTGCAGACTATCACATTTATTGTGACCTGAAAGACAAAACTAAGTATGAGCAGTTCTAGTGGAAATCCTGACATGATTTAGATCCCTTTCCTTTGTGGATACATGTAGATATGAATATTAGACATCAGCATGTAACATAGCATCATATTTCCCTGTTACTCCCATTACTTTATTAATGTTTTAGTTGACAATGTGTACAGAAGGATCCTTAAGGATCATTTTGATGCATCACCTTGAAACACAAACTCACATGCAAGCCATATTGAAATAAAATAACAAAAAATAAAAAAAAACATGGGTTGAGAAACTATGACTAATGGAGCATGGCAAAAGTTTTCGAGGAGAGGCCGGCAATTCTGGGTGGTCTGCTTTGAGCAGCTGTCAGTTTTGATGCAACAGTGCGGCCACCTTCCTCTAACGTTGCCTGCTGGGTATTTCTGCTATTCAGTAAACCATTTACAGGGCAAGGCATCCTTTATGGTGTCCATGTCCTTGAGTAAAGTACAGTGTTAAGTGGAAAGCAAGAGTGGTCAGAAACCATAAATAACATTCACTTGCAGAAAACTGAAACAGGCCAAGTTTAGTTATGATCAGCTAAGCAACACACAAAAAACTTATTTTGCATCTGTAAGTAAAGCCATTGTTACCGTTGAAAATACTGAAGATGACTATGAACTCTCTATCCTGCCTGTCCCATGCTTTAGGAGTAAACCAGAAGAAGATCCTGCAGTACAGTCCAGTGAGGAGAGCACTGACATGAGCACCGCATCTCCCACCAGCTGGCTGACCAGTTCATCAGAGATGGAGCTGGAGGAACCAGCATACCTCCCCGGCCTCAGAGAGGAGGTGTTGCCCCACATGCTGCTCCCTGATAGCCTGAGCCAATTGGAGGAGTTTGGACGACACAAACGGCCTCGCAAAGTTCACCGCGGTCATGGGAGACCCCGTCTATTCAGTGACCTTTGGGTTCGCATCGGAGATGGGTGAGATGTCCATTTTAAATATATAATATCCAGTTAACTGTAGTGATATTGAGGTATAACTGGAGTGAAATTTATGTTAATAAAAACTAATAATGATGGTGAAGAAAAGCATAATTTTGTATTTGAATTAAATATTTGTCTGTGTCATAAGAATTGAAATTATAGTTGTTGTTTTTTTCCAAATGTATTAGATATGTTAGCAGACAAATTAACAAAAATATATCTGTAACTATGCAACATGATTCAGATAATTAAGTAATTATCCTGCAGGCCATCATGTGTCATTAAAGAGTGACACAAAGAGATCAACTTCAACTGAGAATACCTCAAGTTTAAAATGCACATCACAGAGTCCCAGAGCCCAATGTGCCATCTTGTAAAAAGACAAAGAAAACCATCAAATATTCAGATTTTACAAGCTGGAACTATTTAATTAGGGTATTTTTACTAAAAATGATGTAAACAATGAATTGCTTTTAAAATTATTGCCATGGTTTGGCAACTAATCATTTAATGAACTAATCATTTCAGTGTGCGTGAATCACCATAGTTGCGGGCTAAACTCTGATTTGTTGTGTCCTTCTTTCTCCAGCACCACCCCATCACCTAATGTCAGGATAATTAATGGTTATGTGACAGTGGCGCCTCCACTGACCAGCCAAGAGCAACACAGAAGGATGGATATATATGCCACGGTGCAACACCCACGTCCAACTTCCTCCACCCCACCTAATCACAGCTCAGCCCAACCAGCTTTAGTATACAGCACACTCACACTGTCATGTATTTTAGCCTGGCTGTTATCACACATGCTGTTCACCTGCTGACCATAAGACAGCGTTACACACAGGCAGGCACTCAGACACTACAGCGTCCATGGTCCATACCAGGGCAGTGGATACACAAGGACTGACCACCAGTACATGCAGAGAAGAGATGGGGCAATATTTTAGACAGGACACAATGTCCCGAACCAGAATAATCCTGCTGGAAGACTCAGCTCCTGCCAAAATGCAAAGTCTTTCAAGTTTCAAGATGTATGGAATAAGCTCTCCAGCCATGACACAAAGCACTGACTGAACTGTGTTGGACTCCAAAGGGCTGAGTCTACAATCCTCATTAAAAGTATTATGATAGAATAACAGACATAATAGTACAATGAAGACCTGTAATTTAAGGAGTTTGCTGGAGTCTTCGACCCAGTAAAAACTGTATAGAAAAATAAGACTGACCTTAATAATGAGAGTAGAAAATACTAACAACAGTAACATCTATAACATCTATGTGATAAATGAGTATGATTGCATACAGTCAAACAGCACTGTGAAGGAGGTGGAGCACTAGGTTGCCCTTTTTGTAAATTGTGCATTTTGTTCATAAATAAATATTGTATATTTATTATTTCTGGAAGAAAAGAGTATATTTTCTTGCTTTTGAAGATAAATAAAATAATAAACGTTGAAAACTAATCAAGTGGACTAAGATTTCTTTCTTTCCAAGGGACACACCACTTGGACTGGACCATTAATATAATAATAATACTGTCTAAAGAAAGAAACAGCAGATGGGAAAAACAGATGAGCCATGTCCGTGTACTTTATATATATACATTCTTACATTATATGATTATAGAGCATAAAAGGTTTTTTGCTTTGTTTCTTACATCCTGACATTTTTATTAATGTTTAAAAAGCAAGAGTGAACATCCCTGTATACAGTATATACCCACATGAAAACATGAACAGGTGGTGTCATTCTGCCACCTGCTGGCTAAAACTAAAAACAGTTTGAAAAATTGAAACCTCTGGACTTGTGCAACTGCTATAAGTACTACTGTTGTATTAGAGGTCTGTGTGTAACTCTGAAAATAAGCACAGTGCATAAAATAGTAAAAAATATCCAGACCTCAGTAGAAAAGGCTGAAGACAAAAGGTCATAGGTCATAAGTAACATAATAATAATAATAATGGATGGCTGTGAATACCGTGACCAGGCTAAAGTCGACAAATTTAGCAACATTAAAGGTAGTGGAAATTGTTTGGTTAAAAAATTTGACTCAAGACTCAAATTAAGACCTTTTTGTTGTTTTGGTGTGTTTCGTGTTTGGGCAGATTAAAAATCAACTCTGCACTGCACTTTATCAGTCAAGAATTTACTTGAGAGAAGTAAGACAAGGGTACAAACACATGAAAAAGTCAAGATGTGACGACAATACGTAGACGTTACACAGACATTAAGAAAAGCATGCAATACAGAACACTGTAGCCTTTCTTTTTAACTAACATTGCCCTCTAACCAGGTACATACCAGTCCAGGCCATGGTGATTTTAGGGTCCAAGTATGAGTCAAAATGGCTTAATGTTGCCTTATCATGCTGCACTGTGGCTGACCTCAGTCTTATTCTGCAGAGACATTATGAAGCTCTCTGAAGCTCTCTGAAAATGAAAGCCATTACAATGAGTAATTTATAACGTTTTCAAATTTCTAAAGGTTGAAGGTTCAACATTTATTATATATTTCATTCAGTTTATTAAAAATGTTTATTTAACCCTATAATACCAAATGCATCAAATTTCTAAGACCTATTGCATCACCTTATGTTAAAAACTTCACTTAACACCCATTGTAATTAATTTTTTTTTCATATTTTGTGAAAGGGCCAAATCAATTTTAAATTATTACAGTAAAAATGCACAAATATTCTCTTTTTAGCGGAGTATTAAATGTTTTTCTGTTTAGAAAGTTAGAGCCTTGAATGGTTGAAAAATATTTGCCTGTTTAAATGAGAACTAAGCTACTCAGTGGCCTAAAGGAAAATATTCTAGTTTGAATCATTTAATGTAAATAAAAGACAGAGGGTTATTTTATTTAATTCTGTAGTTCGTACTTCTACCACTGAATGGCGCTAGAGTCACACGATAACTTCAGCAACAACATAAACGGCATAAAACGCTGCAGAAGAACACTGTTAAAAGGCCTCATTGCCAAAGCCTGAAGACATACAGACAGGTCGGCACTGCCTTCTGGATACTATACCTGAATGAAGACCAAATATTATGCAATAAAGTGATCAAGTTATAATTTATCTAATAAATTATATTATGCATTTTAGACCATTTGGACCTACTGATCTGATTCAGGCTGAATGGGCCACATAATTCAAAAAATACAGTTCATGTTTTATTTACTAAGAAAGATTGAAAGAGATTACTAGTATTATATAATTTCATAATGCTAGCGTAAAAAATGTTAAAAAATTTTTTTAACCATTCACACTTGTGTCGCACTTTTTTCAATATTCATCTCATTATTCTGTTCATATTATTGATGCAAACTATATAGGAAATAAAATCTTTTTTTTTAAATATTGTTTAAGGTTTTGGTTTCATTTTGAAAATATAGTGTTTGTATTTTTATTCTATTCTATCACTTTTAAAAACTAGTAACATTGTTTTATGTCTGATTGCATCATAAAATGTAAAAAAAAATGTAAATGAAAAATGATGATGTGGTATATAAAGCAGTTTTAATAATATATTATTTAATATATTTATTTATCCAATACTGTCAGATTAGGGTTAAGATTAAATAAAAGTATATTTTTGCAAAAGCAATGTGATGGTTTTGAGATATATAAAGCAACATGTTTGATACAATACACATTTAAAAAATACAAAAGAGCAAATCAAATTAATATAGTCAACTCCTTGAATCAAACATATTACATAGATTGATTAGTCTAATTTAAATGGACACTTACTAATGAGATAAAATCACTCAATGCAAATAAAGATCCTGTAAAATAAACTAAAACTAATGTAGACATACTGAATTTTGATTATACTACCTTTTAAATGAAAACATTAAACAGTTAATGCTAAAACATTTATAATTAAATGCTTTAAATCAGTATTAATTGGATATTATTAATAATCACAAAGAATTTTTTTTTTCATTTTTTCAAGACATCCTTATCTTAAAGAGTCTTCTCTTGATTGGTGAAAAAAAAAAGTGAGGAGCAAGTCTTTTAGAACAAACAGCTTTTTCGCCCCTTAAGCCAAGACAGGGCAATATTTGCCTTAGCTAGAATACCATTTTCCCTGGGCTTTGGGGTGTTGTTTGAAGGAGTGTAGGCCTTGACAGGCTGCTCTGAGAGCTGACCCTCACTCTGCTAGGGACACGCCGCCAGCCGCATATAAATAAAAGATTACAGTGGAAAATCAATTTCTGAGCAAACTCATTAAAAATGCCCCTCACCTTAAATGATTCCCATTTCCTTCCTTTTAACCTGTTAACGCCTAGCCGTCCCTGAGACCACCCTACCCCCCACTTCCCCCCACCACCTCCTCCTTCTATCCTTCCTCTGCCCTGTTGCTCTCCCCCGGTGGTAATTACTTGCACAAGTCATTTTTTGCCCTTTGATTTGCACCATTTCACAAATGAAGGTTAAGTTTGTTTAACCGTGGTGGATTTGCCAGTCATGTTAAAGCATATAATGTGGCAGACTCTTGGTTACTCTGCACACCTCCAACACCCCCTGGATCGCCCCCCTCTCCTAAGTCTCCTTCCCTGTTGACCAGGGCTGGGGGGGTGGGGGGTGCAAGGTTAAGGCTTATTGGGCCTGAGGAAGACTGTGTTGTTAAGAATCAAATGATATGAAGGAAGAAACAGCAGTGAGAAAAGGGACCATTTGTTAACTTCTCTCCAAGGTCATGGACCTGGCGGTTACGTCTATTGATTTATACAATATATATTCCTTTACAATATATATGAAACACGTGAACAATAGTGAAAGCAACATAAGCTGCAGTGTTTTCACCTTTTATCGCCATAGTCTAATCTTTGATCAATATTTCACAGAGAGTGACAGTCAATGGCGCCAAGGTGAACATCGATCTCAGGCAGCTGGAGCTGTTAAGAGCATTTCAAGTGCATATTGCTTTGATTGTTGAGCTGCAGCTCGCACACTGATCATAGCAATAACACACAGAGGAGTTTGTTATCAAACAGTCAAACAACAGCTAACTTTGGCATTCAAAGCAACACATTGTTGTCTGTTAGCTTATCAGATCTAGTGAATGTAGCACACATTTATGCAACGAAGAGGGAGTGGAAATTCTCTCTGGATGTTTACAACATGTCATTTTTAACACTGGATCTGTAATTATGAGATAGAGGGAATGTCTGCCTACCCTAACCATGTCTGGTGTGGTGAATGTAATCGGCCATAAAGCGTTGGGAAAACAAAAGTGTGTTTAGTGCCGGGCAGATAGCTAGATAATCCTGCTGATAGTGAAGGCAATGCGGTGCTGTTTGGTGAGCTCTAACTGACAAGCTCATCTGTGTTTGTGCTGGTTGAGACATTATTCTCTTGCATTGTCTGAATCCCCTTGAAGATGTGTGGCTTGGAGCAATTGGATTGAGCCCTGTGGCCTTGTAGTGCCTTAACACGGGTCAGGTGCAAGTCTCCAAGGCAATACAGTGAAGCATATATATATCAAAGCGCTGTTCATAGTAAAGAGGTCAGTTCTGATTCAGCTTAATTTACATTCACTTTGTAAATGAACCTCTTCTTGATAATTGAACCAAATCAAAAAATGAAACAAGGGACAATAATTAATGTTGGTGTTATTTCATCTTTTTGTTGTTATTAGCAAATATCCAAGGCACCAAAAAACAACACATTTGTCCTACTAACTAACAAGTTTTGACTGGGCCACTATTAAAACACATACAACCGGCCATACTGGGTGCTGGTAAACAGGCATTAGGTGACTTTTCCCTTAATCAAAATGAACATGATCAGTGTACTGAAATAATGTCTCTTTTGCAGACATCACTGAGCATGCTTTATTGGTTTGATGAGCGGAGAGGAATGAACAACACTATGTCCATTTAAAAGTATGGCTCTTTTTTTCTGGACAACAGCAGCGTTGGCACAACCTGTATCGCTCTGTGAATTCTTTCATGGGATTTGTTGATAAAAAATAAAAATAAAAATAATCCCAGTTTAAGTTTAAAGTTTTTTTTAAGGTATATAAATACTATGTGTTGCAGTGGACAAAAATATATTGTATATGTACTAGAAATAAACTACAAGACTCTTAAATGCAGATATGTTACCCTACTGGTTCTATATTGCAACACACAGTAAAGCAAAATAGTTTGTTTTTGAGTGCAGAGGTAGAAGGAGTGAATGTGTACTGAGAAGAGTAAAGTAGGTACAAAGGAGAGAGGAATACCATGCGTGTGTATACGTGTGTGTCCTTGTGTGTGCATTGAAGGATGGTGGTGAGAGTGTTGTGTTTCACAGTTTTTTGCCATGATGCACTGCTTTATTATTCTGCACAAGGGGCACTTCACATGCGGAATGGGTTCTCTTTGATATCGACAGCAGCTTGAGGGAGAGAGTGCACTCAAAAACAGACGCAGGCGAATTTATTCTGGGAAAAAAACAGATAGTTGTGTACTTCCCTTGCAGTGGTTGTCGCACATGCGAAGAGCCAACCGCTTTGATGCTCCAGCGGTGACACTCCACACGCTAATGAAATATGGTAATTACAGCCACATGAAAGCCCTCATAGACAGAGCTGGAGAAAGGGTATAAAAAACAAATATGACTTTATCCAAAGATACCCACTGTGATTAATTCTCCTTTTCATAAACATATATTTTATGCCGTTCACTTGCGACAAAGCAGTGTGGGCCATCAGTTGACCCAGGAACTGGCGAGGGGGAAAGGTCCACTGATTAAGAACCCTATTGTTCCCTTTCAATAGAAGACCCTGTCTGCTGGAGAACACAGGATGGAGGAGTGTGGAGGAAAAAGACCTCCAAAGAGAGTCCTCTCTGTGCTGTGCTCTGCTCCTCTAACTTAGGCCCTTTTCTTTACAGCGGGAGAGATTTTTTTTTTTTTCCTGTTTTGAAAATTCACCCAATCTTGACAGCAGAATTAACTCTACAGCACCAGCACACACTTGTCTCTATCAAACACCTCAAAAGTCCCATTGGAGGGAAAACTGGTAACCTAATTGTGCGAGGTAAGCGAGTTAAAACATTTAGTATAAAGTATTATGATTAACGTTTACACAATGGAAATTTTAGAAATGAGCCTGCATTTCCCAGCCCTGCACCAACAGGCCTGTATTACCAAGAAACAAATAAAAGTCCATAAGGCAAGGACCACAATTTGATACAATGTCATTAAACTTAAAATTTTATTTAATTAAATTTGGGAAACGGAAAAGGCAGCATGATTGTGCTGGAAACTGTGTGTGGAGCAAATTAGATGGAGGTACATTTTGGAGTTTGTCAGAGATGAATGGGGAACAATTTGAAGTCCTAGTGGTGTCCCTGTGAATAAAGACACAGACCTCCCATTAAAATTAACCTGGCGGGATACAGTAGAGATACTGTACAGTAGAGAGCAACTGGGAAGAATGGTGCGAACAATCGTGTCAATTCCTCCTAAATTTTAGTTGTTATAATAATTCTTTTTTTTTTTAAACATGAATAATGAATTCTAAAATATTATGAAACTGTTTTGGTTTCCAAGCTTGGCCAGACAGTGTGAAATCTGATCATTTGGATTTAGTAATACAAAGCTTAAAAAAAACTAATTTTGGCGTTTTCAGTATTTTTTTAGGCTTTATCAGAAAAGTGTTAAGCAATGCAACTCCCATATATATGTATTTAATTTGTGTTGAAATAGTACATTTTGCTGGTATGCTTGACACATAAGTAGGTGAAGTAACACAATGCACAGAGAGTGAGAATAGAAGGGGTGGAGGAGGTTGTGTGTTTGACCGTCAGTGTTTGCCCACAGTCAGACTGTAGAGCAGCCCCCATCCTGTCACACAAGCGCACAAGCGCGCACACACACACACACACACACACACACACACACACACACACACACACACACACACACACACACACACACACACACACACACACACACACACACACACACACACACACACACACACACACACACACACACACACACACACACACACCAGCTCTCCCAAGGGATGGAGCAAGAGGTCGGAGAGAAGGCGGAGGTCAAATGGGCTCTGATAAGTCCTGCTAATAGGACAGTGTGTGTGTGGGTGTGTGTGTGGGTGTGTGTGTGGGTGTGTGTAGGCAAGACTGTGTGTGCACGTGTGTCTAAAAAGGGTTGTGGGGGTCTTACCAGCTAAAAGCTATCTGAACAAACACACAGCGATGCACTGTGCTGCTGATCCACATGAACACAAAATACACACACACACACACAGACACACACACACACACGCGCACACACACGGTCATGCACGAATATGCATTCATGCACACTCTTTAAGGTCAGAGAATGGGGTGAGAATGTTAAATGGCCAAGCTGGGGACATCAAATATTTTCCTACCCATCATTATCAGCAAACCTCCTGCCTGATATCTTGAACTGTGTGCACATGTGCGTGTATGTCTGTGTGTGTGTGTGTGTGTGTGTGTTAAGGAGAGGGGTGGCTAAGCAACATTGTCTTTGCTGATGAAACTAGAGACAACTTGGCTTTATTGAAGCACACTGAGTCAGATATACAGACAGACAGACAGACAGGGTGTGTGTGGGCGCCAGCAGTTATTGCACAGCAGACAGACAGATGGAGTTTTTCGGGGCCAACTGTGGCTGCTCAGATAGGAGCTCATTCTCATCCTGCTATTCTAATACCCCCATCTCCTTTTATCACTCTCCTCCAGGTGTATCCAGGTAACTCCAAGGCCAGGCCGCTCTTAAAACCTACGACAGTCAAGGTAACAGGTAATTGCAGAAAGGTACTCGTAAAACAGCCTGTTTGCCTACAGCTGAGCTCCGCCCTGCTTGTTTTAGACGTCAAACTTGGAGAGTCGGGAAGCGAAAGCTTATAGGACGAGGCGACATAACAAGGTATTGTTGTATCTCCTGCTTGTTCTCCTACTATATCCCACCCCCACCTATTTTTCCTTGTTTGAATTATATCGTCTTCATACCAGTCCTCTTTTTCTGTCCGAGCTGTATCCCTTTTTCAGCTCCCCCTCCTTGCTTTCACGTTTAAGTCTTGGATTTGAATTATTCCATTGTTTGTTTGTTGTTTGTTTTTGTTTTTTTATTCCCCTTTCTGTTTCTCACTACCATCTATACATCCCCCCTTCTGTTCCCATATTTCTCTGACTTTATGAGCGAGCCTGGCTCCCTCCCTCTTTTAATGTTTGATTCCTAGTGATAAGAGAATACCAAGAGATGAGTCTGACTGCACCAGTTAATGTGGTCAAAGGGCAGAGGCTGTGCTGGTGAGAAAGTGGGCCAGGCTGCATTCAGCCAGTCCAAGCCAAGACTGGACCGCGCTCAGCTTTGGAGCATGAATTGTGGATGGTGGCCCTTAGCCAAGCTGTCTCCACACATGCCTGGAAAACATATTGTACATATTGAAGCAATTGTCCATATCTGCATGAAGAGTCATTATCTGACAGCCTATCAAGATATTGATCAAGAGTTTGTATATATCCACTGTCACATGTACTTACCCTCTGAACAGTGATAAGATTACTACTTCTCTTTGCACACAGGCCAATAAACACAGTCAGTGTAAGTGCACACCCAAATACATACACAAACGCATGCATGTGAACTGCTGCACGTACTTCTATTTGTACATAAAAACATTGTACACAGACAAGCGTGTACGCATGAATGGATGTAACCTCACACGCACATATATACTGTACAGTTTACTGTCAAACACAGTCACAGTCCATCTCTTCGGTTTCAACAATCACTTGTTTGTTTCAGACCACAAACAAACAACACACTCCCCCACATAGTGGTCATTGACACAGACAGCAACTGAACTCTCATCTGGCTCCTCATGTTGCCCTCTCTTTATTCTCCATCTTTCACTCTCTTGTCCTCCCCACCCTCTTTGTCCCTCTCTCTCTCTCTCAGTTTTCATCTGATTTCATTCCTCACCCTGCTCCGACCATTATAAATTCATTGTATGCTGTCGTGGCTGATTGAAGTGATGGGCTGATTCCTCAGAGCTTCCTGCCTGATGGAGGGTGCTATAGCAAATAGCCCAATGGGTCTGTTTAGATAACACTGACCTCTCGCAAACCACCGCCACATCTGCTGTGAGTGAGCTTGGGACTCACTGTCATCCCTGTGGACGGATGAACAAAAAAGGGAAATCAAAAAGGTTAAATGGATCATTCAAAAACGGAGAGAGATTGAGTTAAAGAAAGGATATGTTAGAAAGATGAAAAGAAGAGAAAGAAGTATAGGGAGAGGGGGGGTTGTCAGAGGGAGAGTAAAGGGGAGATCTCGGGTGGGCAATGATTTGAAGCGTATTGTAACTCCCACCTGCCCTCTCCATGAACAAAAGTATTAGTCATCATCAGGGTGAATTGTGAGGGGAGACAAGGGGCCGCTTCGTTGGTCCCCCTGATCTGCATTCTGCCCATGGGGTTACCAGGGTAACGAGTACAGTACACCGAGGGGTGAGGAGGGTGAGGGGGGCATGGAGAGGGCACTCACCCTTTTCCTTGGAAATGGATATTCATGCCTTTGTTCTGCAGGGGTTACGATGGTGTTGATTAGAAGGAAAAAAAAAATCTTGTTTAAACGGCCCGCCCTCTGTGCTGGCCTCAAACATTATGTGGCCAAGCAGGCTTCACCTGGCCAACAAATCAGGATTCAAACACCAGAGTTGATGAAAGACAAGCGGGTGATAGAAAACAAATGACCGGAGAATAGAAAACATACATTTATACTGGTGAAACAATACTGAGAATCAGGGAAGGCTCAATTTCTAATTTTTATTTCCCACAGCCTATTGACGTCCGTCTGTCTGTCTGTCTGTCTGTCCAGCAGATATTCACTATTATTCTAAAATGCACTAAATATTCAATCTAAGAATTTTCTCTCTCTTCTTTATATAAGTCATTAGTTGGTGTTTCTCTGCATATGCGTGCTGGTAGTCATCAGTAGTGCGTTCAGGCGTATGTGTGCAGCATACGTATCTATGTCCGTGGCCTTGTGTTTAAGTACTCACTTTATGAGCCACATCAGAACACACATACTTTTTCTTTAAGTGTGCATTTGAAAATAATGGTCTTTGGCGAATAGGCGTTATGGAACTCTTTGCACACACTGAGCCTGTTTTAAAAGTTACAGGGGGCAATATTATGGCTCATCTTTGAAAGCCGAGGGCTGTAAAACATCATTGTAACTTCCTTATGTGACAAGATGTTTTACAGTCACACCATTAAAAGCTATTGAGAGAGCATGGGCCATACAGGCAGAAGAAGAGTAAGCAGCAGCAAACGTGGGCATGCTCTCTTTCTATCCTGACACAGCACTGGACACAAAGCATTCCTCACTGCTAGGAGTGCAGCTGCCCTAAGATAATGTTGTTCTTTAATTAAACTATCTCTGCTGTGCAGTGTTAAGGAACGGGGGAGATGGCACAGAGATATGGTAACCTTGGACAAATCACTGGACATGAATACATGTAAACGATGCATTGTGAGGAGTACTGTGAGCTAGCTGTGGAAGGGGTGGTGTGTGTGTGTGTGTGTGTGTGTGTGTGCATTTGAAAAAATTAGAAGTGCACGCACTAATGCTGTGTGTGTGTGTGTGTGTGTATGTATATACCTTCTTGTCTGATTGCCAAATTAAACAACCCTCCGCTCAGTGAAAACATGAAACTGACTCTTGCAATCACAGTTATGAATCAACCATCAAAACCCATTATGGGAATCTGGTGAACGGCCTCTGAAGCAGCTTAATTAAACCTGGAGCAGAATACTGTCCTGATTAAACATTGTGCATATTGCAGATGTACAGGTGTATGTGCATTACTACGCTGAACTATATGGCACAGATATTCAAGATAAGCTGCAACAAATACATTTTAGATATTTCAAATAATATCCATCATACTGTGTGGACACATCTATGTAAATGTACAAATGCCTACAATGGTTCCCCAGCACTTTTTTTGTTTCAATAAGATTATAATGTTGTCTGTATTTATTGGTAATATTAGTATTGTTGATACATGCATTTGCACTTTTGCAGAAACTATCTTTATAAATGTATATGGCTTATGAATGATGGCTTATCTTTTGTGTCAGCTTTGCACTCAGTCTATAATTCCTGCACCTGAAATATCGAAATGGCGAAAAAGTCAAAGTTGTAAATCTAATTCACGATGGCTTATTTTATAACGAAATTCATTACGACTTTTAGTCGGGATGATCGCTTGATACGGTGCAGTAACTCGAGCCGGCAGCTTCTGCAGTCTGTAATTTCTCCCCGCTCAAGTAGCGGTGGGTCAGGTCGACTACTGCTGAGATTTGAGATGAATAATTCCGCTATCTCCATGTTGATCCGTGTCCTGCGGTTTCGTCAGCCCGGCCTCAGGCATCTGCTGTCTGACAGAAAGTTGGCGCACAAACACACAGTCCGGTTTTACATTGCAGGAAGAGGAAAAACGGCTTTAAAGCATCGCCAGTAAATGAGGCTTTCTGTCAGTGCTTCTTGTCAAGTGGCTCTATAAAGTCAAACACTGCCTGTTGAAAGTCGAATATGGCTCAAACATCTCTGAGAATGATGCTACTAGGCTATTGGTTGAAACTGTCGGTCTGCTGTTGCTGATGCAGTTCAGCTGATGGGTTTATTTAGGAGGCTTGTACTTCATGCTGCAGTCACTAGGAGGAGGTATAAATGAAGACTGACTCCTCTCCTCTGCAGAGAGGACTGGGCACTGTAAACCCAGCTTTAGTTGAATCATTGGCGTGTGTACAATGAGCCAAAAGTGACAAATGTGGAAAAAAGCACCATAAATAAGTATTTTTAAAAAACCAAACCACTAAAACATCTTTTGTTAAAGTAGTATTATATGATATGTAATACTGCACAGAAAACTCTGCATTGCATGTAGAAAATAATATGGAAAGTGGATTTTAGAAAGAGGACTCAGGGAAAATGTCATTTAGGAATCAAGATTTCAATTTGGCCGCCTGAAAGAGACTCAACGCCAATTGTCCTGCTGGTCATCTCACTCGATAGAATGCAAATGTGGAGGTCTATAGGGTCTGGTGCGGGAAAGCCATTGATTTGAGATGAATACAGTGGCTACTCTCAGACCCTTCACAGTTATTAGGACTAATAGAGAAACATAAAATAGTGAGAGAGAGAGGCACAGACCGCACAAATGCTCTAAATAGCTGGCTACTCCACAGGCCTCTTGGAGAGTTTGGCTTGCAATTTACATTCCTTTGTGTGACAACTTGTAATCCTCCCCTCAGCATGCCAAGAAACACACAACAGATTTATTGTCCCAGTCAACAAATCGTTTAGGTCATCCCAAACCTATTACTGCTAATGCACTGGGAGCCCCCCAGCCCCATGCACCGCCTCGCCTCAACCACCGGAGGCTTGCAAACACAGACCCTGCACGGCCGGGGCCCCACGGCTACACCGCTTTGTTGGCCCCCGGGTCTATTCAGACTTGCTGCACTTCTGGAGCTTTTCTGAGTAGCTTGGGAGGTTAAGAGGGACAGAAACCATGGCTGAGACTGAGGCAGTTTAGTGTCGGTACAGCAGAGATAAACGGACATGATGTTTTCACCGCTGCAGGCCCACATGCACTTTAAAGTTTGTGAAAAACGCACATGTATTGCTTTACAAAAAAAGACGAAACCTGGAACTATTCAACTAAAAAACATATTTAAAATTTAGGAATGAATACAATTAAACACCAATTCATTATCCAATCCATGGGGTGTTTTTTTTTACAAAACACCTGTGGGATATAATCAAATTAAGCCTAATTATTTCTTGTTGTTTATTTTGCTGCTTGTGTTTGCATTGCCACTGTTTTCCATTTTCAAACATGGGTAGCATTTTTGCGTCAATCATTACACGTCATATTGTTCTTGGACCAGATGACCTGAGCATGACAGTTGTGCTGTTGTCCTGTTATTATATTTGATGGAGCGTAACCACATCCTCACTAGCCTGCAGGAAAACCATAACAACACTGTATTTTCGCTTGCCTGCCATGCAAAGACTACTGTAGAAAACGGAGCTGTGTTGAGTTCTTGAGTTGAATCAAACTGAACCGAATTGATGGGAATTGAACTGGGACTAACAGACAGATAATAAGAGAGCGAGTGGAGCGACAGAAAGAGAGAGAGAGAGAGAGAGACTGCAGCCCATCTGTGTGTGTCGGCCTCTCACCTCAGGACTCAAACGCGGGGTCAGATCAGAGAGAAAGACAGACGGGGGAAGATCTCTCCCCCAACACTCATCTTCCCACAAACACAACGGGGCCTTTGATTCGTTTGTTTGGACACACACATTCATGTCTAATTGTTGTTTTTCTTTTTTAGTGCACCCCACAAGGCGCACATGCATCATGCAGGACAAGCAGCGCATATGGCATCGAGACTCCTCTAAAAACCACACTAAACGTCCGTGCACAGGGCCAGGGTTTAACATTGCATGCCGAGCAGCAGGTCCGGGCTTGTGGCCCAACAAGCGTTATTCTTTCTCTACAGAGATCAACACGGCCATAATTATAACGGAAGTCAGTGTCCGTTTTAGCAACAGCAAAGAGGAACAGAGAATATATCCTGCATCCCAACAAGCTCGCTTTTATTCTAAAAAAAATACGGTAAAAAAGTGACTCATTTCGTTAAATCAAATGCTAATCGATCTGTTTTTATTTGTTTTGTGTGGAGATATGGTCATTTTCTTGACACTAACGAGGCCATCTGCCAAATGTCTGTTTTAGTAGCGATAGCTGTTAATAAAAAAAAAAAAGTCTAAATTAACTGTAAAACATTTTAACCCAAGAAAATGTTAAGGCCTAATATGGGGCCAAATGACTTGTTTAAAAGGGCAAGTCTGTCTGAGCCAGTCTATGTGATGTGCAGCGCAATGATACGGTCATTACTCTGAAACAGTAATGACACGTGAGGCACTGTAAGGTAAATTACAGCTATCAGGCTGCCTTTAATTGTGTGTTTGCTGCAGTGCAGGCTGCACACACACACACACACACACACACACCAGCGGCCCCCACTCATTTATCATAACTTCACTCTCGCATTCAGTATTTTTCTGCCAACAAAGGCTGATCTGATTACATTTAACACCCGTTTTGAAGTTCTAGCAGAGGCCGGATTTTATTCATTTTTTTTTTTTAATTCTGCCCTACTCCGTCTTTATTCTTAAATGTCACTCATGTCGAGAAAAGCATTAGCATCAGCATTATGCAGGTGAGTGAAGGGGTTAAGAAAACCATTCTCCATCATCGTACCAAGCGCACAACAGCATGAAGCTGCATCATGCAGGCAAAGCTGAAACACATGTTCTCCATTTTCATACAGTCACTGTCGCTGTGATTCATAGACCATCTCCTGGGCCACCAAATAACATCATCCATTACATAATTCATAATTCACATATAAAACATTTGAATTTGATTAGCACATTTTGCATGGAATATTTGATTTGAACATATAAATTCATTTTAAATGGTCGATTCATTGATATTAAAAATACGTTATGTATAATTTTTTTTAAATTTTATTTATTAATTTGACCACAAATAGACGATTAGGCTAAAATTCACCTATTTAATATTTTGCCAAGAAACCCGAAAATAAAGTAGCTTATATAAAATAGACTAAATTGATAGAAAATAACGACAACAACATTTAGAAGGAGAATATAAAAACGACATTATTATTATTTATTTGTAAATTTTGTTACTATATTAAATAATTTAGTACCCCTAAACAAAAAAGAAAAATTGCTCATAGGCATTTTACAAATGTTTTAAATCTAAGACAGACTGGTATTAATTTATTGTCTCATATTGAATTTTCTCTCCCAAAGCTCGGCTGGCTTTGGAGGGATGTTTGTAGTTTTGCTTGACAGAGAAAAGCTGGTGTGTTTTCAAGATTGCACGACCTCGTGTTTCAAAGACTACTTTCACGAGTTCATTATTTCATTCATATATATATATATATATATATTTTTGCTCCTGACCTTGGAAGAATTTCCACAATGTAACAGCAAATAAAATAAATAAATAAATAAATATATATAATATAATAGTGTAATATTATATAATATAATATATATATAATTAAAAAATAAAAACATTCTATACAATATTTATTACAATCATTTTTTTTATTCACACCATTGGGCCAGATATTTAGCAATAAAAAAATAAAAAAATACATAAATAAATAAATCCTTGAATTTTATTATTCTTATGTTTAACATTTTTGAGAAATAACGTAAAATTTATCATGTAAAGCAAAATATTTAACAAATAATTTAAACAGAAATCATACTCCTATACTCCTCATCCAAATATGACCTGAAAACCAAGAATAGCTAAATGAAGTACCAAAAGGTCGCAACTAAAGCGTAGCTGAACTGAGAGTCTAAATTAAATATGTTTCCCTCAAGGCAAATGTGCAGCCAGAATGACCTAAGCGACATGAATTATGCTGAATACATGTGTCTGGCCACACGGCTCCCTGCACACATGCCCTTGGTTAGGTCGTCTCTTTTTGCGAGACTTCCCACAGATTCTCCGCGTAACACAATCTGTCGACAATCAATATGTTGCCCAGAGCCTATTGAATAAATACATTATTCAATTATTTGGAAAACTGCAGTGTGTGTGTGTGTGCATAACCCCCTTTTTTTCATCTCACCAGAAGAGGAAACCTAATGCAGAAATGGAGTCAGATTAGGCCTCATATAAACGGTGCTCCAGTGATACAAAGGGGAATTAATTCAGAAGGAGAATTTGCTTTCATCAGATCGTTGACACTATTTTACAACACTATCCTCAACAAACACAACAGGTTACAATATTACAATACTCTGACAGGAGTATATTCCAGACCCAGTATGAAGGTAGCAGGTGTTTGTTCTACGGTTGTTGAGGGGTCCCACCACTGGCTTAAAGACATCCCCCATTCTGCAGCTCTACTTCACCTCTTCTCTCTCCTGGACAGCCCGCTGCTCTCCCCTCCCTCCTCCTCCTCCTCTTCTTGGGCCTTTGATCAAAGCTGGCCTCTCTGCCACAGCTGCCCATCAGGGGGCTCCTCACCCTCACCTACAACAACACTGCCTGCTGGGAGTCCCTCTCTGATGCACACACACGGGTGCAAACACACAGGCAGGAACCCACACACAGTTTCACAAGAGAGAGAGAGGAAAACAAAAAAATCAAGCCTCCTATCTTTCCACCCCAGAAATTGTAACTAAATCATTTATCTCTGAGAAAACAACCCAAATGAAGCTCCTGTAGCAAGAAGACAGAGTTTTAAATATAAGAAAGAGTATAATATTTTTCCATGTGTGTGAACAGAATGAGAGCCAACAGTCCTTTGTTTCGCATGTTTGTATGTCAGTGTACTGAGGTTTGCACATGGGTTCACAAATTTGCAAAGGTTCATATGTGTTTTTGCCAAGTGAAAGAGACAGGCAATGTTATCCACGGTACACACTATGCTTTGACTGAGCAAACACATTATGCTTTGGGAGCTGCATTTTCCACATATAAACAGACACCAGAACAAACAAGCCTCACAGCTTGCTTACATATGTAAAACTGTACTTAGTCGCACCTGTAAGCTTTTATCTGAAGGCCTGGTGCCCAAGTTACTTCCTCTTCTGTACTTGACCTCAAAACTCCTCTCATTTGGCATGTGTACCCCCAATTATAGACCGAAGAAACACTTTGGTCTGCCTTCCAGAGGCACTGAGCATTCCAGCACAGCATTTTTATAAACGCTTATGTATTACTCATTGTGGCATCAAATGTTTGTTGACTTCTCTTCTTTGTCTTTCTTGATGAGGAGTTGTTGGTTTCTCTTTGAAAATCCAGTGTTCTTCCCCAGAACTGGAAGTAATCCTGTTGAAACATCTGGTGATGACTCAGGCTGCATATCAAATACACATCACATGTGATTCATTATCCTGAGGTTGGTCTGTCCCGGGCAAATTGGACTTTGTATATTTTCAGACAGTCCCATACATATACATGGGACCCGGCTGTGATGACACATCAGCCCGATGAAAGTGTTTCCAGTGTTTGTGTCTCAGTTCAAAGGGGTTGATGGCTACCTCCACTGGTGATGTGACACAGGAAGCACCTTGGGCCAATCCTCTCCACCTTCACCTGTGCCCCAAAGCCCCTGTTACCCTTTTTACCCCCCTTCCTAACAACGCTGGAGTCAATTAACTAATTAAGTGCCAATTAAAGCATTAACTGCTTCCCGGAGGTTGTGAGGTAGCACTGGGGTTTGACGTGGAGCAAGTTGCCATGGGGCTGAACCAGAACAAGTTCAAAAGGGTTTTATTTCCTAAAAGACAATGACAAAGAAGAGGGTAGGCCAGTGCAGGTAAAGTGGATGACTTCAGTGTATTGAACATGCTGTCATTATGTAGTTAAATACAACTCAAAGTCCTTTCCATCCATTAAATGGTAACTTGTTTTTGGATAAATAGTTACACATCGTGAACTAATTGAGACTTAAAATGTCTATGTTTAATCGATAAATTAATTAGATATAATTTTGATTTTGTTACATTTAATTATAATTGATTGCACAATATGAACATAGTATTATCATTTTTCAACCAGCATATTTGTATCCACCTAAAAACTGCATGGCTTTCATATATCTGTCTACATAAATATATTATTTAATCCTACAGATGCTGAGTGGGGAGAGGCTACTGCATGAGACAGTGCTAAAACATTTAAACAAACATGGTGCAGTCAATTAAACTTCCTGATACCATCTGAATTATTCTGACTGGATAAACCCAGCCCACCTGGCATTTTGAGCAGGTTCAAAAGACGCACTGCAAATTATTTCTGAATACTAGCCAAGTCTGGTTAAGTTATACCTCGCATCACTACCGTTAACACCTCTAGCTCTGTGCTGAATGCAGTATTTTCTCGGTGAGAATTTTTTTTTCCGCCCATGAACCCCTGCTGCTAGCCCGGACTGTGTTTGAACCTTCAACGGTCAAAGTTGAAGGGGGAACAGAGAGTCAACAAGGTAAAAGCAAGAAGGGTGATATCCATACCTCTTCAGAGGGGTGAATGTACAGGACAAAGGGCGGATACATAAGTAGCTGTGCAGCCATGCCTGCGAACACGTACAGCTTAAATGTCTCCCTTGTGGAGTTGAGGTCAATTTATTTCCAGTTTAACATGTAATTTAAAACAGCAATTCGTTAGATGAGAACATACACCTGATCTGCAATAATTCCCTTATAGGTTATAACAGTAATTTTTAAGTTTCATCTTTTTTTTTTTCAAAAAATCTACTTGCTAGGTTGACTTAAAAGTGAATTGTACTTTGCTGCCTTGCAAAAAGGATACTTCCCTCTGGAAACGTTTGTCCTATTTGCAAGACCTAGGTCCAAATCCTGCCTGATACCTATACGCTCCTTTAGAGCAGCTGTGATCCAACTTCACTGCTATATCTGCTTCCAGTGAACATGTGTAAGCGTTAGCCTTGGCCCTGCTTGCTCCCCACAGGCCCAGGTTATTGGACATTTATCTTCCACATTTAGGACCAACAGGCCGTGTCCCTGGCTCCCCCCGCGCTCTGTGTTTACCCAGGCCGGACGCCACCTCCCTTTCAGCAGGTACACATGAATGTCTGGAGTTTCAGCTGGCCAAGTGACGCCTGTGTCAAGAAATCAAATCATCATGACACAGCAGAGAAAGTAGCGAGGAGCAACATAACTGCTATCATAAAAGAGCCAGGGAGCAAAATGCAGACCTCTCTTAACTTTCCATTCAGTGGGCAGCTTCACAGGAGACAAGTGGGAGGAACGCAGAGAAGGAGGCAGCCAAATAGAAGACGACAGATAAAATGGATCAGACTAAAAATATTGTCTGAGGTTGTGGTAACTAAATGATGCAATTCTTGCTGAGTGAGTAGGTTAAGCTTTAAGATGTAATCTATCTCACCTTTTAGGCATTTTAGAGAGGCGGGGGATAATTAATGTGAGGCAAAAGTTTTCATAAGCTCTGTGGCTTCGAAGGCATTTATACAAGTGTTATGTGAGACAAGAGGAGAGAGAAAAAGATACCATGGGAGTAAAGACTGCAAGGAGGAGTGACACAGAAAGGAGGGAGACAAGGAATCGGGTGGAATGTCCAAGAAAACATGAGACAACAACCCAACACAACTGACTGCAACTGTTGCACATTATCATCCTTTTGCATGGCCAGAAATTCCTGCAATGTACACAAGCATGCACAGATATACACACACAAATGGGCAATTCAAGGAATGCTGACAGCAACTGCTCCCTATGTGCTTTCAGTGTTGAAAGGGGAATCTTAGGAATGGTACCATAAGGAATTTAAGATATCTAAAGCAATCTTTCACTTTCCTCCTAGTGAAGGGATTTAAGCTTTTACTGTTTTCTCAAAGCACTGAACATCTGAGACTCATTCATCAATTAACACTGCATGTGTGCTCCACACTCTCCTGATACAATGCTTCGACTAAACTAAAAACAAGTACAAAAGCCTCAGCTCTGTGTGCAGGAATACAGCAGGTCACAGGTTAACACTTAAACCAGCAGCCTTTTATGAAATATTACCCTCCTACCTCCAACTCCATTCTCTCTCTCTCTCTGCCTCTCTTTATCTCTCATCTCTCCTTCGCTGAATGTTTCTTCTGGCACTCAGCTCCCCTATCTGTGTGCATCAACAAACACAAGAGAAGGAAACAGCAACTGTATTAACAGATGGCCAGAGTCAATAAAACACACACAAATCAAGTTTTGGACACATCTGTTGTGCGTAGAGTCCAACTAATCTTTCTGTGTGGCTCAACGGGAGTGATGGAATCACAGCAGCTCGGCTAGATTAGGGGACAGGGCAGATCACCCAGGGGACGGCAGGCAGCTTTGTAATGGATCGTAACATAAAGATAAAGACTGATAGAGGCCAGAGGGGACATGTTTTTAGTCAGATTACGTTAGTAGCAGGAAGAAGAGCTAGAAATAAATAGAAAAAATGGGACAACCAACTCACTGATCATACATTAGTCAGTGGCGTTGTTGTAGATACTTACATACAGAAGAAACAGTGATTACAAAAAAAGGAAAAACATAAGAAATGGGGCAAGGGTGGAGGTAAGAAGGAGAGTGAAATGGAAAAGTACACCCAGAGAAAATTATTTTAATTTTAAGACATTATGAAAATCAATGAGTTTTGTTTTTTATACTATTCCAAAGAGTAGGGCTTAGATTAATTACTAATGAATTCATATTTTATTAACTATAGTTATGGATTTGTGTTGTATACATAGTATAAACATCCTCAGGTCTTGATTATTTTTCGAGAAATCTAATCAGTTAATGTGTCCTCTTAATGGTAGCTACAGCCATGGCGGCCACTGTTGCTCTTCCATCACTGGAAAGTCAAACATTGTTTTAAAATAAGCTATATTAAGAAGGCCAGCATTTCTGTGACTGTGAGACAGTGACAGTGCATCGTGGGCCTGCTGCTGCTGCCAGTGATTAGAGGAAAGGTTAATGCTGTGCAGTGTTAATCCTCCATTTGTCTGAAAACATATCAAACAAAAATGTACAGCAAAAACTGAATACCAGCTGATCCAGCTGAAAAATAATGAATGCTGGAAAAAAAAGCACCAAACTTCAAACAGATGTAATCAGATGGGGTCGATAAGCATTCAGGCTCGGTTAATTCCCAACAAATTATCTAATCCAGATGTTGCACTCTTAGTGTAAACACAGTGCCCTGCAGAATCATAAAACAAATAAGCATGAAAAAGGTTTAAAGTTTCAAACAGAGTCTAACCCCGGACGGAGACCTTCCCACCGAAAAAAAAAAGACAAGAAAAATCCACACCACACACTCCCCTTTTGCTGCCTTCTTGAAACAGGAAAATGTAAATATGGTAATATTTAGCACGTGTTTTAAAACAGATCATTTTTCTCGAGCAGGCAGAAGGAGAGAGAGAGAAAGAGAGAGAGAGAGGGGCAGACAAGGAGTTAAAAAAAAGGAAAAAAATCAGCCCACACACGATTGAAGGCCTCCCCAGATATGTGTGTGTTCCCATCTGTGCGATGTGGACAGGCTGTGGCTTCCTCTGTTTGCACACAGTTCAACCAAGAGCTCTGGCCAGTGCTGATGGCCTCGACGCACTCCAAAACACCAAACTGGATCTGTCACACTGTGAGTCTAGAGAGTCAACAACAACTTAACAATAGGAAAACACCACTCCAATGGGTCATATCATCCATCTGTACACTGCAGCCATTTTTCATGGAGGGAAAAGAGGAGGTGGAAGATAAGGGGGTAGGGGGTGAGATGGGGAGTGAGAGCAGAGGGAGGAGCAGAAATGGAAACATGCTGGACATATGGATGTGTTTAAGGACCACCAGGGAAGGGAAACTTGTGCATTTTCGCATAAACCCTGATAAACTCCAAATATGTAATTACACGGGGTTTAGGGCTTGTCTGTTGCTGATTCATTCAGGAATTTCTGGTTACGTCTCTCTGAGAGTTCGGGTGTAACAGGGCTCTTTATCGTTCTCAAGTGGCGGATCTGCTCAGCTTTAGTGCGGCCAAACCTTCCACACACACTCAGCCCTGGACCTGCTCAGTGTGAGAGTGCCATTGTCCCCCTACCTATTTAACAAGGCGGTGTGTGAAAGAAGAGAGCAGTCAAAAGAAATACCTCCAACTTCATAAAAAAGGAAAGGAGTGGAACCCTTGTAAAATACCTGTAGCACGTTTAAAGATTTCATCACGTCGAAATATTTATAGTTCTTTGATTCCTTGTCAGTGTTTGTAGCCAATTTGTTGTGCTCCAATAAATAGACTGGACTATTTATCAGCAGACCACATGGCAGCCATTTATAGCACCTAACAAGAGGCAGATGTGTTTTGTATACGTTTTCACATGCAGGTTTGACACGCTGACAGAACGAGACAGATAGCTGAGATGTACAACCTCTGTCCTGACTGCAGTTTTGGCTGTAAACATCAGCCCTGATTAGACCATGGAAAACACAAACATGCATCCCTGAGCCTTATTTGTCTTCCTATGACAATGGTCTTTGATTCATGCACAGGTTCTGTCAGTGACTGCAAGCAAGACATGCACAAGACAAGCGAGTGTGCACCTTTTCTGCTCTATGAGGTCCATATATTGGCCCAAATGATGTCTATTCCTGACTGTAAACACAAACTGTGCCTTATGTGTGTACTTTTGAAATTGTCTATTTCTTTGTACGTCCCTGTGTTGTGCATGTTATGTGTGTATATGTGTGTGTGTGTGTGTGTGTGTGTGTGTGTCTGAGTGTTGCCAATTACCCCAGCTATAAATACAAGATCCCCATCCGTCACTGAGTTTCTGGGTGGCTGCAGCGCCGCATAATTGGTTTCAGATGATCACCCAGATCTTTCTCTTGCTGCTGCAGCGCCATCACACTGGCTGTGTGAGAGAAAGCTGCAGGGAGAGTGAGGTAGAGAGAGAGGGGGGGAAAAGATGACTGACAGGAGTGAATAAATACAGAGCGGGCAGGGGAATAAACAAACATAAACTAAATGTTTCTTTTGTCCTGAAATTCTCCTTAGCCTGCGTGTGGGACGCATAGAAGCGAAACGAGCATTTAACATGTTAACTCAATAAGTGTTCATGGTTTTGTAACCGGAGTTTCCATTTTGATGTAATTGATCAAAATCAGATATGGTTTGGGAAGCAGGATATTTGGGTTGGGTGTGATATGATATATGTTGACATATTTGTTGTCTGTTATGAATGCATGTGGAAATACAAAATCAAATATTTTCTGCTTATGATAGCTTGACATTAATACAAATATATGTATAAAAAATATTTTAATGTCGGTAAAACTACTGACTGTTTTAAATTGCATTAAATAACCATTTGATAGCAATAATAATTGTTAAACAGATGATGTGATTTTGTTGTAATATATTTTCTTAATGAGGCTTGAATTCATTCATTGAGTCATTTACATCTTAATGACTTGGCTTACTATGGCAATTTTATTTTGTGGTGCAATGTTACACAAGGATTTAGTTGAACTATAGGCTTAAGTGCCGTTTCTCTATCTGGTCCCAGAGGACACTTGATCAATAGACATACTAACAATAAATTAGCAGACTAGGCCTATTGATCAACAAAGCAGAGGACAGTGTGACTCAGTGACAGCTGGTAAGTAGCCCTGCATGAAAAGGTTGGATCAGAGAGGAATTTCCAGGCAGTCAAAGCCACAAACTGTGCTTCTAAATCTAAAAGAAAAAAAAGAGGGAGTGTGGCCTTAAGAAAAAGAGAAAGTAAACATTCACTAATACAAATAAAAAATATAGCCTATTTTAATTAGCATTAAAATAAGCATGCTAAACTGTGTCAGTTTCCCCTTAATTTTAGGCATATTTACTTATTTACAATAAGTGTCCATGTATAACACACACACACACACACACACACACACACACACACATTTTCACTTAATCTCCCTCTCTGCACATGCGGCATCTGTGTTGGTCTAGGTTACCTGTTTTCATTATGGCCGTGGGAAAGCGGTTGAGAGGAGATGTCGTTTTTTTTTTTTCTCTCTCTCTATCCTCATTTGGTTCGTGTTAATGTGGAGGCGATTCACTAATTGTTACAGACATTTTTAGTCGGCGAAGCCAAGAGCCTGCGGACACACAGGAATCCACCAGCGCTATAAATCCATTAAATCCCTCTCATTAGAGCGCGAGCCTCGTTGCTGCAAGGCGGGACACAGAGCAGGGCGCGTGCTGTATCTCACGCCGGGTGTCGACCTGGCCTCGTGCGCTCCCTCAGCAACACAGTCATTACTGGCTTGCTGCGTCTCTAATTGTCTCACTTTGTTGACAATAACAACACGACGTCAGCACAACAACACACGCCACGCTCATTTCAGCACACCAGTGTAAGTCAAAGACGTTGTCTGAGAATATATCCAGTGTTAGGAGTAGTAACATGTAGTTCAGTTACTAGTTTAAATACAATTTACAGTAGTTGGGTTGTAGTTTAACTATATTTAAATCTCAGGTGAAGTTAAAAGTATATAAGTGTATATCTGAAATGTAGTGCAGTGGAAGTCTAAATTGGCATCAAGTGTCACGTAAAGTACAAGTACCTCAAATGAGTCTATAGGTACAGTAGCCTACATAAATTTACTTCCACCACTGGTCATAGAAAGTGAAGAATACTGTTCTGTACAGTTAAAAAAAACAAAAAAACAATTTAACCAACTTTGAGCCTCAAACAGGCACTGTCAAACATCCATCCAATTCTGTATCTGTATATTGCAGAATGCATGGATTAGAATTAGTGATCAGTCTATCACAGGGTTAATATCTACAGATAAAAACAAGAATTATTTTATTTCAGGATAAACACAGCATTTTTCAAGTAGTTATTAATATTAATTGAATAAATACTGCACCTATTCAACTAAAATATGCATTTGGGGGACTTATAACTGAAGGCATTTCTTTACAAGCAGCAATCTTAGCGAGGTCCAATTCAGTGGAAAGCTATTTTACAATATTATTATATTTCCTGTAATATAGTATGACACATTCTAATGTTTTATTGTTGAACTGGAAAGCAAGTGAAAGAGGAAGCTAAAATAACAAACCCCATAATTTTGCCAGAGCAAATTTATAGCAATCCAAAATATTCAACGGGATCGGTGCTCTACTTTGAATGGGAAAAGTAAGTCATTTCTAAAATACAGCGCAGCCCCAAACTTGATTTACACATAGGTCCGTAAATCATTGTGACATTTTCAACGGTGTCAGCTGAATCCCGTTTTTCACGGTGTACTCTACACTGTCTGTCAACAAGTGATATGTCTGTGTCAGGAGGGATTAAGACATCAGAGCCGTGCAAGTTGGTCTCAAGAAAGAATATTTTTATATTTACCAACCAGAGGAGATGGAGGAAGAGTGCTTACGAGAGACAGTGGGAGTTCAAGTGGAGGAGAAATACTGAGAGAGAAAGATACTGCTAAAAGATGGAGAGGTTGTGAGGAAAGTGAAAGAAGGAAGAAGAGGAGGTGAGGAAGAGGACAGCAAGCAATCATCAGGAGGACAACCAAGAGGGGAGAGGAGGGCACATTGAGGAGAGCAGGCTCTTGTGTAAATGGAGATGTACTAAACCTTTGCTAACCTGGATCGCCTAAGATAAAAATATTTATATATGCTATTGTGTGACGGAGTGCGGCACTGAGTAGAGCCTTAATTTGTTTTTCTCCAGGGTAAATTAATTCCCTCCCCATCATCAGCAGAGTGAACCCATAGTGATTACTGCCGGATCCCTCTCTGGCCTCTCCTGCAACTAGCACTTGAGAGATTTTAGTGGTCGAAGTCCACCTTACAATTATACTTCATCTGCTCCATACATTTCCATAGATTAAAGGTGAAGCAGAAACACTTGAGGGAGATGAACGCTGATCCCTCACTGCCTTGTCTCTTTCCGTTTCTTTCCCTTGTCTCATTCTCATCTTTGTTGTCAATCGTGAAAACAACTCAAAACTGCATACTCGCCAATGAAATGTGTAGTGAACAAGTGGAGACAGTCAATTGTTTACCCTTTAAATGGAGGCTGTAATATTGTGCCAAGTAGGTATTTATATGGAAAAGTGTATATCATTAGTGTATACCGGTATGTACACACACTGTATAGCACATCTTATCATACATTGAATAGATATCTAAACAGGATCAGTACATCTGTGTATGCTAACTATATGTAAAACACATAGTCAAAGGCCACACAGTGAACAATATTTGGAGCCCAGCACAGAATGACAATGATTGTCATGCTATTACAGGCAAATAGCAACACTTGGTCGGCAGTCGACAAGGCATAATCATGTGTGACTAACAGTGATGGAGAGAGCGCTACAAAGGGAAAGCGAGATGGTGGAGGTGCAGGCTCTTTGTCTCCCCTGCCATCTTCCTTATCTCTGAGTAGCCTGGAGGAGTGAACAGAACGGGAGATGATACAAAGATGGAAGCCACTCAAAGTTCAAGGGAGAGATGGCCTTTCATCTATTTCGAGACAATCATGTTAGGTTCTACATGTACATTACTGCAAACTAAATCTTTCCTTCCTATAGAAGGGAGAAAAAAACAGGAAGAAGTGATGAGATGGTGGCACAAGCAAGTCCTGCATAACTTTTCTCTTGTTGCATTGGTGTTTTCGGTTGTGGAGAAAGTAATCAAATAGCCTGTTACTGTTGTGCCTCATCTGAAGACTCATGAAAGAATCAAACTTTTCAGACTTAAAGACTTAATACTAATATTTGAATAATAATTAGTATCTGATAAGGTTTTTCCATAAAAAAAGTTCAATTACCTAGTTAGAAATTATTTACTCTGATTTTAAAAATCCAGTGCGTCCAGCTGAATCTGTTACACAGCCCCACATAGAGGGAAGTAAGTCTTGCACCCTGCATCTGTGATTCAGCAACATGGATTAGTCAGACGGCTCACCTGTCAGCAGGTCAGTCAGGAGCCAGTCAGTCCACCACACACAATGTAGTATGTCTGCTGTTCCCTCAGCATTTCCTATGTACTTCCTCAGCAGTGGTGGGCCACTGCAGCAAGAAAATTACCAGCGCTAAGCCCAATTTCCTCTCATAAGGCAAGCAAGTATACAGCCAATGTTAAGTGCTGTTTTGATACTGCGATATGCACCAGAACCAAAATTGCAACTGATGGCTAATTAACCTTAACCGTAATCAAGCCCAACCAGCAGAGTCATTGGAGAAGTTTTGTTGTCCTGTGTTATTCATTCATTCTGATGAAGGTCCTTTAGAGGCTATTTTTAATCTTGAAAATAAATAAATTCTTTTTTTCTTTTTTTTTTTTGCTCATGCCATGTCTTTTGATCTGTTCAGTCAGCCAGCTGGCTCATCAGATAATCAGTCAAGATTCAAGTTGCCCTGCCATCAAAGAGTCAGCCAGTGGACCAGGCCGGCAGGACACAGAGTTAAATACAAAAAAAAACTGTTCCTGCCACGCAGTCTGATAAAGTGCACATTACAGCCATAGAGTGGAGCAACAGCCCGTGGTTTAATGAATGTAACCTGAGCTCCCTGTTAAACAAACAAGGCAAAACCTGTGAAGAAAACCTCCACATCGCCCTTTCTTCATCTCTTATTAAAATTGCTTGGACCTGCAGTGCGAGCCAGACTCGATGGCCGCCTTCCATTTCTTTAATCTTTCAATTATAGTTACTGTTGCTTTTCTGCATATTTTCATAAGGAAACATTAGAAGTTGCTGCTAATGGAGTTTGCCCTTTGTGAGAATGTGGATGAATGACCTAACTCATTCATTATGACACCAATACAGAAGGAAAAGACTGTCTGATATAAAGATTACAGATAAATGATATGCATTGTTTTATTTAATCATGTCTGCCTTGCTACCTTTTAACTCTTCTTTTTTTCTTCTCCTGCCCCCTTCTCCTGGGCCATTAGAAACGGTTCAACCTGTTTTTCAACAGTGTTTATAGGCCTACTGTAGCATAGTTTCAACAGCTTTTCCTGGCTACACTAGCTGTCTTTAAACTACATTGTGAAACATTTGAATTACAGCTTCGGTATCACAGTTAAAACTGTTTTTCTGCTCGAGTCATCACACAACTAAATAGAGAACGGTTGCATGCTTTTTCCCAGTCAAGCTGACAATCATCTACAAAATATTGTATCTTCACCTTCCTAATAGACCCTACAGTTGACTCTACTTGCTACCAGGAAAGGTAATATATAGAGAGGGAAAAAAAAAGGCCCCACAGACAGACAATTTTAAAAGAGAAGTGACTGTTATGTGGTTATGTGGCCTGTAATGAGTAAAAGCAGGACTCACCATGTCCTTCTTGCCCGCCCCTGTACTGTGTGCTTTGCCCCAGCTGCCTATCAAAAACTAATATCCTCAAATTTGACACTGGTGTTGTCCTTTGAAATTAGAAAGAATCTGTGTCTAATGCAATAAGCCAAACCTGGCTGCTGTGAACTCTAACCTCCTTCCCCTGATCTCCATCTCCCCCTCCTCGTCTTTCTTTATCCACCATCCTCTCTGTTCCACAGAAATTCCCTGTCCAGTCTGCGCTGTTGAGAGCAAGAGGGGCACCCAGAATTTAGAGATCTACAAACCCCTTTTCATCCCTTCTATTTCTCGCTACACAAATCCCCTTTACCATGCCTCCATGTTTCTCTTTCTGTCCCCTTCCTCTATTCACCCCCCTCCTCCCCTCCTGTTTCGATTCTCCAGTCTTTTTTAAATACAGTAACAGAATCTTAAGGAAAGCTGATATAATCTTTTCTAAACTATAAAAGTCAGTCACCCAGAGAAACATCTGCATGGTCAAATTTAAAACAAACTATCAGGGAGTCTGGTGTCCCCATAAAGAGGGAGCAGAGCAGGAGGAGAGGTGGGGCGAGAAGAGAGAGGGGTGAACGGTGGAAAATAGAGGTGCAGGGCAAGAGAGAGGGAATTATTTTTTTTTTTTTAGGAGGGAGTCTTACTGCTTTCTACTTGGCCTTAAACACAAACCTCCCTCAGGCCATTTGGATGCTTGCAGGGTAAAGATAACTCACGAACAGCGCTACCAGTCAGTTATTTTATAGCCGTTTGAATTATAAAGCGATTGTCACTGTTTTACTGTTTGCTGACATTTGAAACAGCCAAATATGTGAAAGTTTTCATGGTTGAAATCTTAACAGGCTGACATCAGTGAAACATTTAGATTTGGCTGTGTAGTTGCCAGTGGTGAAAGAAGTAAAATTGATGGACTTAAACCTTTACTTTAGTAGAAGTACAGCTAATTACTAGTTCATTTGAACAACTTTATAAACTGTTGGCATTAAACAGTGCATTAAATTGAATTATTATTATATAATTATAGTTGCCAAATAAATGCAGTGGACACAAACGTATAACTATTAAGCAGTATGTATAATGTACAAGTTTTATCTTTTTATATCACTTAACATTATTTGAAGGTGGGTGCATTTGTATGTGCACTAGACTCATAGTCATGTACAATACGAGATTTGGGTGGTATATATTATATTATTCATGCTCCAAATAATCTGAATTGACCATACAACTATAAAAAAAAAAAAAAAGGAATCAGAATGGACATATTGTTATTCATCTCAGGGCCTCGAATGTAAACGGACCTCTACAGAAGGCATTATCCTGGAGTGAGTATAGCTAAACAATCCAACACACTTCAGTCCAATTCCCATGGGTTTTAGGTTAGAATGCCACTGAAGTACATGCTGAACAGAGGGGCACAGTGCCTGCTCTACTCTGCCCTGTCTGTTTTGAGCTGAGTGTTGGATTGGTTTAATTGATTTAATGGGAGAGCATGGAGTCATAGTGGGAGATGGGAAACACTGGATGCTTTAGGGAAGTCAAGTGTGTTGCACTACCTCAGTTCAATCTTAGACAGCCCGTGTCAGCTGGCAGAAACAGATGATAGTGATGATACATGAAGGTAAATACAAGCAAGTACACAAGAACATGAATTTCTCTCACACATATGAGCACACACAAATTCATGCACACTTGTTCCCTCCCTGGAACACCATGCTCCCTGCTAATGGTTTGAATAACACCCAGAGTGGTGTGATAAAGCCTCGGCGAAATGTGCACGTCTGCGTGTGTATCCACACACAGTGTGAGCAACACAGTGGCAGCAGTCTGTGCTAATGCCACTGTGAATGGTGTGTCTAATTACTTGGCCTAGAGATAGCTTTTAGCTAAATCACCCTGCCTTCTGAAGAGCCTGTATCAACAGTGACAAGGGACTGGACAATTACATTAGCCCTCTCCCCATCCACGGGGTCCAGCACTAACAATCAGTGTGATTTGCAGCCGCTTCATTGTTGTCATCCTTCTCTCCATGACAATGATGTTTTCCCCGCTAGAGAGACAGAGAAAAAAGGAAAGAGAGTCGGAGAGAGAGAGGAGACAAAAATAAGAGAGAGATTGCAAAACGAGAAAAAAGGCAAAGAGAAAATGTGAAAAAGAAGACGAGTATGAGAAGAGAGAGAAATAGAGAGGGAGAGAGTTGTTGGTAGAGAGCCTACTTATGTTACAGTAATGTTTTTCCCTGCTAACGTGTTGGCTGCGGCGGAGAGCCAGGTAAACCTGGGTGACAGCAGCAAGTGGAGTGAGCTGGTGACTTTAATTGATACTGGAGAGGGGTCTTCTGGCAGTATTGCTTAACAGCCCACAGTG
Source organism: Pampus argenteus (assembly GCA_036937835.1). Taxonomy (NCBI): domain Eukaryota; kingdom Metazoa; phylum Chordata; class Actinopteri; order Scombriformes; family Stromateidae; genus Pampus; species Pampus argenteus. The sequence goes on from CM072870.1 coordinate 11,969,086, forward strand.
CCAAACACACACACACTCACCCGAAACCAGTAGCCACCCACATAATGCACATACAAGCCAAAGCTCCAAATCACATTAGAGCCAAATGCAGAAATGTCATTCTCCTCTACTTAAATGCACTTACATTTGCCAACTATAATGTAAGTAAATGCAGACTAAGGCTCCCATAGTGGCCCTTTACCTCAGATGGCTGCGCATTCCTCGTTTTCATTTTCCATTTTTCTCACTGCCAGTCTTTCTCACTTTTCACGCGACTTCAGGGTGCATATAAACACACAAAATAAAGTGAATGTGATAGTCACTGGGAACTTCATAGTGTTGGAAAAAAGGAGGTCTGATGGAGCACATGAAGACACAAACTTAGAGGAAGATGACCTATGAATTCATAGCCATCTCAAAATTACCAGGGGCTGTGAAGACAGAGTTGTGAGCAAATGCCACAATTCCCCAGAGAGACACTAAACTAAAAAACACATGAAAGAGAAGCAGCAGTTATCGTTAGTCAAACAGAAGCTGAAAGACTTTCAGCGAAGATAAATGACCGATAAACATGAACACAGGTGCTGAATTAAACTGTAATGAGTACTAGAACTGAACTGCTTGTTTTCTTGTTGCAGTCAGTAATCCATACTTCCTTATCAGAGAGTTATATAATACATACATCATGTGGAGGAACCTAGAGACACTGTGGATTTAATGTGAGCGATGTCATAATGATCTCATGCCAATAAAATGTCTTGAATAAAACTGAAAACCAATTGTGAAGGACCGACAGAGGAACAAGAAGAAGCCTGAGTGGGATATGGACACTATGGGGAGCAGAGTGGTGCCAAGTGGGGTTGGAACACTCGACAGCAGCCGGTCCTACACTATTACCCTCCAAGCTCCCCCACCTCTACCCTCTCCAAACCCCACAACCACCGTGTCCCCCTTGTTCTGGTGGGGTCACACCACCAGTCGCACTACAACCAACACTGGCTCTTACTGAGGGAATGGAGAGAGAGACAGAGCGAGAGGGGATGGTGGTGTGCTCTTCACATGGAGGGCTTTGCAATCACTGTGCATATTTTATGGTTGCATAGTGTCATTGTGGCAGACTTGTGGGTGTCTAATGCTAATGGGTTCATGCTTTAATTGAAAAGAATTGACCTACAATGCATGATGTTGTGTTGCATGTCTTGCATTGCATTTACTTTTCCTCTTTTTTTAGAAGACAATTGGTGAACTGTAGACAATGTAACAGTGCCAGCAAAGACAAAATGGAATTTGTTGCAGGGAAAACATTGCAAACGGCATCTTTAATATCTCCTTAAAAATTCAACATTTATATGGGGACAAAACCATTGTAGAAGAGGTAGAAATAGCAGTTTTGCTGCCAGAAGTAGACCAGAATGCAATGCACACCCGGTACACATTTTATTGAGAGCAACATGAGTGAAATTACCAACTAAAGTAAAGGTAAAAAATAAACTGATGCAGGACAAAATTACAAGTCAAAAACAACAAAATATCAGTGAATAACACCTGGATGGCAATGGAAACAGCAAGTCATCAATATAGCTGGAATCAGTGTTGCCTTGGTTGGGGGAGGGTAAGAGGACAGGACAGAGGAGTGAAAAGTGGAGCGCTTTTGGAAGCACCTTGGATCTCCTGATGTTAAGGAGGTGCACCCAGAGGTCTGAGACAATGGTACCAGTCAACAACAGGAGCTGGCCTGCCCCTTTTTCATCTTTCCCTCTCTCACTCTCCCAGCCTCAGTGCCTCTTCTCTGCACCACACAAAGGCTTGTTGGGGGGATAGCAGGGTAGACGGTTCGAGAGAGCGGCATGGCATTTTAATGGTGGTGAAGAGAGTGAGAGAGGAGAGGAGGTGGTGGGGTTGGATGAGGATAGAAGTAGAGAGGGACCCTCTGCCCCCCCTTTTATTTAATCACACACACACACACACACACACACACACACACACAGATACATGCACATAGTATAGCAGCATCATTGTAGGGGCTTTTTATCTGAATGATTGCCCTCAATTAGATCCCTGATCAGAGTAGGTGAGAATAGACAGCTATCTGGAGAGGGGAGGGTTGGGGGTGTTGAAAACGGCAAAGGCAAAAAGAGATGGATGGGAAGTCAGGCAGGAGGAGGAGTTTGCTGAGGGAGGAGGAAAAGAAGAACAGCAGGAGCAGAGGAAACGAGAGATCACAATAATGTTTCAAGATATACACGTAAACGTAAACAAATAACTCACAAATACTGATATTTCACAACCAAATTGTCTATTTTTTAAAAGATTCTTGGGAGTTTCACAGTACGGATACACCAGAAAGACTTCTGTAGTTAAATTCTGAATACGTAGTTGAAAAACGTGCCTCTTTTCCAGTTTGGTGAACTGATGATCCTTTAATTCTGAGAGTGAATTAAAAGGTGTGAATTTACAATGTTTACAATATTCAACATAACTACAAAAAATGCATCAGTTTAGTAATAGTAATTTGGATGGTCTGTTCCTTTAAATCAGTGTTAAACTCAATCTTACTGTGTTTTTGCATTACAATTCATCATAGACTGAGATTTCAGTAGGTGAGATGGCCGACTGTATGAGGGCTATTTTCATCAGTGTGCAGGCCGACAATAGAAGCACATTAACACACACACACGCACACACACACACACAGGATACAGATCATCCAGTCGTACGTTCCCACTGCTCCCACTGAAGCCCAGTGTTTACTCTGTTTTGTTTTTAATCACAGCAAGCCTAAACTCTAGATGTAATTTTCCACTCTGCATACACCTAAACACAAACACAGACACATAGAAAGATACACACACAGACACACAGACACACACACACACATACAGTACGGTACACTCAGCTCTAAAATTACCCCTCAATTAGAGATAATAACATGACCACTTCCTGACCAATCACCTGCAGCATTGCTGTGACTCACACAGTGTCGCTCCACTCACACTCTCACACACACACACTCAAACGAGGTCAGATGGTTTATAAAGTTAGTGGTCGCTGTAGAAATCGTTGGTTATTTTGGCTGACCGCCGTGCTTTTGTTATTTTCTCGGTATCAGGCAGGTGGAGCAAAACCTTTCCCTCATTTTATGGAGATAAATGTTAGCTTTCTGTGGTTTCCTGTATGTGCTGACTGTTGTCAAGACACTCACATAACACACATGCACACATATATACAATATAGATGCATTTCTTGGCAAAACTGAAATAACTTCCTATCTCCTTGTCTCTCTCATGGATGAGTGAGAAAATACAGTCTATTCCCACTACAGCGGTCATTACATACACTTAAGTCCTTCTTTTTCCTCCTGTCTGCCTTAACCTACGTTCTTCATTGCAGCTGAGGTGGGTTTTTTCCCCGTAGACACAGACATCAGAATTTCTATAGTTAACACAGAAGAACCTCAAACCACTGAATATAGAGGCTGTTACCTGGCAGACATGGATTGATATTTAATAACCGACCTTATTCCCATGGCAGTAATTTTCAACTTAAGTCACACTCAGGCTCAGAAACCTGACCCAAAAGTACGAACCAGCATTGCAGCTGAAAATGTTACATAGACTATACCTGTTAATACATGATCCAGCATTGCTGGATATACTAAAGCATGTTTTCTATTGTAACAATTCAATATTTTCAGTTTTAAATATTGAATGCTTTAAATGATTTAGGTTACTATATTTAACATTCACGTCAATATCTCAGGTCAACACATTTCTGAAGAATACGCAAAATGAAAGCTGTTATAGTATTCTACTAGTCTGGGTAAAAATCAGAGAGCATGCAACAAAACAAGCAACATTTAGCAACATGGAATCACAAACTCTATCAAACAACATGAATGTGGTATTTTGAATGGACAATTATACTGAAAATTAAAATTTTGTGGGAATGAAGTCTGTAGAGGCTTTTTGTATTCCAAGAATCATATGTCCATATTCAGTCACTATACACATATTTTGCAGAAAGGCCACTAGACATTGAACATAATCCAGGGCTTCTCAGAATTGTCCTTTTTTGAGGTATTTTTATCAGGCGATGGGGATGTATTTTCTTTAGAGCCATCTTGTCTTGGACATGTGGTGCATCAGGAAAAGTTAAACTCGAGGCCACAGTGGCCTAGAAGTCAAACAATAGCAATACATGAGTCGTTTCCCTTGATACAGCACAGGTATGAAATGTCATAATATGATGAAACTTTAGTCTGCCAGTGCGATCACAGAAGATTATTATCTCTATATTCTACACGTACCACACATCAAACGTGTAAACCAAGAGAAGTACATCCAAGACTATAATGCACACACACAATACACTAGAAACTAAACATATGTAAATGCCTGCTGGGTCACACAATATTGAGACAAATCCTGAGAGAGCTTTCCCCCTTGTGTTCTTAGGATCATATAGTGCCCTCATACAAAACATTAGCGGATTGACACTATCACACCAGCTATCCGGCAGAGCCCCTTTCACACATAATTACAGGCTCTCATTTCCCCCACCCAGGGAACAGGTGCAGGGGAGAGGGAGAATAGTTCAGGCCCACTGTCTGCTTGGGCTTAGGACCTTTTCCTGGCTCTGAGAGGCCTGTATTGACAGAGACAGAGGGGGAACGCCAGCACCAATAAATCATTGCAAACATGTAACTGCCACTGCACAGCATTCCACTAAAGAACGGGAGGCCAAACGACTACAAGTTCCTTTCTCTTTCTGTTTCTGTTGTTTTAAGGCTTGCACACTTTTCCTACACACACACACACACGCACACACACACACACCAGTTTTTTGCCTGCGCCTCTCTCTCTCTCTCTCTCTCTTTCCTTTTCTCTCCATTATTCTGTCGCTCTCTGCTCCCACAAGCAGCTAATAGCATATTTGAAGAAGAATGTTCCCGGAGTTTCCTGTGAATTCTACCATTAGTTATCCGAATGACCTCTCTGTTCTTCCCCTTTCCCTTCTGTGTCACTAACACAACGCTGCTGTGGAGCAATGGCTGCCTGGGGAAGGGGGGAGGTGAATAGGAACCAGAGGTGAACTGAGTGTGTCTATGTGTATGTGTGTATTAGAAAGTCTGTCTATGTACAGCATATACATGAATCTGTGTTTTTTGTGTTTGTCTGAATGTCTTTATTATTGCATGACTGCATGCACGTGTATATGATTGAACTTGTGCATATGAGCAATAGAGTTTAAACATCTGTGTGTGTGTGTTTGTATATGTGTCTGTGTGTGTGTGTGAGGTGGAAGCTCCTCCACTCAGTGGGGTACAGAGGTAGGGCCCCAGTACTTACCCCCTGACACTGAGCTGTTAACTGGGGAAAGTAGAAGAGGAGATGTGCAGGGTAGAGTGGGTGGAGGGTGTGTGCTTGTGTGTATGTGTGTGAGTGTGTGTGTATCATGGCGAGTGTAGGAGTAGATGTGCGGAAGCGGGTGTGGGGGGGGTGTGTAACCCAGTGAGAGAAAGAAAGTTTGTGTCACCACCACCATGATAGCTGAAATTACTTGTTTATGTTCCTTTTCAGCAGTAATAACCAGAGCAATTATTTGCTTTCACAGTGCAGTTACTACTTTGGCTGCGTGTCCACATAAGATTTATTTGGATTGATTAGACAACAAGACAGAGAAAAAGGGACCGTTATGCTGTGCAGTTACGACAATTACATATACATAAACATCATTGTCTGGGATAAGTTGGCCTTTGCTGTGGGGAGCGTGCAATTAGCTTTGGGGGATAGAAAGTCGTATTTAACTCCAGATGATGCAACATTTGCTGGATCTGGATATAGATTTGGGTAATCTGAAACCAATTATTTAAGGAGATTCAGAGAGATTGAGAGTTAGCTTTATAGCAGATGTTTTTGTAACTCGTGATTGACTCTGGATAGGATTATTATTAGCAGCTCCACTCAGGTTTTTCCAGCGTAATCCTCCGTGGAACAGGTAATTGGCAGACCTTGTTCCGTTATACCAAAACATTTATGTTAAAATCATCGGTTCATTGGTTTCACTGCATATCTTTCCACTGCGTAAAGGTGTATAAACCATGTTTATACATTATGGGATAGTAAACTGATATAAATAAAGATTTTTCAAGACACTACACTTATATATTGTACACCAGAACCAGTGAACACCTAAACTGGATCTTTACCTATCCATACACTCCTCCTGTCCTCCATCGCAACACCCCGAGCCTCTGCAACCTCCCCCCACATCAAAGGCCATCAATCTCCCACAGTACAGGGGGAAAGGCAAATATTTAGAGAAGGGCTGAGCCCCCATAAATCTGTAGTAGGAGAGAGAGAGAGAACATGATACCCGCACTACTCCTCCAAACCTACACCCCCACCACTACGCCTCAGTCCCTCAGCAGTCCTATGTCTTGATGGCTGGAGGAAGCCCTGGGAGGCCACAGGAACCAGAGAGGAAGAGAGAACAAGGTCTGTGGCAACACCATCAAGGAAGAGGACAGACCCTGTTGTGGAGATTAAGAAACAATAAAGAGAGAGACATAGCACCGTCCCACACTCTTATGCCCAGATGGAAAGCTTGCACGCACACAAACACAGCATGGACACAGTGATGGGATTCCTCTTCTTGGCCTTTGATTTACTACAACACTCTGTTCCACTCGAGTGAGACTCTAGAATATTAGCAAGTATTTATGTCCTTTTTCATTTGAAAACAATATGGCTTTCACTAATAAAGAAAGGAACGCTGCACTGACAGGTCAGGGTTGGGAGGTCACCGGGAGAATAAATTGGGGGCAGATGAGATCCTGAACAAAGCAAAGCTAGCTCCTACAAAAACTGCCCGGGTGAGAATGGAGGCTGTTGCCTGTGAACAGCTTGAAGGGAGGCTGTGCATGCAGAGAACCACAGCTATTTAGTCTTCCCTTTAAAAGATTAGATTTTCATGTTGAAATCCAGCACAAAGCTGAATGTTTCTTTTAGAGAATCAGATAACAGAAAACAAGGTGAAGCATTTGAAGCACTTATCTCTTTTCTAAATGCCTTTGATACAACTAGTGCACTGCCAAAACATGCCTGTTGGGAATGGGACGATTGCTTGGCCTCAGGTATTACAGATACGGGTCCTCAGCGAACACCTGCCAAGTGTGAATTTGATCAGATGAACAATTGTTGAGAAAATCGAAGGACATACAGACAGACAGAGACCCGTTTTAGTTTAGAGGTTTGTTGCAAAATGCTGATCTGAATTCAATTTATGCTATAAAACTGTAAGGAAATCTGATTTAGAAATACAGATGCACAGAGCATATGCACACCAATAAATCAACCCATACAAATTATTACATACAGTTACACGGCACCTAATGTGTTTTACTTCATCAAAAGAGCAAAAGGACACACGTGCGCACACACACGCACATATACACATACAGACACACACTGAAAAACACACGTACACAAAAAAGTGTCCCCTGCAGTCAGCTGTCAGAGCAGTACGAGGGATTTAAGGAGATTTGCGGTTTTCTGGATGCCCTCACTGACTAAGAGAGAGTCCCAGGGGTGAAGGGCATTGATCCCTGGGCAGTGAGTGTGCCCTGCTCCCCTGACAGACTAATTGATTGACTTTTCAGCCCCAGTGGGAGCCAGCACAGGCAGATAGAGACACAGAAATACCCTAATACCATTGTGCCTGATATACATACACATATGTGATAAAGCAGATGTTTAAGCACGCATGCATAAGTATAACCACATTCTAACACATACAAGATACAGTATATGTATGCACCACACACACCCACTAACACCTTTACCAACACCGCTGCCATATTCATGAGCGTGATCTGCACTGAGCTGCATTAACATGGCCCAGTTCTTGCCTTTGTTCTGCCCTTTGTTGGCTTTGCTGCCTGCTGCTGCCTCCTTCAAATGTCAAGTCTCCGTAGACTCTGTATTTTGAGCATCAATGTCAATAATTAGACATACAACATTTATGGAAGCCTCTAACTCCCTTTGCACAAGGCATATTTTTTGTCTGTGCTTTGTTTCTCCTTCTCCTTAGCACATCTCTGAAGACAATTTTACATCCAAATAATTGGGTTGGGTTGGGTTTTTTCAGTCACTGCTCATATTTGTTATTTGAAAGCATTTTTCCCCCATTCCTTCCGTCTTCTTCTTTTCCTTTGATCATCAGCTCCCTCCTCTGTCTTGTCTTGTCTACTTCCTTTTCCTTCCTCCATAACCTGTCCCCTTCCGTCTTTTCACTGGTTGTGATTAAACTAGTTTTGACTTCTACAACACAACAGTTTCTTTTTTTTTTAAAGAGACAAAAAACCTCAATTTGAAATCCAAACTGTTTGACATATTGACATAAATCATCTCAAAACTGAAGCATTTATTTGACACCTAATTCATATTCTAAAGAGATCAAGTCTGGTCAAGTCATCTGTCTATTCATGACTTCCGAGTCTGCTCTGGTGGTCGAGTCTGGCTCATGACTAAGCTCTGTCATCACTTTTTGCTTTTCTTTCCTATTTGTCCATCAGAGACCCACACTACATGTGCCTGGGGGAGGATAAGGGTTTGGGATGCGCTGGGAATGGGCACCTAATTGCTTCTTACTGATCCAAATAGCACATCAGAGGCAACAGCACTTCAGTGGACCTCCAACGAGATCTGCTGGTTTGGGCCTGTTCATTACCCTGCTGACCCCCCAGCTCGACCCCTCATACGCACACATATTACGCGCACACCTCCACCCCTTCACCTACCCCAGCTTATTGTCTCGGGGTTTAATTGGAGCGATGTTCTCTATTGTGAGCGGGCTCAATGGCAGTGGAGGACTCCATTGTGGGGCTGAATGAGGGCAGGAGTGTTCATTAGGTGAGTCTCTGAATAAAGCCTTCTGGAGGTACGGTACTGAGAGCTGGGAGCCACCAGGGACCTCCGGGGTGAGTGAAACTGCATGTACTCCTCTCCTCTCCTCTCCTCTCCTCTCCTCTCCTCTCCTCTCCTCTCCTCTCCTCTCCTCTCCTCTCCTCTCCTCTCCTCTCCTCTCCTCTCCTCTCCTCTCCTCTCCTCTCTTTTCCTTTCCTTTCCACAACAGCCTGACACTTGGCCCTGAAAGGCATCGGCTGCGTTTGTTGGAAGAACAGGCTTTGTCTGTGGCAGGAGGATGAATCATAGGAAAGAAGAGAGACAGCGATCAAAGACAGACTACAGAAAGCGCAAGGACCACCTCCTCTGATGGAGGGAGAAAGGGAAACCGATGAGCCTTGAAAGAAGTTTCATCATTTCTCAGTCTGCATTTGGACCTTGGCCCTCACTGGTGGTCCATACCAAAATACTTAATGTAACACTACTGTAAAAGTGATACTTCACTGATCCCTGTTGGGAATATTCTTTACAGGCCAGGGTGCTGGTTCAGCAGCAGAGCAACACCTCTGGGGTTGATATGGGTTCTTCCTCCTAGACACTTTGTCAAGGACGACGCTTGTCAACACACTGTAATCTCTGACCACTAGGCCATCCTGCAAATATTGCAAATGCTATATAAGCAAGCAATTTGTGCAAAAGCTAAGTTTCTGGAGAAAAAAAAAAACTAAAAAAAAACTTGGCCATGATTTAAATGACTGGTGGTAGAAAAGTTTTATTCCAAAAAATTGATATGCTTGCAAAATGAAGACTCATCACAGTAGCCTATAAATATAAAAACTGAAGGGAAAGAAACAGGTGGGCATTTCCACATGTCTTACTGCTGGGATTGGTAACATCCACACTAGCCTGGCACACAGCCAGGAAGGCTGCTGATGCAGAGACAGCAGTACATTGCAGATTACAGGGATTTACCACTCAACTAAAAGAAACATATCCGTTTTCCTTTTGGGAGTGCTAGTGTTGGAAGTTAAATTAAACTTATTTAAAATCTACTTAAAAACTCGAATCAATTACATTTCAACCGGCCTTAAAATGTTCAATTTGCGATAGAAAGGTACACACCATTTACTTTCAGCATGGCCATGAAGTTCAGAGGAAAACCTTTTAATGTAGAAATCCAATGCCAACATTTGCTATGACTGTTACTTTTCTCATTCCAGGCTCCGGCACTGAAACATTTAAGCTGCCACAGAGCTGACAGCTTCTGGCAGACCACCGTCAGCCAGTCTTCAAGCTTTTGCCAGCGGCTGAGTGCTCTGCTGTGAGCGTGGCGTGCAGTCGGACGGCGTCTGTGTGACATACTTGACTTCACACTGACCAGAGCCCCTTCACACACTCCCTGCCCAGCCGCTGATGTCATCATCTCCTCTGCCACACATGCATACACACAAACGCATGCATGAAACGTCTCTGCTCCTTCACTCTCCCTTAGCCACTACCTTCCGCTGTTTACATTTCTCTTACTGCCCAAAAAACAATACCAGACATCTTGTTCGCCACATTGAATACACACACGCACGTATAAACACAGGCCCAACCTCACGCTTAATGTTAATCTGACATCATCAGAGAGGTGTGTAGGGTTACACAGGCTTATGTGTACGCACAGAGCCAAGTCTTGGAACTGTGTTATTGCTGCCGCACACAAATACATATTACTGCTCCTTAACAAGGCTGCGTTCAGGTTTCTGAAACAGGATGATTCATCTGTCTTTAAGCTTCACTCTGCAGCTCCCTGACTTCAAACAGACTCGCTTTCCTCTACTCTCCTTCTCTGACAGTATTTATTTTTCTGTCTGAGCAGCTTGCATAAAGCTCTGCATGGACAGTGTAGTGTCTGCCTTCTACCTGAGTTGTCACGGCTATAACTACACACTCCAGTCGCGGAAACACAAACTCAGATTCAAATGCGTGCACACAATGAAGGTGTGAATGCAAATTAATTCAAAGCAGCATATTGACATGCACATTTGCCGCCCACAGTGCTTTGGCCTATATGTGGTCACATATAGTGATGTTTGTGATATTCATTTAAACAAGCAATGGCAAACTTCATCCACAATGAAAGGGCCTATGGAAGTGTGTCTGCATTCTGAGTCCCCAGTGATGGTCTCCTGTCCCTTCCTGTTTAGCCTGGGCGTCTGCCACACATAAACACTCTGGGGCCTCCTGTGCTCCAAGATATGTGGCTATAAGGGGTGGCGGGACAAGAGTCATGGTTTCAATCCCCCTGAAAACATCAGAAAAGGTCAGCAGACAGTGTGGGGCATTGTAGAGGGATGCTCCTTAACCTAAACTCACACCAAAATTAACCTTACATTTTCCTCTGCACTTTAAGATCATATTGAACTTCCTTGTAAACAAATAAAGTTACAGTGTGTTTATGTGTTTCCTATCAAAATGCATTGTGTGCATCCAAGTGAGAGAGAGATAGATAGAGAGAGAGAGATAGATAGAGATAGATGGAGATATAGAGAGACAGAGATAGAGAAATATAGAGATAGAGAGATAGAGACCATAGATTAGCACAGACTGTGGATTAACAGGAAGGATGACTTCCATGTCCTGACTTCTGCTCTGATCACAGGGACGGATTTGGTCACAGATAATGACTTTAATAGCACAAACCCAGTGTCACCGCACCCAACTCTCTCTCATCTCTGACGTGGAGGGGAACCAATATGACACCATCTGCAGGGACCACAGAGAGACCACACACTAGGAGCCCAACCATTCATCAGTGTGAACATCTAGTTATGGTCTGAGAATGATAAAATATCACAATAAAAATCCCACGCTTGGTACATGCACAAAAATGGAAGGGTTTAATAAATATATTGTTTTGCATCCTGCTCTTTTTATCCAGCCACAAAAAAAAAGTACATCACTGGTTTTCTCTTTCTGAATGATCAAATTTTAACTGTCAAAAAGAATCCAAAAATAAGGGCTGCCATGGACACTCTGGTGCAGCCACAGAGATTAAATGATGCATAACAAGAAGCTGCAATTACTGATCTCTGAGTATGGCAGTCGTGCTGAAAGGAACAGAGGCTGTGGCATGTGTGTATGTGTGAACTTCATGCACATATGCTTTCATGCCAGCATGCTTACATGTGTACGTGCTTGAATTACAACTGAGGGGACTTGGCAACACTTGTCCCCTGTAGCGGCGTGAGAATGTTTCACAGGCTGTTGTGTAAAATTCTCCAGTTTGTTTGTTTGCTCTGCCTTGGTACCATAAAAACTCAGAACCAGGTCATTGGCATTGCCCTGGTTAGGCTGCAACTCCAGAGAGATGAAACAGAATAAGTCTGGGGAGCAAATGTTTCCCCATGTTACCTCACCGCAGAGGGGCACTGATTAGGGCAGCCATGGGGACTCTGACGTGTGAACGACTGGTTGTGGTGCGACTGGAGCTATGAGGAGAGTCATAAAGAGCCCAGGCATCGGTCTGCTGTATGACAAGACAGCTTCATTTCTCCTCATCCTCCACCTCCTTGTGTAAAACTGTATCCTGACTTCAACTACATCACACAGCAGCCATACAAGAAGTGGGGCGGACCTCCAAATCACTGTGACAAAAAAAGAAGTGAAAAAGAGAGAAATGAAAAAGTCTGAGTGAGAAAGGGCGAGGGAGAGGAAAACGTAAAGGAAAGGATACTAAACACATCCCCCAGCAGTGGATATCCTGCCTGAAGGAGTGCCATCTGTGGTTGAAAGGGGGAGAAGAGAACAGAGAGAGGAGAGGAGAACTGGGTTCCGTGAGGTGGGAGTCCAGCTGGGTCCCATTAGGGCTGGACCACATGTGCCTGTTGAGGGGTGGGGGGGTGGACAGAGGGCGCAGGAGGGAGCAGAGAGGGCAGCAGGGAGGAAGTGCTGAGAGCGATGGGCCTAGACCCTGTGAAGCTTTATTAGGCCTGTCGTCTGCTCTTCGCAACGGGACCGCTCACACCCCCCTGCAACACCCGCTGCCCTACCTTACCCCCACCCTTCCATTTCCTAACCCTCTCCTGCCCTCGGGCACCGCCAGGGCAGAACAGTATAAAACTATTAGAAGGAGGGAGATGGGACTAGACCACCCAGACACACATACATACACACACACACACAAACATACCCATAATGGCTACCAGGAGGAGGCCCCGGCATGAGAGATGCAGCTGGAAAGAGAGCGGGACAATCACACACACACACACACACACATGCACCACCATACTGGAGTGACACAGAGTGGGGCACATGTGCAAGCAGTGTAACAGCGACCATTCGGTCTTTCATTCAAATGTCACACGCATGTGTGGCGGTTTATTTATTTAATTTGATGATGTGTTTTAATAATACAATTTGGTATAAACTCTGAGGGATATAGCTGTGACATTTGCATTTGTATTAATCTTTTTAAGAAAATGTGTGTGTGTGTGTGTGTGTGTGTGTGTGTGTGTGCAAGTGTGTCTGTCATAACCACCTGTGGGTCTAGAGGTAGGTGCAGATGTCTGAGACTGTCCCAGACAGACAGATATTGTTTGCATGCATACTCTGCGTGCCTTTATTTGTGTGTGTGCTTCCATTTCACAGTCCTGGCATATCTGACATGCCTGCAGGCTCATCTGCCTCCTGCCTTCCTACCACCCATCCATCCATCCATCCCTCCCTGCCTCCATCTCTCCACCCCTTCATTGCCCGACCCCCCAGGGGACTAGTGAGAAAAGCCCGGTTGGAATCTGAGCCCTTCCTGAAATGCTGACCAGCACCTTGAATGGATGTGTTGGCTTTGTTGGGAGTAATGATGGTGATCATCCTACAGGGTAGCAGACGGATAATGAGCCTTATGAAGGTCTGGTATGTCAACATTAACATACTGAGTTCAAAGTGCCCGAGTGAGAACCTGAGAAAATCTCAGGTTCGACTGTAGAGATTAGAAAACCTAATGTTGCCCCACAGTGGCTGTGTTTCAAAGTTCCTTTTATATTATCATTGCTATATATAAAGAAGAGAATTAATCACTGATGATATGGCAAATTAGAATATATTCTTAAAAATTGGTCTCAGTAAATGTTAAATTGTAGAAATATATCTAAAGGAAATACTAAAAGCTGTTAGGAAAATGCAAGATCTGCAAGAAGAATGTTACCTTTTATATCCATAAAAATCCAAAATAAAAAGGTCAAAAGGTCTGTAAAAGCCAAAAAATAAATAAATAAACAGCAGACCGTCTCTCACCTGAATATAGTTTATATTTGAAATGATTGAAGAGTTTTCATTCAGAAGTAATTATTAAACCTCGCTATCCAATCCAACATAAAGATTTACTGAGGCAACTCCTCCGCCAAGGTAACTGTAAGGTGTGTGTGTGTGTGTGTGTGTGTGTGAGAACTAGATTATACCCTGGTTCAGCAACACTGTGCCACAGCTCTGACAGGACTCTCCTCTCTTACCTCACTTCCATCAACCCCCCCTCAGGTCAGGACCCCACAGCCAAAGTTACAAGCTTTAATACTTCAGCCATTCAATCATTAAGGTCTTTTATACAGCCTGTCCCTGGACTTCTCTCGCTCGTAAAAAAAATAATATTTGTCTTTCCAACTGCACCGTGGACCACAAAGTCCTCGTGTTTTATTTTAGCCAGAGTAGTAAAACTCTGTCCTTCCCCCTGCCAACCTACTTCCACCATAAGCTGTTGTTCTTGTTCTGTAACTGTATGAGGGTGTGTGTGTGTGTGTTCGTATGTGCATGTGTGCTTCGAGCCACAGGGGGAAGCACAAAAATCCAAGGTGGAGGTCAAGGCTGCTTGAGATTTTGAGACAGGTTTTTTAAAATGTTTTTGTTTTTTTTTTCTAAAAACTAAGAGAAAAGAGGAGATCACACATTAGTCATAGTACCTAATTTTTCAGGAAAAAAAATGTTTTCCTTTTCATTCTTATACAACATTTTATCATACAGATATTTGTGTTTCTATTGTTTTTAAACCTATATGGCAAAATCCTCTCCAATCTGGAAGGAAAATGTCAGTCTAGAGCTTGACGGTCTCGTTGTGGGACAACAGGATTTACTAAATCATTTCTATATCTGGAAAACTATTATGTTTTCTTTCTCCCTGTCTGTGCTACTGTGTTGGTACACGAGTACTTTCCCGTGCAGACTGAATTCACAGTACGTCTTTTGATCAAAGTGTAGAAAAAACTGGTCTTGTCCAATTTTGAAAGGCTTTGAAAAGAGAACAAGATTTTCTTATGGCCTCCTTTTATGTTGGTCAGCTTTCTTGCAACAGTGCTCTCACAAGTTAAACCACAATGGCATACTTGTACTTCATATGTCACGAAACAGTAGGAAAGCAGCATATGAAGTATGTTTGCAATGCATATATACACATATTTGTGTTATTATTATTTTACTACATTTCTGTCCTACGATATAAGGTACAAGACCTACTCTGAGCTTCTGAACTTTTTATTAATATTATTATTATTATTATAATTAATTATTATTATCAATGTGCATGAAATCTTATTCTCATTGGATTCTGTGTGTTTTCTCACAACATTATAGGTCCTGACATTGGTAACATTTCAGGAGTTAGACAAGTAATCTCTCTGTGATGCCCACACTAACAGTTTTCACTAACTTCTTCGGCCCTGCTGATCCACTAGTGAGTCGGTCATTTAAATCTCATGCGGTGCAGCCAAACATTGCTCAAAACTACAGAACTTTAGTGGAAATCCCAAAGTTTGCCAAAGACACAAAATACATCTGTAAAATATTTCGATTTGATGGAAAGGTGAGATCTTGAGATTGAATATTTCAATAACTGAATACATATAACATCAGAGAACAGCTGGAGCAAGCTGATACTGAATATATATGCTACTGCCAAGTGTGGGATTAAGGTTATTTTACAACCTTAAAGAGAGTTAGGGGACAAGAAAAAGAGAGAAGTGGATTTTAATCGGTTGAAGACAAAAACATGTGGGTCGTGCTCCAGCTTGCGTTTTGATGAATCCATTTTTAAAGTCAGAGGAAGGGGAGCCCTCTAAAAGACAATCATTGCTTTGAGCAAGATGCTGCTGAGTTGTATGAGCTCACTGCTAACTGCTCACACCGGACGTGTAAATACAGTGTGTCATCGCTGTTAAGAGTTTTAAGTTAAATGTTTTTAGAATTTACAATATCCTATTAAATTAGCGTTTTTTCACAACCATATAATAACACCAAATCAATGTTGTTATTTGGAATCTCCCTCCTAATTACTAAATAAACAGAATTTCCAAACACCAAAATACTAACTAGCTTTTCCTCAGCTGTCAGGAGCATCGCCTCTCTCTGAGCGTTTATGTGTGACACTGAATCATTATCTACAAGTGCATGTGTAATTCTGCCTCATTAGCTAATCAAACCAGAGACTCAGACACATGAGAAGAGACATCTCATTAAGCAAGGAGAGGTGACGATAAGATGGGAGAAGAGCCATCTCAGGGATTATCTTAAACTGTTGTGCAGTTATGTCTTTTCTGTCTGCAGCACAACATAAACTCGGGGCTTGATGAGCGATCAGGAACCTCATTTGTAAAAGTCTCTCGTGTACTAATTTGCTCAAGGTCAAAGTTCTGATTCAGAAGTGATTTATAGGAGCACTAATATCTAAATCAGTAGTTTGCATTCATTTTTTTCCAACACTTATATACAGAAGGCTGTTGACCCGTATTTGAACTGATTTTCTATAACGGGGAAAGCAGCTCAAAATCATGTGGAAAATAGTATTGCTAGATTATATTATTTGTGTGTGTTTTATTATGTTGAATACAACTTATAGCGTTCTAGGGAAATGCAAAAAGCAAGGGTTAATGTTATACGTTATGGGGTCGGCTTTGTTATGGGTATGGTTTGGAGAGGGCTGGTGCACATTAATGACCAATGTTTTATCCACTTGTGCGCTAAAGCATTAAAGTACAGTCACATAATGGATGGGGCTCAAGTGTTTGTGTCAGGTTTTTTAGATATTACATGACTTGTAAGAGGTTTTCTGTAAATTGTACATACATGGTTATTTTTGGGAGCAACCAAAAGTATTATGTCAACACTTAGAACTGCAGAGCAGCTCTGTGGCTCATTGCGTGAATAGTAAATGTTGTGCAGGATGTGTGCGGTAATTTCATTGTATCTAGGTGCTATTATCATGAAGAAATCTATAAGAACCAGCAGATCTCAGGTTATTTTCTATTAAACATTAACTCATGTGCCCTGCTCTTTGCTTTTACCACCCTGCTTCAAAAGCACTAAATTCCTTTTGTCTACCTTCCCCTCTCTCTCATTCCCTGAGTTCATCCACACACATCCTCTGTCTTTCTGACCTCTTCTTGCTATCCTTCACGTCTTACTTTCACTCTTTGCATTCATTTCTCCTTTCTCCTCCATCCCGTTCTCCCGCTTTCAACTCCATGTCCACCTCGCTCCTCACATCGACTCGTGAAATATGGCCAAACACATGCGCATGCAGGCAAACAGTGGGTTATATTTTACACCTTATCAGATTTTGATACTGTGAAGTACAGCAATTTGCAGCTACTGCAGAATAAGATGACAAGGATGGCTGTCCCTTATCAGGTGTTTACAGCGCCAGTAAACATAATTCTCTCTCAACATTTCTACCTTCACAGGCACCATCATCTGCATCATCATCCTCATTATCTGGCATCAGAGCCCATGGCTTTATCCAACAGTGTGCAGGTGTCAAACAGGGAGTTCCAAGCTGAGCATCGTGACAGAACAGCGCCCACTGCAGCTGGATCAAAAGCACTGTCTTCTTTTCATTTGAAGGATTAAATCTTGGCCCTCTGCTCCACTCTGCTACCCTTTAACTCCACTCTAAAGTTGTATGTTCACTACAAGGATCTCTGTGGGTGTCATATACATTTGCCCACCTGTCCTTTTCCCTTCTGAGGGACAATAATTCTGTGTGGACAGGAATGAAGAGCATCTGAAGTGTCTGTGGGGTCATCTTTCCTTGTCCAGTCACACTGGAATCTCACATCCATCTGCCTGCCTGCCTTTCTATCTACAGTAGCCAATATAATGACCTAGACCTACTTCGGTAGCTGTCTGCATGCTAAGCCAGGAGATCCAAATGGGAACACCATTCTGCCCAACCCCAGTTGATGAGTAGCACTTTCCTTCCAAGTGAAAATATTATGCTATGAGTTTTTATGATTCTGTGATTCAAGGTTATACAGCATTGGTACAATTTTATGATGATGTAAACTGCTGAGAGAGGCAGAATGACAGCTACAGAGACAGAATAGAGAGGTCATGACTGAAGAAACACAAATGCAAGAGAGAAAGAGGAGTACTCAGAAAAAAAAAGCAATTTCTTGCTGAATGTATTGCTTACAAAAATCAACTCTTTTTCACTTAAGGAATTTTGTCTCTTCTTTGGCTCTACTTGAACACATCATAAAGCTATAAAAAAAGCAGCTATAAAAAAATAAATTTTTTAACTAGAAACCAAAGTCGGGAAGCAGGGGCAAACAAAAAGAAATCGCCTGTGAGATAAAAAAAAAATTTAAAAAAAGATTGACAGAGAAAGAGTGAGAGACTCTAAAGGGGGTTGATGTTTGTGAAGGGGAACATGAAGTGGCAGTCTGAATATTCAGTGACAGGGTTGGGTTAGGTTTCCAGCTTCAGCGTTGTCAACACTTTCACTCCTTCACTTGGCTCTGCGTTGCTGCGTTGGGCAGGATGGGGTTTGCTCTCAGAACAGGAGCTGGCGTCACCCCCCCGTGCCAAAACCACTCTGACTTTACAACACATGGAACCTGCAAACATGACACCGGTGCTCAATGGAAAACAGCATGCAGGACCAATCCTGTCACGCCCGGGCCATCTGAAATGAATGTTCTCGCCCCACATCGCTTGATCTTGTTGATCCATCTCACTCCTGCAAGGTTTGGGTTTCCCTCCTCACAAACGCATTTTGACACAGATGAACCCGTTGGATCAAAGCCTAATCATTTTTTACAATGCTTCACTTTTTGACTGTGTTTAGCTTATGGATAGGCCCACTAACCATGTGTGCATTTGACAGAGATATCCGTTTTGAGAGACAGCACAAGAGGTGAATGAATCCAAAGATCAAAGAAGGGTGTGGACAGCACGAGTTAAAGAGCTGGGTGGGAAGATATAAAAATATATATATATATTTCTGAGAGTACTGAAGGCGCGAGAACATGTGTGCTTGTTTAATGTTGGTGTGGGAAGTCAATAGGAGTGTAGTAACAGGGTAAGAGGGAATAGGGTCTGTGGCTACTAGTGTTTAGGTTTAGCAGTGTATGATGACAGCTAGCTCCTCTTGAATGTGGCTACAAAGCTGCCCACACTGCTGCCACAGTCTGAATAAGAACCACACGACTGCAGGAAAATCAACTCTGTACTCTATATTACAGCGTGACTGACTGGGTGAATATATAAAATAATGAATGAGTGAATAAAGTGCATGAGAGTGTCAATAAGTCAATCAATCAGCTTTAAATATGGGTCACATGATGAGTCTCTTGACATAAATTTTTTTGTCCTTTTGGGGATATGCACTTATTGGCTTTTTTTTTTTTGCTGAGTTAGATTTACAACCTGCTACTTGAGAAAGTATGATGGAGCTCTGACTGGTAAACATGGGCTAATTTCATGCACCCCGACTTCACCGAGAAGCAGATGCTCTGACACCACTCAGTATGGCAGCATTCAAGAGAAGCTGGTTTTCGAATGCTATTGAATGGATAAAACTCTCAAAATGAAGACTGTTTACATAGACTACGTAACATTACTGCTACTTGGTAAACTACTGTGTATAATATTACACTGATGTAAAATATTTTACCTTATCGTCCTCCAGTTCATTGAGTTATCTAATTAAGCTATCCATATGCTGCCTGCTATTAGATGACGTGTTGATTGTTTGTGTCATGAGTTGTGGAACATCTCAAGCTTGAAACCTTTGACTTTGGAAATATCTGACCTCTGGCTTGAATGGAGCCCTGCATAAATTTGAAGCTATGAGTCGGTTATATCTTAACCTAGCATAAAGACTGGAAACGTTGGACATGTTATTACACTTTTTGTACAGATTAAACAAATGAGCTTTAGATGTGCTGGCTATGTTTTTTTCCTTTGGACAAAGCCAGACTAGCTGTTTCCAGGCCTCAAACTAAGCTAAAGTAATCCGCTGCTGCTGTAGCCACAACACAGTGCTATTGATCTAACTCTCAGCACGACACTATTGCATTATCATCATCGTCGTCATGCCACATCCCTGAACTGAATATAGCTCTCAGCTTGCTCTGTTTTTCTTAGCAAGAGCCTGTATGAAGTTAGCTACTTTAGCTTTCATTGCTTGGTGCCTTTTTTTATTAAGCCTGGATATTTTATGGTCAAGAGGAATGAGTTATAGGCTATTGGCTAAATGCAGTCTGTTGTTTTAGGACCCATGCAGCTACTCGATTAGAGTAGTCATTTTGGTCTACACCTCATTCTGCAGTCCATAAAGAGCAAAACCTCAGAGAATGTGCATGTGTAAGCTCTGTGTGGAATAACAATGACACAAGAATAGCAGCAGCACTCTGCGGGAAAGAAAACTGATTGAAAAACAAGAATAGAAAAAGGATCAAACAGCTGTGAGTGAAATATGAGATGCTTTTGATTATTCCCACACTTGGATACTTAGCATACGGTACTCCTTTCTCTTTCTGACTTTCTTCACTAACACACACACACACACACACACTGCTGATCATGCTGACCACCCAGCCAGTGCCCCCTGGCCCCCACCTCTCACCTCGCTCAGGGGCGCTATAGCTGAGAAAAACTACACCATTCACTTCCTTTCCCTCCCTCCCTACCTATTCCCTCCCGCCCTCTCTCAGTGCTCCCATTCATGTTGTAACAACTCGTAAAGGAAGGAGACTTTGACCCCCTCAGTAAAACGTTCCCAATATCCTTCGCTCATCTACTGTGTGTAGGATGGTCAGGCAAATTCAAACGGACTCTTCTTGAGGTGACAGCTGTGTACTGACTTCCTGTTCAAAGTTCCATTGTAAATGTCCAAGCTGCTAAAAAAAAAAAACTTACATCATAACCCTTTGCAAATGCTCAGAACATATTATAAATCACATCCTTTTAAAACAAAAAATACTGATCATTTTTATATCACAAAAATTAAAGGGAGTGAATTCAACACCTCACTTTCTCACAACAGTTAAATATATAAAATACATTTTAAAGCAGTGCAGTTATCTTAGTTTGATCCACTCATACATTGAGCAAGTAAGTAAGTAAGTAGTTAATTTTAACTATTAACTATTAATCTGGTATTAATGCTAAAATAACTGGTAGCAGGTGATCCTCAAGATTCAGTAAACGCTATAATGCGGTCAACATGAAGGATACTGCATCATATGTTGCTCTTAAGGCAAAACACCACTGCTTTGTCGTTCAAAAGGGATGTTTTTTCAATAGAGGCAGTGTATGCTTTCAGTTTACGTCGCTGTGGTGTGCTGAAGAGATGAGATTTCATTCTTCAGCCGACAGTGAACAAAGTGCCAAACCCAGAATTCCCTGCCGTCAGCTGTACATGAACTGAGATCTGATTAAGCTGTATTAAAATGATCCGTTTTAGGGGCTGTACAGTATACCCCTCTAGAGGGAGCAGGATAACATAAACCATAAAGTCACTGTCCTTAAACAGTCTAAACTTAACACTAAAATTTGGGAATGCTATGTCACCATTCATATAACTCTATACATTCACAATGGATTGAATGTACTTGTAATACTGCAGGGTTTTGTTATGTGTCATATTCTTTTTATTGAGGTGTGTCGCCTTTAATATGAGTGGCAGATGGAGACAAGTGTGCCTCGATCTCTGACTGATCTTTCCTGTCACTGGAAGCACAAGCTGAGGTGTTTTTACTGTAAACTCAACTTTGCTAAATATATACTGTATTTTTTTTCTCACTGACAAAAACATTGTTTAGTTGAACTGGTATTCTAATAAGTAACATTATATCTAATAGTTTATTAATAACACTAAGTGCTGTAAAATCTGTATAGATATATGTGCTTTAAAAGTGCAGGGCCAATTTTTTTAAACAGATACTGTATCTTGTGCGATTTTTTGTCATTATACAGTATATTTATAATATTGTTTGGACAATGCACCAAATAGATGTGTTTTTATATGCCGGCTCTGCAGTTTTAAACAGTTACAACACTTATAAAAGCCATTTATTTTGCATTTATCTTTGACCTATGCTTCAAATGTTCCAACACACTGGCTGTTAATGTCAACCTTTTAAAGCAAGCAAACAGGCCGACAGACAGACACACTCATTAACAGCCCGGCAGGAACACAGACACTTCAGTTAGTCGTTCAGTCAGTAAGACATGCAGACAGAGAGACAGAGATAAACAAAAAGCATGCATGAAAAGAGTCAAGCAGACAAGACAAGACAGGCAGTCATTTAGTAAAGGCAGCCAGAGCCATATGTGGAAGCAGTAGCAGGGAAACCAAACTGGGGTCAGAGGTCAGGTGGGATTTGGGTTTCCGGCTTCTAGACCCCAGTGGAGCTCAAACATGTCTCCCTCGCCTCAGAAAACCATCATCCCAGCCTGGATCGCTTCTGCTCCGCATCCTCTACTACTAACACACCTGCATTTCTGTTTTATTTAAAAATCACTTAGAGCTGCTGCTGCACATGGAAGACATTTACGGTTATTTATTTGAGCAACACTGATGTTACTTAAGTCCCTGAACATATTGTGCAACAATTGCAAATACGGTACACTGTATGTAATGGAAATGAGAATAATTATTTTCTGCTGTGGTTGACATTGTTCTAATTTCCTTTTAGGTTTGGCGATTTTTTTGTATGTTTGTTTGCTATGTTTTTCTACTTCGTGTCCTTTTTATTTTCATCTTTCTTTCCCCTGCTTGCTAATCATGTTCCAGGGTAGATTTCACAAAAATAAAACAGTAGTTACATTCTTTGCTTTTTCCACTGCTGCCCTGCTTCACACAAGTAAACATATATCATAGTATGTGTCTGTCAACACACAACACACAATTTTAAGCCTAGACTGTATGTTCTTCATACACGTTCACACATAGATGTGTAGATTTTTTAATGCATACTATTGTTTGTATTACTCATGTCTGGAAGCGCATGTGTGTTTTTACGTATCCTATGCACTGTAAATGTGTGTGTGTGTATGTGTGTTTATGTGGAGGCAGCTCCCACTGCAGCACTCTTTATAAACACATCAGTTGGGCTGACAGTGCACAGCGGGAGGCAGAGAGAGCCTTGAGACAGCCTGGGACAGAGGCCTCATAAAAAATCACTTCTAATTTATTTCACTCCAAATTGGAAAGTGCACGCTCACACCTGACTAAATCATCACGCGTCAACCGGAGACGGCCCCCCACTGCACGCTGACGAAACCTGATCCCAGTTTTGCCGCGTAGGCCCAAGCCAGGCCTGGCAGAGAAAACACGGCGTCACGCCGCATACACGCTCCTTAATGGCTTCTGCAGATGTGCTGCTCCCGATAGCCCCTCTAAAGCCCCATCCCTTCCTCCCTCCCGATCTGGCTCCCGCTAGTCAACTGGGCTTTATCAAATTTTTCATTTCACCCTGTTTTTTTTGTGACTTGCATGGCCTCCATATGCCCTTTTGTGCCTTCCCACCACCTCACCCTCCCCTTTCCACCCCTTTGCTCTTCTTTCGTAGTGATTTCCACATTTGATTTCCAATTCACTTCTTGAGCCGTTTTTCCCTCCCTTGTCTCATCTGTCAATCCACTATAAGGCCTGAGCTGAACATACCTTTTGAAAATGTCCTTTCTTCTCTCCTCCTTTCCTTCTGTCACTCTGTCCATTTGTCATTATATACTCCCATTTTCTTTCTCCTGTTGTCCAACGTGAGTCCACCTTGTTCTAATGTGAAACACATATTATTGCAGAGCATTAGGCATGGCAATCATAATCTTGACAAATGCTAAACAGCAAGGGTGGCCAGTTGGACCAGTAGAGGCCAACAAAAGGCCAGTGTGTGTGACACAAGATGTCTTCCTGCATGACTTAAGTGTCTACTGATGTCATTCCAGCAAAACAGTGAGGCAAGGCTTAATGAAAAGCCCATTGACAAGCCACAAAGTAACACACTCACTAACCCACATACAAACCCATAGAAACAAGGTACTATGAAACAGCTTCATGTGGATTTTCAATGATTGCATATAAAAAGCCTACAAGTTCCTACACTTGGCTGAGTTGGAAAAGCTGTGGTAACAACTGGAATAATCTTTATTCAAATTGTCATCAAGCAGCACAACCAATCATGAGATTAGACATACAGTACATATTTGTCATGGCACAGGTAGTACCAGCTTCAGGTCTAGGGGACCTTACCTGAACTCCAGCTAGCTTTGCACCATTGCTTCATTCATTCCCTTGTAGTGTGGCCACCTCGACTACATGGTCAGGCCACCCTGCTCCGGTCAGTCCTCTTCTCATCTGAACAAGCATGTACTGATCTGGGCTTTAGTTTTAGGATATTTAGGCTAATATACACAGACAAAGGCTAAAGCAAAAAGGGATGAGGGTGCTGTGGGGAAGCCTGACCAAAGTGGCTAGGAAGGTGGTAGGAGACTGACTCATTGTTCAATGACAAAACAAAAAAAAAAACTTATTGAAACTTGCCTTAACTGGCTTAAATCAATGAAACACATTTGGGGTTACACACAGCTACATAGACAGCCTCTTTTCTTTCATTTTGAATTTTACCTCCAATATGTCTAGACACAACCATATTTCCTCTTAGGGGTTTTTCAGTCTTCTACACCCATAAAAGGTAAACAACAATGTTACTTGTATTAGTACAAATTGCTCATATAGATAATATTTGCTATACTGCCTACTGTAAGACAGAATAAGTATAAGTCACATGGATACTAAACCAAACATTTAACTAAACACAATACCCCCACCCCCCTTACTTGGTCTAACCCATGACATCACTGGTCATGCCAGTGAGAGCTTTAAAAGCAGGAAGTGATTCGGTGACTCCCCTTTTTTATTTCCTGGGAAGCATGAGGAGTAAGGTGAGTAATAAAAAAAAAAAGCTAATATATAACTCAAGAAACACGAGATTTAAACAATACTTGCCTGTCTTGATTTAACTAGAAATGCAGATGTTAACATAGCAAAACACAACAAATCCAGGGTAGTATACCAATGCAATGCTATATATAGAGATGTTATACTGTCTAAAACAAACGAAGAAAGATAAGTTTGAATCATAAAAGCATAAAGCATCTAGCTAGCTTCTCCTCCAGAAAACCAACAGCAGTAATTTGTTTTGCTGACTCATCAAAGTCTACATGCTGACCAACCAGCCATGCCTGTATATTTCAAACACTGGTGTGACCTTAACTTTTCCACCACAAATAGCCCCCCCTTCATTGTCTAATGAAGCATGCAGCTGTGGAGTTACAAACCAAACACAACAACAAATCCCAGCACACCATGTAAAAACTAAATGTGGGGAGACAGTGAGACAGAAAAGATCTCTGAGCCGTGTCGTGCACTCCCAGAAAAGTTTGCAAGTAAATATGAGGCTGATAAATGTGATAAATGGAGCTGACTTGCTTATGTGCAACCACATACATATTTAGATATCCACACATGGGAAACTATGTGATACAAAGACAAACACACAGATCTCCACGCAACATAAATTCAACATAAAATGTACAAACGGAGGCAGAGAAATGAAGAGGGATAACATACTTGTTTTGCCACCCAACTGGGCACTGTGAAGCCAGCTTGTTGGCTTCGTTATTAGTGCCACTGACTGTGTTTTATTGCAGGTAGAGGACAAGGTGGTCAGATGTTGAGGTCGCTAAGAAACAGTTTATAAAGTCACCCCAAGGCCACTAGGTCAGAAACCGAGGGCAGGAAGAGGCTGGGAGAGCTGGACAGAGACACATGATGTTTTTACAACTTCTTATTGTTATTTCCCCACTTTCTCTCTCATCATTGTCTCATGTGGACTGTTTAGCTCAATTTGTTCTTCAGTGCATTAAGAATTAAATTACATTAAACAAAGTATTATACAGAACATCACAAAAAAGAATGTTTCTGTTGGCAATGTATTCAATAAATTGTTGGGTTTTTTTATATATATATATTTTTATATATATATTATGTCAGCTGTTGGCCATTTCATCTACTCATCCAAAGACAAAAAGAAAGACTTGGTTTAGGTACACAAACTATCAAGAGTATACAATATGTTCTGCCCTCGTTACTCCAAAGTCATAAAGTCCAACAATATCACCGATAGAAGCACTGTGGTTGGCATTGTGTTTAAGCATAAAACCAAAATGATTAGGCATAAACTTGATATAGTTAAGATTAGTTGGAAATGTGTATGTTTAAGAATCTTCCATGTCTCCCTGTAAGAATGAATGCATATCTTGCTTAAAGAAGCAATTTTACAATTTTAGAAAGCGATTTCTTACTGCAACTGACATTTTAGCTTAAAAATTGTTCATGGCAAATATTATGGCCAATGCTAGAGCAGACAGAGGTTCATGAGCATCCTTTTTGTCACCCATTGTTACATGTATGTCAAATTGCCACTGTTTTTTTTAAGTACTGGCTCAATAGAATAACCTCTACAGTAAAGGTCTGACTCTTCCTAGATAATTGATTTTCTTCAGAAGACATGCATTTACATCACCTGCCATTTTGTGCTGCACAGGTCAGATCTGGTTATGTGAGTTTGTGAGCTAGGGGTGACTGCAAGGTTTAAATGGACTGGTTTTATTTTGGTTTGCTAGATCAGAAAGGTTTGGTGAAAGGATCTGAAAACTGTATTAAGCTACAAACTGTGGTGTTGATTCTCAGTGGACTTGGCAGTACACACGCTCCTAGGCCTTTTTCATCTTTTTTTTTTAACACACCATTTGTCTACTCATCTTGTCTCTCTCACTGCTCCTCTCTTGCTGTCAGGAATGAGTAACTCTATCTCTGCTGTTTTTGTGTCCAGATGTTCAACTCTGTGTAACCCATGGCTGCATAATCCAGGCGGATAGCAGCTAGAGTCCCCTTGGCTCTCTCCCAAATGACACTGTCACCTTCGCTTTCAGGTAAGATCAATACACTTTTAATCAAGTCACTTCTAAATGAAGTTCAAAACTATCATCCAATATGTGGATGTGATTTACGCCTGCTATTTCAAATCACAACCATAGGGGGAGACATTACAGTGTCAATAATTGGTAAATTGCAATTAATGGAGGGAGATGGTGGGAAACACTGATAGGTGCAAATAAGTGTTTTCCAGAAGAGACTTTTAGAAAACATACGTCTATTTAGTCACTGAAACATCTTAATTATAATACCAGTAACTATCTGAAAATGATAATGAACTGAAAAATATCCCAGGAAGCAAGTGAATAAAATGTTATATATCAAATCAACTATTTATCTTTATACTATATTTAACTGACAATCCTGCAGCACATCCTCCCCAACTGGGAGTGATGTAGATCCCTTGAGAAGTGACCGTGCAACTGAGGCCAGTTTCCTGTCCTCTCATATTCTGGTGTGTTGACGCAGGGCTACTGACCAGTCCAGGGCAGGTGAAGTCTGAACTCTATTACATAACAATAGAGGAAGCTATCCATCAGTGTAGTGAAGTGGGATGGCACTCAACCACCAACCCCCCTCTCTGAGGGAGCTGCAGCTTCCAGCATGTGAAGGTGACAGCGCAGTGAAGTGTTTGTGTAAGCCTAAATCAGTTTGAGAGAGATGGAAACAATCCAGGGGGGCTCAAAGGTATGTGTGTGTCTCTCTCTGTCCTTTGCTAATGATTTATTGTGACAAATGATCAGCCATAAACAAACAAGCAGCAAGCCACCCGTCTGTCCACACAAACTAACAAACAAACTAACAAACAAACTAACAAACAGAGGCGACAAACAGGCCGTCAAGCAGAGTGACGGCCGAGTTTGAGATGATCAATCACAGAGAAAGGAAGAGATCAGCATGGGCTCATTTAATTGCGATCAACCCATCAAGGGTGCATTGTTGTGCATGTATCGGTGCTCAGAGTATTTTTAGGTGTGATATTTGGTGTTTTGTGTTGTTTTTTTGGTGTGTAAGTGTACATTGTTGCCTGTGTGTGTGTGTGTGTGTGTGTGCGTCTGCATGTGCATGTGTGTGGGATGAAACCCAAGCCAGAGCGGCACAACACAGCAGCCTGTTCAAAGGCTTGTTTGTATTATTACAGCTTGTCCAGCTGCTCAGGACAGACAAACAAGACTTAGTGCTCCAAGCTGCAAAAAACACAGACCTCCCACCCCATTGCAGAAACCCCTGTGGCCCGGCCCAGCCCAGCATTTTGGATCAGAAATGGACAAACAAACGCCTACAAATAGACAAACTGACAGGCATGATAGGATGTTTTGTCCAAAAAGGATGATAGATGAATACAAATTCAAACCATCATCAAAAGGAGTGCTTCCTTGTTCTTTTATTCCTCTACTTATTGCTATAAAATCTGGGACGTTTCTACTGACGTTCTATCAAATTCTGCCTGTTTCCACGATTGACCTCCCTTACTCCTAACACTAGGAACACAATATTTGTTGAGTTAGGTCTGACAGCTGTTTTTAACTAACTTTTGGGTGCTGAATCCAAAACTGATCTCAGTATTTTCTCTATCACTATCAAGTTTTTATAGGATCCCTGTTTTCTTACAAAATATGAAAAAATACTATACTTACCAGATATGCACTGACCCGCTGGAAGCTGCACACACCCCTCTCCGCACTGTCTCAATTGTGACCGCACAAACAAGTTGCCACATAGCTGTAGATGAGTCCAATCGTAATCAGTTGGCAAGTCTTACTACAGCTAATCAGTGGAATTTTGCTTATCTGGACAGTAAGCTGTGGAGAAAACATTTGACGTCAGTTTTAGTTTTAATCAGCATAAAAATCTTTTTTTAAATTTTAATAAAAGTTTTATTTAGTATTTTTTTATTTTGAGTGTAATTCATGTGCTCTAGCCGATTGAATGAGGGAGTTTCCATGATGCAAAGCTTTGTTTCCAAAATGATAATGTTAATTTATTTAAAATAAATAAAGTACATTTATGTCAACATTTGTATAGTGAGCAGCGGTAGGCCCTTCTCTGACCCATTCTCTCCTTATGAACAGTATGGAAAGTGCCTATACATTTCTATACCACACTGTAATGAGTAACGTTACCGCCTGTCAAAATATGGAGTCTCCATTCTGCATTTGCTTTTTAAATCTCACATGCTACATTGAGCAATGATCCTGAAAACAAAATATTGCTTTATATACACAGTGATCTACTCAGAAAGCTGATGAAAATTAATGCCTGTGTTTTTAGTGCAGACTTTTTGTCGGCAATATTTCTTTCGGTGTGTACTCAGTGTGCACTCTGTTGCCCTCTGAACAGCTCTCTCCTCTGGAGATCTCCCTCAAATGGATCCGATCATGGTGATTAAGATCATAGTAAGCTAACACTCTCGCTGCCTCACACCTCTGCTCACCCACCTCCTATACTCCTCGATTTGTTTCGTTTCACCTCAATTTGTGCCGTTCTCCCTCCCTTTCACCCTTTAGTCGCTCGTCCTTCATCCTCCTCAATCGTTCATTCCTCATCTCTCCTCCTCCTTGTCCTCCTCCTCCCTCCTTTCTCCCAATGCTCCTGCTCCCTCTCCCTCTCTGACTCAAGGTCCCTGTGTGCCTGTATGTAACATCAGTAAAGCTGTCAGGCAGCCGGGCCAAGGTAAACAGCCCAGCACTGGGTTCAGGGGTGATGGGGGCCGAGATGTTTTTCCTCAGGAACCCAGGGACCCCCGGAGGCTTCTGGCTGGGGCCAGGGAGGGGCTGAGGGTGGAAGATGATCCCCTCAGTTGCCCCCCATAAGAACACACACTGGCCGGTCTCCCCTTTTGTCTCTTTCTTCCTCATCACTCTCTGTGGTTCTTTTTTTGTTCTCCCTTTTTCTGCATCTGTGTACCCAAAGCTCTTCAGCAGCATCTCCTTCACACATATACAATCTTTCTTCAATACAGTCACGCACTCCTTCGCTTTCTTACCTAAATTATTACTGTGTTGGCACACACAAGATGTACAGGTATTTGCCTTTAAATGCCTTTAAATGTGTCTATATATATATATATATGAGAGATAGTGAGATTACATTGTAATTTAGATTTAGCTTGATGTGTTTCTTGAGCAATTGTCACTTTAAGAGAGAGAGAGAGATGAGAGAGTGAGTTAAAGTGTGAATAAGGAAAGGATAGAGGGAGATGGGGGAAGTGATATCTCTAACCCAGGCATGACCCTTCACAGCCCCAGTGAGCTGCTCCCTCTTAGGGAGGCAGACGGCTTGGAAAAGGGGAGCAAGATGGGGAACATCCAGAGGTTGCAAATCAGAGGCAGCACTAAAAACAGAGCAACTGGGAGCAAGGGAGACAGAAAGAGAGGAGAGAAGGATGGAGAGAGAACCCTTGAGTAGAAGAAGACTTCAAGAAGAGACTAAAAAAACAAGGTTAAAAAAAAAAAGCAAAGAAGGATTTAATGTTGAAAGCAAGCAAGGAAGTAAGAAGAAACGAAGGAGGCAGAGAGAAAAATAGCTGAATGAAGACAGGAGCTGGGCAAGCCAAGAAAAGCATGTAGAATTGAATTAGGGGAGGGAGCGCCACCGAGCAAACCAAAAGGAGAGGAAAGCAGGGGTGCAAGGAGGAAGAGGAGGACCATTACCCTTCGTACATCAGCCGTTACATCCCTTGGCGGCTGTTGAAGGGGGAAAAAAAAAGAGAGGAAACATTAGTGTGTGGAGTGAATGGAAGGATTTAGATAATTGGAGAGGAGTAAGAAAGAGAGACCAGATTCAGTGAAAAGAGAGGTTAAGGCCAGACTTTATATGCAAATACTCTTTGTTTTAAACATCTTAGAGTAGCAGGTGAGTGCTGTTGGGTGTATGAGGTGAGTGATTTTATGGGGACCAGAGCTGGAATGAAACATGTCGTATAGAAATTCATCGATGTTGAGCTCATAACATGTGGATACCAAAATTTTCCAATTGTTTTGTCATCAATGACTGTTTTAAACATAGCATAATAATATCCAGCCTGGTATTCAGATGGGAAGCAACAACTCTTCATCCACACATGTTAAAAGGGAGTTTGATTTAGACACTTTGACTGGAATTTCCTGACGCATTAAGCAAAAGATGAGGGAGTGGAAGAGAGCCTGAATATGAGAGCACAGTAATTACATTTTATCAATGTCCAGCAGACACTGATCTCTAGCAAAGTGCTTGATTCCCCCCCCAGTCTACAGACATGAATTTTTGTCATTTCCATGTGTATTCCCAGCAGTTTAATAACTGGCTCATCAACAACCTGTCACTTACTTTTATTTTACCTCCCATCTCTCCCGACAACTGGAATTCTTCCCTCCTCTTCCTCTTCCCGCCTCCTCTTCCTGTCCATCAGCCATTACTCTTCCTGTTGCTGTTCAACTGCATGCTGCCACAATAGTCTGTGACAGCACAATGACAGCCCCTTGACAGACCTGCCACCCAGACAGCATGTCCCAGCCGGCCAGCCAGCCAGCCAACCCACAATATGGGAGAAGACAAACAGACTTGAACAACTCAATTCCGTCCTCCCCACACGCTGCCAGCACTGGGCTATGTGGCCCAGCCCTCTACACTCATACAGACTTTCTTTTTCTGAGACATTTTACCTGCCCCCTGGCATGAATCACATCATCCCTATCATACTGTGCAAATGCTGCAGCATGGCTCTAGAGATGGTAGTGTCAGTTGGCCCACCACTTTGGCCCTGTCATTTTCCGCTACTGCCACCAAGAGGTTGATATTTTTTATTTTATTTATTTTTTTACTAAAATATTTTGACAAACATTGGATAGATTACTATGAAATTTAGAGCAGATATCCCTGTTTCCCAGAGTATATATCCTAAATACTTTGATCCTTGACTTTTCCTGTAGCTCCCTCAAGTAAAAATTTTAATTTGTCCAATACTTTTACAATGAAATACCTGTAAAATTGATGACCTGGCAGCCATTATATTGACTTCAGTTTAGGGTAGTGATAAATAACTAATTTTAGCATGCTAACATTTTTTTTTTCAATATTGATGCTAAACATGGTCAAAGTTTCATAACTTGAGGTTAATGTGTGTGAAAAAAGGAAGTCAAAAGCAAATGAAAGACTGGCAGCTGATCTCGTCACATGTCTGAAAAGGTTGCAGCAAATTTCCAAACATGCATAAATTGGATAAACTTACCACCTATTGGGAATCTAAATGTTAACTATAAAGACCTAAAATAAAATATTAAAACTTAAAAGTCACATATTAACAGCTTTTAGCCTGGCTCAAATCCTCTGCCATTGCACAGTCTGAAGTGAAAATTATGTACACAGAATATTGTGTAAACAAAATTCATATTCTATGCAGTTGGAACTATATACTCAATATGATTTCATACTTGGTATGGATAGTGTGATTCTGAACACAGGCACAGGTTACGGGCTGCATAAAGGATTAGCATAATGTTTTATATATATTTTTTTTTAATTAAAAAATAAAATCTTTTATCAGCAAAGATATTTCAGTATAACCCCATATTTAAAATATAGACCTGGAAATCTGCATAATATTCCCACTTTAACATTTAGCATAAGTCTCATGTAGGTCTTGTTTCAGGTTCTCATGTTGGTGTTGCATTTCCTAATATGGCATTGTTTCAACAAGTTGTATTGGCTAATTGGCAAGTGTCTATTGAGGTTCTTTTCTCTCAATTTGCCAAATGAGCACAATATGTTAAAATGCAAATAGCCTACACAGTCTGTACACACAAAGGAATTAAAGAAGAAAGATCCATCAGATGCAGCAGTAGTCAGACACAGAAATAAAGCAGTACAAATTGTTGTGGTAGCGGATGGATGTCTATTAATCTTTAACTCTTCAACGCTTTATTTCACAGCATATGCCAAGAGGATTTCTACCGTTGGTTAAGTTTTAAATTTTAGTCGATGTTTGTGCCAAACCATAAAGCAACCATAAAGTTGTCATTCTAAATATTACTTTAACCTTTAATCAGAGTTTATAGTTTCTCTTCTCTCTAAAGTACCGTAGATTTTTTTTTTCTTTTAGAAAATTATATGACAGTCAAAACAGGTTTGCTTGTATTGGAAGAACATCATATTCCCATATTTGTGTCCCCTCAATATGTAATTTTCATTTTTTGGTGGCATATTAGATTGAATTTATCAAAAATAAACAGAATAAAACTCAATCTACTGGCTTCAGATTTAACCACTAACCCTGATTATCCCAACATACACTGACTGTTACATTTAAAATGACTATAATCAACTTCTCTTGCATTTTGCTGTTACCAGATGTAGTGATAAATCATTAAAAAATATACCAATTCATAAACTGAGGGTACAGATTGGCTTTTTATGGCAAATGAATATGAAAAGTTGGCAGACAGGCTTGCAGACACTAGCCACTCACTGAAATAAATAAATGGACTTGCAATGAACTGTCAATCCTGTTGCCAACTGAAGATACACTATTAGAGAGGGTGTGGAACAAGAGAGCAGCACCACCATCAAACTTGAATGTCAAATATGTTAGAATACAAAATGTGAAATCGGCCTCAAATACAATATTTCAGACTACAATTATGTCTTGGTGGCAGTGTCTAAAATAGTGTGTATATACATGTCTATTGAGTTCTGCCTTTGCTCTCTCTCCCTGGCAGACACACACACACACACACACACACACACACACACACACACACACTCTTCCCCACTCTTGATCTACTTAGATCTGCAACATCTAACTGCCACTTAACCTCACTTTCTCTACTTACCCATCTGCTCGCCCCTTCAGCTTCCAAACCATCATCCAGCTGTGCCTCTAGCCCTGTGAAATGTGAAATGACTCTAGTAGCCATGAACAACATTACCCCCTCCCACCTATCAAAATGCATACACACACCATATACATACACACATGTGATCAGATACCCTTTTACCTCTACTCAGAGTGCAATCTCAGGCTACTTCACCCTTGCATCAGCCTCTCATAGTGGAAGCTGTTGTTTCTTTGCTCTGCTGACTTTCTTTATGTGTGACATTTCTGTTCTATAAGGAGCCCCAGAGTGGTCTTATCATCTTTGGCCTTTTTATTTGCCTTGGCTTTGAACCTGGGTCCTCTGTCGGCTCTCTTGCTCTCACATGAATGCACACACTTATAGATGTACTCACAGATGTAAAAATACATTCAGTTTATGATACATCAGTACAAATCGGATATCAACCTAAATATATACATGGTCTTACAAAGACAATAAGTAAGCGTTCTTAGATTTGTTTTTTTCCTCTTTACTCTTATTTACATTTCTGTAGAAGTATAAAATAATGCAATACTTTCATTCTTTTGATAGCAGTTTGTAAAGTCAGGAATTGATGTGTCTGTGTGTTTTTATGCGTGTGGTATTTGAAGAGAAGCTCTTTGTAGAGGCGTCATGTGCAAGCTGTCATTCATAAGACTTATATTATGTTTTGACTACCTGCATGCATGCATGAATGCATGCACGGTTACACTTACCACATAAAAGCTGAGTGAGCCAAACACGAGCTGATATGAAGTGGGTTTATAAATGTAAACCTCCTGACACACTGACTTTGATACATCATCCAAGTTATATGGAAAAGGATAGTGGTGTGTGTATATGTGTTTGGGTGTGTGTGTGGGGGATTTCTGCTCCACTTTCCTTGTAAATGAAGAGAATAGTGTCCACGGGGGGAAAGATCGGCTACGTAAAATTATAAATATAGTATAAGAATAATATTGCTTGTTCTGGTCTTCTTCTCGATGCCTTTTCATTCATTGCACTCTGCTTTTCTGTCTGTTCCTTGACTCTTGCTGCACACTGCCTCTCCTGTGAAGTGGCTGCTTGCAGGCTGTGCCGCTGCTGACTCTATAACTGTTGTTGTGGCGCCGCAGGGCTCTTATGTGCTGAAGAATCATATGGGCCTATACTGTGAGCAAATGCATTGGCACTTTAGGTTGATAACTTGGGCTGAATAAGGTGTCCGTCTTTGGAGATTGGAGATCTTTATACTACTTAGTAGTATACTACTACTTAGTACTAACCAAATTTGAACAGGAGAACCATCATTGTGTAATTTCAAGCCAAATAATTGTTTTTTGTTTTAAAAAGCACCTTGTGCTTTTGAGGGCATCAGTGACAATCAGCAGAAAAATGAAGAGTTTGAACAATGAGAGATTCTCATTCTATATTCTATGATGTCAGTTCCAAAACATACTTCATTAGGACTACATAAATAATAGTAAAGTCACTTATTGTACTCATTTTGTATAGAACATACATTTTCTGCAGACCACAATATTGTAGTTATACTTCCTAATCTTAACAAAGTATCCCATATGACTAGCACTGTCACTTGACAGAAGGTCCTGGCATGTGCTTTCCTGTGTGTATACATGGTGCTTTCCTCTGGGTACAATGTGTGCACAGTGCGCATGTCCGTGGACTGCAGGGCTGCCCCTGCTACAATCTTGTCCAGTCTGCGCCTCTTATCAAGCTTGGTGGCGGAGTGTGAGCGGCCCAGTGGGGAATGTAAGGTGTTGGGGGGGTACCCTGGTCCGGGGGTGGTAGGGTGCGCCGGTTGAAGAGGAGAGATCAGAGATGGTAAGATAGAAATGGACTGCATGAACACAATGTCTAATGGCAGGTCCAGCTGAGAAAACAAAAATACCCAAGGAACACTAAAACCTGAGGGGTGAAAAGTATGCGGGTCTATGGAGAGGTCAGATTCCCCACCGTATCTAATTCAATTTTACAAACTGTAAGAAAACACGCTGCTGCTCTCCGAGCACGGGTGTAAAATACGTTACAAATATTTGTACACTTTATAGTATCAATTTGTACACTTTACAGTAAAGCTAGTTTTCCAAATCAGTTTCGCCTATTTTGACTTTCTCGAGGTAAATAAAAAAAAGTATAACATAGAAATACATCAAAAATCAAATTTCAGATTATTTTTTATATTATGAAAAACATATTAGTTTATAGGCTAGTAGCAGGCTGTTTACTATGAGTTCAAATGTTTGATCTTTTATTTTAATTTTTTTTAAGAAGCACAGAGATCAAGCAGAATTGCCCGAAGGACTATGGAAGCAATAACAAATCCTATAATAAATAATAAAATCATTTTGCTGTATGCAAAATAATCAGGGGAACTCGACTTTACAAAGAAACCAAAATAGCGTTTTATAAAGACTGCTTCTCTTCAGGGTGATGATAAGCTTTGTTAATATCCACCTCGGCTTTGCTGTTGTGTTAGCGGGACACACTGTGCAGCATCGCTCCGTGTGTTGTCTGCAGAGTTGCATGCAGTCTTGCTGGTGGTCTCGTTAGACCTGGTAAAGACATTAGTGCAGCGTTTTGGGAGAACTGGGAGTCCCATAGACAGCGCTCACTTCTCTAAATAAACATTAGTCTTAAAAAGTTTGGCCCCACGACCTCAGCGTGATCGCATTTCACTCTGGATAGTAAACTTCAATTTCATCGCGAGGTTTTCCTCCGCTTTTCGAAAAAACACACTTTCACGCTGAAAAAGATTGGATGTCAACTTAAACAAAGTTTCATTTTCACCTCGCCTAAGGGACACAGGAGGTTGCAGTGTCCTTGGCATTTCTTATGTCTCACACCCCAGGGCTGACTTTTGTTTAACTTCACTGATTTACATCCACGCATGAAGTATAATCATTACACTCTTAAAAACAATTAGGCGGACACAAATAGGCTATGATAGTTTAAAAAGCATAAATAAGGCCATATTTTTTTTATTCACCTCCTATTTAAAATAATTGGGCTCAAATATCTTAGATATCTTGATATATTTTAATTCTCTATAGTTTAAAATGTTTTGGTTAATGGGGAGAATGCACAATGCTTGTGGGGAAAAGGTTTAAATCTTAAATGAATAATTATGGTCTAATAAACGGATCAGACCGCTGCCATTAATCGCAGTGGATCCTCGCTGTGAGCCTATAAAGCCTTGATATCAGAAGAAGAAGCCAGTAAAAGCTGCTGGGTGAGAGCGACCAGCAGCAGCTGCGCCTCTCTATCAAAGCGACACACACACACACTCACTCGCCTTTCCTTTAGTGCGTCCTGCCCAAAGCCACACCGATGAGATGAGCTGATAGAATAGATCAGTGGTGATAAATGTGAGGTCCGAGGACCACCGGGGGCCGTTGAAAGGCATCCAGTAGGTTATATGTAATTGCGGCATATGTTGACTTTATCTCACGTTGTTCGTATTAGGGTGAACCAGGGAGCACCTCAGGTCCCCGTATGAGGCCACCTGCGCTCCCATGACGCAGAAGCTTCTAATTAACCATTAATTTTTGCATCATTTCTCCTCCTTCATATAAGAGATTCAAACATGTTTAAAGCAAACTCCGTCTTCAAGACACACGAGTCACTCTGTTCTAAATTGGTCTAGCAACACAGTGGCCTCTAATATTTTCCAGTTTTACGCGTGACATCATGTCAAAACACGTTCAAGTTATTTGAATGGTGCCAATCTGTCAGGTGACAACTGAGATAAAGTCTTCAAGAAAGAGGGTTTATTTTCTCCAAAAGTGTCATCTATGTATGTCTGTGTTATTGGAGATGCTTTGACTTGTTTATCACTGCTCAGGATAGTTAAACCTTTATTGTCTTTTAATATGTCAACGTGCAGTTCGGCCTGTAGGTTATAGACTTTTCTATCCTGGCAAATATAACGACGTTTATTGATCAAGACATATCTGATGTGTTTTAGGTGTCCTTTGAAAAAGTGATTAGAGACAATGATCCAATAGTTATAATAACACGTGGAAAACTCGGGTCTAGTCAGAAAGTTTAATTGGGGGGGGGGGGGGGGGGGGGGGTCCAGAAAACCCACATCCACTAGACTTTACAGTAAACACACATCTTCGCTCTTCTAAAACGGGTCTAAATGAAGGGTATAACGTCACCTGCTATCATATTCTGGCGATCTATGCTGGCTAATATCTGCAGTCATTAATACCCGTGTGTGTGTGTGTGTGTGTGTGTGTGTGTGTGTGTGTGTGTGTGTGTGTGTGTGTGTGTGTGTGTGTGTGTGTGTGTGTGTGTGTGTGTGTGTGTGTGTGTGTGTGTGTGTGTGTGTGTGTGTGTGTACACTTTTTTTTTCTTTCTGCAGCAGGTGTTCGTTTAGTGTCTCAAAGTCGGCAGGGCGAAGATCTTCCAAAGTTAATATTGTGTTTCCAGAGATGATGGGGAGTTCATTGTCCTCGCTTTATTTACACATTCTAAATTAATTAAGCGAAAGATTCCTCTGTCTGTTGCAAAAACACGGTGGCTGGAGGGGGGACCGAGAGCAATGAAGGGAGGCTGTGATTTATAGCGCTGGTGCAGCTCGGGCCGCGCTCGCCTCTCCTCCAGACCGGGGAGCCGCGGACCGGGCCAACATTCCTCTGTGGAGGCGAGGAGGCTCATCTGCCGTGCGGGACAGTTAGAAGATAGTCATGTTTGTTTTCTTGTGCACTTTTTTATTTATTTTTTTTTGAAAAACCACGCGTGTGCGTGTGGTTGGAGCTGGATTTAAGAAGTCCCCAAAAAGTAAAACGAAAGCGTATGTTTTCATTAGCACACTCCCTATAGGCCCAAATGTACAGTGGCAGTCATATGAAGACGCTCTGGTGTGTGTATGTGTGTACATGTGTGCATATATATATATATTGGACTTAAAATTGCTAGAAGCCCTTTCCACGTTTCTCTAATGTATTTAAATATATGTTTTAAATATATATTTTTCCACTATTTTAAAGCTGCAGCCGTTAAGTTCATTATTAGCCTCATCAATTATTCAACTATTATATTATATTATATTTTATTATATTATTAATGAACAATGGCCTTTGACGCTTATTTTATATATTATTTTAATAGTTTGTAGAGCGGAGCGTGACCTTGAAGCTCCCACCACACACACACACACACACACACACACACACACACACAAACACACAAAAGTGGCGTCAGCACACCTTCTGTCCTAGTGTCCTTCAAGACCTACACAGGTTGCATCGACCAGGGACGTGACGTTATTGACGTGACAGTTGAAGACTGAAGCAAAACGATTTCAGTTAATCCCCCTGCTGTCATGTGCTGTTTAAGATGCGTTTCTAATTCTAATTTATTAAGTATACACTATGATTCCGGTCTCACTACTCATCCCGAGGACTTTCCCCGGGAATCTCAAAAGAAGAAAAATATCCAGAGTGAAAAGAAGAGGTAAATCTCAATTCATGTTGACATGCGGCTATAAATAAATTTAAACGGCACGAAATGCTGGTTTAAGGCTGCTTACGCCCAAACGGGGCATATGGTAGTGGTTAGAAAGAGATGGGAATTGCCTTGAAATGTATAAATGTGTTTTGTGACCGTTGAGTCATTTGGCTGTCACTTCACACATCACTCAGTTCTCATTTCGTTTGAAAAAAAAAAAAAACGTCACGAAAAATGACGAATGTCGTGGGTGCTTAAATAAAGACACGCTCCCCGGGGCTGAAAGTGTGGGTGGTCTTCATGTGACAACCGCGCGAAAAAACCAGGGTCTCTATGAAGCATGAACGTGTCAATGTAACCGGCGAGGGCCGACTTGCATGAAGAAATTAAAGGGCGTTTGGAAGATGCGCCTCGGATGTCTACTGTGTTCAAGCGTTTGTGGTGTTTCTTTTTGGGGGGGGAGAAGAGCGAGTTCCGGGTCTATTCTGGTCACAATAACCCTGTAATCTTACAGCAGAGATGAACCGTGTTGATGTGCGTTTGAGCTTAAAATCCATAGAAATCTCAAATTGGCCATTTTCAAAGCCAGTGCCTTTTGCTGAACCTCCCCATTGGCACACACACACACACACGCACAATCGCGGGATACACATGCTCGTATGTCTCGTGATTTTTATTGGCTTAGTTTTCTTCCCTGTCGTTGTTTAAATGGTTTTTTTTAACCAACTCTGCAAACGCTTCATGTGGATTTTAATGGACTGATGCGGTGCGTAATGACTCCCTGTCACGGCGGCTGTGCAGAGGAAAACTTCAATAGTGTGCTAATGTTTTTTTCTCCACCTCATTTACTGCGTAAATTATATATGCTAGATATCAATTAGCATCACTGGGATAGCAGGAGAGGAGAGGATCAAATCAAAAACCGTAGGCTGTGTGATATTTATCAATTGTCCAAATTTGCACTTACAAGGAGAGAGGCAGGGAGGGGGGGAAAAAAGAAGTAAAGACTGGGTCTGCATAAAGAAAGTAGTGTTGGTTTTCGTTTCAAAGACTTTCAGTGAGCTGTGCATGAGGGAAAACAGAGGAGTCAGCCCTCCCACCCTTCATCCTTAATAATCATCTGTCAAAACACCCACAAACTAATTTAACCATTTGCACACAGTTCTGGTAAATAAAGGAGGCTTTACACCCCCTTCTGTCTGGAAACATGTGCTCCAACAACTCTGAAAAAAAGACCAATAGGCCTGTTTTCTGTAGCCGGACGAGTCCCACTGCTTCTTTTATATGTATCCCGAGACAACACAGATGACATGAAAGCGGAGCAAACCGAGGGCCTTTTGAGAAGATTGCTTTTCAGGGGTCTAAAATGTGTGTGTGGCTGGTCTCACAGGGGACCGCTCGCTGTGCGCACATTCACTCCCTTGGGCCAGGGGTCCACACTGACAACATCAACAAACGGCCAAAAACCCGCATTATGGTGGATTAGGAGCCTGATGAAAAATGCTGCTACAAATTAGCAACGAAAGCCCAAAAGACCGTGGGTATATCCTTGTTCACTTTCAATTACAGACCTCCTAGGCCTGCTAACGTCCCCCATTCATTTAGGGCCTTTGTAACTTGCTAGAAAATGGTCCTTTTTACAAGCGAGCAAGAGCCACACAAGAGGAATACTTGCCCACTGTTGCGTGATATTTATGACTGTTATATGCATCAAGTCGTGTTTGAAATATTTAAACTGATGTTTTTTCTTCTGCGTTTCTCAAACCAAAAGGATTCTTGGTTTATTGCATGTTTAGGAGGCTAACGTATTCCTCGTTGTAATTGGTCCACACCTGACTTAATTATATTCAGGAGCGGCATGATTGGAACAAACATGCATATAAAAACTTTGGGCTTAAAAGTTTGAATAAAAGTAAAATGCAACACTTGGAATAAAATGAATTTAAAGTGAAACCCTAATATGACTCCTTTCAAAACAGTTATTATAGAAGAATTGTTACAAATACAGCATAAACTCTGATTTAATTTTAACATTTACTTTATATCAACTGCAACGCTGACGCATCAACTATGCAATACAAATTAACTGTTTGTTGTTGTTGGTTGTTTTTTTTTTTCAAATTCACAAACATTTATTATTCTTGTCATTACAACAACAAAAAGAAAAATGACCTATGAACATTTAGGTGTCTCTCTCTCTCTATTGGCAACACATGACATACTCTATGTCGCACAGATTCAGTTGTGAAATAGATAAAAACGAACAACAATTAAAAGGTTGAGAGAGGTAATGCGCTCTTTTATACCAAAACAAAAAAAATAAAAAATAACAGAGCCTACATGTCCACCGACAACATGAAATGATAGTGTCACAAATTCACCATGTAGAGGAGATTCAGGGGGAGTGATAATGTGGAAAGGTTGTTTTTTTGTGTCAGAAACCTCTCTCTTGTCTCCATGTGCTTTCTAAGTAAAACCTGAGTTTGCCGTCTGTCAGAACTATGTCAACAGCAACAGTGCCACGCACAAATAAAAACAATATAAATCATAATATAATTCTCAATTATATTAAAAAAAAAAAAAAAAAAAAACAATTGGAAATGATCCCCGCAGCCACGGGTGACACTTGTGTTTAAATAACAGGATCATTTTCTTTGCCCCCATCGACCATTGAAGGCCACATGTGCCAGATTTGCAGGCTAGCCTCTCACTTTCTCTTGCTTTTTTCTCTCAATATTATACACATATTTACAAACCATAAATAAACCATTCTCTCCTCTTACACTGTGATGAACCAGGGAGAGTCAAAACACAGCCTACCTTCATATAGGATGACGCCACAATTGGCTTTTTAATAAAAGATTTTCTGTGGACATTTTTTTTTTGTCTTTTTTTTTGTTTGTTTTTGTTTTGTTTTTTTGTTGTTGTTTTTTTTTTTTTTTAGAAAGGACAACTGTTCATAGTAGGTGTTTTGCTGGAAAAAGTCTGACTCTGTGGCCCAGGTTGTAATATGCTGTCCTGTGATACGCTTAAATTGTTGGAAGCAGAGGCCAGTGCTGGGGTCAGCATGGCCAGGATCTGAGCCTGGCTGCCCGGCTGCGCGCTGTAGGAAGAGGCGGTGGAGTTGGCTGCACCGATGATATTGTCAATGGAGAATGAAGGCCGACTCGGAGTGCTGGAGTCCGTCTTGAGAGGCGGCAGAGAGGGGCTTAGCTGTGGGTAAAAAGGTTTTCTTAAATCGGCCCCTAAAAGGGAGGGTAGGGGATGTGGCGCAGGGAATATGGATGAGGGCAAGGTGCAGGGTGCGTTAGGGAACGGGAATGAACCACCTGTGTGGTGTGGGTGATACGGGTTGTGGGCCGCGTGGAAGTTCTGCAGCTGAAGTCCATAGTTGTATCCATACGGGCCGTATCCAAACCCGGGAAGAAAGCCACCAGAGTCTCGAAGTATTTCATTACTTTGGTGCCTCTTGAAGCGCTTCCTCCTGCGCAGGAAGCTCCCGTTGTCGAACATGTCTGCAGAATCCGGGTCGAGGGTCCAGTAGTTGCCCTTTCCGGGGTTGCCAGGTTCCCGTGGGATTTTCACGAAGCAGTCATTTAGGGAAAGATTGTGTCGTATCGAGTTTTGCCACGCAGGGAATTTCTCCCGGTAGTATGGGAATCTGTTGCTGATGAACTCGCAGATCTCGCTGAGAGTGAGTCGCTTCTTGGGGCTCTGCAGGATGGCCATGGTGATCAGGGCGATGTAAGAGTAGGGCGGCTTTACAAGTGCACTTTTTCTCGCTTTGTCCCCAATCTCAGTCCCGGACTCTGCGTTGGAGCCCATCTGGTCTGACGGGCAGTCGGAGCTGCTGAGCCCGGGAGAGTTGACTCTCTCAGCCGCGTTCTGGGAATAATTATCGTCTGAGTCATTGTCCAAGTTGAACTCGTGCTGAATGTACTTTCCGTCCTTTCCGACGGATATGTCACCCCCAACCACATCGATGTCCACATCTTCGGACAATGCAGAGCTGTCGGACATATCCGTCCCTAAAGTCATCCTTGACGATCCTTCTCTTCCCCCTCTTTCCCAGATTTCCTCCTCCTCTGGTCCGATGAGGTTTACTGAGCGAGAGCGCACACACACTCTGCCTGTCCCCCCTACAACCACGCCAGACTTTTGCTGCAGTTTTTTTTATCTCCAACTACTGAATGCACACATGGCTATAATCTATTGAAAAGATAAATAACTTTTTGACCTGTGGATATGGCGACTCCTGGTCGTCCGAGGCTGGTCAAGCAGGGCCGTGCGAGCTTCTCGTCTAGCAGGAAATTTCTGATTTTCAGGCGTAAAAAGAAAGTCAAAGATCATCAACCTTGCTCCGATATGGACTCGTATTGTCTTCAAATGCGATGCTTCTCGTCTGTTATCAGTTGGTGGCTGTTGGCCACTTAAAAGACTGCTTTTGGATATCCAAGTATCCTTTCAAAATAGATTTTACGCACGGGATTGGGTAGGTATCCAGCCAGACTGTCACACTATCGTCCTTAGCGCTCAAAAGGTATTTATAGGACCACGCTGATCACGTGGTCTGTGAGTCACGTTACCAGGAACTGAACGAAATCACCCTGCAAAAATTAATATTTCAACCTGCCCTTGAATCTTAAAATCACATTCAGTTTTTAAAATAAAGACATATAAAAAATACAATTACGAAACTTTATATTGTGGAAGTTTGTGTTGTTTCCATGCATACGGATTTCTTTCGATTATTTCACATTTACTTTGTACCTGATTTTAATCTGTGTCCAATCATAATTTGAGAATTGATTAAGGCAAACTTTTTTTGGGGGAAAAATGTCTCATAACTTCACATTGATAATAAT
Source organism: Pampus argenteus (assembly GCA_036937835.1). Lineage (NCBI taxonomy): Eukaryota > Metazoa > Chordata > Actinopteri > Scombriformes > Stromateidae > Pampus > Pampus argenteus. The sequence continues at coordinate 12,013,382 of CM072870.1, forward strand.
TCACATTTCCTCATTCAAATCAGATTTTATTTCTGAACATGAGGCAGTGAGACTAATTTCAGTTTGTTTCTTTTTTTCTTTATTTGTTTGTTTTTTCTTCTTTTGCAATGTAAGGTGAGAGAAGCAGGCTATGAGGTCCACATTGATGATGATGATGGGTGATCATTGTGGAAACACCCTGCAAACACAAACGTATTTTGATATTGTCATTGTGAAATAAAGACTCCCATTTCATAATGTGATTTATGAAATATGTGCACTTTAAGCTCAGAAAAGCCATAAAAGAGAATGAGAATGACAGAGGTCAAAGGGCGTTTATTATTATTTATTAATATTTTATAATTATTTATTATTATCTTTCAGCCCCCTTTTAAACTCACAAGATTATTAGATTGTCGAATTCAGAAATTAAATGTATTTAATTTCTGTAATTTCACTGTAATTCGTTATGAAACAATAATGAATATTATTATAAATATCACTATGTTGCCAAATCTACTAAAATGGGTTTATAACCAGTAACTTGTGACCATATTTGTATGCGTTTTTGTTTTTTTTATTATTTTCTCAGTTTAACTGAATGTGTTGCAATAAAACGGCGCTATTCTGTTTCCTGATTTAAAGAAAAGGCTGATTTAAGCGTATTAAATTCCACCTCAAAGGTTTTGGCCGGCAGCCTAATTCCTCGATCACTTCCCACGGGTTTTGTGTTTTCCTTGTCAAGAAGTCACAACATTATCCATCTGCATTTTTTGCATAATTCACAAGGGTCCACAGTCAGCTGCAACCTGCTCCAATTCGTCTCCGTCAGGAGTGAAAGGCCAGCAGATGACAATGTGTAATGTGTGTATAATGTGTGCGGGCTTATTTAGAGCAGGCGGACATTCCAGTTCATTACGCTGCAGAAACACTGAGTCATTGTAATGCTTTGACATCATCACCCTATTCATCTTACAGGTCAAACAACATACACGTTTTAGGGGGTTAATTTTAATGTATTTATTTTATTTATTTTTGCTTCGTCATGGAACAACATGGTTTCGTGTAATTTGTGCATCGTTCTGTATGTGTTTGCTTTCATATAGTTAAGCCTGCTTTGTGTTCTTCTTTAAGGAAACGACTGTTCAACTGAGGAAACAAGTTCAAGTCAAGCATGGAGCATCTTAAATATCCCCCGGAAGCTCTGACTAAGGTGTGTGTGCTCTTCTCTGATCTACCTGTCACTTTTACACAGTCGAATTAACAATCTGAAATAGACATAGAATAGAAATAGAATCGATTTCTCTTAGTCATGTATCACAACATGCACATACTGTATATTTACATAACAAAACGCAACACTTAGCCAGAGAAACGACTACAGCAGATCTTATTAATATTCAGCTGCAGTGTAATCACTCCCATCGCTTGCTTTCACATTCAGTGCTTAAAAGAAAAATAAAAGCTCACCAGCTGCATCCAAATAAAACGCCACTGAAAACCCAAACTTTGACAGACAAAATAATTCTACCGTCTGTTCAGTCTGATCCTGTTTGGTTAAATTAATAAACCTTCATTATTTTAATGCTTAGATTTTTTTCCAGAGGATTTGATCCAACTGGGAAACACTTTCCACAATTGATTTATGATTTATTTGCCTTGTCACACTGTTTTAGACCAACTAGACTATAGAGGCAATAATACACATGACTAATTTACTCCTCACACCATTAAACCCAATAACTGTCAGTTAAGGGGCGTGTTGATATACGGGAAATCTTATATTTAATGATTAGTAAATTAAAGATGCACTGCCTGAATCTATTCAAATGTTTTTGTTTTTTTGTTTTGTTTTTTACAATATTAGATTTTATATAATCAGTGCATCGGGACATAAATCTATTAAAGTAATTTTGCTGTGGCATGTGGCTCAAATGACAGATAGCATATTTTATTATTTTCATATTAGTCATATTTCTTATCGAGTAACCTGCGTAATATTTCAGCTTTTCAGTTTTAGTTTTGTTTATTTGAGTTGTAATTTGCGGAAACGAGGGATTGTTGTTGTTTCTTTTTGCAGTTTGTGGTGTTGAGGCGCCCTCTGCTGTCGCTAAAGTAGACAAACATAAAGACTATCAAAACCAAAAATATGTGCCTTTCCTCATGTAAACATGGGGTAAATAATAAAACTGAAAACTTTCTACTCGACTATGTTTTTGTTAAAATGTGATAGCCCCATGACAATGTGTCCCAGTATGAAATATTAAAGCACAAGTGGAGGGCAAAGCATATAAAGTATAGTATATAGTGTAATCTATACAGTTTATAGCACAAAGTGTATATGTGCAGTATTTATGAGCCAGAATTGGTGTGACAGATAGATTCGGGTGACATCAGCAATATGCAGCATATTTCATATGATGGTTAAATAAAACAAACTGTCCAACATGGTGTCTAATTGAGGACCAGTGCCGGATTTCAATTTAGGCAAGCAGACAGCACTGTGTCCTCAAGAAATTAATACAAGTACAGTATCCACATTTTTCACTATATGTCATTATATACGACACCAAGAATTTGTGAAACTACACAGGAACGCATTCTGATTATGTGTTGTCACCCAGGCTAATCAACAAATGCTGTTATGGGTGCACTCTGTTCTTTTTTGTTCATGTATTTTTCTCGGTCCAGATCATATGACATCACACTGAGATATTTGTACAATTGAGTTTAGATTTTCAGCAACCATCAAGTTTTGATGCCAGATCCACTGACGCTTCAGCTTCAGAGTCGTGGATCCTGGATGTCTTCATTACAATAAGATTTAATTCAGCATGAGGAACAAAAAATGATAGAGCCAAGCTTTCATCAGCTTCTTCATGATATTTGATGTAAAAATCCTATAATAAAATAATCACACAAGCTGAGCATCTTGCTTTTGCTTCCATCTAGTGGTGGAAAGTGTTACCCTGCTGCAATTGTATGATTTATCCAGCACTTGAGTGTTGAATCCACACTTTCATTCATACTGAACAGTTGTTTCGACAGGAGTAATGAGGTTTAGTTAACAAGTAAAACTACACATTGACTTGGACCTTTCTGACTAACTGCTTAATATATCTGTAATTCTTCCAGCTAATGAAATATCTGATTGACAAAAACAACTGGGCTTGCTGTTTGGTCTTTAAGATATTATCTCATTCATCCAGGATTGTCTTCAAATCGAACATCCAGTTAATTTCTGAGTTTTTTCCTTTTAAACCCAGTTTATGATTATTAAACAGAATATAATATGTCTCTTTTATGGAGAATAGCTCGAGATCAGTAGTTGTAAAGGCCAAGGGCCTCAGTGCAATAATGGACTGTGAATGACTTTAATACTGTCAGCTCATATTATCAGGATGCGTCTGAATATCCAGTCATCTTTTGAGATGTAGTAAGGACTGCTACTAGCAGTTTCCTATAACGTCTTTGTGGCAAGTTGACTACACACAGAAAATAGAAACCTGCTGAACACATGCATAACCTGAGCAAATTCAAAGCCAGAGATTTTTATAATGAAATAATAATAGGTCTTTTAGATATTTATATCGCTCCCTATTTTGTAAAAAATTAAGTTACATTTAATTAAGAACATAAAAGTAATGTCTAAGCACATATTGAACTGTCAGTGTTACCTCTTCATCGGTTTCACAAGAAAATTGCCCCAGTTGAGCTTGACAAAGATCTTATTAGCGCTTTTCATCACTGACACCAACTAGATTTCAGCATGACTTCATGAATCCATTAGGGAAGCAAAAGTTGTCAATAATTGTTATCCATGAATGGATTTGTTCATTTTACCTATATGATCAAAAAAAAAAAAGAAAAGAAATCTATTTCATAAGGAACAATAAAACATTTTTAAATTACTGATCCAAGGAAAAAGAGGAAAAGTGTGTTTAATACAAATTAATGTGCAACATTTTAAAGTGGAACCCTATAGTGCAATGGGGAAAATAAAGCATTAGTGAGAGGAAAAGCCACTTAGGATTCGACCTGCAGGAGTACTAAACTGTAATAAAGATGATTATAAAGAATTAATATTAGTTTGTTCAACATCCTTCACTTTGTCTTTGTGTTGTTGGTACAAGCGTGTTTCTCAACTCTGATAGTAAGAAGTATTGCAGGTTTTGAACCCAGTTAGATAGATCATATACATGTGAACCAGTTTGCATTATTTGTGTTACAACTGATTGAATATGGCTAGTTCAGTCCATATGTTAATTAATTAAATTAATGTGCTTATTTTTATATAGCGTTGTGTCTAATTTGTATATTCTACTCGATTAGAATATGGAGGAAAATGTGTATGCTTATAAATTTCAAAAAGTTTGAAATGTAGCCAAATAAACCAAATGACTCAATTCTAATGTGTTTATAGTCTAATGAAGAATATAATAAAATATGCTACCTGATGACAGTAAAAAAACAAAACAAAAAACCTAATAAAATTACAGTTTTTAATTTGTCTGGGCCAACCAAAAAAGAAACCACTTTAAATAAAAACACATTTCAATTGTCAAAAATAGAAAAAGACCATATTTATTTTTAAAAATGAATTTATTTTAAACGGTCCCTCGTCAACAATGATAACACTAACTTCATTTAATTAAGATTTTACACCAAATCAACTATTTACACTAAAAAAACAAAACCCAGCAGACTTGAATGATAACAAACACGCATAAACTTTAAAAAAGAAAACTTCTAAACATCGAAAATATGAACGAAATGTGGCACAATGAAATACATTAAAGCTCTCTGAGATACAGTAATGGAATGTGTCAAACGGATCTAAATGGCTTTACACCTTTCAAACAGGAATGTTTCATTTTGAGGCTCGGTCATTGTCATATCGCTTATGATTTCAGCTAAAAAAAAAAAAATCACCTAAAGAGTCCAATATGACATTTTAGGGCTGCTATAATACAAATCCAATAATATTCTGATATGTCTAATTGTATAGCCAATTTATATGTGTCATATATCTTGAAGATGGGAACTTGCAGCCAACTTTTTTAGAATTATTTTTTGGGATTTTTTTTATTTTTTTTGCCCTCACATATAGCGCTCTAATCCTGACGCAAAATTGGCTTGTCTCATGTAGGAGTTGTTGTAGGAGTTCATGGGGCTGGAGAGGCCCAGCAGCTGCTCCGTGTGCTCGGCGCAGGAGCCCGGGCGCAGGGCAGGCAGGGACAGCCGGTTCCCGGAGCAGTACACTTGAGAGCTCCCCGGGGAGAAACCGGACTGGGTCATGGTGGGCAGGTTTGGGGGAGAGGCTGAAGAGGAGTACGGGTACCCGGCGGCCAGGTTGGAGGGGATGTTCCCGCTGTTTCTGCTCAGCATGTTCGCTGAGGGGTTGACAGTCTGGGTCTGGAAGCACGCAGACGGGTCGGTGCCGGTGACCGAGCAGCTGGAGGTCATGGTAACCAGGTCACCTCCCCCCAGCCCCAGCGCTTGGGTGTTGAGCTCTCCCCCTGGACCGCTCTGCACCGCTGTCTGCTGGCTGATGATGTTGTCGATGCTGAACATGCGTGGCTGTCCTTGGCCGACCCCGGCTGACGTCTGGTAATGATGGAGCATGGCCGGATGCGGGGATGTGGCTGTCAGCTGTGAGCCATAGCCAGAGCTTATCCCGGCGTACAGAGTGTTGGGGTACGAGGGCCTTCCCATCGGTGTTGGGGTGAACGCGCTGGAGCTCTGCATGTACCCAGGGTAGGTGCTCACATCTGTGCGCTTGAACCGTTTCCTTCTCCTCAAAAAGCTCCCGTTGTCAAACATGTCCTCAGCTGCGGGGTCTAAAGTCCAGTAGTTGCCTTTACCTGGTCTGCCGGGCTCCCGAGGAATCTTGACGAAACAGTCGTTTAGGGTCAGGTTGTGGCGGATGGAGTTTTGCCACTTCTTGGAGTTCTCCCTGTAGAAAGGAAAACGCTCCATGATGAACTTATAAATGCCCCCGAGGGTGAGCTTTCTCTCCGGGGAGTTGGCGATGGCCATGGCTATGAGAGCGATGTAGCTGTAGGGTGGTTTCCCCCTCTGGACGGGCCTCTTCCTGCGGCGGCTCCCCGTAGGTAGGTGCTCCTCAGTCTGGCCCAGAGCAGCTCCATCCTCAGTGTTTGGGCTGTTTCCTCTGGGCTCAGACTTGATCAAAATATTGTCCTTTGACCGGGCCTGCAGCATCAGAGGCGGCGGAGGCAGCGGCGAGTCCAAGCTGACATTTGGAGATATGACAACCGGGCTGGCCTCTGCAGGCGAGTGCTGCGTCTCTGCGGTCATGTTACACATGCCAGAGAAGTAAGAATAATTTGCCAGATTCATAAAAGAAAAAATGTAATGTGCTTTTTTTTTGTCGAAATGTTGAGCTGGAGGAACGTTTCCGTATTTTACCAGTGAGTTATTCCTTTGCTCTGGCCAAAAATAGCCCCTGCCCTGGTGTTTGGAGTGTCGTGTGTATGTATGTGTGTGTGAGAGTGTGTGTATGAGAGTGTGTGTATGTGAGAGAGAGTGTGTGTGTCAGTCCAGGTGAGAGAGAGAGAGAGGCGTTGACAGTTTTATAAGGCAGGGCAGGAATGACGCCACTGGGTCTCTGATGACGATGGATACAGCTGGACAATATTCTCTAATAGACAGATGGGGACAAGTGGTGTAGGCCTATTAAAAGCTTCTATTTAATCAGTTATGGTGATTCTTAGTTTCTTGTGGTGGTGTTATGAACTTACCCAGATGTCACGCCTTCAAAATACATAATATGATTAGTTTATTAAAAAATATGTGTATTTTAAACAATTACAGCACCTAACTAATTTTTGATTGCATTACCCATAAGGTCTGACATTAACTTGTTTCTTGGTACATCATGGAGACACTCTCATAGATTTACTAATGATCAGACGGAGATAGAAAGCTGTCTCTCTCTGTCCATCTCTCTGGGCTTTCACCAACAGCTGTGTGTATATTCAGGGCAGAAACAACACTCGCAGAGCTTCTCTGTGCTACTCCAAACCCAACAGCCAATCCACCAATTGAAAAATAATAACAAGCCACTGAAAGCAAGCAATTGAGCTATCAAAGCTTTTGGGGAAGAAAAGTAAATATCCCTTCATTTCATTTTCATTTTTGGTGAGTGATAATCAAACAGTCCCCTGGCTGGGGAAGAAAAGTGTTATCTTATGGATTTTGAAGTCAAAACACAGTTCTGCACACAACACCCTTTTCAACACAACCATGTGATAGTGGCTCTAATTGATTATTTAGGCAAAGAGAGGGCTAAAGTTAATTACAAAAGGTAAGATACACAGGGATGGAGATGCCTGCCACCCTCACTTTTAACAACATGGAGATGAGAAGTGTTGTGAGTACCTAATACAATATTATATAGTCGATACTATCAGCATGGTGTATGCACGTTCGTAAACCTGAGTGACAAATTATAGGAAAAGTATGAATAAACAACAAATGCATATGTTTTCATACATAGCGCGGGGGGGGGGGGGGGCACTGAGTGGATTGATAACACGACAATTCTGTGAATCTTATGGTCCTACCAGCCTTATCAGATCTCAACCGAAATGAGAGATTTTATACCACATTAATCGATCAATGAGGGAATATATTTTATGTAGAACGGTGAGCAATATATGCCTAACTAATAATTAATACTAATAACACTAAATCATTTCAGACTGCTAATTTAGACCACACATTAAGGAACATTGTTTATTTCTTTAACTTCTCTGTACTTATGCATACATGTACATAGAAAAAGTAGTGCATTGGCTAAAGAGAAAGACACTGAAAAAGAAAGAAAGGAAGGAGATGATGTCCACATTTGACAACATAGCTAATCTAATATAAAAAAATACAAAAAACTGGTGCCAAAAATGACACCAAAGTCATTAATCATATCCACCCACTGCTCTACTAGATGCCTGTTTCCCGTCACCCGCAGTCCGCCAACACAAAATAGGTGGCACCCCCCACCGATGACTGGACCCCTCCCGACCCAGCCGCAGCTCAGACAACACTAAGCCCAGCTAGCTACTCACAGCCAGTGGCTAACAGCTTCAGACAGGCGTGGGAGCGGGGCTGTATCCAAGCAGGATCTGCCCCCAGAGCTGCCAGGTCAGGCAGGACAAACAGGGGCTCAGGCCAGGAAACGGGCCCTCTGCCTCGGGGCCTGCGGCCTCTTGCTAATCCTCTCCCCTCCCCAAACCACCCCACCACAGCCTCCCTATACCTCTCTGCACCTCTATGTACGCTCACCCTGTTCTGTGGTCATTTTATCCATTGATGATCATGTTCACATACAGGCTACATACAACACTGTAACTCAACACTGCAAATCTTGCTTCAGTTTCAACTTGTATTACAATGACTACAAAATGGCTAATATTGTCCCCAAAGGCAATAAGACCATCCCAGAATCAGCATCCTTGAGAGCCTGATATGACTCGGGCAGCACTGACATACAGTTTTCCAAAGATATGTACTTATTTATGCACTCTGCGGTAAAATTTGAAAAGATGGCTAATTTCTGTACTAAGAATAACACTATAGGTAGGTTTTGACTTCTTTTAATGGATAAAACCTTAGACACCTTGATGTCAATAGGATACAACACTAGCCACTCTGTAATGATATTTAGGTTTCACGAAACAAAGCCAAAAACACATACACATACAGTACACCACTCATGGCTCATTACATGTAATTAAAGAAAAGAGCCAATAAAATGATGTGGAAAAATTGCATTATGCTATCAGAAACCCGAAGGATGGAATCACTAAAGTTAGCTGTTTGAGTTTTATGTTGAGAACTCAGAAGTATTTGAGTACACTTTTCTGTAAAATATCCCAAAACTCTGTACTTTAACCAGTGTTTTCTTCTCTAATGCTAGCCTGCATATGACCCCAATATACAATTAAAAAGAACTTGAGTGATTTTAACCAACAATGCACATATAAAATCGTGAAATTTACATGATTGTGGATGAAAAAAAAGTGTTTTCTCCCTCTTCCCAAACACAGCATCACACAGTACAGAAGTGCAAATTTAATTTGTTTCTATGAGAGTGAAGCACAGTAATGTATTTATATAAAAGCATTTTGCTGTGTTTTCAGAAATGCTCCTGAATGCATTAAAAAAGAGACTCATTCAACTTTTTTGCGACAGAAGCCCATTACAAGATATGTTTCCTTAAATCTCAACTATGCTTCCAAAAATGGATTTGGAATCACAACATCATGGAAAAACAAAGCATTCATCAAACATGCATTTCTGTCCATTGTTAGATTTTTTTCACCCATCGTCTCTGATGGTAGCTGGTCTGCAGGTTCTCTTCCTATTTCTGATGAAATCCTGAGAAATACAGAGGATGAGAGGGAACAGACGGAGTTGCTGAATAAACACTTGGAATCCATTCATTCGCAAAGTGGCTCCAGGGGACGGGGAGGAGGGGGGGCTATGAGAAAAAGAGGGGGAATAAAAGAATGAGAGACAGAAAGAGAAAAAGAGGGAGACAGAGAGAGATAGAGAAACACACGAGAGAGCGCAACCTTTTTCTTGCTCAAGCTCATCAAGTACGGGCCAGGGCTCCTAAAAAAGCAGGGATTACCAGGGTACTGGGGCTGTGCTGGTCTGGGCCGCCTCTGCTCACTCCTGCACTGCACGCTACATTGCCCTGCTAAAGCACTGCACATGGTTCTCACACACACACTCATACACAACACAACCAGTCATGCTTGCTTATATGGTGCTCATCTCTCATTCGCAAAAATTCACATAGATAGGTAACACGTAGACACAAAAAGACAGATAATCGCACTCACACAATGCTCTCATCACTGAATAAATGAGTTAAAAGCATACTACACTCGTCTCTAAATTGACCCTAGATATCTAAGCAACACATACATCTTTAACTTAATTAAGTGTAACTTAATTAATGCTATATGATAAGATATATGTATCAATGGTCAAAGAGAAACACTGTAGACTCCACTTGGTACACAATATTTTCTCTTGCAATTGTATATTCATTGTGGAACATAAACCATTGACCTCTAATGGAAGGACTAAATGTTTTGGAAGTTTCTGCCTGGATAAACACCTCCCCTGCCCCAAAGACACTTTAGGAAATCCCACAGACTCTAGCACTGCAGCAGGGATGCTACCAAATCATCATTCACACAAATGTCAAATTGAGGTGACATCCTGCTAAGATAAGCACTGCAATTAAAATATTAGGAAATGAGCGGCACGTGCACGAGGTGGAAAACAACGCTCCAGGCCATTTGAAGGAGTCTGTGGGGATGGGTTGAGGCTGCGCTTAGTTCTTGATAATCCTGAAGCAGTTCATTGTAACAAAACTGTAGGTTATTAAAGAGGAAAAAGGCAACTGTATAAACCTGTAAAGGCCATCTGAGCAAATGTCAACAAACTGACAATTACTGACACTATAATTAATAATTATATTTACTTTAACAGTTAGTTTCCCAGTGTTGATAAGAGTACATTTTCAATGACAATAGGTTTTTATTAATTTTTAAAACTTCTGTGGCTATCATTATGCACTCCATGTATCAATAGAAATTGATTAGATTACAGCCAATGTTTGGATTTGGACATTTTAAACGAATAATATGACCAGAAGAGCTGCCTAGACAGTGCAAAGGTAAGAAGTAAACACTGTCATAATACTCCACTGCTTACTATGGTGAGGCAACAGAGAGAAGATTATTGACTTAATACTGTAGCTCACTGCTTAGGCCCTGCTGCTGCTCTATGTAGTAAGAGCCACCAGGACAAGAGCAAACGGAGGAAACCATACACCCATCTGCTCTGGAGAGCTGAGGTGGCCCACAACAAAGTTGCACTGCTGTCCTGGGATGGGCAGGACATGTCTGCTGAATCTGAGAAAATATACCCTCTGATCAAACATGATTTTGGTAAATACACGTATTAAAAATAGCTCATGCAGTAAATAGTAAAAAAAAACATAATTTGATAACTTGAATGCTGAATAAATAAAGATTAAGTAAACTGGCAAGACAGCTTATATGTTTGACTATAGTAAATACCACAATATTTAGAGTAGTGTTATATAGTTCAGATATCCATTTTACAGCTGCAAATGCTGCCTGTTGTCCTTACTGTATAAGGCACTGTGTATTTGAAGCATTCCTGGAAGGCTATGTGGACCAGACTGGCAGACTGGGTAGTGATGAGTAACAACTTACCGTAAAAGGAAGAGGGACAACAGTGTGGGCTGCTGTATGGCTTGTGTGTGTATGTGTGTTTAATCACGTGTTCATATGTGTTAGGTTTTCTTGTCACTTCATTCAGAACATGCATTCAAGTTGTTTCATCTTGCATTTTTATCCCCCTTTAAAAAAATGGCAAAGCTGAGTATCAGTGAGGTCACAGTGACATACTGTAGACGGATCCTCCGTTAGACACCAGAGTTTCGGAGAAAGAGAGACAAGGACTTTCATTCAGTGACTCGGTGTCCTTACACTGCTGTCTTTCAACGTGCACTTCTCCTTCTTTCACTTCAGCTCCTCAGTCACAGAGAAAATGTAAAAGGAAACCAGCTCTCCAGTGAAACGTTTATATTATTTAGTCAAAAGTATTACTAATTGAATCCACAAGAGTCCATATTGCTGATATCATGTTCATCAGCAGCACTTGTTGTCCACCTCAAAGCGCCTACTGGTGCTGGCATTGCATGGTGATGAGAGATGGACAGGCAGCATGTAGACACCACAGCAGCCAGCCTCGAGTCTTTATTACACTGAAAGAGAGAGCAGTGAAATGATAAGACCCGGCATTTACACACGTGAAAGATTTGTTTTAGTGCCAAGCCCTAATGTTCAACCTTTATCATGAAAATTCATTAAAGCAGAAAGGTCAAAATAAATTAAGTTTCAAAGACCGGACTAGTGTTTTTAAATATATTTGAAATACTACACTGGTTTGTATGTTAGGATACCAAGTAAAACTTTAATATCTTTTTCATACTTGTAAATAATTTTAGATTTATCTAAATGTTTTTGTGTCTTTGCTGTTTTTTAAGTTTTGGATGGCCACTTACAACCACAAATACCACCTTTTGGTTTACCACAAATACCATCCTATCTTTGGAAGTGACTGTTTACCATCCTATCCCACACCCGCTCTCCTATTGTCTTTCCTGTTGTCCGACACCAGTGGGATCAGCACCCATTATGTTCTTTAAGACTTGTGCGCACGAACAGACAGTCAACAGCAGGTAAGAGAACTTGTTAAACAGATATCCACACACATGGAATGAAGACACACATGCAGCTTCATGCACTCAAGTCTCAAGTTTACATGTTCTTTCCGTGTCTGTGTGTTATTTTGGGTGCTCTGGGTGCAACAGATATGCAACTTAGGTGGACTGGGTTTGGACACTGTTGACCACAAATATAAGTGTGGTCATTTCATCTCCTGTTAACCTTCTGATGGCATGGTTACCTGATTAGTGTCGGCACAGCCCTCGACCCTGAGGAAGGAGAGGGGTAATTGTGACCAGACATGTATTTTACTCTGATAGTGAATGCAGACCCTTACACCCATCTAGTGGTTACAAGATCAGCTGCAGGTTTTTTGTTTTTGTTTATTTTTTATGTCATCCAAGGTCTATGAGATGTTTCATTCTTTCTCTAACATTCACTAATTTTCACTAGTACCCCACAGATTGTAGACACAATAATATGAACACCTGTCCGATTTAATATAATAGCCCGTCATATATCAATCAGCCCCTCAGCGGAACGTATGTATCACGTGATGTTTCTACCGGAGCACATATTCCGTGTGCAAGGCGGGTTGCTTCAAAACAATATGGCGTCGAGAAGAAAAACAATGGTAGTACCAAGTACTTTAAAAAATGCCTCAATCGAGGCAAAAAGGTAGTTCTACTTGTGTTGTTCTCCTTAAGCGAGTGAATCTGTGCTCTCATTTTGACATTACTGCATTTACGATTCAGTTACTGTTTTTGTTTTTAAGCTCGAAAAGTGGAAACGCCGCTAGCAAAGCCAACAACAGTGGGACTGCGAAGAAAAGCGTTAAATGTAAGTTATTCACATAAGTTCACAGTGCATTGGCGAGTAGTGTTGGGGTACCCTAGGATAAAAGTATGTGGACCAAATTATTATTTAGTTTCTGTAACATAATGTACCTCTCTGTCCAGCCATGTACTTAATATGTTTCAGAAACTGGTGTTATTGCCAAAAACGGCTACATACACCGAACTGTCTTGATGTCCTTATCTTTATGTTAAAATGTCTTCATCAATCTTTAGCGAGTGGGACTATTGTCAAGTCTCGGTATATGCAGTCTGCTGAGAAATCATCTCTTTCAAAGGTAATGCTACTATTTGTGTTTTTATACAATGTATGAGTGTGATATTGTTACTTACTTTAAATGATAAGTCAACTATTTTCTTCTTAGATGCAGTTAAGATGTCTTAATTGTGTTCTGCATATTATTATAGTTGTCATGACACATGATTTTTATTTAATTGCACTCCTGTAACAATTTTCAGACTAACTCACTGACCAATGAGTCTGTCACTGTGCCACCAAGGCCGTCCTCACCTAAACCCAGTGGTGTCAAACCAAAAGTGGTGGGAAACCCACTGAGACGCACAATGGCGCCACAGGCTCTTGCAACATGTAAGCCCTTCTGTTGTTATTAGTGTAAATTTGGATTATTATATTACTCTTTTTATTATTTATATGGTAATTGTACATCATGCTATGTCTGTGTGCATAGTTTATGATGGGGATCCCATTGTCTTTCTCCCCTTATTCCCTGTTACCTCTCTACTGTACATCTTTGAATGATGGCAAAATGCCCCAAAATACTTAAAAATAAATACTTGTGAATTGACAGGATTGTGTATGATTCTAGGTTAGGCCGTACTGTATCATTTGTTGAGATGTTGAGTTGAAACCCCGCCATGCAATGACAATTTTAATAAGTATATTCTTTTATTCAGTCTATAACATTTTCTGAGTGAGTGAACTATAAATAATGTTTGCATATGTTCAATGTTATCTTCTTTACAGCAATGACGTCACATGAAACTGAACCATCACTGCTGGGGAAAAGTGTACTTCAGTCCACTTTCTCAGATGGACATTGCTTTCGCCCAGATTTTGATATTTCAGTTATTAAAGGTAACCTGATTTAAAACCCTAAAATAGCAGGATCTATTTACAAGTTGGACTTACCTGAAATAATTTCCTTATGTGTCTCTAAGATAAAACAGTGATAGAAAATCCAGTGGAACCTGAGAGAAACCCAGAGAATGAGAAGAGGACCATTGAGATGCAAACATTCCTACTGGCCTACCTCACAGCTAAGGTGAGCCAGTCTAACAGATAAGTGTATTAGAGAGGCTGAACCCTGTCGCTGTCAGTGTACAATAAGATGTTAACTGAAACATCAGTAGTTTTCAGTGACTCTTTTGAGTTTGCAAAGTCTGCTGTGTTTTGTGGCAAATGAAATATCTCATCATATTCAACAATATCTTTAATGATCTGGTTTTGTTTGAGTTAAGATGGAGAGCAACACTGCGAAGCTCAAGGCCGAGGCAGAGGCAAGGATACTGCAGGAGATGGAGGAAGAACAGGCACTGTGTAATGAGGTCCATGAGAAGAAGCGCCAATACCTCCTGATGGAGAAGGACAGGATGATGAATGAGTTGCTAGATTTGCAGGTCTGAAAATGTCTTTTTGTTTTGACCTTTTTTAGTGTGTGTGCAATTTCAAATGGCACTGCTGTTGTTTTAGGTTGTTAGGTGAAAGAAAATGTAAATTTCCTGTTTGTTTTTTTTTAGTCTAATTGCTTGAGATTGTAATGACAGACAATGTGTTATAAAGTGTCTCCTCCATGCCAAGCAGCTTAGCTAAATATTGAACCCGGCGCAGAAACGCCTTTTTATAGCTAGCATAATATTTATTTAATATGTGCATCTGTATGGTGGAGTATCATAACTCACAAAAACTGAGACATTTATTGCTGACACTTGTCATAGTACCTTTGCATACTCTTACTCTATTAAGGCTTGCTGGTTTGCAACTTGATAATGATGTCTACTCAAAGCACAGCTGGTTTACGATTCATTTAAAATAGATTTTGAAATGTAAATAAAATATGTACTGTACTCTTATTGTAAGATAGTATGAGAACATGATTATAATCCTTCTAAAATCATTGTTGTCCATCAGATCTCTGCACTGACTCCTGTGGCAGAAGCTGCCAAGCATTTCACAAAAGAATACAAAACTTTCGCCTCAGCTATTGACACCACACGACATGAGCTGCCTGTCAAGAATTTCTACATTGATGGAGACAGACGGGAATTTCTAGGTTATTAATGTTTTTTTAAAGTTACAAAAAAACAACCTTTGTCATGAATTAAAGTCTTATAATAAGATAATTTCTGATTAATTTATCAGACTTGATACATTTAGACTTGATACTCATATCCACTTGTTTTTATGTATTTTAGATAAAGCTGAGGCTTGCCTGAAGGACAGTGAGAAGTTGTTGCTGGAGTGCACAGAGGGAGATCATAAAGACAGCAGCACCTCTCTAGAGTGCCTTAAGGAGATGAAAATGGCTTCAAAGGACATCAGTCAGCAGCTATCAGGGTGGGCAAATATGTATAGATATGCTGTAAACATATAGTCCACTCTTTATTCTGTTTTTCTGGCATAACTGTGAAAAAACACAGCAACTTAATTTTTAAAGACTTGAATTTTGGCAAGTATTCAGCAACATCTATCAAATTCAGCCTGACGTTAACCAGGTTTTTAAACGTTTGTGTTTTGTTTTTCCAGTGCATTTTCAGAGCTACTGGAGCTGTCATCATTGGTCTGCCGCCACACGATCCACATCCAACAGGCTACAGAGGAAGAGCAGCTTGGCACTGCAAGAATCCAGGAGCTCTACTGCTCCAAACAGTGAAGAATACCACACAGCATGGGATACACTGAACATGCACTTAGGATACACCTGCCACCTTAGATTTCCCTGGTTTGGATATATTTGTTCTATTTCTGTCTGTTTTTATTTGAACTGTCTTGATTTTGTAAAATAATAACTTGTATACTGTTTAAAGCTGCAACTTTGTTAATAAATGAAAAAAAAAAACATTCGACACGATGAAAAAGTTTCTTCCCTTCGAATGTAAACAAACTATTGCGTCCCATTCCGGATGTGACGTCAAATTCATACAGCGACGACTCACTTTTATTGGATGATCCTGGAAAGTCACGCGCCGCCTTCTCAGAAGAGCCAATGAACCGCAGGAGAGCGCCTCGTCGCATGTGAGTACTAACAGGTTTTGTTCCACATAAATTAAACATTTTGCAGAAATAGAGACAAATGTTACTATTTTGTTGACTGCTTGGTTTGTTTAACTTAATATATTGTTTGATAGAAGAAACGACATCCGCGCGTTGTCTCGTTGGGAACTAGCTAACTGTCTTTCCTGGCTAACGGCTAATTAGCTTGGTAATGTAGCCGTCACTGACGCTGCTACTTAACCTACTAGCGACTAAAAGCTGCGTGTACATGTTGCTGTTATGTGATGAAGTGATACATAATAAGTGTAATGTATTAATGTAAGACAGCGCGTCGTGATTTGTCAAACAAAAGAACGGTGGATTTAGAAGCAAGTTAACGGAATCAGATTTTGTGTTGCACCAAAGCATTTTAAGATAACTACACAGACAGAGCAGGACGCAGTATATTGGAGATATTATTGGTAGGCGTCAATGCATAAGGATTTAATTCTTACTACACCACATACTCGGCTATTTACCAACATGTCTCCCAAAACCAGATCTCACTCCCAGAGGAGGGGTGCACCAGCAGGAGGAGAGCTGAGACAGAGGAACCAAGAGCAATGGCGAGGCCAAGAGAAACCACAGGTGAGAGGTGTGGAGGAGGAGTTAGGACCTGGGCAGCAGTGGAAGAAAAACGTGCCGAGGGGGATCTGTAGGTTTATGTGCCCTGCTCGTGAGCTGCATGAGCGGGAGTCCCAGAACCGCCTTCACCGCTTTGAGATGTTGGCAGGCACAGAAAGAGAGAGGCTGCCCAGAGCTGACGCCATGCGTGCTGTCAAAGAGTACTCCAGACCAGCGGCAGGGAAAAACGCTACCAACCCCTCTGACCTACGTCCACCTGCTGTTTTGCTGAAAACTGTATGCTACCTTATTGATGACATTGCTGCCTCCCCTCGTCTGCATCCTTGGACTGAGGTTAGTATTATTTACTCATCTACTCCCCAGTCTATGTTTTTACTGTTGTTAAATATGGTGTGGTCAAGAAAAGGCGCAACTCATATTTAAAAGTAATGGAATAATTCACAGAGAACTGAAACTTTAGGCATTTTTTCTACACACACTTAATGACACTTAGTTCATATCAGTTTCGTGTAAACCTCCTCCAAAACAATGTGAATGTGCAGGAACCTTTTCTTAGATGCTGACTGGTTACTAGTGTGTGAGAACATTGTAATGAAATTGCAGTCAAAGATTCATAAAAAATAACACTCCACAACATATATTACTTTATTGTTTTTTTTATTGTGCTTACTTTTCAGGTATACAGCTTTGTTTTTGATCGGCTGCGTGGTGTGAAGCAGGACATGATCATCCAGAGGGTGAGTGGGTGTGACTGTGTCACCATTTTGGAGCGGACAGTACGTTTCCTCATCTACGCCTCTTATCGTCTTTGTGGTGAGCCGCTGCGGCTCTACGACCCACGCATCAACGACACACACCTCCAGGAGAACCTGAGCTGGTTGTTGGACTGCTATGCATCTGAAACAGGGCCGCATCCCAACCAGGAGGAGTTTCAGGCTCTTGGGCTGCTCTACAATTTAGGTTGGTAACTGTTTGATAGTTTAATATTTAATATGGTTTTTGCATTGATATATTTATATGTACATTAAAGCATAGTGAAATATGCAAAAGTCTAGTGTTCTATTAGCAAGCTTTTGGTGCAAAAAACTGAAAAGTTTGAGCAGACTGTTGGTTGAATATAATATTGTCGGCAGCAAAGAGTGTAATGGTTTTCACACAAAGAAAGAAGGATTTTGAATTCGTGTGCATAGTGTTTTTTTTTATATTTTATTTTTATTTTATATATATTTTATTGTTTTGTTCCTCTTTTGTTCTTAGCAGATCAAAAAATCTCCAAATCTCTCATCTCCCCCAGGTTCAACTCGTGCCATGCAACACATCATAGAGCTCCCTGAGCGGCTCCGTAGCACTCCTGCCATCACGCTTGCCCTGTCCATCAACCAGGCTTTTCTAGAACGAAACCCCGTACGACTGCTCCGATTTGCCAAAAAGTTGAACTTCCTTCAAAGCTGTGCTCTGCACCAACACCTAGTGTCATGTCGTAGAGATTTGCTGCTAATATACAGCCATGGATACAGTAGCAGAAATTGTCGCTTTCCCCTGGACAAACTGTCTCAGCTCTTGGCCTTGGATACCACACTCACAGCTCGGCTCTGTCAGGCGTATGGAGTGGAGGTTAATCAAGAGAACCAAGTGGTCTTCTCCAAGGCTGCTTTCACTGAGCCTGAACAAGGGAAACTGCAATGTACACTATATCACAACATAGTGGCCGAGAAAGAAAAAGACCTCACTATTGAAAGCATTATTCATGGTTGCGTTTGACAAAAATTGTTTACAAGGTTTTAAAATATTAAAATAAAATAAACAGTCTATTTGCTGAGAGATCTTGTTCAAAGATCTCTGTGCATCAGGGCAGCTGTTCTGTTGAAATGTCTTCTTTCTACTCACTTCCCTACGATGCTGCTTCAGAGAACTGGAGGTTTAAGGGTCTTCTTTTCCCTGAGTTGGACGGGGAGTTTTTCTTGGCTGTCTATTGTGAATGGTTTACTGATGAAATGCTTTATGTACTGTATGTTTTAAGGTCAGTATTGGAGCCATTGTCGTGCTGTGTTGCCTAAGAGAGGCTCAACTCTGAGAACAAATGAACATGGTTCTATATGTCGTCTATTCAGTCGTATTTGTCCATGTACCTGGTGCCTGAACTTCTTTAAAGATGTGAATTTAGTTTATATTCATACTGTTTTAGTGTCATTAACTTCATACTGTTTTTAACTTTCCAGTATTTTAGAAAACATGCTAATAAAATGTTAATTTTTTTCTAATAAATACAGTCCATCAGAAACTTCTTTCAAAACATTTTATCTAAATTACATATTTTCATTTGAACCCCTTAAGAGACATTACTGCACCTGAGCCCATTCACCACCTGAGGGCAACAGAGATCTGCACAAGCATCATCTCACTTCAAGTATGAAAATAAGCGACTACTTTTGAAACAATTCTGCGTTTGTATTGTGGTGGGGTATTTTTCCTGGTTTTTTTTAAGGTTGTGTTTTTCAGCGTGACAGTCTTGTGATGCTTTCCATGGTAAAACTAACTAAACCTTGTCCGTAGATCTTTTGAAATGTCAACTGAATCAAAGGTATGTGAGCTGTGCAGGTACTTTATAGTGGTTTAAATTGCAGGGTCCGTGCTGTTCCTCACACTGGGGTTAGTCATGCTCTCGCAGTAGAGACGTGAGGAGGTATGAAGTGAATGAAGCGCAGCCTGATCGTCTCGTCTCTTGACTCGCTGCTGCAGGAGCAGAAAAAAAAAGATCGAGCAACTTCCAAGAGATCACCAGGAACAACCGGAGAAGCACGAGTTGCACGGATTTTTTTACATGTTACACGTTACTTTACAGTGACATTTCTGTCACTGAAGTGGGAGGACGCTTACAATTTGTAATGCTGAAATATGAGAGAACGGAACCGGGGCGGGTGAAGGCACATGGGAGAGGACTGTCCGTGTACTCTGGGCTCTGAAAGGGGGGGGTGGGGGGGACTACGATTTGCTTGGAACTGGATTTTGCGAAGTGGGATGATTTCAAAAAGTTGATCTTTGGTTCTGGACGAAACTCTGCACACCTACCTAGCAGCCTCCATGGATAGACTGAGAGGGCTGTAGACACAGACTGCTGAAATTTCATTTAACTTTTTTTTTTTTTTGATCAGTTAAAAGATCCAGCCTCCTCCAGAGGGGAGAACCGATATCCAGGAGTATCTCTGATACTGAGGCCAAAATGCTGCGGTTGTCTTTGACAGCCTTTAGTCTTTCATGGACTTTGTTCATCTGCAACGTGAGCAGAGGTTACGCACAAGAACGATTGTAAGTAGCTTGTGTTGCATGTGTTGTCTTTGAAGTGTAAGTGATAGTCTCCGATAGTCTCAGTGAATTTACATTTGATGTAGCCACACTGTTTGAAATATGCAGGAAACATACACTCATTATCCATTTTATTTGACCCGTGCTCATCCTTTTCATTAATTAATGATGAATTAATAACTAATATCATTGCATTAATCTTTTCATGTAAAAATGAAGGGATATATTGACATTTCAGTGATGATCTCTGCCATTCATTCATGTGTGTGTGTGTGTATATATATATATATATATGTATATAAAACCTTTTAGATGTTTCCTCATGACAGCAATGTTATAGATACATTATTGGTTTTGGCAATACATCCCAATTTTATTCAGTTTATACCACCGGTCGAGAAGATAAAATTGACTTTTGTCTCTTGGATACATCAGTCAGGATGGCAGCTGCTTGAGGGCTTAATCCTGACCTTGAGAGTTGTGTTAACAGTAAAGAGTTGTAAACATTTCTTCCATACTGTCCAGGGGGGAGGGAGAGAGGATAGTGCAGGCCAAGGTAGAGCATAAACAAAAACTACTAACAAATGTAGGCTTGATTTGTAAAACAGATCTTAAATAATTCCAAAGTGTTTCAACTTATCTAAGTGTGAAGTTTGGGCAAAAAATCAAAAGGCTAAGAACAAAAAAAAAAAAAACGTACAAAAGAGAACACAAATCCTTCTCAGGCACTGAACAGCCCCCAGTTTGAGACAGAAGTTGGGGGGGAAAAACAATGAGAACTTGAGTACATCAAGCCATGTGACTGAAATAAGCATGGTCTCCACCACCTGATCCAGGCTCATCCAAGAGCTGGTTAAACTCACTGTAGATCAAACACAGAGAGTCAATTTCCTCGTATTATCTTCCTTTTCCCCAAGCCTTATTTTCCAGGGGATTTTCTCATGACTTTCTCTCTCAGGAACTGCACTTGCCTCTGGCTGTAATGCTGTAGTGCTGTAATGCCAACCACCTGATCCTTCTCTCAGGCATGCAATTGGGATTGGGATATGTGCTTGGAGCTTTGCTCACTCCTAATTTGTGTGATCTTCAGTTAAGGGAGTGAGTAGGCGTATTTGCTTTAAGAATTAAAGTTGGAATGGCTCGGTCACGACTGAAATGATCAAATAAGAACATATTTTGCCTCACAGGTATCTTATTAGCCGCCACATGTGAGTGATTTAAGTGATTTGTGATTGGGATGGGGGTCAAACACAACACAACTCATCCACAGTGTTATGGTTGCATTTTGCCAGGTGACCCCAGTGGGAGACACGCCCCTAACAGACCGCACTCAGACCAATTATTCTCCCTTTGTTACCTGAGAGATGTATCTCAGACTGTTTATAAGCATCAAAGAATGACCTTTGCTCCGCCACCTCAGTTTGTTGTTTATGCATGTGCTCTGTCTTTCTCCATCCTCCTTTCTCTGCCATCTCCTGCTCTCCTCCTAGGGGTTATTTGGTTGCCGCTCCCTCTGTGTTTCGAGCGGGAGTAGAGGAGAGCGTGAGTGTTACCATCTTTAACGCAAAAGCAGAAACACGCGTCCAGGTGCAGCTGTCGGTGAAGGGACAGACGGTCGCCCACAGCCACGGCTCAGTGTTCGGTGAGAACATTCTGAAGCTAAGGTTACACTGGCACAATGCACACTACTTTTGCAGAGAAAACTTGCAGTAACAGGTCTTTACTGGGGGATTTATTCAAAGGATGTTCAGATCACAGAGGCAGGCAGGCATGCACAGATTGGAGAACACATACAGTGTGAGCCTGGTTGACCTCTGCCCTGACTGTATAACCCTGACTAGCTATGGTTTTTATCTTTTATTGGAGGCATCAGTTCAGCCCATCCCACCAGCCACACAGTGTATACAGTGTGTGATTTGTTTGACAGCACCATTAATAGATGGTGCTAGGTCTGCCTCAGAGTGGCATAGAGACAGGTTGCAGCTGGATTTCCTGCTAACCCAGAGTAAAAAAAACCTCCAGGCAAACACAGTTGCAGTCTACTAGCACTCATATCTACTGCATATTCATATTTCTACAGGTGATACAGATTTGTTAGAGCTGAGTTAACACACACAAAATAAATATCTCATTGTTTCTATTTTAGACAAAGGCACCATCAAACTAAAGGTGAGTCTGACGGCACGTGTTTGCATTTGTTTCCCACATGCATGTTGCTTTCCAGAGATATTTGAAAATGCATGGTGCTGTTTAGCGGTGACAGCTGCACAGTAGTGAGAGCCCCCTTGTCCGTTTGTGCACATTCCTCAGGCAACATGCAAATCAACACTAACATTATTTGTAATGCAACATCTGTCTCTGCTCATTCATTGGGAATAAGGTAACTGCCCCGATATAATATGCAACAGCTGTTGACGTGCATGTATGGTCCGCCGCCCCCGAAGGCTGGAATAGATCAATCTAGTATGCACGACTCGATTCTTCCCCTCTGTATCTCTCTCTCCCCCGCTTGCTCTCCCCTCTCTGTAACCTCCACCCTCATTCTCGTGAAATACGGTCATGTTTAGTGTGCTGTGTTATAGTTTGGCATCATACTCTGGTATTTAAATGTATTTATTCTGTTATGCTGTAGCTTTAGAAAAAAAATCAATCAATCAAACAAAATAAAAATGTTGAATCTAGGTAAATCATTTCTGAACAACAGCAGTCTAGAGTTGACCTTTAATTCTTCCCCCATTGACCTAATTTACTTAGAGCCCTGATCCTTGTTGTGTTTGTGTGTGCGCACCACCAGGTTCCCTCTGGGCTGAGAGGCCAGGCTCATCTGAAGGTGTGGGGGAACCGTCACCTCACAGATGGAGGCTACATCTTCCACAACTACACCACTGTCACTGTGGAGAGCAAGGGCACAGCTGTCTTCATCCAGACCGACAAGCCCGTCTACAAACCCAAACATAAAGGTTCCCTCATAGTGCACCTGGTAGTTAATCAGATATTCACTGCACAGTAATGCAGAGAATTGAGCCTTATTTTAAAGGTTTTTGTAGTCAAAGTAGGACTCGATCAGTGGAAATATATTAAAAGATGCTGTCATGTTGCTGGCTTTGCACTGAAGGACTAAGACAGAAATAAGTGATGTAATTATGTGATGTTGATTGCTTATATGCTGTACCCTGACTGGAACATAGCAATTAATACATTAAATTAATTTAGACAGTTAAAAAAATCAATTGATGAAACTACATTTAATGCATGATGTGGCAGTGATTTGATCCTAATGGAACTACTAGATAGTACTCTAATGCATGAAGGGTTTCATGTTAAAATGATGTTAATCTGATGTAATTTACATCATGCTCCTTTATCTGTCTTTAGTGCTCATCAATATCTACACAGTCACCCCGGACCTGAGGCCAGTTAATGACAAGGTAATGCAAATATTAATGTGAATTCCTCCAACACATGCACCTAAAATAATGCAAACATTACACAACAACACTGGTAAACAAACAACAAATATCAAAATAATAGGTTTTTGTTAAAATCAATATGATTGTTTAGGGAAATTGGACATTTGTAATGTGCAAAAAGCACAAATTTCCTCAGTGCTACAAGTTTTGGTTACTTCAGCAATATGACAACATGCATGCATACATGCAACATGCATAATATTTAGTACAAACGTATTTCCATCCCTAATTGGTTGGAATTAGGAGGAGATACCTAGGCTGCCCCGAGTGCAGAGAAATGTACAGTTACCTGTTTGAGTCATTTCTCTTGGAATGTTAGCAGTGGCTCCAAATATACTGTGCAACTGTGCAGACAGGCGCTTTATTGATGTTTGCTGCTATAAAGGTCTGCTGCTAGTAAAGGGCAGTACTCACTTTCACAGATGGAAGATTGTTAGAGTGGGGTGAAGCACTGGGAAGAGGCACAGGATCCTCTGCAGTCACCGTTTTTACATTTTGTACTTCATCTTTCTCTTTTTTTTTCAATTATTTTGCAGATTGAGGCGTATGTTTTGGTGAGTGGAGCCTGGTGGGACCACCCAGGTTTGGCAGAGACACATCCAGGAGGGGACACTGGCAATTTTAGTTCCCAGCCTGGTTGGAGATTACAGAGCTGAAGTCAGCGAAGCTCACCTAGATAACAGGGTGCTCTGTGGAACAGTGCAGGGATAAACAACATGAAAGGAGCTTCTCCTCTCCTCTCCTCTCCTCTCCTCTCCTCTCCTCTCCTCTCCTCTCCTCTCCTCTCCTCTCCTCTCCTCTCCTCTCCTCTCCTCTCCTCTCCTCTCCTCTCCTCTCCTCTCCTCTCCTCTCCTCTCCTCTCCTTCAGTTAGCCTCCAACCCTCCCCACCCACTGTATCTCCCTCCCCCATACTTGCTGACCTTGCTCATTTACTGTCTCTCTTCCCAGATCCTGAGACATTTAGGGGAAATAACATGCTTCATACGCAGCTCTGGGAATCCCATGCATGACTTATAGCTAATGACAAGAGCATAGATGTTTTTTTGTACTACTCTCCCACCTGCAGCCAATGTATCACCTGAGGAATAGTCATAAAAGTATTTTGACAGTGGTCTGAGTCATGAGCCAGGTCTCTGGGTCAAGTTCACTTCAAGGGCTGCTAAACCCAACCCAACAATTACAATACATGACATAAATATTATGTTCTGACAATATGCAATTTAGTCATTAAATGTTTTCTGATCTTTTATCTTTCAGGATCCCAGAGGATCTAGGATGGTCCAATGGAAGAGTCTAAAATCTGTCTGCTGTGGTGAGCCATATTCTGAATTTACATTTTATTGCAGTGATTCTCTAGATAATATTTTACTGTGGCGGAAAGTTTGCTGCCATTTTGGATGTATAATTCAAAGACTGCTCATTTGATTCACTATTAAACATTTTTAGAGGATGCAAAGTAGCTGGTACACTTGGCACAAGACAAGTGCTGCACTGTAATGGCCATACCAGGCATGTATATGGTTAATAACTGTAAAGCACACATGCATTGAATGGGCTAACTGGATTCCTCTCCCTCTCTCGTACAGGGGTTGTGAACATGAGTTTCCCTCTGTCTGACCAGCCTTTGTTTGGGGAGTGGTTTATCTTTGTGGAGATGCAGGGCCACACCTATAACAAGTCGTTTGTAGTGCAGAAATATGGTGAGGACCTGCACAGACAAGAGATTTCTTTGTACAACGGTTAACGGAGTGTGTGTTTACTTTGTAGAACAAGCTTTGATAAAATGTTTCAGAAATGAATTTCATTCTGTTACCTTCCTCACAGTGATGCCCAAGTTTGAGTTGGTTATTGATCCACCACGTTACATCCGTGACCTGAACTCATGTGAGCAGGCCACTGTCATGGCCAGGTAAGTTACATAAAATTCAGCATTCCAATACAATAAAACAGAAAACCCTTTTGGCAAGGAGTATTTTGGCTCATCGTCTTTAGAAATGTGGTACATTCCCAGTGAAGCTCTGTTTTTAACGTTATCTCCAATGAAATCAATGCATTTTCCACGGTAATCTCTCGCATACTTTTGGAGCTGAGTTTATTAAACATACAATGTTTCAGTCATGGATCTTTGTTGTCAAAGTGATTCATGACTGAGATTTTTTTTTTTTCATAAACTCAGTGCTGACAGTATGCAGGAATTAAACCTTTTCTTTTACACAATTTAATTTCCCCACACATATCTTTATCAGATGCACATTATAAGACACTTTGTTTTACTTTCCATGTTAATCTGTGTAATGTTGGGCAGGTACACCTTTGGAAAACCAGTGACGGGGAAGTTGACAGTGAATATGACAGTGAATGGAGTGGGCTACTACCGTCATGAGATGGGGCATCATGTGATTAAAAATATGGAGGTCAGTTTATTTGCTTGTATTTTATTGTTTGCTAATACTCCTGTTTCTGAATTTAGTAGAGATTTCAAGGCTGGTATTGAAACACAATTGTTTATTGATTGTCAGGACTGAAATTATTTTGCCAAACACCAAATTATAATTATTATCATACATACACTATACAAAACTATTATTATGGTTGATCCCAACTCCCACTAGAATTATGTTCTTTGTGTTCAAAATACAAGATCACTCCTCTGCTGTTCTCAGATCAAAGGCTCTGCAAACTTCAGCTTGTGTGTCAAGGAAATGATGCCCTTGGATGTGGCTGATCACTTCAGGGGCACGGTGAGCATTTGGGCGTCAGTGACCAGCATAGATGGAAGCAGGCAAACCACATTTGACGATTCGACGCCCGTCCATAAACAGCTCATCGACATAAAGTACTCCAAGGACACACGCAAACAGTTCAAGCCTGGTCTGCCTTACAAAGGGAAGGTAAGACAGCAAAAAGTTGCTTTTGATACTGTAGGTAAAAGCATACTATTGCATATTAAAGAGAACATGAGCGGCTTTAATGTTTATCAACTGATTGCTAAATGCAGTAAATTAGGTTATTATTGATTAACATAAACATTATTGACCCACCCTGTTGTTCTTTTTTTACGTTTCCCCACCACTCTTTGTTAACTTTCTCCTTAGATTGAGGTGACCTACCCTGATGGGAGCCTAGCTGATGGAGTGAGGGTACGCGTTAAGGCAGAGTTGACCCCCAAGGACAATGTCTACGCCAGTGAACTGATCTCCAAGGACGGCCAGGCCACCTTTGAGATCCCCTCCATCCCAACTGCTGCCCAGTATGTCTGGCTAGAGGTCAGTGGCTCTATTGACAGTAGTTCTTAATGTTATGTAAGGCACTTGAATCATGTTTTTAAGTTGGGATTTTAGGTAGATCTTATGAAGACTTGGACTGTTTTGTTTTGCCTGGAATAGACTAAGGTGACATCCATTGAAGGAAAGACAGTAGGAGACCAGTACCTCCCTAGCTACCTGTCTATCAGTAGCTGGTACTCCCCCAGCAGGTGTCACATCCAGATCCAGAGCCCCAGTACCCCATTCAAGGTTTGTATTGCCTTCTTTTTAGGCTTAATTTCCTTCAACCCAATTTTGAACCATTTAAAAATGTTTCAATACATCATAATGCTACAGTGTCATTCTTAATAAACTCATGACAGTGCATTTGTATATTTCTGTATGCATAGGTTGGCCAAGAGGCAGAAGTGGCTCTCAAATCCACCTGTCCCTGTAACTTCACACTGCACTATGAGGTGGCATCCAGGGGAAACATCGTGCTCTCGGGCCAACAGTCAGCCAATCTGACAGCCTTACACCGAGGAAAAAGAGCCACAGTCACATTTGACAAGAACGTTCATACCACCCACCTGCCCCCTTCTGCCTCTGGTAAGTACATGGGTATATGTACCAGTTCCAACAGCATCTTTATCTGCTGGATTTTAATAGAAAAACAATGTTGAGAAAACAAATCCTTGGATATTATTTGATTCTTCTACGGTTCATGTTATGTGCTCCGTGCGTTGCAGGCTCCTCCTCACAGGCCGAGATGGACACCTGTGTGTCTTATCTGCGTTTCCCTGTTAGCCACAGCATGGCACCCCTTAGCCGTCTGCTCGTCTACTACGTGAGGGAAAATGGTGAAGGTGTCACAGACAGTCTGCAAATCCCTATCCAGCCCGACTTTGAGAACCAGGTTTGCATTGTCTTGAAATTTTTGCTTCCTGCTGCGCACTGGTTTACTTCACACAGAAGGGCTTTGTATTGGCATATTAGATATTTAAAACACCTTAACACCATAGTGGAAAAATAACATATTTCATCCAGAGAATGTTCTGTCCCCACATTTAGATATTAAACTGATCATATCTGGGGGAAAGTTCATTGCTCAAGAAGGGATGTCATTGGATATAAATGAGTGAATTGTGTCATCATAAAAATGAATGCATTATGTAATATTTATTAAAAACTTTGAGAAAAGTGTGCACTTTGTGTATACCTTTTGGAGCTGAGCCCACGCACCAGCTCTGTCCACAGTGCAATGCTTGTAAACAAACAGCTGTGTTGGCCTGGGAGAGCTCCCCAGTTCCTGCCTGCATTAGGTGGAGTTAACTCCCTGAAGTATTTACAGCTCCCTGGTATGCCATTACAACACTCTGCCTGTGCGTGCGTGCGTGTGTGCGCGTGTGTGTGTGTGTGCGTGTGTGTGTGTGTTTGTGTGGGTTGGAGGAGGGGGTTGTGAGGGCATGATGAGACAGAGGCCATACGGGCCGCAGGCAGATGAGTGGGGTCGTGACAGGAGAGGATGACAGCTTACGAAGTGGTGAAAGGAGGGCAGCGGAACCGATTAACAAGGTTAATTTGTGACTGTGCGCTGCTGAAAAAAATAGTTTTGACATGTGAAAGTTTATGGCCGACTCTCACCATCCCTCCTCTTTCAAAAGGCTGTGTTTTTCCATTCTCTGTCTTTCCTGGTGTTTCCCACCATATCTTACTACTTACCCTCATAGGATTGCCATTCTATTATTATTCTGTTATGATAGCTTGCCAAATTACCACAGAAGAACCACCAGGAAACACAACCAACTAGTGCTGGACTAATCAGTAAATGAAGTGACTATTTGACCAACAATTGACAAATCAAAAACAGAAATATTTGTATATTACTGTTAAGTCTTAATGTACAATATTGTTATCTAGAGAATTTGTTTTATTAATGCATTCTGGTCTTTTTGGTATGCATATCAAATGTTGCGTTGTGTCTATCTCATGTTGTTTGGATTGCAGGTGTCTGTTTCTCTGTCAGCTAATGAGTCCATGCCAGGGGACCCTGTGACTCTGCACGTCCGAGGAGAGAGGGGCTCCTGTGTTTGTGTGGCCACTGTGGATAGGAGTCTTTACCTGTTAAAGCCGGATTTCCAGCTTAGTCCGGACAAGGTTGGTTTCAATTTATAGTGGTGTATATATATGACATGTTACAGTAATCTTTTATTGAACCTAATTATTGTTATTTCAAAGAAGTAAACATAAACTCATTTAAGTGATGTAGCTTTATTTGGGCAGTGGGAAATCAAAAGCAGTGAATCTAAGGGCATGTGATTTATTTTTCATATGTAACTCGGAGCTGCATTTGTTTGTGTAACCATGTTTGCATACTTGCATGAATGTTTTTCCTTGGCACAGGTGTTTAAAGAGCTGGCAGATTTTGATGTGTCAGATGCCTTTGGTATTCCTAAAGATGACGGACACTTCTGGTGGCCGGGGCTGTCATCAAAGAGACGCAGGCGGTCCTCTGTGTTTCCATGGCACTGGGACATCACCAAGGATGCACGCTTTGCTTTCACAGTGAGAACACGCACTTGGTTAATGAGCCCACAATGTTGGTGAGGGACCAAACAAAATAATTATCTTGGTCTGTGTGTATGTTTTTATTTCCCTGTTTAACACAGGAAACAGGGCTGGTTGTGATGACAGATATGGTGAGTTTAAACCACCGGCAGAGTGGAGGGATGTACACAGACGAGGCCGTTCCTGCCTTTCAGCCACACACGTCCACCTTAGTGGCTGCCATGCACTCTCGCTCTACGACCAGGTACAGGACCCGCTCAAGAGATGTTACAGGCAGTCACTGACATCAACTAACCACTCTGAGATGCCTACAAATGACACTATTGTCCTGTTTTAACATGCTATTAAGTAGGTATAGACTAATTTTTAGTTACTAAAACAAGTCACTCCATATAATTTTCAACCCATTGCCTTTCTGTGTTACAGTGTGCTCTCTAACCATTAAGGCACTCTGTATTATAATTTATTACTTATTCCACTCTCCTTAATGCTGTACTGGCAGAAAACAAGTCATTGATGAAAATTTACTGTGTTCTCTGACAGAACCATACAGTTATATGGACATACACTTTTTCTAAAAAACAATGAATTTAAAAGCAAAGCCACGAGAGAGAAATAACAACTTCACAATCCCCAAAAATTATATTCTAGTAATACATATTTCAGTGTTTATCCTGTTTGGGTTAAGTGAGGTCTCCAAAATGAGAAATAGACAGAAGCAGACAAAAATATGACAAAAGAAAATAGATTTGTTGATTTGTCCATATTTTTAGGCCTACATTCCTTAATGCCCCAAATACCACTCATACTAGTGATGAACATTAAACACATAACGTGACTTTAGAGAATGCCGGCGTGGAATTCAGTGTAATACATTTTCCACTTATGGTGTTGTTTTATTGTGAGCAGCTGAAGCTTTTTATTGATGTCAGCTTGTGTTTTGGTTGCAGAGCAGAGAAGCGTAGGCGTACATTTTTCCCAGAGACTTGGGTGTGGCACTGCCTCAATGTCAGGTATTTAAATCTTGTCTTCATAAATATTGTGTGATTGTGTGATTGTGTAAGTGTGTGTATTAAATGTCTGGGACAGAGGAGGAGAGAAGTAAACATGGAAAAACTTGGAAGAATGAAAGAGAGACAAAAAAAAAAAGAAAGAATGTAGGAAAAAGGAGAAAAAGGAGGTATGTAGAGAATCACATAGGTATGTAGAAGGAGAAAGGTGGGAGGGAAAAGTGCAAGAGTGAAGATAAGAGGTGGAAGGAGAGAAGAGGGGAAAGGTACGACTCGGACCTGTATGCAAGAAGACGGATGTTCCATCACTCCAGCAGCATTTCCCCCTTCTGGGTGTGAATGTGCCTCATTTAAATTGGCCGATCTTGGAACGGACTGTCACTTTCTCAACAGCTCCTTCCATTTATTTTCAGCCAATATAAATGAACTGCCCATAGATTTCCATATGCTTGATTCCTTTGGAAAGGACTTCAGCTTTGCCTAATTTCCTGTGAAGTCCAAAAACCTCTGATTTCCCTTAAAGTCTATTAAAGTGGATTTTGGGCAAGTTTGATCAAAAGGAAAGGGCGTACATGCAGTTTTTCAAGTTTATTATACCCTGTGACAGTTTGCCAAGACCAACATTGAATATTTGTTGCCAATAATGATCTCAGCCCATTTCATTCACAGAAACAGATTGGGTCAACACCTGACTGTCCCTCACACCTAGCCAGAGTTAGCGCAGCTGTTGGTGTTGACACAGCTGTGACTAACATAAAAGTAATCTACGTTGTTTTATCAATCCCGTCCTCGGAAGTCTGTGACTTTTTTTATCGCTTGTGTTGATGTTAAAATCTTCCTACTTCACTGTTCGGCAAAGTTTGACACTCAAGTTGTATCTCAACGTGTGACAGCGCCGAAACTGGGGAAGCTGATCTGCGCCTGGATGTTCCTGATTCGATCACCACATGGGTTGCAGAAGCTGTTGGCCTGTCCGAAGAGAAGGGACTGGGCATAGCAAAGAGAGTGGAGCTTCGCACCTTCAAGCCCTTCTTTGTTGACTTTACGTTACCCTACAGCTTAATCAGAGGGGAGCAAACCAAAGTTCCCCTCACTGTCTACAACTACCTGCCAACCTGTTCTGAGGTAAGATGATGAATGACAGCGCAGATGGACAGGAAGCAAACAAATTATTTTTTACTACAGTGCAGTAAATGTGCATTAGCACACAAACTTTACACGCACAAACATATCCACATGAAGATAGTAAATCATGATATTACTGGAAATCAGAAAGAACACTTTTACGTTTATTAATTTGTAGAGCACTTTTCATACACTGGCTGTAATTCAGGGTAAGAAACATAAGAAAACATAAAAAAAATAAGAGAACAATATATTATAAGTGCACTTTCCTTTAGCATTCCAAAATTGTTTTGCCAAAACATGGTGACAGACAAGACAAGCCTTGTTTTGGGATAACTGCAGGTAAGTATAGGCTCAGGGGTACTGAGACGAGGGAAATGGTTGCACAGGTTTATAATGTTGAGATATGTGATTAGTCCAGAAGTACGTTTCCAGTGCTCACTTTGAAGAGCTCCGTCTTGGCCTTAAAATGGGTCCATCCTGCGCTCCACACAGATGACATCATGATGTTTGCAGATGAGCCTGTTAAATGGCCTGTGCGTGCACTCCCCTGATGTCATGTTAGGTGAATATGCAAAGCATTTGATGTCCACCCCAGCAACATGTGATTTCTATATTTTCTGCTCCATTATTTACGACTTGTGGCGTGTGGATGAAGAACAGTTAAAAGATCCCACAGCATTACTGAGCCCTCTGCGAAAATTGGACGATGAGTGGAACTTAATCCTTCAGGGAGCTTGAGAAGCATGAGTCAGTCGGCATGAAAAATTCACAATGTGATTTAAAAGAAAAGAATCTCCCTCGCTTGTAGAGCTTTGAGGAGAACACGCTATATGAGGGAGGGGCGTGGTTGGCAGAAATTATGTTATTGTAGCCTGTCAAAAGAGATCAGTTGCCTCTGATTTGTCTCCTCTCCTCTCATCTTCTTTCCTTTTACAGGTTCATGTTAAAGTCTCTGTTCCAAAGGGCATCAAGTTTGTTGGCCATCCCGGAAAGCACCACCTTACTAGGAAGAAGTGTGTTGCTCCTGGAGAGGCTACACCCACATCCATTGTTTTGTCTTTTACTGAACTTGGGTCTGCAAACATCACAGGTACCCATAGAGCACAACCAAATAAATAACTTCTTTATTTCTCGATTCCTTTATTAACACATTTTGAATACTATATCGGCTGGGTGGCAGCAAAGCTTTACTCTTCCTAAATGTTTTTTCAATTAGGAAATATAGCAACTTTGTATCTGTGCAAACACCGTGGCGATAAATTGTTGTATGAATTGAGGATGAACTATTTTATGTCCCACAGTTCTCGTCACATGTTCCAGAAAGACAGACGTGCTGATCAGCTGTTATTGTTAAAGACTGAGTCATCTTTTTGATGCTCATATAAACAAGATTACATTGTTCTGGATCATGGAAATAGCATCATTTGAATTCCACTTAAGTAGCGTGGCAATTCAAAAACAATAACAGTCTTTCACCAGGACACCCAGCCTCCTCAGCATGATGCCTTACAAACAGCCAAGCCTTTGACTTAAGAGAACTCCGCTGGCCAAGGAGCTGAGCTGTGTGTGATCTGGTCACCCACCCAGAGTTACAAACAGTCCCCTCCAGAGCACATGTGAGAACAAAGCTGGCCAGCAGTGGGGGAGCAACCAGAGCTGTGCTGTGACACTCAGTGGCATGTTGATGAGTTTGCAGGTCACTGGCGGTCAATGAGCCCCCCATGGCCCCACTCCTAGTCCCCTCGCCCCTTGTATTTCCCTCTCACTACACACACACAAAGAGACGCCACTGGCACAGGGCCACATTTCCAATGTGCTCCCCCTAGGCAAGAGAACTGGGAGTCCTCTTACAGACATGTTTGTCCTGTGTAATGTATGTTGTAAGAGATTACCAAGAATTACATTACAGATGTGGCCTTATCTGGGTATTAGTGATTTTTTATTTTTTTTACTTCACAAATACATGTTGATGTTTTTGTCAAATACCATGACAAATTGCCCCTAGCAAAGTAAAGTACGTCATTAGGATGAGTCTCGGTGTCAAAACAGTATCACCCAGCAGTTTGCAGTGTCACAACTAAATTTTTGGCTAATTTTAATAGTTCATGCTTCCAGGACACAGCTGTTCATGAGCCTTTTGGCAACCAGGACAGTTAAGTCCTCTGTCAGCTCTATTGCTCCAAGCTGATAGTAGTAGTAACATTTTATCCATTAATACTGTATAAAGATATGGACAATAACACAATCAGCAATTTCTTCTGAGTGCTACTTTACTACGATACTACAAATACTTTTTAGACAAGCAACATGGGTAATCTTGTGCCATGACAAAAAACGAAAGAGGGAAGACTTATTCTGTTCTCTTCGGCCCCAATAGCCCGTGCCATTGCCTACAGTGAACCAAGCTGCTGTTCAGATGGACTCCAGACAGGCAAAATAGGAAATGAAGTGGACGAAAGAAGGACCCCAACTGGCCTGGACTATGTTCGTAGGACAGTCCTGGTGGAGGTAAGAATGCTTATCAATATTAGTCATTGTCACTTAACAGGGAAGTCTTGCCTCACACATGTATATTATATTTATTTAACATTAGATGAGAATTTTGTTGAGCTGTTATGTCAGATCTTTTTATTTCCTTAAATCATCCCACTTTTTCTTCTGCTTTCTCTTTCCTGTGACTCTCTCATTCTCTTTGTAGCCAGAAGGCCTGCCCAGAGAATACACCTACAGTGTCTTCTTCTGTCCCAATGGTCAGTGCAAATATATATTGTTTATTAATCTCAAAAAATATGCTTAGATGTATACATAATGTCCATACATACAAGTACACGAATATCACAAAACCCAAATGCCTGAAGCTATTTCATATTCTCATTGTTAGAGAGGATCCACATTTCCACCCCCAACAAGTATGAGTATCAGTATGTGAAAAAGCCAGCCAAGATGAACCAGTTCCAGGTGGCAGTGAAGACCCACAACGATGCCCATTTCGCCCTCTCCGCCAGCCCGCATGACAGCGCAGAAATGCTCGAGATAGTACTTGGGGGTAGGCAGAACACTCGCTCCTGGATCTCTTTGGGAAAGATGGGCGAGCTGCTGGTCAGTGCCTCCACGCCAGGCATCCTTTCCTGGGACGAGTTCCGCAGCTTCTGGATCAGTTGGAAGGGAGGTCTGGTACAGGTAAGAAGAGAATGAGAATCACAATTTTTTATTAAAAAGAAAGGAAAACAGACACATATAGACAACAGATAACATAATGTTAATTTGTATATATATATATATATATATATATATATATATATATATATATAATTTCATGTAACATCTTAAAATCTTTATCTGAAAAGTAAAGTATCCTCCACCAACAAGGGCAACAGATTTGTGTTCAGATCATGAGTGGATGCTCCAGCACAAAGAGGAGAGAGTGAAAAAGACTCAGCAGGCCACAGGGTCTGTGTGTTAGGAGGACTGGCGCCACATTTGCTGGCGTGCCTTCCTGTAAGGTTAACGGGCTGATGTCACTGAGGACACTCGGTGATCCATGGCCTAGTGCTCGCATGGCACTCACTGGCTGGCACACTGCTCCCCGGCCCCAGCATTAGCCTCGCACCATTCACCAAAGGAAGCAATTAAAAGCCGGCAGTAGAGCAACCGTATATAAGAGCCCAATAGGATTCACTTATTTTCTTGAGTGGCATTTTAGGATGGGTGAGCTGCAGGGCTCAGTGTGCATGGTTTTTGGTTTTAATGTGATTATATAATAAAAAATACCAGAGTAGGAAATGTGCTCTACATGGTTCTGTTTGTATGTTTGTGTTAGTCGTTGTGTGTGGGAGGTGGGTGAATCAAACTGGCATCACCAACACTTGGCAGAGGGACATTATTAGTCCTCTGTATGAGAGAATCCAAAAACAGCACTGGTTGCTTTCTAAGCGGATTCACTGCTGTCTAATGTTGTCCTGTTGACTGCTATTTGTTTGTTACATGCTGCTGAAGTTGTAGTATGAAATAATAGAAACAAAAACAATATGAAATATTAATTACGAATCTGTATTCTTCCAGAAGGGTTCACCTTTAGCCTATGTGCCTTATTCTCTTCAGGTGGGCCATGGTTTACATCCATCCAATGAATCAGTGATTGTCCAGTGGGCGGGCCAAATCCCTGGACAGGTTTGATTCTTTTGTGGCAATTTCATACTAGTTGCTTTAGTTTATCTTTGGAGATAATTTAATCAATAATTCCCGTGTCCCTCCAGGTGCGACACATAGGCTTCTCAACAGGCTGGGGCTCAGTTGGGGAGTTTAAGATCTGGAGAAAGGAAGACTCTGATGAGAACCACAATGAGGCCTTCACTCTGGGGGTCCCACATAACATGGTGCCTGGATCTGAGAGGGCCACTGCATTTATGATTGGTAAACCTTTTTATTCATGCATGTTTGTGTGTATATTTAAGTGCACAAGAAGCAACATTTACATCATACTCATAAGGTTTGGCTTTGATTGATCCGTTACGCATACAGTGTGACTAACTGATGACTGTCTGTGCACCTGTATCAGGGGATGTGATGGGACCAACTCTAAATAACCTGGATAAGCTGTTGCGGCTGCCATTTGGATGTGGGGAGCAGAACATGATCCACTTTGCACCCAATGTCTTTGTACTCAAATACCTGCAGAAGACCAGACAGCTCAGCCCTGAGGTTGAGAATGAGGCAACCGACTACCTGCTGCAAGGTATGAAACATGAAATATGAGTTTTGCGCACTTTACTTTTTAAATGTTCTCCTAATGCATTCACTGCAATTTTCTTTGGATAGAAAATTCTAAGAAAATGTATATAAATGATATTTACTAGAAGCTGAGTATCAGGAACACCTGAGTTCTGATTTCATAAACTTACCGTGGTTTCTTAGACTGTTTCTTTTGGACAAACCTGAATCCATTCTGCAATAATGCTAAGATGAAAGACTGACTTCAGTACCACAGTTGCCACCCATCATTCTGTGTGGCCCACCGGTGATACACTGATAATGGGTTTTGTCTAGTGATGCCCTGCATTTCAGAATTTCTGCTGACCTACCTTCAGTTAGCTTGCAGTTGTTTAAGCAGTGAAAACAAGATCAGCAATTAAGTTCCCAGCGTGTGCTGTGAATCTCAACAATTCGAATCCCTTCTTGCCCTTCTGTGCAAATAGTGGCTTAATACCGAGCGGAAGGAATGTGTTTTTTTAATTGCTGGCAAGTTGTATACTGTTGTTGGGTTTTCTGGAAACTGTTGGAGTGAGGTTTACCTTGGATAATGGGTTTTGTTTCTGGAACTGTGGATTTTTTGACAGAGGAACCTTGGCCTGGCTGGCACTAAATACTTTGGATCATGGATTGGAACATAAAGCTGGATGTTGTTACCCAGAACTCCCCTCCTCTGTTTTCTCCAAATATGCCCTTGCAAAAATCTCCTGTTGTTGAGGAAAACCTCACCCTCAGTTAGTCTCACCAGAGTGCCATACCAGGGCAGGCCACCTTGCAGATGCATGTAACAGAGTTTTGCACAAGCATCGGACAGGAGGCACGAATCCAAGAGTTATTCTTACCATCCTGACATTGGAAAAGACATTGAGGTTGACCTTGAGCTGGCAGAATGGATTACACTAAAAGAGAACGAGCCAAAGGACACGTGGAGCATGGAGCGCCAGTTTATGATTGGAAGCCTCAAAGGACTGGTTTAAATGTGTAAGAAGCCACAAGAAAAAAATCCAAATATGTAGACAAGAAAGTGGTGGTAGTTTTCAAATAAGTTCATCACCACATAGCTTATGAAGTAGCAGAGGTTTGGCAACATTAAAAGTGGGAATTCAGCTGCTGGGTTGAGCAACTATATATTATCTACTATTCACTTTATTATGTCTTGCACTGTTTTTCTTTAAATTGCACTGTACTTTGTTATGTACTTTCAGGATAATAACATCATGTTACAAATATCTTGTTGCTTCTGTTGCTCCTCAATCTGGATCCCAACTAAGATTACTTGATAAGGGAACCACCCCTGTCATTTGTCAATACATTAACTAATATATTCCTCTACTGTAACTATGTTTACCCTCATTCTATGTGCTTTGCTGAGTTTATCTTAGAGTCTGTTTTCAAAAAAATATTTTCTGTGACAGACAAAAAACTAATCAGTGACGTTTTGGTAATTCTATTTAACTTAACTTTCCCATTCTTTATTCTTATCCAGGCTATCAGAGACAACTGACCTACAAACGACAGGATGGATCTTACAGTGCCTTCGGAGAAAGGGATTCCTCTGGCAGCATGTGGTAAGTCATTGTAGGTGTGTAGCTGTTGAAGTTTACACAAATCATACCGGCCAGTCTATGCTTAGCTACGGCCACATTCTTTAGCTTTAACTGGGACATAGGTTGCTGGCTAAAGCAATGAAGTTTTATCAGCATCTCAGTACACTGTGCTCAAATGAATCCATCTCTGTTGGTGTGTTTTAAACAGTTTTTATTTCATGTTTACACTCCCTGGGTGTAGGTGGGGAGACAGAACCATCTCATAATATTTATAAAACTGAAATCAATGCTCTCAACGAGGAGCTCCAGAGCTTGAATTTTTAGGCCCATGCACAATGTGCATACCTATGTTTGATTTATGAGCTGAGGTGGGTATTATGATATTTAATAGAGCTAACACTGTGAAACAGCAGGTTACATAAACAACAGAGAATCATAAACAAACTGCATAATTGGATCCCTGAGGTAGGAAAAGCTGTCAGAATTTATTTGCAGTTAATCAGGGTTCATATCCGTGGCACTGAGTGGGACCCATGCTGCTTTGGCCCCACAGACGAGCTGTTAATGCTACCATTGGAGACAGCGTTATAAGTTGTCTGGAGCCACTTCACCAAATGGCTCTCTAGAAAATCGAAGTGGTGTATGTGTCTTAATGACTCACTACCTAGTTGTAACTGGTAAGATTAAACTGTCATGGAAACCTTGAACTCTTCCCCTGATGACTGTGAGAGGATATGAGGATGTAACACGCAGCAGAGGGTTGTGGGCACAACACAGACGGTGAACCTTCAGTAAACCTGCATCACACTTTATGAATCAGTCAACAACACGCGTGCATCCAAAACGAGCTCAACTTTTTGTTTTAGTTCCAGAGTTCACGAGTAGCACAGTACATTTACTGCCTGCTTTAGTGCGCCTCATAATGCAGTGTTAATGTATTCCAGCTTGTAAAAATGTATCTGAGTGGAAATAGACGAGACCCAATAAAAAAAAGACTGAACACAATGACACATGATGGCAGTAATAGTTAATGCTGTGCAGTTCTGGCCACACACACAAACACTCCAACTACGCACAACTTTAAACATGATCTCAAGTTCAACCTTCACCTTCATTCTAAACCCAAGGCCTAAATTGATGTGTATTATTTATTTTAATCTTGTACCATTATTTCATGAGCAAGGATGCACACACAGCAAACATCCCAGTTGCCCATTTTCACTGTATTCCTTTGTATTTCTGCTGCTCTGTACCTGTTTATAAGACCAGCTCAGGGTGAGAGTACATGAACCTCCGCAGTAGCACTGAAGTGAGGGCTCGAGTATCTCTCAAACCTTAATGAAAACATACTTTTCTAATAAAGAAAGCACTTAAGTCTCAAGTACAGTATTAGCTTTAACTGACAAAGCTGAGGTTTTTTTACATTTTCTCTGACTGTCTCAGTCCTTGGCTGTACATGTTGAGGCTGGCATGGCATTTGTGTCTGCCCAAAAGGACTGATCTGACAGTGGTAGCAGAGTTGGGAGGCTGAAAACCAGACACTGAAGAGTCCAGGAAACAAAAGTTTCATCCACAGACTGCTTCATAAATGAATTATTAGAATTGAAAATATAGACACTTCTATCACGATAATAGAGAAACGTATCAGCCACAGCCAGACATATGCTAACATTTTACTGCTGCCTTGATTTCATTTCTCAAAGTGGTTGCCATAGTAACAGTGGAATCACCTGATCCATCTTTTCAGCTTCAGTAATCCCAAGGCAGCTAGTTAGCAAACTCCTTCATAGTAATATGTTGTCATAATCCAGTTGAATCTAAACTTAAGTGATAGACCTGTGAGTGCTTTCCAAAACAGCATACCATCAACTTCTCAATAGTGGAAGGCAAAGTCCAGCTCATAACATTCCCCCTTTAAGCTCGTCAACCGAGGCTTTATCACGGAGCACACCAATGTATTGTCTTTTAAAAAAAAAACCTTCAGATCTACCCTTTGAAGTATGGTGCTGGATAAGGGTAGCTCAAAGAGAAGATTTGGGGGTGGGAAGTTAGAAAACAGGAGAAAAAATAAAAGAGGGGGTAGAATCAGGAGTGGGTGACCCTAGCCAAGGGCCTAGTGGTGGAAGTGAGCCTGTTGAGTGCTTCCTTCCTTCCACAAACTAAATCATATTTATGCTTTGCAGTAACTTTCCCAGGGGCCAAACATTTAAAGCCTGTGACACAATATTACTTAACATTATAAAAATTCCATGTGGCTTTAACCCTACTTTTGTCTCCGGGGAGGAATAACGTCCAGCCAGGTTCCAACCAGGGAAGATTTAATGTGTTGCTTTATTAGAGCAGGGTTCTTTTTTCCCCTACCCATCTCCCCTGGTGCTCCTTCTTGGATTGTACACTCACTTACGAGCTGCATTGAGAAACCAGTGCACGTTTTGTTTATTTCTCCTTTCCATCTTGTGTTTCTTTCTTTTTATGGTAAGCAGCTTGCCTCATCCTATTAGTCAGTTGTGGTCAGGGGGTGCTATAATGGAATGTCTTGCTGTCACTGAGGAGATGTTGGCCAACGACTGCAGCTTTTGACCACTACCGGGAGGTCTGTTGTTTATGGATGAGTGTGTGTTTATTAGCTCAGCCGTGTCTCCCAGGGCTGACCTTGGCCTTTCTCTGTGGTTCCCCTGGTACTTCTCCACCACGGCCCACTAAAACTATGGCTCATAAACTTTCAGGCCAGCCAGATTCACAACTTTGTCCCTGGGATCTGTGTTTGTATAAGTTGCAGAATGCTTTTGGGGAATCTCCGACTCGCATGCAGAAGCACACTTGATTGGCCTGTGTGAGATTTCACATTCTCAAGAGCGCAGCTGCCGCATCCTGTAGCGGTGATCAAACCCTGCCGCACCCATCTGCTCCCCTCCTCACTTCCTTTCTATTTTCCATTTCATCAGATCCATCTATACGTACCAGTCCTCTCTCCCTTTGACAAAAACATCCCCTCCATCTACGCTCTTCTCTATCTGCCCCCTCCCTCCTCTGTTGACAGATTGAAAGAGTGTGACTGGTTACAAAACTTCACACTCAGCTTAAAAACTGATTGCCTTCCAGCTCTTGTGAAGTTTGATAGTTAAGTATTTTTCAGGACATGCCCGCACATGTTTAAAGGATCTTTGATATTTCTTCTCTCTTATCTCAACCCCCCCTAACCCATCTTTATCTCTCTCACCCCCTCCACCTCCATTTCTCCTCTAGGTTGACAGCATTTGTGCTGAAGTCCTTCGCTCAGTCTCGGGGTTTCATCTTCATTGACCCCGAGGAGCTTCGTGCTGCCAAATCCTGGCTCATTAAACATCAGCAAGATGAGGGCTCCTTCCCCGCCATGGGACGCATCCTGAACAAAGACCTGCAGGTAGGCCCCGGTCACAATTTTCTTATGAAGTCCTGAAATACCAGCGATCACGAGGAGAAGGGATCGTTTTTTTCATTTCTGATGTAATCACGGTTAGCAAATATTCGGCAGAACCTGTGTTATACATGGAATATGAAGGATGCAAACATTTAACATGCATTGAAGGTCTAATGAAACCTGTTAATGAGTTGCATTATGGGAAGTTTAGAATCCACTGTTATTGTTTAAGATTTGGATTATACTAGGGACTAAACGTCAAGGTATCTTGGCGTATCTATCTCTCACCAGGCCCTCAACTTAATGGAAGAGCAATCCTAACTCACCCAAGCGCCCCTTCAAACTATATGAATCAGAATTCCTCCATAGCCGTGTTCTCAGTGTGTTTGTCTGTCAGGTGAAAGCTAATGTGTTGATGTTCTCTTTGGTCTACAGGGAGGGATCCATGGGAAGATCTCACTTACAGCTTATGTGGTGGCAGCTCTCTTGGAGACAGGGATAACAACGGAGGTAAGCAGTCCGACAAAGTCGCTGCAGTCTGTCCCGCTCCATCACAGTCACTGCTTAGTCCTGAACAAAACGGCTTTCATTTAAAATGATCAATTAATTCCTGTCACCGAGTGGTATAAAATGATTTCAAAATTTCAGCGTGTTGAAAGGAACAAGTTTTCTCATCATCAACAATAACACATAGTGCACTACCTGTCTCACTTGAACCAATTACTCCTACAGCCCATCCTACCAGCCTAAGTCATGTGTGAACGTATTGCTGCATTCCTGATAGTTGTGAAGATGAATGTGCTGGCAGTCAGCCTACTCATATTTGTTATGCCCCAGTGCTGTTAATCTGATGACGTTTTGAACTACATCAAAAGATTTAGGCTGACGTGCAGACAATCAGGTCCCGTGAAAGACACATTGATTGCATTCCTTTATGCTTTTTTCCCTCAGCGTTCAGCTTTTTTCTGTTTTAGGCTTGATTTTTTTTTACTCACTTTACTCCACTGGTAGCCCTCCTCAAAATTTAAATATCATATGTACTGTTCAATTGCTAAAAAATACGGTAAAAGGACAAGTCAAATTTTTTGCTCAGATTGTCCTCATCATTATGAAAGCCTCTAAAGATCAGATTATTTTTGCTCTTTGCTCTTGATTTGTCCACATAGTTGACTCTCTATTTAGCAGCTCCTCTCCTTTTCCTTTTCTCTGCTATCTATCCCAAAGGGCTTCTTCTGAGAATCTGTCCTTTTACGACTGATAAAAACTGAAACGGTATCCTTCACATCAAAGCAGACACTCCATCCCCCTTCCAATTTCACTTAATTAAAAGATGACTGCTGCAATTACAGTGAGTGGCTCTAGAGGCCTATCATCTCACGGATGAGAGGGGAAGGTCACATCTGCATGAGATGAAAGTCTACCCCAAACTTTTTAATGAATGTTTATTCTATAACCGCATGTGAGCAAAAGAGATGGTTATGAGTGTGGACCGGGACGGGGCAGCCTCTAAAATAGAGATGGTGATGGTGTTTGTTTGGAAAGGGTATGCTAAATGTCATGTCATATCTGCTAACCACAGTGGGGAAATTTGGTTGCTGAGGCTACCAGACACTGTATACAAAAAATATATACAAAAAAATCCACTATTGAAAAGTCCACTTCTGCAAGATCTTGTAAGCTACTGATCATTATTTTTTATCACATGTTCATTTGTTCTGTCTAATATGCTGTCTCGTCCAGGAAGAGAAGGTGGCAGTGGCCAAAGCCAAGGATTTCCTGGAGAGTAATACCTACTCTGCCGATGACCCTTACACCACAGCCCTGTCTGCATATGCCTTGGCTCTGCTACGGAGCCCTTACGGCCCGCTTGCCCTGCGCCGCCTCAATCATATGGCCATCACACAAGGTATTCATCACTGTGAGATCAAATAAGTGACTGGAAGCTTATTTGTTGTCACTAGATCTTATTAACCTGGGAAACAGATGTGTGAACAGGTGACAAGCAACAAAACCTGTGTTGGATGAAGTTGTGTTCTGTAATAAGACAAAAGAAACTGCAGTGAGAATGTGTTGAATATATATAAAGCTTGTTTCTTTTGTTACATTTTTGTACAAAATCATTACACATTTACAACGCAGGAGTTCTTGCAGTTTGAAGAAGAAATTTAGATACAAGATATAACTCAAAAACAGAGAACGACAAACGAGAAGGAAGCTTCTTTAGTCCTCAGCTGTAGTTCAATCTGCTCCTCCCTTTTCCCTTTTCCCTTTCAGTTCCTTATCTCTATGTTGATTTCCTTTGGCCATTTCCTTCTCTTCCTCTTGACGTACATTTTCTGCACGTTCTGGCAGATTTGTCTGAGTCTAGGGGAAGTTGAAGGACAACTGATCACAATTATTTTAGTTGCCAAGCACAATAAAGGCACAGGACCTGGCTGCATAGTTGTTGAAAGATGCTGAAAATTAAAATGTTTTTTCAGTGATTCATGTGACACAGGATACCCCCCTCCCCCTTTCTATTTATCACACTTTGTTCATCTCTGCAGATGGACTCACCCACTGGAGCCTGACTGGCAGCACTATGACAGATGAAGACACTTTCATGGGCTTCAGTGATGGCCTCTCCCAGTCAGGTACACTGTACAGCTATTAGAATTTAGTATTGATTATCTATTGGAAACAGTATATAGAGTACAGGTCTATTACACCAGTTTCAAAGAGACGTCTGTGTCTGTGTAAGAATAGAATAGTAAAAGTCTTTCCTCTTGTTATGTTGGTACAAATGTATTTTTACAAATAAAACTCAAATATCCTGATAATGTTTTGCTGTTTGTTTACAGTGGTATCAGCAGAGGTGGAGATGACAGCCTACGGCCTTCTGACCTACACCCTCCTCGGGGATGTGGCGTCTGCCCTGCCTGTGGTCAAATGGCTGTCCCAGCAGAGGAATGCCCTGGGCGGGTTCTCTTCCACACAGGTAGCTCTTTTTTTTCTTCCTTCTCTTTATTTTTGTTTGCAGCAGCATTACTGCAAAGTTGGCTTTTCTCAAACCCTCTATACCAGGACACATGTGTAGCTCTGCAAGCGCTGTCAGAGTACGCCATCCTGTCCTACGTAGGAGGGGTCAACCTCACCATCTCACTGGCCTCCACCAACCTCGACTTCCAGGAGACGTTTGAGCTCAACAAAGACAACAAGAAACTCCTTCAGAGCGCCAAGGTAAACACATCCTTTGTGGAGTTTTATAACGCTGCTTCCTTTGTGTTTTTGTGTGCAGATGAGGCATAATCGATTTCATTAATATATTTTTTAAAAAAAAAGTGGCAGCTACTCAAATGATTTCCAGCAATTCTGTGGGTTCATTTCACTCAAAAGAAACTGCACTTTAATGCAACTTAGAAATATTTCCCTCTTGATTACAGTGACTG
Organism: Pampus argenteus; assembly: GCA_036937835.1. Lineage (NCBI taxonomy): Eukaryota > Metazoa > Chordata > Actinopteri > Scombriformes > Stromateidae > Pampus > Pampus argenteus. The sequence goes on from CM072870.1 coordinate 12,058,216, forward strand.
ATACCAGAGCCACTTTCTGGCATCAACATTAACCTCTGTGTTTCCATGTCTGACTGTTTAGTAGACAAATCATACTGCCAGACCAAACCACACGTAACTGGGCTGGATTTCCCAAAAGCACCTTGTTGGTCTGCCTGATTTAAGAACTGCTTTATTGGCCTGTTTGCCCACACATACACACTTTACAGTGTGGGCACAAACTACTTCAGTCAGGGCACTGTGGTGTGAGGTCAGCCAGAGCAGTTCAGGTGAGAGTGCAGTATGTCCTTTCTGCTGTGCATGTTCCTCTGCTGTGATTAGTGGTGTCAGCTTAATTGGGGGCAATTAAGTCCTGCTGGTTAGTAGCCAGAGAACCACTGGTGGCAGTGCAGCAGCCTACAGCATGCATTCACTTGATAAATGACTCATTCACCTCTCACTGCCCCCTCTGACTCTCTTTGTTTCTCCTCTTTCTCCTGTCTCTCTCTCTCTCTCACTCTCATTTTTTTCAGATCCCCAGTATCCCCACAGGCCTTTTTGTCAGCGCTAAAGGAGAAGGCTGCTGTCTCATGCAGGTATTGTAGTGCTACACACAGACACTCACACAGTCAGTCATAACGTCCAGATTCCTCCCTGTAAATTGGAGTAATCTGGTAGATCATAGTCAGTTGTTTTGTTACGTGTTGATCATTCCTGTTGATTTGTGTGGTTCAATGGTCAGGATGCTGTTTATGTCCTACCTTGTCACAGATAAACAAAAGCTCTTTTCATAAACAATCATTGCTGGATGATGATTTGTCCTCTCTTTATCAGTTATGGTTGAATGTTTATCTGCTTGAAAACCAAACAAGGCATCAATGAAAAAAAAAAATGTAATCAAAGATGATTACAATCCCTTTCCGGAAACATGTATGAGAGATATGACTGGATTCAACCGGGTTCAGAGCCGGCTACAGCAGCGGATGTTGTGTTCTGCTGTGCATTGCCTAAAACATCTTCTAACTTGTTCTCCTTAGCAGGTTTCTCACACACACAAACACACAATTTCTTTCTTCAGACCTCTTTACTTTCCCTCTCTCCCCTCTTTCCCTCCATCCACACCTCTCTGTGCGTCAACACACCCCTCTGACAGCCCCTCAAGGCAGCAGCACCTGGGCTCTAATAAAATACAAGAGCGGGGCAATCAAAGGGGCCCGTCTGTGTGTATGTTTGTAGACATACAGTATGCGATGAGTATATGTCCTGTGCCTCAAAATTATTATTTAGTAGCTTTGCAAAGGTCTCAAATCAGACTGGATGATTTATTCAGAATGTGTACGGTTCTGGGAATAATAATCTTCTGTGAAATTAAAAAGCGCATCAAAGTGGTGAGTTGTCCTGAGGCTAAAATAGTAGTCTGCTGAATGCATGTCTTGTGTCCAGTGAATATGATTTGTGGTTTATGCTTCAAAGTGCTGCCTAGGTTTTTTTTTTTTCTCCTGACTTTCTAGGCTGGAGGTCCTAAATGTTTTCATTCTAAGTAGTCTGTTGCCAATCCTTGGTGCCAAAATGTTTCACGTAGTTTTTCAAAATTTTATGAATTAATTTCTTCTTAGATTTTTTTTTAATCAAATTGCTGCCTCAAACATTTGGCGAACAATTGAAGACGTGTTTTGAGAGCAGACATTATGACAAACAATCAGCTGATTGACATACAGTATGTCTCTATAAGTGTCAGCTTGTTATATCCACCATATCCTAAATGAGAAATACCACCTCAGGATCTAATGTCTTAATCACAAACAGCCAAGACAGCGAAAGCAAAGGTGAATTTAGCAGGCATTGAACAGTCTATTATAGAACTATTATAGCTGGAAACCTTAGTCACAAAAGTCTGACCCATCTTTGTTTACTTTTTCCTCTGGAAAAAGCCAAGTTTCAAACACACTTTCAACCACTGCTCTCTGTGTGCCTGCCTGTAGATTGATGTTTCTTACAACGTACCTGACCCAGTATCCAAGCCAGCCTTCCAGCTCAAGGTGGACCTGAAAGAGCCTTTTCAGGAGCGACACCTACAGCCCCCCTCTTCCCGTCATCCTACCTCACGCTCCCGGAGCCGTGCCGACAACCGCTCTGAGCTCAACCGGAAACGACGGGCACCGATCGATGACGACGACCCAGCAGCCCACCAGGACAAAATGGACTTCCACATCTCCTTAGAAGTTTGTGCCAGGTAAACACACACTGTATACCAGTACAGACACTGGGCACGGACTTATGTGTAGCTCTGCTGGCCCCCCTAATCTCATCTTGACCAATTCTCTGTGTAGGTGGCTACATTCAGGCTCATCGAACATGGCCGTCATAGAAGTTCCTATGATTTCCGGTTTCCGAGCAGATGTGGAAAGTCTAGAGAGGGTATGTAGTCACATCAACACAAATGCAAAAACTTTATCAAAGGTTTTGGGATTGGACATCATCCTAAACATACACAGATCCAACGACACCCATGGTTGTTGGTCATGATGGCTCACAGATTGTTAGGTAAGTAGTCAGGTAAATAATTAAGTAGCCAAACCGAAAGGCAGGTAGAAAGAGGCAGATTTGTCCACATCTGGAGGCCATTTGACAAATAGAAGTATGTCATGGAATTTATCCTGCTGTTTCCTTTGCAGACTTCTTTGCAAATCCCAGGCTCATGTGTACACATTTACACCCACACAGGATGCATCCCTTAACATACTCACATAAACAACCACACATTGGATATGGATACTATCCTTGAGTTATAGTGGAAGGTTTTGATGTAAATATTTGTCAGAGCAGGAAAGTGTTTAGCTGACATTTTCATCATTATTGTTAGAAGTTGTGAGAAAAACATTTCCTCTGTGATGCTCCAGAAGGCTTCATGTCCTTAAAATGGTGACAATGCTGGGTGCTGAAGGTATTTTATGGTGTTTTTTTGGTTTTTAGGAATGATAAGGAAAAAAAAAACAGCCGGCTCAGGTCCTGTAGAGTTACAATATCTCAGGGCCAAAGGCCACTGGGCCTCTCTGGGCCTCCAAGTCTACACACACACACATCCCCCTTCTGCCATGTGAGGTTAAGAGGTTGCAGGAAACTTTTGTAGATGGACAGACATATATTGTAATGGAAAGAGCGCTGGATTAAATGAGTAACAGAGGTAAGATGGCTGGGTCAATTGAGAAATGGTTATACTGATGGAAAGAAAGAGAAAGTGGAGGGAAACTTAAGGGCTAGATGCAGGTCAGCTCCCCAGCCACCCATCAGAAGTTTGTCCCTCATTACTAGACAGTTATAGAGCCTTTAATCTGCAGGCTTCCACCTCTAAAAGAGCCACCTCTCTGCCTACCAGGGGAGATGTTAAACACACACACACACACACATACATCCACATACATACAACAAGTGTGTGTCAGTTGACGCTGACCTGAGTTGTAGTGTCTAACAAGCTCAGTTTACACCCCTGTTGGCCTCCCTTGGAGTTTTACTGCTGCCTGCCCGACTGCCACTTACATTCCTCAATTTATGGTGGCAAGCTTGGCTTCTACAGTCATGTCTAGTTGATTACATGGATGCTGTAGACGTGAATGATTAGTCCGGTGACTGACTGGGAGCTACCACAGCCATGGCATCTTATCACCCAATATAATGAGCTTTGTTTAATGACCCAGAACACACTGCAAATATAACATTTGAGCTATGGGAGTTCATTTGTTGCTAAATACTAGACAAACAATGCTATTGTGTGTGTGTGTGTGTGTGTGTGTGTGTGTGTGTGTGTGTGTGTGTGTGTGTGTGTGTGTGTGTGTGTGCGCGCGTGCGTGTGTGTGTGTGTGTGTGAGAGAGAGAGACAAAGTGTGTGTGTCTCAGTGGCGCCAGCTCAGGCTGAGCACCTCATAAACCCCTGCTGTCCAAAGGCTGCCACCTTTGACAGAATGAAAAATCCCCCTGTGGGGGGAATTAACTCAGCTGGCTCTCTATGCACACACTCAGATATGCAGTAAACAGTTTCCTCGTTATTTATTATTTCCTCATTTATATACTATTTATAAGATATTTACAAGATACGGTCATGCATGTCTGACCCAACCATATATTTGTGTACACGGTTCACAAAATACCAGGTACTCACTAAGTAGAAAACACTAAGCAGGTGACCCCCATCCCTTGTTGATTTCAACTATTATAGTCCCAGTCCTTGATTGGTGACCAATACATTTTCCACCCTAGCCGTCACGTCATGCTGGAGTGCATATGGTTTGCATTTCATCTGTGGCCCACTGAGCAAATGCAGACCATGTGGACGTTGACTGTTGGGTGCAAAGAGCACTGTAGAACGTAATACATTTACATAATGCAACATAATGCATGTACACTTGAAGTTTACATGCAGGCAAAGTGGAGTACACAGGATTTATGACAGAAGAGATCCTGAACTGTGCAAACTGGGATTTCCTCATTGTTTCTTGGAGCATTTGGACACGTTAATCCAGGGTTATCTTTAGTTTATTACCATAATCCAGTGTTTTTGTTAGATGTTTAACACTTTATTTTTTAATCCTGTGTAAATAATAAATCTTGATTAGCATTAGAAGGAGCTGTCCAGTCCGCTGTGGTGCTGATTGCTATTCATGTACGTGTCAGTGGCTACCATCCATGTCCATTTTAATTCATCTAATAGATGTAATGCATGAGGGAGAGATGTGTCTATATTATTTCTTGTTTTTTTTTTATGAATAGATTGTGGCTTGTTTAACTGTTACTCTGTTAAATGAAGATGTCGGCATGTAACATGTTCAGCTTGTTTACAACACTAGTAATCACTCGCAAAAATGTCAAAACACATACTACAGAATTTTATTGCGTTTATTGCGTCTTCTTCAACAGCTGCTGATGGACAAAAGAGTGGGTCTGAAGAGGTACGAGCTAAACGGGAGAAAAGTGTTGTTCTACTTTGACGAGGTGAGTTCAATCCAAATTCCTCATCGCTGTGTCAGCTACGGCTTTGCACATGTGAAATCACACTGTATGTGTGATTATGTTTGATGAGCATTACTCAGTGTTTGCACAATGTTGGGGAGAAATGTGTGTGTATGTTTTGCATTTATCTGCCTGTGTCCTGTCTTTTGTAAGTGTTTTGTTTCTTTGTCACCCCATCTCAGATCCCCAGCCAGTGTATGACATGTGTGGCCTTCCAAGCTGTCAGGGAATACATTGTGGGCAAGACAGCGCCTGTTCCGGTCAAGATCTATGACTACTATGAACCAGGTGTGCCTCTGATGAATATTTTAAGAACTGCTCTTTAAAGAGTTACAGAGCATGAAAACCATCTAAATCACTATGATTTACGAAGTGGCTTCTTTTTTCTTTTCTTTTCTTTTCTTTTTTTGTGGAAATTGGAATTTTTTTCTAGTTTATGACCTAGTTATGGTGAGCGTCATCATTGTTTTGTATGTGTGGATGTGTGAATGTGCCGGTATGGGTCTGTGCTTATTATGTAGCCTTTGAGGCCACCCGGTTCTACAATGTAAGCGAGAGCAGTCCACTGGCACGGGAGCTGTGTGATGGACCCACTTGCAATGAGGTGGAGAGTTCAACCAACCAGTGGATAGGTGAGATGTATGTTGTGCCTTTTTAATGATTCACTGACAAACCATTTCCACCAGTCTCTGACCAAAAAAATGTTCCTGCAGGTTTCGTGCCGGCGAGCCAGTGCAACAATGTGTTTGGCTGTCTGGAGGAGGAGCAATTCGAGCGTTGCACTTGCTACAGGGACTGCGGTTACGATGGAGAGCCAGTTTGTGGGTCAGATGGGCAGCGCTACCAGAACCAGTGTCAGATGGAGGTGTTTGCCTGTCGAAACGGGACTCGCATCAAGCAAGTTCCACTGTCCCAGTGTCCTCATAGTAAGAGCTCTCTCTCATCGCACATCACTTGATACGTGGTTCAGAGGGTTGGAACTGCTGCTACACAACAGTCCATAATTCTCTCATGCTGCTGCTTGCACAATACTACAACCAAGTTCCAGATCTTTGAAATATCCAAACAAAATTCAGATTTGTTCAGGGATTCGTGTAGGTCCCCTTGATGATTCCACCAGCTGGAGAAACAGTCGACCAATCAGAGTTTAGTAGACAGGATTGATAAGTAGTACAGTACCTACGTTAGGAAAATAGTGACATATGTTGTTGTAGGTACACAACGTACATAGATAACAACTGGAAATAACATATTTCTTTGATCGGTGTAAAAGGGTATAAAATGTCAGGTTGAATTAAAATGAAACACTACTTGAATTTGATGGAAATAATCACTTGGATGTGAAACGGCTAAACTTTCACACTGCTGCTTATCAAGTCTACCCTTAGTTGAGATCCAGAGCAGGAAATACCTGGCGTTTAGCAGGAATTTCGATCAAAGCTAGCATATACTGTTCATTTATACAGTAGGTGGGCTGTAACTCGCAGACATTGACAGCATATGCCTGAACTTTTGCTCCTTATGGAGGGAACAAGTATGTGTGCTGTAACTTGCTGCAAGTGTGTAATTGTTCAATGGGGATCTGTGTGTCTGTTTGGTTGCATCTCGAAGTGTCTCTTTGCTCATTTGTGTGTGTGCCATGATCTCAGTTGTGGAAACAGCTGTTCAGGTGTTGAGCTGATTACTGGATAAGTTTTTGGAGGAGAGCTACCTCGACGCAACCCCCACCCCCACCACCACCCCCGCCACCCCCCCCTCTCACTCTGCTGTATTACAGGGCTCTCTCCAAATGACAGAGTGCTTTTGTCCAGCCCTTTGAAATCCTTGTCACATTCCTTTCCGACGCACAGCCCAACAACAAAGGAGCCTTCATGTTCTGGAGCAGATTGGGAAAAGGCATAGACAAAACGTTGGTGGGAAAAGACCTTACTTTGTGCCAAGTAGGTTCATGCTGTAGATTATCAAACGGATTGTATTTTCATTTCGAGCTCCCGACCTTGTTTGTTTGTGTTAGGTTGTGTGGGGGAAATCCATGCCACCATTTCCCCATTTTGAAAAGGAAAAAGATACAATTTGTTTCCACACATGATCCCCCCACCCCCCCCCTGGCCGTGGTTTGGCCCCTGCTATTTTTGGAAAGATTTTAATGCAGGCCTCTGAGACTGAGCATTCTTCATTGTTTTGCCAAGAAGTGTTGCTCAGTGGGGTGGATAATGCTTATGGGCAGTATTTAGATTATGCAACACTAAAACTCTGTTGAATTCATGAACAGTTTTTAGGTACTGTGGCAGCCATGTAAATTCCAATAATTTAATATGTGTGTGTGTGTTTGTGTTTGTTTGTGTTTGTATTTCCAGTGGAGACCACAGTGGAGGACAAGCAACAAATAGCGAGCCAGGAAACTGAGCAGCCCTCAGTGCCTGTACACACAGGTAATTTCATCTACCACACCTTACGTCCCATCTCCCACATACACTTTCCCAGAAATGTTTCTGTTTCTCCACCTTCCCTCCATCTCCCTGCTAACGCCAGATGAACCCACCAACTGAGGCAGAACATTGTCTATATTTTTATGTTGCCTCTTTAACATTGTCCATTGAGCATTGTCAAATAAATAAAAAAAAATAAAATATACAGTAGCTTTTACCTTTTCACCAAGTTGTCCTTCTTTGCTTTGAAGTTTTCAGGGTTGGTTCTGCATACATTAAAGGTCAATCTGGGCATATGTGTCAGCTAAATGTAAATGTATAGGGTCAAGATTTTACACATTGCGACCTGACGTATGCATGTGTAAATAGCTGATACATTATGTATATGCATTTCTGATTATATTATAAGAAAAATATATATGTGTGTGTGTGGAGAACGGGAGTTTACAGATTTAAAGAGTGCGAGAGAAGAGATAAAACGGTGTGTGTGTGTGTGTGTTGGGGGGGTGAAACTGAGAGAAGAAAAGGGAGAAAGCTGGAAAGATGAGTGGATGAGTGGGAGACAAGATGAAAGAAGAAAGCAGAGAAGAATAAGAGGAGGAAAGTAGATGTGTAGGTGTGGTGTGTGGCACCACATTCCCCTGCCACCACATCATGTCTACGATCATTGTGATAAAAAGGAGGATAAGTTTCACACTGCCGCCTTGATTGTTACTCTGCCATGAGTTTAGATCAGCTGCCACTTCCAGAGAGGCAGCCAGGGAATTCCTGATAGGATGTTTGGCCGTGTGTGGAGGGAGGATGTAGCTGTGTTACAATTGGCAATGAAAACAAAAAAAAAGTGCTGCAGTCATTCACAAGTTGCAGAAGAGTGTGCACATGGATTGCATGTGCTAATGTGTGATTTTACAGATGAATTGCATTAAGGTCTGCCTATATGAATGCTTGTCTGTGTGTGTGTGTGTGTGTGTGTGTGTGTGTGTGTGTCTGATGTGGCACAGCCTGCACTGACTTGTTTCTGAGCCTGCAGCTCCCAGTAGCTACAGCTCACAAATCTGCTCTAAGTCAAAGGTCTCCTTAGTACAAAAGCTAACGCTTCACACTTACCACAGGAATGCTGTTATGCACACACACACACACACACACACTACATACACATCTATATGTGCACTTACACGTGCGCATATTGCATGCTCACACAGGCAAACGCATCTACATGGATACACACACTCGCCTACAATATGATAACCCTCGGGTGATTAGATAGAATAAGTACTGTAAAAACACTGTCATTGTAAACCATTAGAATGTTGACGACATGCCCGCTAAGTGCACTGAGAGTGTAATAGGTGAAGGCGGGCTGTGCCAAGGAACTGACACTTTCCACTGCAACAGTGGAGGAAGCTGAAGCTCTGGAATTAGCTTCCCTGTGCAGACTTGTCTTATTAGTGAACTTGTACCAGAGGACAACATATAATGGATACACAGACTTGCAGGCTTCATTTGAATTGACATTTATATGTCATTTGCATGTAGTTTGACGTAATCTTTTAATTCCCCAGTTCAAACGTTCACATGTTTAGAAATGATTTGTGTGTATGTGTGTGTTTCGACATAATGGTAAAATCCAGTGTGTGCTTTTAAACTTTTTAAAGAAGCAAAATCTGATTGTCTTATAGTAAGTGCTTATATACAATGCACATTTAATAAAGCTATCTGAGTGATTTTCTAATAGCATGCTATGTGAGAATGCAACATTTTAAGCAGGGAGGGACACCTACTGTCCGTGGTGGGTATTGCTGCTGAAGAGCTATACAATCTATTAATATCTCCATGAACACTTTAATCTTCAGCAATGGAATTAAGAAAGTCTCATTGTATATCAGATATTGTGATCTATCATTAATGGACAACCTTGATGACCTTTGATTAAATGCGTCTTTTTGACACTCCATCCCTGATCTCTCACCAGGTGAAGAGGAGCAGGGGTCCATGGCAGAGGTGTCGTACTACTCCTATGAATATGACCCAGACACTGAGCCTTTCCTTGCTGACGCAGAGGGAGGAGACCATTTTGACCTCCCTGAAGGCGGAGGGGATGTAGAGCAGAATGTGCTCCTGCCAGCAGACACCCAACTACCCACACCGGACACAAGAAACAGCCCTGAGCGGTGGTAAGAGCTGCTCCTTTGATGTTTCATTCTATTCTATGTGTTTTATTATTGGCAGATAATTTCATGAAAAGACCAAAAGCAACAATACATTTGTCCACCTACTTTATCCGTAGCACTCAGCCCCAAGCTCAGTTGTTCCTTCCAAAGATATACTTTTATTATTATTAAAGAAGTACCCAGTACAACAGTGTGGCTCACTTATGTTTTCAATAGTTTTTGGAGAACAATATACATTTATGGCCCAGAGTAATGCACTGTATTAGGCTTTAAAAGCTTTTATTATATAGTGAAAAGAATTAATTGTTTGCTACTGTAGGGCAATTGAATAGCATTGTTTTCTCCACAGGTCGTGATATTGTTCAGTGAAGAAACAGAGTCCGAGATGCTCTTACAAAAAAGTGTGCCCTGTTTTCCTGTCATCCACAGAAATGCTCACAGAGGGAAGCCATATACCCATCTCCAAATTGTACATTATTTGTGAATATGCTAGTGAATGGAAAGAGAAGAGAGAGACTTGGGACTTCTTCAGCCTGAAAGGAAGAGACGGTGGGGTCTGGAGTATGAGAGTGTGATTTTTGTGCGATAGTGTACGTGTATTAGGTGTTACATTGTTTTGAATGGAAACGAGTCAGTGTCGTTGCTTTCAGGCGTTTGTGTGTGTGACAGTGTATGAATGTTGTTGAGCTAAGTGTCCTCCGGGCTTCCATTTTTCTTCCTCCAGACTCCTAATAGTCACCAATAGACACCATAGCGTCTTCGTTATTCACCGTACTGCCTTTATAATCACTAGAAGAAAATAAATAATCAAGTATTTATGTTTGTAATTACACCTGACTTTAAGCAAAATATTTTGTTATATTTTCTATCTGTGGTATTTATTTGTAGCTAGAGGTCATATGATTTTTGTTCTTTGGCATTGCCCGCCCATACAGTCTACTTTTTGCCCTGTTACGTTGGGATTTTTTCAGTTCAAAGAAAAGATTTGCGCTGTCAGAGGCTTTTTTTTTTTTTTCCATAGCAAGCTTTAACCCAATTACTGAAATGTTTGATGAAATTCCTGTACTGGTATCCTGCTGGAAAAAGACATATGCTACCCATATGCTTTACAGAAACATAAGCTGAAATGTTTTTCATTTTTAAGATTTTCTTGGCATTTTGCCTTTATTAGACAGCACAGTAGAGATTGACAGGAAACATAAGGGCAGAGAGAGAGAGAGAGAGAGATGTGGACTGACATGCAACAAAAGTCCCTGGTGGACTGGAATCATGGACTTCAGTTACTTCAGATATGCATCTTAGACCACTGGCTTACCAGAACGGCCCAGTTTTTCACCAAGATACCAACCATCTACTCTCATGTCACCTTTCACCATACCTACCTTGAGATTTGATTGTACAGTTCATAAGCTATTTTGTTTATGTTAAATTTTGATTCTTGAAGCAATCACCTTAAAAAATCAAGAATGAAGTTCTGGATTTCTGTAAATGTACCAAATTTGAATTAATGTAGCCCATATCCATATCAAATATTGTCCTTTTTAAACAAACGAGAATAAAATCTGTATACAATCCGGGGGTTTTACTTTTGTTTGTTTGTGTTGATATTGTTGTTAAGCAAGCAGAAATGACTGTATGTATCCAATCAGTTACACTGGTTGACCAGCTCTAATCTACTTTCTCCTTCTGTGTTTTCGCTTTTGCCAGTAAACTTTGTATAACAGCGGGAAAATAGAAACACTGTAAGCCTCGCTACTTTTTAGAACAGCACAATCTCACAGATGCACGATAGTGCATGTATCCGCCGTGCAGTTCATGAAAGCTGTGTTGCTCCATTTCCTTTGAAAGGCTAGTTAAGTCTGGAGAGAATTTCCTGTCAGCAGTGAGCTGTATTACAACCCCGCTTCAGAGGGCTCTCTGCTTTGATAACTGACTCTCTGACCCTTGGCATGCATCTGTGTTAAGAGAAAGGAAGCATGTATGTGTGTGTGTATCAGTTTGTACATTCTGTATACATCTCTTTAAGGTTTGGATGTGCACCAAATGTGTTTGTGTTAGTGCCAATAACAGATTCAGGTTACCAAAGCAGCAGCCAGGAGAGAGTTAGACCCTGTTAAAGTTTAATGTTTGTTTTCTGCATGTCACTTGTCAACCCTCTCGGTTACTGTGGCCTCTGGCAACTAGCAGCTCAGGCCTTGAAACGAGTCCTTCAAATCCCAACTACAAATCATCACCGGGATTAGAGGAGATCAAAGAGGGCTAAATTGTAACTGCATCTGGGTAATCAGTTTGATCTAAAGTTAAACACAAGAAACCAGAGGGTTGCTAGTTTAATTTCCAGCAGCGTATTCCAGCTGTATGTTGGCAATTTATGGCTAGATCAATGGGGCCTATAACTGCTCTAAGTGTGCTGCACTGCATCTGACCCTGCATCTGTGTTGAGGCTTTGTGTGTTTGTAGGTGGTGGTGGTGGTGGGCGGGGGGGTTATACAGTAGAGTATGTCATAAATGCAATTTAAAAAGCCACATACTCTCACTTTAAGGTAAAACTTATGGAACTTTACAGAAACTTTTACCCTCCAATCTAAGCTTTTAGTAGGTGAAGTGCACATGCAGTTATCCATCTACTCTGAATGGAAAAACGTTTGTGTCTGTAGTGAGAAGAGAACCAGCAGTGCAGGGGGGCTTGGCTGCAAAAGACTATCCACAGCAGTCTCCGTGGCAACTGCATGCATGGTTGAAGAGTGATATTGCATCTCCACACCGCAATGAGCAGAAACAGTGAAAAGAGAAAGGAGAGAGAGGGGGATCTTGGTTTCATGGTTTGCAGAGGAGAGCTAGCATTACATGAGAGTGAATTGGAGTGATGACATTGTTCCTAAGCACCAGCTGAGTGCACCTATACATCCACCTCTCTGGAGGAAAAAGCTATTCACCTGTCACCAGCATTTGGACAAAGGGACAAACGGGCAGATAGATAAACCCTATCCAGAACTAAGTCTGCTCTGTTGTTGACACTTTGATGTGTATTATTAGGTCTCAGGTTTCCTGGTTGTTTCAGAGGAAATGAGAGATTGATTCTGGATTGTCAGGACTCTGAGTTTCAGTGACAGCCAGTGCATGCCTCATGCTGGATCCTGGAGAAACATCACTGTGATGTCTGAAGAAATACCTCTCAAGTGGGCACGCATTAAGAGGTAAGATGTTTCACCTGATGCTCATCTTATGACTTTCAAATTTCAAGTATGCAGCCTGCCTCAAGGGGATATATCTGTGGTAAGGTGCATAAAAAAAAAGACTGGCTTTAAGGTTTTTCCATGATATCACAATAATCAGTCAGTATTTTTCTTATTCTGCTTCTTGTAATGATTTATATGCTATGGGGATTTTCAGAGAAGTATTGCTGAATATTTCTGTAGTATTGCCGTCACTGTGGGATTCCTGAAGGATCTTTCGTCACTTTTACAAAGAGCCAAATGGAGAAAAAATATCCAGTAATTGCAGGCAGAGAGAAAGGTAAGCCTATTAATGGAAAATGAATTCTTATAAATCTGAGTGCATGTTCAGTATATAAAACTTAGCACCTTGTGTAAAGGCATAAATATTTTGTGCACTATCACTGTTGGTCATTTCGTAATTTCAAAGGGGGCACACTGACTAGAGCAGAGGAGAGGATTTCTCAATGTGCAGACTTGCCAGGACTTGCTCTTTACTGTGAAAAAATGCTCCCACTTGCTCTGCTGAACACTTGTTTGCGGATGTCATGCAGGTTGTCTTGATGTTGTGTCCTGCCTGCAGCAACATCCTTGTTTGTGTTTTTCCTCTCATATTGATATTAGAGTATCAATAGGTTTTCCAAAATATTATTTTTTTACAATTAGAGACATTCCACATTTACTGTATTTCTCACACTCATTCTCATGCTGGAATATACTTATTCATACTTACTTACTTTACTTGTACACGAAGCTGCAGATGAACTCCAGCTGCTTCTGATTTACTGATAAAGTGTTGCCACTCCCTCACATCTGTGTCATTTACACAATGTAAATGTTATTTATAGCACCTAATGTGTATGTGAGATAATGAATAACCTCCTTTCTCTCTAGGGCCAGGTCCTGGGCGTTATGGGCTTCCTCCTACCATTGGATTTATGGGTCATGACTTCACCAAGCCAACCAACCCTGCATACTCTTTCCATGGCAAGATGACAGACAATAGTGAGCCCCTAACTCACTTATAATGACGATTATTATTAACTACAGTGAAACGTTTTATTAATATTGTTTATGTAATGAAATGCTTTGTTGTTATCTTGGTCCAAACAATGATCTCCAAAGACTAAAACATTGCAGGTATCCATAGAAACATTACAAAGCATTTTTAGAGTAATTTATATGGTTACAATAGTAGACATATATCTTCTATCAAATACATCACATTGGCTAAATCAGTGGTGGTTCCTGCGGTATAATGTCGCATCTGAGCCACTAGGGGGAGACAACACTTAATGTTAAGAGTGATGTATGATTGAACTAAACCAACAGAGAAATGATATTGGATTTATGATAAATGTTTACTTTCCTGGCAGTGTATTGTGTTAACTCCAGTCCAGGGCCTCAGTATCACATTGATGCAAAAATAACCCGCTTTGGAAAGGATGGCACACCTGCATACTCAATGTTGGGCAGGATGAAAGCTCAGAGTAAGTTTCTATTTATAAACTAAATATTAATTTTGTAAATATTTATTTCGGGTGCATTTTTGATAGTTAAATTAATAACACTAAACTAATCTAACAGCCTAATTCCTGGCTCCACTCTTGTGACAGAATGAATCGTTATACAATAGACAATTGTTTTTGACAGATCCATTGTCGGCTGTTCTAACTGAAAATCTCAACCCCCCTTTGCGGGCACACTCTACCAGATGGTGTTGAATTGGTGGTTTATACATTTCAACTGTTCTCTCTTCACTAGAGGAGCTATTCCAGACACCTGGACCAGGTTCATACAGCCCTGAAAAAGCCCCACCATGCAACCTCCAGCGCAGGCCCCCATCCTACACAATGGGCTCTCGCACACACTACCGCAGCATTGATTCAGTACCTGCTCCAAACAGGTACTGTCTCCCTCCACTGATGGGCCCTCAAGTCCCGAACAAGCCAGCCAGTGCAAGCTACACAATGTCAGGTGCTTTCAGCACAGGAGGACCATCTGTGGATTTAGCTAAGACACCAGGGCCTTGCAGGTACAACAGTACAGACCCAAGTGTTTATCTACCCCGACAGCCAGCATTTTCCATGCTGGGGCGTCACAGTTTTCCCAGAGATGCCACCAAGAAACCTGGTCCTGGAACTTATAATCCAGAGAAAGTGACTGTTCACAAGGCTCAGGCCCCAGCCTACTCCCTGGGCATAAGACATTCAGAATTTGTCACCCCGCTAGTTGTCAGTGTTTCTGATTGAACATCGTTCCCCAAAAAATTACTCAACCAACAATGTACTTTTTACAAAAATATGCAAACATGTGAAGAAGTCCATTTTATTTTGTTCTTTTAACAACAAAGAACTTTTTGAATCGCGGGTAACTGTCAAAATTTATAATATCTAGAAAATATATATTTACATTAAACAAACATAAGTTTAAAGTAGTAAGTGTTCAAACACAAAAAGCTCTTTTTGGAAAATAATGGGCTTGAGAAAAATAAAACCTCATGCCTGTATGTGAATAAATCAATCTCAAAAAAATGACATCAAAAGACATTTAAAAAAAATGTACAGTTGACAGGCAAACTTTCACCTTCATGTTGTTTATAAGGTTATCATTCACAGTGGAATCAAGCTATTTGCCTCTCATTACCTCTATAAATTGAGGGAGTTTGAAAGAACAAAAACACTATTACAATACAAATAAGGATTTTCTACACTATACATTAGGACACATGTAGAGATGTATGCAGGAGAGGTGTATGGTCCAAAGACAATACAAATCAGCACAGATAATAGCAGGCATGTTACAGATGATTTCCGTTTAATCCTTTGGGAGAGGTCTTCTGAAAAGCAGTATGTGTGGCTCTGGAGAATAAAGCATAAAACAGTCTGTCAGCATTATCTACAGTACGGCTGCCTAATAACACCTGCTAGGAGCTATAAAAGGACAGGGCCAGATATGTAGAGCTGCAAACGATTAGTCAATTAACAGAAAATTAATAGCCAACTGTTTTGAATTCAGGTTTTAAATTGATCAAAGTCATCCTCTGATTACAGCTTCTCAAATGTGAATATTTTATGGTTTATTTAATTCTCTATGATAATAAATAAAATCCTCTCCACAGACAAAATACACAGTCTACATTCTGTGCAAAAATAAGTATTAGTCATCAGTGGCTCTTTCAATGTTCATATGGGCTCGTGTGTTAGCGCATTTTAAGGCGCCGGTTACTCACCTGGTTTGTGGATCATGTAGTGAATCCAGCCCTGGCTCTGTTGCACCCCGATTCCCCTCCACTCGTCTTCTGTCATCAGGTGGGAGGAGGGCACCAGTTTAGACAGCTGCTTTGGAAGCACGACGTGCCTAAGGAAAGAGAAATATTTTTAAAACTGACCCACTAGGACACAGACAATGTGTTAAGTTATACAACAGGACGGCAAAACAAATAATATCAGGTAGTCAACGTTAATATAACGTTAACGCTCGCAGCCTCAACTCACTACACTACGGGCGTGCTACGCTTCACTAGTTTTTTAACATTTAACGCAAATTAGTTTAAGTATTCGGCAACGTTCAAATACACAGAGTTTAACGATAAGCCTGTGCGTTAACGTAACAGTTGCTATGACTAAATGGACCGGATATTGTTTGAGTCATGTTAGCTTAACGTTAGCTAACGGTATCCGTTAGTTAAGATAAATGGCCTACAAACGACACCCTAGTGTTGTCTTTCTACCAAATTAACGTTAGCATGTCAAAATGAAGTTACTAGTACATGTTAATGTTATGTTGAGCCCGGCTTACAGTAGTTTGTCGGAGGCTTAACGTTAACGTTACTTTTGCAAATGCTTATGGTAATCATACCTGTACTCGAACTCCTCGTCGTTGTACTTGTCAGAATAGTAGATCTGTTTTTTAGACATTTTCAGTCGATAATATGAGTCAAATATGTTGTACACAAAGCTGTTTTAGGTGGTGTAGAGTAGCCAACTAACGAATAGACTGTATGTCTAGCTACGAAGATGTTGACGAGTACTACAAACTCCTGTCATCTGCCGCTGTTTTCAGAGGATAATTCAAACCTCAACGGTTCCCCACAGTCCCCGGATTGGTCGAGGCAGCCTGTCCTTCCTGTAGATCGTCTATGTTTGGGTTGATGGATCACTCGGCAATAAAACAACAACTCAACGAGGAGGCACGGTTTGGAGCAGTGAGTGTGTTTCAGCGTGGGTGTTTATGGTAAAAACGTAAATTTCAGCTCCTATCTACTATCGGTATATTTCTTAGGTGTGTTAATATAATATTTTTTTGTATTTGAAAACGTTTCTGGTCAATCACAAGACTTTACTTAAACCGAAAATATGGGCTCAACGAGAGCTCTCGCTTATTTATTGTCTGTTCCACGTTGCGTCTGTTTTGCAGTGTACGCAAGGGTGCTCGAGTTTGACGTATGAGGTAGAGATAGGATTTTTGGCAAAGACAGTTGTGGTAAGTATCTGAGTGCATTTACTCAAGTACTGCACAGTACAATTGTGAGGTACTTGTACTTTATTTGATCATTTTCATTTCATACTACAAGTCTATAAGTTGTTAACAGCTCCACCAAATAGTGATTTTTTTTCTCTCTAAAATCCAAGATGTCAAATACAAAAACTGTGTATCAGAACTTTGTTTATCTTCTTTCCTTTCCAATTAATCATCTCACAACCCCTCAGATTTATCTGGTGACCCTTTGCAGGGGCCCAACCCCTAGGTTGGGAAACACTGGCCTAAACTAACAAACTGTATATAAAGTAGTTCAAACTAGCTCCACCTCCAGCAACTACAACAGTAACATTCTGTTTACACACTGATGTTTCAGTATATCTAATGCTATTATAATAATATATCTGTCAGAGGGACGAAATGGGTATATTTACTTTAATACTTAAAGTACATTTTACTGCTAATAATTACCATAGGTACCTTTATGTAAGTAGGATTTTTCATGCAGAACTTTTACTTGTAATTGAGTATTTTTACATTGCTGTATCGGTACTTTTACTTTACTTAACTAAATGATCTGAGTTGAAAATATCTGTTTGGAAAACTACTCAACAAGGCCTACAAATAAAAAAAACGTAGCATTTTAATGTTAGAACATTGTTGTCACTTTTAGATTAGAGCTATAATAGCTCTAAATGGCCCTACTGTCATGCTGTCATGGCTTACTGGAACACTAGAATAAAGGAGCTGAGCCATCGTTAATATTATTAGTAACATCTGTGCTTTCCTTCTATCACAGGTCAAAATGTCTGTTGTGTTAAAGGCCTATTGACTTTTTTTTCTTGGAAAAAAAATCTGTTGTGACTGGATAATACATACTGAGAAATGCTGTCACCCGTTATACTTTGTGTTGGCCTTACACAGAGCAAATATGTAACTTCTCTGTCAATGATTTGTTAGTACATTAAAATAAATCTCTCTCTTTACATTTTAACCGAACAATATAGTTTTGGTTCTTGTGCCACAAGCAACTCATGTTTTTGTTCTTAGTTGTAATCACTGTTGTCAGGGTAATGGCTACTAATGTGTGGTGGTGTATTCATAGCATGATTTGTTCCACTTGTATATGCAAAATACCCAAGTGAGGAGGTGAATATGTTAATTCTTCACACACAGAGAAACACATTATTGTTGATGCGATAAAGTAATGCATTGGTGTTCAATCAAGCTTGGACAATTGTTGTAATGATCATTACATCTATTTTAAATTCAATCAATTCAGCTTTAAATAAATGTATTTTACCTTTGTGAGCATTATATTTGTCAGTGCAATTATTTGTCAGTTGTCTGACGAAAAGGACAGAACATACTGAGGACGGTGCATGTATTGATCATATCTGGTTTATCAGTAACTTTTTAGCAGAGCAAACTAACAAGAAGTGATTGGCTGTTTGGAAGAAGGTGGGATGGCAGTGCCGGTGTCGTATGGTTTCTTATGGTGGTTTGTGTGTGTGTTTTATGGACTCCTGACCGATGAATTGAAACAGTTCTCTCATTCAACCAATAGCTACAGCTGCATTGTACTATGATAATTGAACCATACACGTTGCTTATCTCTGATAAAAGTCATTGGATGTTCACGGGGCTGGATCTTACTTTCTTCCCCTTTCTCCTCAGAACCTGACATATAGGTAAGCTTTCTGTTGTGCCTTTCTGAATGCCTTTCAGTTTACATTGTAACATTTTTAATAGTTGTATACATTACAGATTACAGATTATTACAGATTGTGTTGAGTTCTGGAGTCACGTTTTGTTGGATGGAGAGGTTGATGCTCCTCTCTAACACTACTGTCCAAACTGATTATGGGAGGAAACAAATCATGACAATTTACTTTGAATTTAAGCTGTTTACCTTGTTTGACCGGAACATAATGAGCTTTTCCTTGTGTATGTGGGTGGCATTATTTAGCCAGTTGTTTACCCCTCTTTTTCCGTAGCAGATGATCCTGACTATTGACTTATTTCATAATCAATGTGGACATCATTCACATCTATTTGTATTTGCAGGTGTTTGTTTTTTAACCATCAATGATTCTCTTACCTTACCTATATATATATAATTTTATTTTTAATGCCCTGTATTTACTCTCACCTGTGTTCATGCACACAGGACCACCACAAAAAAAGAAGAAAAGATTTGGCATGTAAATTCCTGCTTAACCCACTTTGTGTTTAACACAGCAAATCCTGATTGTTGCATACAGTATGTTACTTGTGTGTGAGGTGGGAAAATACAGTTAGAAGCGAGAGTGAAAATGATTTAACCTGGAATGGGGGAAAGGCATGAAGGAGGGTGCAAGAAGTGGGGAGCTAAAAGGATTATGCTTAGTTGACTGATTGCTCTCTGGGGAGTCAGATGGGAGGTAGATTGAGAGGAGAATTTTGGCAGATGGTATAGGGTGGATGTTTTCAGACATGTAGTCCTATATGAGTGAGGCTGCTTTGTTTCCTTTGTAGAGATTTTGGCTATCGCTAAGGCAAATGTAATTGCACACAAACACAGGTTGACTCACACAAAATACACTTTAACTAATTGGATGAGGCTCATGCCTGCATTTATAAACATTCACAATCAATTTATGTAATATGCCTATGTTAGGTTTCAGTACAGCCCTATCAGACTGTTTCTGTTCTCCAGAATATAAATATTGTATGCACTTTAGTTAAGTTTCCTACACATGAATACCATTCCCTAATGAAACTGATTAGATGCTAATTACAAATTAGCAAAATGCATTATTAGATGAAAAATGCAAAATATTTGTAATGTTTAGCTTTCAATTCAAATAATCTTTGCTAACATTTATTTTATTGTTTCATTATTTATGTGAGTTATTACATTCTACACAAGACAACAAATAGATAGATAAAGGCAGAAAGGATTTAGTCTTCAAATTCAACATGTTTCATCTCGAGAGAGAGAGAAGGAAATAATAAGGAGACAAAATAGTGTTGACTTTTCTTTGAAGAACCAAATTACTTTCTAGTCTATCTATAAATTTAATATCATTGCTTTCTCTTATTGTCTCAGTTTATAGATTGGCAGAATTGTTCAGTGTGAGCAGTTTGAAATATAATTCCTATTCTATCTAAAAAGTAATTTGAACTGACACAGGTTATTACCTTCTTTGTATAAGAAGAAATAGCTGCTGTGCGTGTGTGTGTGTGTGTGTGTGTGTGAGAGAGAGAGAGAGAGACAGAAAGAGAGAGCGAGAGCAGGGTGGTTCAGGCAGATGTGTTTTAGCTAATACAGTCTGAGAGCAGCTGGGCAGGGCTGAAAGGCTCAATGACATCATCCAAAGAGAGACAGAAAGAGAGAGAGAGAGAGACACTACGTACGAGCAAGCTTGCCTAAGGCAGTGAAAGGAAGCAGGCCAGCTCAGATAGAGAGGAGAGCGACATGAGGCAGGGACAGTGTGTGTGCCTGTGTGTGAACGGGAGAGGACCGGACAGCGTTCAGTTGACTTTGACGGGGATATAGGAATCCACCTGGAAGATTTTCTCTGCAGTTTTTGCCCCCTGTTCCTTTATACCTCTTCCCTTCCCCCTCCCCCCTTTCCCCTTTCCCCCCCTCATCCTCTGGCAATTATCCCCCCTCTCAGCTCCTGCTTCAGGCGGTTCCTCCGGGCATGCTCCTTAAGCCAAAGTATGGCCGCTTTCGCAACGAGTCTGTGACCTCCTCTGACGATCTGATACAGAGCTTAGCCATGAGCGGCAAAGTTGTGGCCACACCGGTGGTCTCCTCCTCCACTCCGAGCCTTCCTCTGCCTCCCCTTCCTCCTCTGGATGCCAGTGCCAGGTCCTCCTCCTCTGCTGGGGCTACAGCCCTGGCCGACTCCCCTTGCATGGACGGAGAACAGGATGCCACCACAACCTTCTGCATGCTCATTCCTAAGATGCCCCAGTGGAAGTTCTCCAACTCTCTGCTCAGCCGGAGCCCGTCCAACTCCAGCTCCAGCTCCAGCTCTAGCAAGGACTCAGGCAAAACAGCAGCAGCTCCTTCTCACTCTGTTCCCTCCTCTTCATCATCACACAGGCCCAGTGGTGTGACCTCAGCCAGCGGCCCAGTAGCCAGTCTAGCTGCGGTGCTTAACTCCTGTGACCCTGTGTGTGTCACCCCCTGTTCCCTACAGGCCATTCGTGGGCAGAGAGCAGTAGCAGTGGCAAACTCTGCCGGTCCAGGGGGGCACGGATTTGGGGCCACAGAGGCAATGGCGAGTCCTGGCAGTTCCAGTAGCTCCAGATCAGGAATGAACCGCAGGACAAGGGTGGAAGGCATGTGGCTGGGGGGAGAGGACTTCAACCAGAAGGGCAGCTTTATCCACAAACCCTCCCAAGGCTGGCTGCACCCTGACAAGAAGATTGCAGGACCAGGGGCCTCTTATATTGTCAGGGTGAGTCAGTTGGCTCTCTTACAGGCCACCTTATTTGATTGCATACCGCATATCCAATGTAAGGGAAATGAAACATGCATTTAATTCAGGATGTGTTTTTGAAAATGTGCACAACTAACTTTTTTTCCCGGTGCTCACAACAACTGCCTCCTCACAGAAAACAGTGAATCACTTAATATTAATGATCCCATTTAAAGGTTTCTCTGGGTGGGAAACAAAAGGACACCACAGTGCCAAGCAGTTTGTTATGCAGCTCATGCGGCGAGGGCTGGGGAATACATAATTTAATCGAGATAGATGGCTTGGTGTGGCTGGTTGGGGCACTGCGTCAGGATAGCACACAGGCGTCAGGGTGGAGAGAGGTAAACAATCAAATTATGTGTACAAACTGTAATATGGATTGTTATTTTGCAGCACTGTTTACTATAGGTTATATGCATCATAGTGTACTTGGAGCAACAACCATCTGTATTCAGTGCTTGTAACCTACATCTGATTGTAAACTGTCAGCTTGTGGGAGTGGTGTTCTTTGTGAGGTTTTGAGATTGTTTACATTCATGTGTGGAACAAGACCATAAGATTTTATCTATAAAATGTATTTGCAATCCCCCAGCACAGTGAATCGTAATCTTACTTATTAGTTATTGAATTATCTTAATATGTTTTCAGATATCACGCAAACTCTTTATGTTTTTAATCAAAAATAACATAACAAAACATGCTGGGATGTCTCACCAGAAAGATGACAGTTATTATAACTGAAATCATGTTCTCTACTGAAAAGATATACAGTATCTATCAGTATCTATCAGTGTGCGCTAGTGATTTGTGTTTACAAAGGGTTGCCATCCCAAGCAGACTGCTTGACGTCAATGTCAATGATCTCCCCTTGGCAATCCCCCATGCTTGTTCACCTCCGCCCTTGGACTGCTCTTCTCCCCTCTCCTCTGCCTCTTCAAACTAATGACATGGCTCTTGATTAGCCCAGTCTGAGGCCCGAGCAAGCTTTCTAATGGCATTATACAGGCACCATTCATTCCTATATTCAATTACATATAATCACAGTCATTTGCATCATGTGATGTGGACGAGGACAGTCGGACCAGTATGGGAGGGGTTCATTTGGGATCAGTGATGAGTACATTTGAGCTCTTATCACCATGCAAGGCTTTCCTTACAGCACATTACAAATGCTCATCTAATATATGATTGATATCTCAGTTAATTACCAAGCTTTTAACAGCTTATTATATCATTTTAGATGACCTGAGTGAGCTAATGCTTGGAACCTATTTCACGGCAAATTGAAGCTGTACTATATGTGTGATTCAGTGGTAAATCTATGCAGGGAGGAGTATTGCCTGTATTAGTGTCAAAGTGACAGTAGATTTCTGCTGCGCTGTGACATTTTTAATCAGCACAGCTACCATAGCACACAGATCTGTGTCTCTCTTGCTGTTTCTGTTTCAATACCTTTTTTCCTCGCTCACTCAAATACAGACACACCAACACACAAACACTCCTCTGCCGGGAAAGACACAAATATGATTCTTTGTTTCTTTCTTTACATTGCCTCTCTGTCCACGCAGCCATGCCCGGCTCTGTGTCTGGCTCACATCTGCCGTCTTCCACAGCCAGGAGACCACAGCAACTATCAGGACAAAGCACTGCAGCTGCCAAAGCGGTTGTCATTTAGGGAGCTGTATTAAAACCAGACTGTTATCATTTTGTACTGTTCCTGTACAATCTGCTGCACAGTAGTTCCCTGTCAAATTATAAAAATCTGTGACCTGTAATGTAATTTTTTGTTAGTTCTCCTACTGTGGAGTGGATGACTAGCTTAGTGTATTGTAACATGTGCACAAAAGTATGAAATTAGAAAAAATACAAAAGGTTATACAGGCTACTAAACTTGAAAAAAAAAAAAAACCCACAGAGCAATTCACTGTCTACACTATCCAGAACATACATTAGTGGTAAAATGAGAAGATATTAGTTAATAAACTGGACTCGGGATATGTTCTGCAGAGCTGGCAGCAGTTACACATAAGCTTTAGCTCTTATAAGAAAGTTTGACGGTGAATACCAGTGTTATTCAATTTCTAAAGAATGCTTCTTGGAGAGTCAAAGTCCCTGTAGCCATGAGAAGCACGCTACAGCCAAAAGGATAGGAGTGCAGATAGTGTGATAGAAGACGGGATGCGTTGCATCAGCAGATGAGCGTGTGACAATGGAGGCATTGGCATAGAGAGGGAAAGAAAAAAAAAAAGAGATACAATTTTCCTGATGGAAGACTTCCCCCATCTCCAAATCTGGTTAGAAAGCTCATTAAGCTCTCATGCTCAAAGGTTTCTGTCTGTCTCTCTTTCAGTTTGTTTATGTGGCCGCTGTGTAGTCTATGTGCGACTGTTATGCAGTCACATTTACAAACCTGAAGGCATTGGAAGTACTGTTTGATGAACAGGATATGAATTATATAGCACCAAATTATATTCATACGTTTCATAAGAGTTTGTAAGATCTCTGAAGTGTTTTCTATAACAAGATCTGTATAAAATTCAAGGTGAGTTTTTTTTATGGGATGTTTTCAAGCTGGTCAAACACTAGGGCAGCAATGATAGATACTCAAAGAAAACGCATTCTGATCCACAGATGGTAATCAGTACTAACAGGCAGTAATTCCTAATATTTTAGTGAATCAGTTTTTATTTATGTATGTATTGATTTACTTACAGAGACGTGGCACACTAATGTAAATAGTTGGACAGAAAGTTAGCTTTCATTAGTTGTTTCTGGACAGATTTATAGTACATCATATACTAAAGATGTTTCATTATACATAATGTATAATGAAACATCTTTAGTATATGATGTACTAAAGATGTTTCATTATACATAATGTAACTGTAGGTATTATGTACTTATTTACTATTGATATTTCCAGAAATGTGAAGTCATAGGTTTTGCTCATCACTACATCTTGTGCAAACTCCATGCAAATAAAGACAGGGCATTCTCACATGTATTGAATGCATACACAAACACACTCATAGCATCCCCTCCAGAGACCTGAGCATGATTGTGAGCTCTTAGTGCTACTAATCTAGTCAATGTGCCATTAGCACCCCAACCTGACAGCCATTAGGAAGCTGCTCAGCTGGCCACTTGAGTACACTTCAATGCTCTATATGTGGATCTGAGTTAGATTATGATGCATTGTTGTAAATTGTCAATCTTTACCTATATACACATATTACACCATCCCAAAATGTATTTTCTTTGTTTGGAAGAACTGCAATACTATAATGAAACACAATTTTGGAACTTTTTATTCAATATGCAGCATTTTCTAAAAATGTTTATAGTGAGTTTTAATACTTTTTAATTTTTAGTTTTTTTGTAATTGCAACAACTAAGGTAAAAGTGAATAACAAGTTCACCTTTCGGTAGCCATATTTAAAAACATCTTTTAACATTTTTTTTTTCTGTTTTGTGTGTTTGTCTTTGCAGTACATGGGCTGCATTGAAGTGTTAAAGTCAATGCGCTCCCTGGACTTCAACACACGGACCCAGGTGACAAGGTAAGCTAGTAACCAACTTATCTGATAGCAGTGAGTTAATAGAATTTAGTAACATTTGGTGAATGTAGAAAACCTTGTTTTGTATATTTGACAGTAACACATTTTTGAAATTTCAAATTTCTCAATTAGTTCCTGAAAAGTATTTAAAAAATCAAATTAAAACACACAAGGTGCAAAATAGCAGCAGACAAATAAAACTACTGTATGTGTTTAGTGGCTTGATGAATTTGATTATGTATAAAACTATACCTCTTGGTCTTGGTATCTGTCTGTGTTGTTGTATTTTTATCTGCTACACGTGATGTTATTGTTATAAAAGCATGGGAGCATCTCTCACCCTCCCCTCTCTCTTTCCTCCACAATCGATCGGCAGTAATCGGAGCCCACCGAGGCTTAAGTGCAGGGGGGAGGAGGCAGCAGAGATGGAGTGATATAGACAAAGATCTATTATTGATGATGTTTGCTAATGACTATGGAAAGCTGCAGTAGTCTCCATGAATGCACCCTGCTGGATAATGTCTGCGGCTGTAACTTCTTGGAGAGGGGGGGGGTCAAAACAAAACAGCAAAACAAAACATTAGAAAATGGAGACACCATACTGTCTGCAGCATAGCCTGACCCTGCATTCAGCTGGTTCAGCTGCAGTATAGTTACGATTATTTCAGTGCACTGATGATAACGATTTTGTTTTTTGTAGTCAGTCAGTCCAGCAGCTTGAGTGAGGTAGTTGCTAAAGGCCTTCGTCTCTGATTCCTTGGGGAACAAGGCACTGCCCGTCTGTCCCACAAAGCCAAAGATGAATGATTGTCTTAATCTAGCAAAGTTTACAGGATATTTTAATGTGTGTGTGTGTGTGTGTGTGTTTTTTAGCTTTAAGTCTAAGTTAAAAAGTTAATTTTGTCCTGGAAAACTACAAGAAATTATTCAGCGGTTGTTAGAATTTCAAAAATGTACTTCAGCTCCTGGATTTTAAGAAGGTACAACCTACCAACACTGCTCTCTGTCACGGTGTTAAACAGCAACACCAGTGATAATAAGGCCTGGTATTTTATTGCAGGAACTGCAAATGCAAACAATAACAGCACAGCTCTCTGCCATTGCATCAGCATGAGTCATTCCAACTATTGTGGTGTGGGTTTTTTTTGTTTGTTTTTTTTCAAAAATCCCTGAAAAGACCTTTACTTGAGATGGGGCCTGGGACGCTGCTTTTTAAATATTTACGAGCCACTTGATAGGGGCAGCTGGGTTCTCGACTGCTGTCCCCACCGTCCCCTGGCAGTGAGAACATAAGCTCCAGCCTCAAATTCACATTATGGCTTACTCATGCCATCAGACACACAAGGGACAGACGTCTTAAACATCCATTAGCCTACAATTCCCGGGAGTTTTCACAACCTCACTGCAAAGCTGTATCATATCTGCAGAGAGAATTGCAATTCAATTGAAAGTGACGCCTGAAAGTAAAGCAGATGTGGAATAGCACAAACTCTAGATATGTTATTTTCTACTACTTTTCCCTAATTTAAAAGGGAGGTAAACAGAAGCTTCATAAACAGTCACTGATGATGACTGTCATTGTTTTCTTTGTATGGTCTTTTAACATCAGCGGTAACCAGGGCTTGTTTACTACTTGTGAACGGACCTGCTGGGAACCTTTTCTCGACCCTTAAACTATGACCTATAACCTTAGCCTAAGGCAGGGAACACAAAGCCTCTGTTCATGTTTAACCTCAGGTTTTTTTTGTAGCTGTGAACATAGGCTTAACCTTTAAAACATGTCTGTTATACTTTATATTTTATGTTTCTGGGTTAATATTTGGGTACACAGTCATCATGAATCCACATAAGTTTTAGATCATAAATGTGTCTTTGCTGCATTTTGATAAATGTTTCCCACTATGGTCTGACCTCTGACCTTTTTACATTCCTGTAATTAGGGAAGCCATCAACAGGCTCTGTGACGCTGTGCCAGGAGGAAAGGGGGCTTGGAGGAAGAAGGTCATTAGTAAAGTTACAATCCTACTGTGCATGTTTCATTGTTTAATTATAATATTTGAATCTGTGTAGAATTTATGACACAGAGCTGAACAATTATAGTAAGTAACGTTGTTTACCTGTTGCCCTAAGCAGCTTTAAACAGGTTTTCTTTCCTGACAACTAAAGTATATGTGACAATTCCTAACAACTGCAGTTTAATTTTGTGACTGCAGTTCAGAATTTCGACTGTATCTTTGTCACGTAGGCTCTGAACAAAGCTCTCCAGTCTGTCATGGGGAAGAGTAATCTGCGCTTCGCAGGCATGAGCATTGCAGTCAATATTTCCATAGACGGCCTCGGTTTGCTCGTCCCCACCACGCGACAGGTATGATGATGAAGTTCATGTGTAAGTATTGGACTGATACAACTTTTCTTTAACCAAATATCACATGCCAACATGAAGGTTTCTTCTGTGACTACAACTGAATTAACAATCTTTTCCAAAATTCTTAGTTAATTCCTCCATTAAAATCTAAATGTATCAAATACCTTCCTCAATATATAGGTGTGGTTGTTGCGTTAATTAATGAAAGGAAATCATAGGTCTGGGTTTTACTAAAGAAATGTCAATGCTCCATGATGTTCAGGACATTTTTACTCTCTACAATGTCTGTGTAATTACTAAATAATTTTAATAATAGATATGAAAATGGTTACATTTCAGATTTAACTGGTTTGAATTCAAAGTTTGCGTTGTTCTATATCTAATAATGAATGTAATAAAATGACTGGAAAACCTTCCTGTCTCTTTCAGGTGATAGCACACCATCCCATGCAGTCCATCTCGTTCGCTTCAGGGGGAGACACAGTGAGTCAAGTTTATTAATCCCTGCCTTCCTTTATGTTTTTACTGTATTCTAGTCTTGACCTATTTTATCTTGCCTGTTGCAGGACACACCTGATTATGTTGCATATGTGGCCAAAGACCCAGTGAATCAGAGAGGTATGCCCTGAATAGCTTCTCTTTTAGGCCTACAAATCAAAATCAACATTTAGTTTCTTGGAAACAACATCTTAATCTGGAGCCCTGCCCTGTGTAGAAGCTGGACATTTTTTTTTAATCCCACTAACTGTTTTGTCTCTCAGCATGCCATATCCTGGAGTGCTCAGATGGTTTAGCTCAAAGTGTCATCAGTACCATCGGCCAAGCCTTCGAGCTGCAGTTCAAACAGTACCTTCACAGTCCTCCTAAAAGCATGGCGTCTATGGAAAGGTAACATGCAGTTCTGTCAGAATCATGATTTACTGTATATGAACAGGTGAAAAGCCAAAAGATGAGTCCACAAAATGTTACTGTAACCAAACAAGCTAAAACTGAAACTACTACTGTAGTTTAAAAAGTAATAAAACACAACTAATAATTAAAGCATTACAATTGTACACTTGCAAAATGTTTTTGACACTACAAGAAGTGAGAACCCACTCAGAGTTCAGATGATATTTTAGGGGATACCATCTCTCCTGGGTTATCATACTCATTTTGACATTATAAATACTTTGACACTGTACTGTCCGGACATCCAATATAAAAGCGCTTAGTCACATTTTCCACCACAAAAACCTGATCCACTGTACAACTCTCCGATTCCTTTGCTATTCATTACAAGCAGACGTGATCGTATATTATTGTATTACCTCAGAATCTTATAATATTGATCCTCACAGATCTTCTCACCCTTTCACCGAACCTCAGTGATGCCACTGCAGGCACAGGAGGAACACCAGACTGTCAGTCTTTTCTGTTCTGGTTTCAAATGAACATCCTCTTTCTGCCAGCAGAAGCAGTTCTGATGATCTATATAAATCTCCAGCAGATTTATATGGATCACATTCGGATGTGGAGATGTCATCTGATCGGAACTAATCCATTTGATCTCCTATCATTATTATTACTATTTATATTACTTATAACTTATAGTACTCATAAATATGATTATTGTTTGGATTATAGAAGTAGTGTATTTTTACTTTCCCCATTGGATCCTAACATTCTGGTTGTGTAAACTTCTTGAGGTCTATCAGGACAGAGGAGCCCATGTGGGATGATGACTTGTCTGAGCACGATTACTACAACAGCATCCCAGGGAAGGAGCCTCCTGTCGGAGGAGTGGTGGACTCGCGGCTTAGGCCCAGTGGAGCCATCCTCGGTCACATTCATACTCAGCCGCAGAGCAAGACAGCAGCACAGGTGAATCTCCAGATTTTAGAAGCAACACATATTAAGATTGTATCTATCGCTAGCTAGCTTTAATTGTACAATTCTTCCTCTTAAACTCCGTATTGCCTCCACTACTAAATATGTACACACAAATCAATCTACATCTGTTTATTATCAAGTAGTGTTTGACTCCTTTTTAGCAGATAATGACAGACTCAGGTATATCTCCCTCATAAACTGGTGACTGATATGTTTCGCTGCTCTTTCCCAGTATTGCTTACATACTGTAGAATTAAACTGTCCTCCTGATGTGCCTGCACCATAATTGCCAAAGACAGATTTGATTATAAGACTTTTCTGGCTTCTCTGTTACCTACTATGTAAAAGAAATCATCTCTCTCTCTCTCTCTCTCTCTCTCTCTCTCTCTCTCTCTCTCTCTCTCTCTCTCTCTCTCTCTCTCTCTCTCTCTCTCTCTCTCTCTCTGCAGCTTGTTCAAAATATGGTGACATGCTGTAGCTAATGTTTCAAATAGAGTGCCTCCAAACTACATTATGCGGGGGCAAGAGATGAGCGAGTCGTTTATTCAGGTAGAGATACAAATGTATTTAAGGCTGTGTTCTTCTGGTGTGTATGTGTGTTTACAGATGGGCTCACCGGCTAGAAAGGAGCAAGCATCTTACACTCCGGGTCAGCTTTGCTATGAGCTTCACTGGGACACTGAGACGAACAACAGCTCAGGTTAGACACCATGTGGCAGCATGCCGGTATAACATCTATTAAAAAAAAACTTGTTTGTTTTTATACCAGTTTATATATGAGAAGTTGTGGTTCATGATGTCTGTCATCATAAGAGGGAGGTTTGGCTTGTCCTCAAAGTTGCGTGGATTGCATTTGCAACCTAGTTGTTTCCACAGATTTTCATAAAGGCTTTCATTTATGAAGTAATCATTTATCACAGAGGTTTTTTTTATTATATTTTTCTGGCAGCAGATTAATTTATTCAAAACAATAACATACCAAAATTTTGGTACGTTTTGCTACAGAAATTAATTGTATGAACCTTTACTGTTATTTAGAGAAATATCCAATAAATGCCAGAAAACAATATTTTGTATTTGATATTCATATTGTGAGAAGCTTGTTTTAAATATGACATTTACCACACACCTCCAGGTTAGTTTAAACTTGATTATGGTAGTTTATTTGTGGAAATACTTTGTATACATACTGTATCTGTATACTGTATGCTTGAGGACTATAGCGGACAAAACTCAATACAAATTTGGCTTTTGACCACTAGAGGGGGCCACAAGATAAAGTACAAACATAATGTATCACACAGATAAACACATAAAGCTCATGACTACATGTACGAGTGGCCAGAAGTCAGTGGTGTATTTAGAGTGTCTGTCTCTTTCAGGTCTGACATCAGATGGTTACCTGTGTGCTGATGGCCAGCCATCAAGAGACTATGAGGAACATCAGTATGTCAACACCCAGAGTTTGGAAAACCTGGATGTTCTGGCTCAGGGGCCCGGTGGACACAGAGGGTCCAGGGCACCCGACAGTCCCAAGAAGGACCTCTTTGACATGAGTAAGTCCTGAGATTTGGCAATACATATTCTGATCATGGATAAAGATATGATCATGGAGATAAACCTATTCGAAAAAATACTGTAGTGTACTCATTTTTGTGTTGTTAAAATAAAGTTTTCCTTTTGATTTAAGTATCTTTAAGGTCCAATGATTAAAATAGCAGCAAAAACTTCTGTGTTGAAAAATCAAACCTTTAATACCTAGAAAATATGGGGCAGAGAATGGTCCTTACTCAATTTCAGACATTTATTTGGCAGATATGAGAATCTATGCATTGCAATTTAATTACTGATTATATAGGTGTGATAAGATTCATGTACTTTAACTGTTTATTATGATTACATTTTGTATTAGTCATTTTTGTAAAGCTAATTGTTCCCCATGTAATGATCACTGATCATTATTGTTTAAAGCCCCGCATTAGTGTTTTAGACTTCATTATTTTTTTATTCACTGGTGGCTTCATGGTCCCTGACAGGGCCCTTTGAGGATGCCTTGAAGCTCCATGAGGCCAGTGGCGGAGCTGTTGGGTCTAGTATATCTGCTGCAGCTGGAGGTTGTGGTTCTCAGGCTGGATGTGGAGGTGTGCAGGTCCTGGAAGACCAGTGGCCCAGTCCTCCACGCCGTCGAGCCCCCGTGGCCCCAAATGAGGAGCAGCTCCGCAGGGAGACTTGGTACCACAGCCGCATGAGTCGACGAGATGCAGAGAAACTCCTGGTCCGAGATGGAGATTTCCTCGTCCGAGAGAGCACGACCAACCCAGGACAGTATGTACTAACTGGCATGCACTGTGGCCTGCCCAAACACCTACTGCTAGTGGACCCTGAAGGAGTGGTGAGTTCGACAGCAAGTCATAATAGTTTCCCAAAAAATGTTCACCACCCATCAAATATACTATACAAGTATTTTACCTGCACTGTTTCTCATTGCAGCTTTGTTGATTTGCCTATTTTTGATGATATTGATTATAGTGAATGTCATTCAGTGCAAACACAATCACTTACACTCCATCTCTCGCTCTCTTCTATAAAGGTCCGGACCAAAGACATGTTATTTGAGAGCATAAGTCACCTTATCTCATATCACCTGAAGAACGAGCTGCCTATTGTTGCAGCAGAGAGTGAACTCCACCTCAAGCAGGTTGTCAGGAGGAAACAGTGAGCCATCTGTCCCTGCATGGGATGGTAAGCATGCTGTGTATGTGAAGAATAGTGAAAATAATTTGTGATGATTAAGATTGGAATTGGGGATTAAAAAACAAATATACATAGTGAGGTCTAAAAGTCTGAGACCATTCACTTGAATGGGAAAGACTTTTGGTCCCCACTGTACATAAAGATTCTTATTAAAACCTTGTCTGTTTTCAATAAAACTTAGCTGAGAGTTGTTCACCTGAGCAATGCATTCCTATATACAACAATACAAAAATGCACAGATTATCTAGTGTCAGACATGTGACAGTTGTATCTGCAAGGCTACACAATATCTGTTTTGACCTTTAGTCTGTCATCCTTCTTTCTCTCCCATTTTCCAGTGTTGAATTGTTCCCGTGTGAATTTTTCTGTGCCCATGCAAACCACAGAAAAAAAACAAACTGTAAACTGTATTTGGAAATCATTCATCCCAAATGGATACTTGGATACCGGATGGATATCACTGATATTTTCTTTCCATAGACAAGTCTACCAAGAAGAGTGAAACAGTTCCTTGACTTTGCTTCCTTTTCGCTACCAGGATCAAATCGACTGTCATCAACTCAGCATGCAGCTATGAAGCTAACAAACCAACCAGAAATCACAGTTTGACTTATCCTGGAGCTGGAAAACCAAAAATATCAGAAATGAAAGAGTGGACTGTTTGGAGAGGACCCGACTTCAGTAAATCAAATAGATATGATG
Organism: Pampus argenteus; assembly: GCA_036937835.1. Taxonomy (NCBI): domain Eukaryota; kingdom Metazoa; phylum Chordata; class Actinopteri; order Scombriformes; family Stromateidae; genus Pampus; species Pampus argenteus. Next base: position 12,091,200 of record CM072870.1, read on the forward strand.
CACAGTGACCAAATGTCCTACAATGCCTGTAATAGTCATGTGCTTCCAGTCTACCAGGGCTTGCCTGACCAGTCAGTGAACCTGCTCCTGTGTCGTTCACTGAACGTATAATGCACATCGCCAGAACAAAACTGTCACTGATCATCTGGCGCAGATACAGTATAACAGATAAGAGATGTCAAGTTCCATATTCAGTGGTTTATTTCAGTAAAAATGCAAAAAGTGACATTACTGTGACAACTGAAGAAAAGTATGTTTCATTGGGATGTAAAGACTGTTACATGTACACAGGTGTGCAGTACCTGACTCTGATGATGGCACAATGGATACACACTAAACATGATTCAAGTTTAAAAGATGGAACCTAAACCACGAATCCACTATTTTTATTTCTCCATAACAACCAAAGCAACAAAATCCCACTGTTGTTACACGATGCTTTATAAAGTTGTGTTAAAAACATAGATCTATTATTACACATAACTACTCGTTGGATGTAGCCTTTCCCATGCTCTACAATGCAGTTGTACTATATCTAAATGTGGGAATTTTCATCACACTTCATCAATATATCAGTCCTTTGTATTGTGTATAAGGGGCTACATACCCTGTGTTGCATAAACCTGTGAACATTATTGCTCAGACTTAACAGAATACTACATCATGGGTTAAAAACAACTACTCTACATACTACATCTCACTTTATCCATACCTGTATTTTCCTCAGCCCGTCTAACTTCAGTGCCTTAGTAACTACAGAGACGGCATTTGTGTCAGTGTATATAATGTGCATATATGTATGCTCTTATTGCCAATGAATGACTGAACAAACATCAGGATTAAGCTCTTATACTTGTGAACAGTAATGTAAGCTGCTCTTGTTTAACACTGTCTTATCAAGTACTGATTGTCATTGCGTATGTGTGTTTAAGCCCCTCACTCTTTGAATCAAACCATAGAGAGCACTCCTCTACGGTGATTGATTTGAAAAACCAGGGATTTGGACATCAAATTAAATCCTTTATTTGTCCCGGCTCAGGGAAATACATCACTTTATCGATTGTCCTATCCCGCGTATGTGTCTTTATATGTCAGTTATCTGCTTGTGTTATTTTTGCTCCGTGGTTGAACTGGTGTTTTGCCATCCAATTTTATCCAGTCTAATACGCTTAAATCTTGGCAACATATCTTTAATCAGAGGATCAGCATGAATGCACAGAGAGATGAGGTGAGCTACAAGGCTTCTGGTGAGGGACAGATGATTAATAACTTTTCCAGATCTCCCGTTTTTGCTTTCTCAGGAATTTATTAAATCCTTTCTTCTTTGATTAACCTTAATTGCTTTTTCTCAATAAAATTAACTGAAACGTTGGTACAATTCATTCATAGTTTGTCTGTTTTAAGAGTCTTTGCATGTTCCAGCTAAGGTAGCAGCTCTGCCATGAGCCCAGCTGTCCAACCTTACATGCCCTCATACAGCTAAATTAAGATTTCCATCAGCTAAAATAAATGCAAAAGACACTGTAGAAGCTGTATTTGTACATAAAGAGCGTTACAAAGAACAGGACCAACAGCGATTTGTTTTTCTTTTTATTATAACAATATTATATAAAGTCAGTCGGCTTATCACACAATCAATGTACCTGATTCTATCTTCTAAATAACTGCTCTGTATCCACATTCACTCTCCGCTACCATAAACACCTGATATAGGCTGCTCTCATTTAACTGTAAAGGCACTCCACAGTTCGATTTTTTTGCTGCTTGGGTGTCAGTCAAGTTTTAGTCAATTTAGTTAACTGTATTGTATGCATGCAGCTATGTCTGAGCACAGATCAGTTGTATTTGGCTTTCTAGAGGAGGTCTCTGTGATACTGGATTCACAGGCTGCTGTGCTGCAGATGCTTTATGCTGATCTGTGGAGGGACTGGAGGTGGAGAGAATCCTTGTGGATGGTGTGAGATTCAGTGTCCCTGCTGTGTCATCCTCAGGATCTGGAGTAGCAAACCCTGCACTTCTTCATCCATTCGGCCCTGTTGGGCAGCAGACAACAATAGAACAACAACAGAAACCAACGCCTCTGACCTGCCTGGCACGCTGGTAAATGGTTGGACCGACAATGGACAGGTAAAATTAATAGCAGGCTTGAAAGGTTCAAGCACAAAGCTTGTACATGTGCTAACATATGTACCTTGTATTCACAACCTTCTACATGTCATAGAGTATTCAACTGTTATTTTAAACTACACTAAGACAATCTTGTCTGACGTCACAAAAGGAAGGAAATAGCTACTAAATGTGACTGAAGTGAGGAAACAAACGGTGTATTAAAACCCCTTTCCCCGTATCTCCTGAAATTTCATCCACTGTGTCTGGTAAGTAGAGACGGTCGACAGAGAGCCTGTCCTCTCTTTACAGCTATCAGTATGGCAGGCTGTGGAGATGATTGTGAAAATGCAGCAAACATACAGTATATTTGCTTATATACCCATGTGAAAATACCAAATGGACACTCGCATAACAAAGGTTTAAGTAATTGTTGAGTAATGTGTGCTCTGGCATGCTTGTGCCCCGACCATTTTTAGATTGTCAATGTGCATTCAACTGACCTGTACAGCTGCCAGTAAATGTGATCGATATACAGTCACCACCTGTTTGTGCTTTCTCTCCCAATCCTGTAAAAAACAGTCACATAAAATGATAATAGAGTGAAGCAAATGTGCTTCAAAATCAGATTTTTCTCACACTAGTCTAAATTCTGTCGTCACCTGGAGCTGCTGGGTGAGTATGCCGATCCTGTTCTGCAGTGCCATCTGCTGCCCAGGGTTACCATGATGGGTGGTGGATGGGGAGGTGATGCCAAGAGGAGGTGACAGAGCTCCCAGCGCTTCTTTTAGCCGGAACACTTCCTTAGATAGCTCTGTTATCTGCGCAAAGACAGTGACTTCTGTTTGATCACTTCACACGTGTCACCTCACAGGTGTTTCAACAGCAGTTGTCTGAAATGTCCTTAAAATCATTTACCTTACGGTCCTTCTCCTTGACCAGGCCTTGAGATTCCTGGATGTCTTTGTGGAGCTCTTGGATGTGGCTGGATTGGGATTGTAACTGCGCTAGCTGCTGCTGCACTGCGGCCAGCTGGGACTCTGCAACTTGCCGCTCACTCTTGTTAAAGAGAGCCTCCCTCTGCACCTGGAACACCTAGACCAGTAAAACCAGCAGCAGCACCCTGTCACTATAGCAATGGTGTATATATTGGTCATGTCTTGAAGTGTAGATTGAGCCACAAGCAATGACAAAGCTGTAAAGTGCATTACAGAGGTGTAAAATATTTATAAATGGGTAGTATATTTGCTGAGGTAATTAATGTGGACAGTTTCATAGAGACAGAATTATACATTTGCAATATACACACACCAGCCTCTACTACATGGCATCAGAAATGAACTGTTTTAAGTTAAGTTTAAGTTGTATGCGTTTAGTGGATGAAAATACCATCTAACCTTCTATTCTTTGATTACATTTTCTCAGCAAAATGTAAAATACATCATCTTCAGAATTGTTATTCCCACAAGCACTGGAATTTTTGCTCATTTCCATTTTACCTTGGAAACAGATTTCTCTTGAATTATCATACACCAATGTTGCCGTGCAAATAAATGCAGTAAACCAGGCATGCACATGTGCTTTTAGTGCATTTTAGTGCCATGCCACAGTGTTTTGTGTTACCGGGAAATACAACTACAATCTTTCATTACTAAGAAGAATTTACATGATAGTGTGTGTTTAAGATTCTAGCAGTGCCAAAATGTTTTTGTGATCAAATCTTCTGTATTTTTAGCAGGACACGAGGTACACAGAAGCCTAATTATGAGGTATTATCTTTCTGTGAAAGGACTTCTTTACTCAGTGCCACTATACAGGTGGAAGGAAAATACAGATAGAGAGCACATAAACAGCGAGATGAATGAAGCAGAATAGAGCTGAATAGAGAAAGTAATGCTATGAATAATGTAGATACAGGAAAGAGGCCTTCGTGGAACACAGCTCTCTTTGTGGCAGACATAATAATCTAATGTGACTTTAAATGGCATTAGGAGAGATTGGAGAAGGCAGACAATATTACAACACACATGTGCATGCATGCGTACACACACCTCAGTGCAGGTCTTCTCGTGTTTGCGGGTGAGATCGTTGAAGCGGGCCGTGGTGGCATTAATCTCAGCCTGCATAGAGAGACGCAGGCCCTCATGGTCCTCCTTGGAGATTAACCCTTGTTCTGCAGCCTTCTGGGACTTCAACTCTCTCAGCTCCATCTCCTTCTCACTCAGAGCCTCCTGAGCTGCTGCAGCACTGCTCTCACAGGCCTTCAGGGAACATTGGAGGTCTGCCTACAAGGTGGGAAGCAGTGGGATTACCTGATTAATTATGACTTTCTGTCCAATAACAAATTTAGTTGTTAATCCAAAGTAGACAATGTACAGGAATGCATTTTATGACCAGAAGAAATTTGACCAGCTCCCTTAAGAAAATGTCTTCAAATGGATAGGAATATTGATTACTTTATAATGTGCTTCCTTACAGAAGCAAGAGGCATGTAGAGTATGAGAAATTACTTAAAATGAAGTAGAAGCAACATTAAACATTGCTGTAATTTGCAATAATAAATTGTACTAATGAGCCCTCTTTTTAATCTTCAAAAACACTCCCTCAGCTAATTTTTTTTATTATTCCTATTATAAAATGTGTGAATTCACCAGCTGACCTTGATTTTCTCATGCTCCTCTTTGGGTATGGCATCCTGCATGGACTGCAGTTTGGCCTCTACTCTGGCAGCTTGCTCCTCAGCCTCACCCCGAAGGCTCTTCTCCTCCTGCAGCTCCTGCAGTGTCTGAGCTAGCTGTTCTGACACTGCAGACAGCGCTTCCTTGTGTTTTAAAAGCGGCACCACGTCTTTGAGCTGCAGGGCGTCCTGTGCCCGGCCCTCCCGCTCAGCACACAGACAGTCCAGAGCCTGGGCTGCTTCTTGTCTCGCAACCTCCAATTCTTCTCTCACTGCTGCCAAGGAGCGTCTGGAGTGCTCTGATTTGACACAGGCATAATCATTCACAAAACTGACAAAAAACCAAAATAAGTATTTGGATTACTGTAATAAGAAAAAACACCTGATATGACTGAAGGCTCTGAGCTCTCTGAGTGCTCCTCTTCCTCATCCTCATCCTCATCATGTGGTGGAGGCCTGAGTCTCTCCAGCTCTAAGAGAGAGTCATTGAGTCTTCTAGCCACTTCCGCCCTCTCCCTGGCCAGCTGCTCACACTGGAGACCCAGAGTCACTTGCACCTCCTCCAAGTCTGACCGGGGCACACACTTTCTCAGCTCCCCCTCGAGCTCCACCACGCGTTCCTGAAGGCGACGTATCTGACCTCCATCTCCTGCAGCTCCTCCCTCTTTCCCTGATGTCCGGCTTTCTGCCAGGGCTGCCTCCAACTCAGCCACTTTATCGCGGAGGCACTTCACTGTTTTTGTCTCTTCTCCTTTGCTGTCTTTGTCCTCTTCTTCTTTCACAGACTCTTTCTGAGTCAGAGCAGCTTGGAGTTCCTCTACTTTCTCTGTCAGCTGTTTGATTGTGTCACTGTCTAGGCTGATCTGACCCCCTGACTCTCCCTGTCTTTTAGCAAGCTCCTCCTCTAATTCTGTCACCCTCGTTCTCAGCTGCTGTGCCTCCTGGCTCGGACTCTCATTTGCTCCACCTGCTGTGGCAGTATCCCCCTCAACACACTCTACAGAAAGCACCCCAACACGTATCTGCTCCTTCAACTCCTCCAGTTCAGACTGGGAGGTGGCCAACTGCTCCTCCATCCCACTCAGCTTCTCCTTTAGCACCTCCATACTCTCTGTATCCGTATCTCCTTCCTGAGACTTCTCTTCACCACTGCAGAACATGACAAGGATTATCAATCTTGACAAAGAAACGTCTCAATCATATGATTGGCACCTTAGGAAACAAGGTGAACATCATGTAGCCGTGCCACTCATTATTTCCAATATTAATTCATTTTTAAATTAATTGATTAGCTGAGCCCCCAGCATGGTGAAGAAAAAGATTTCAATACTCAGCACTTTTAAAAATGGCCCTAAGAGAGACCAGAGATGGACACCGCTGAGGTTCGGGAATTGATATTTGCAAAGGTGTGCACAACAATAAATGCCTGATTCAATGCAGAAAGATTCATGTGAATATGAACTGATATAGCTACTTTAGTTTGCTAGAGGTAAATCAGCCTGGATGATATGAATCAATCTTACCGCTCCTCATCTGAAGCCTGGGCTTGAGAGAAGCGCTCCTGAAGGGCTTCAAACTCCTTCCTAATGGTCTCATACTGAGCTATGGGGACAAAGTCTGGGCTGGAGCTCTGCATGTCTGTGTCATCCTTCTCAAACATCTCCAGCATCTACAAACCACACAATGAAAGACACAGTAACTTGTAGAAGTTAACAACTTTCAATGACTTGATTTTCCATCAACATTTGAGCCGTGTAAGATAAACATGCACAGAATTTGCATATATTGTATCAATAATAAACAAACTATTTTGGTAACAGAGTAGTATAACTACTAATCTTATAACTAGGTGAGAAACATCATTGGTTTTTTTTTGTAGTATTCTATATAGTTGTGGGACATATTTTAAAAATAGATTTCCGCATTATCACAGAAAAGACTGAAATATCCTGACTTCTAATCCCTACTATGGGTCAAGCACACACAAAATTAAAAAAATCACCATTTAGTAAACATTATGCCTGCTAAAATCAACATGTCAACATTTCCAATGTGAGCAGGTTAGCATGCTAAAGTAAGTAGCATTTAGCTCAAAGCACTGTTCCCAAAGTACAGCCTCACAGTTACGAGCGTGGCTGTCTTGTTTACACAACAGGAGCGGTCTGGACTCTTTGGCCTAGATCATTGCTCTTCATACTACTAGTGGTGATTGAATAACCACAGAATGACATGACCTCTTACCTGCAACCTGCATGGCCCAGTTAGTGAAGAATGTCCACAAAAAGCCCCCATGTCTGTTGTCTGTGATGTTCCATTTATTCCTGGTCATACACAACTGCCTCGGTGCATTAGTGCACCAGAGTGCAGCGTCATAAACGTTAAGTGGTCATAGCTAATGTTGGAGTGTTTGAGTCAGGGACTCAGCTACTTCATCTTACTTCCTGGAAACCATTTAATAATCACGTCACTATCAATTCATCCTCTTTAAAGAGGCTCTGTACTGTGTGTGTGTGTGTGTGTGCATGAGAATGAGTGTGTGTGATTATATTTGTGTGCTTTTATGCAGGACATGTTGGTTGTTTTGTTTTTTTACTTTTATGTCTTATTTTCCTTTGATTTACTGTTAGTATGCACATTGCCTAACCTTACCTGCACTTTGAGAACGAGTTCAGAGTTCTGTGAGGTAAGTTCCTCTATTTGTTTACGCAGCTCTGCCACACTTCCTGGGTTTATTGGGGCAGGAGAGGGACTGGCTGAGTCTACATCCCCTTGAGAAGTGGCCTCATCCAGAACAGGGGTGGCTTTGGATCGCTTGGAGAGCAGCTTCTCTAGGATGAAATTTCAATAAAAAACACAACAAAAATCAATCAGTGCATTTCCTGACATTATACGGTATAAAAAAAACCTTTGTAGTAGTAATGCCCATGCAGTATAAATAACATGTATGCTCTGTAGGGCCTGGGAAGTACATGTTTACACAGATTGCATACCTGGGAAGTCCAACATTTCATCCATGTCCTCAGAGTCACTGGCCCCAATACCATGGAGTCCCTTGAGCTCCTCAAGCAGCCTGTCCCTCTCTTCCTCTGACTGCTCTAGACGTTGCTTTAGTTGGGACAACTAGAGTGCGTGCACACACACACACACACACACACACACACACAGAGAGAGAGAGAGACACTATATGTTGTTATCAAATGCACATGAAACATTTTGTAGAGACATGAATAAGAAGGGGGATATATGCTGCCTGCAGTGTAGTACCTCCTCCATGGCAGAGAGGGCACTCTGTTGTTGCTGCTCAAAGGTTTTAATCTTCTGGAGCAGACGGCCTCTCTCTAGACGCAGTCGCCGGATCTCTTCAAACACCTCCTCATCTTCCGCCTTACACAACCACAAGAAATATGTAAAGATAGAATCTGCCAGCTAAAGTTAAGTTAAAAAACTAAAGTTAAGAATCTGCCAGCCAAAGTTAAGTTAAAAAGCTAAGTAAAACAAAAATAAAGTCTAAAAAGGGAACAAAGACTTTATGCCGCTAACCTGGGCTGATTGCTGTGAATCTGGAGGTTGGGGAGAAGGAGACTGGGACTGGGGCTCAGGTGAGTGAGCAGGGGGAGCACAGCTCCGGGGCTGTGGAGAGGGTGGCAAACCCTGGATGATGGTCACAGGATAGTAGAATGAAAATAAATCTTTATTAGTCATTACAGAGATGATACCAGTCCAGTGAATCTCTTGAGAAGTAATGATATATCGCAGATATTACTAAAGGAATTTGTTTGTTTTCACCTACTGTTGTACCACATAGGTTTATTGTTCAGGAACTAGGGGCCACAAGAAAATTTTTCTTCCTAATTGTACCCCTTCTCCTTCTAAAATTATTCTAAATTCTAAATTAAACAATATTAAAGCAAAATCACTCATGTGATGAAAGGCCGACATTGAAGAAATTGTGAACATTGGTTCTTTTTAAATGAGCACTAAATGGTTGGCAACCAATTATATATGTGAATGTTTATATTATAAAGCTTTCCATCAACTGAAATGTTTCTCACAGTACCTGCAGAGGAGAGCGCGGGGGTGGAGGAGCTTTCCGTTTGCGGGGGGTAGTCCCCCCTTGCACCGACGAGGCGCCTGAGGGGACTTGACAGGGCTGCGTGTGGGAGGTAAGGGGATCATAGGACATGCAGAGGTCAAGCTCAACTTAAAAAGGGAAAATGTAGGAAACGAAGATAAGAAATGGGATCAGCAACAAAGGGGAACGAAAGCCAACAAAAACAAAACAGCGCACAAAAGCAATGACCTCATATTGGAAAACATGCACAATATGATCGGCCAGAGTGGCCCATGATCTCACTGATGGAGAGAGTGATGTAACACACAGTTATGCAACATTACCTCCTCGCCTGCGCTCTCAGAGACTGCGTACGCAGAGGGAAAGAGACAAAACTTGTGAATATGTACACATACGCAAGTATATACACACTCACTTCCTCTCACTTTTTTAAGATGTAGTTTGTATTAGTGCCCTTCATGTATGTCGTAGGAAATCCACAGCATTCTCCAATTATAGAACAAAAACTGATGCGGTCAGGTATCATGTGCACACCAAATTCTCTCCTTAATCTCTTTTTTTTTACCAGCTGCACATCTGTTTTTCATATATCAGCAAAGTCTTTGTTGGGAGGCAAAAAGTGGAGCAAGCCTTCCTTCTCTTAAAAAAAAAACACACTTTACAATCACTGCCAGCTGCCCCCTGATCCACTTCCTTATATTACAGTAACTTCTTGAGAGAGCAGCAATCATCCAGAGCAGAACAGCCACAAACAGAAGCCAAACACCAGGTCTGATGGACTGTAGCAAGTTTCTGCCATGTTTATAGTGCCACTTCATTTACGGTATGTAAAAAAAAAAAAAAAGAGTGCTGCTATTAACTGTTTCATTTATTCCACCTAATTTATAATAATAATAATTTGATCAGGCCCTATGAAAGAAATTCCAGGCCGCATACTGTACCTGGAGGTGCTCCATCCTGCAACATCTGCATTATACGTCGGTTTCCTATGGTTGCGCCGTAATCAGCGGCTTTGTGCCCGAAGGTATCATCCAGTTGTGTGTTGGCCCCACCTCTCAGCAGAGCCTCCACTGTCTCAACACTGTCACTCTCACAGGCCAGCATCAATGCAGACCTATAATTTCAGACACAATATCATAGTCCAACAGAAAAACAATAAATCATTCACACAGCAAACTAAAGATACAACCACAAGTCATAAAAACTAAAATGCACTGTTTCACAGTAATGTTTCACAGTGATACTCATTTGGCTTCTCTTGAGGCGCAATTTAATGATGCAGGCAGAAGAGATTATGTCTTATATCTTCTTAATGTTAAGTAACTGAACACTGTCAAATACTAGAGACTTCCTACGTGAATACTTCCTCTATTCTGACCGAGACAGCCCCACCTCTGTGAAAATAATCCTGGAGAGGCCTTTTGGTTTGGTTCTAGTTTATGTGAAGAAGCTGCATCATGACCCAGTCTGTCTCGGCCTCCCACTGTCTGTCTGACACCGTATGTTGCTCCATCTGTTAAGGTTTCAACTGCAGCTACAATGAGACGCTGCCAGGGGACACAGAGGAAGAGTTAAACATTAACAGTCAAGTACCTTCCCTGGTTGTCCTGTATGTTTGCGTTGGCGCCGCGACCCAACAGAAAGACACACAGCTCCACTCTGCTCATCTGGGCTGCCAGGATGAGTGTGGTGGCCCCGTCCTGACAGAGAGATAAACATAATCATACAAACATTATGGAGTAATAACACAACTCTGTTGGTGTTGAACAATGTACTTGACATGAATCTTTTAATCTATTTAGCTCACAGTAACAAAAAATACCCAATCAAATTTCCAATAATTCAACCTACCGCATCCTGGACATCTAGGTTGGCTTTAAAGTCCCACAGAGTCTCAGTGCAAGATAAGCAACCACTGACCGCTGCAGAAAATGATCAATTATGGATTATGGATTAACATTTACTGTACCTACATCAACATAAAATCACTTACAACCTAAAATGCAATTGATTCAATAAGCACAATTTTATCTTAAGATATAAGGCTTGGTTAGTTGATCTTTGTTCTTCCCAAACAACTGATTAAGGAATTTGTTTCATGTAACTGGTATGTAACCATGGTGATTTCATATTGCATTGCTGTAACTGTTACCTGCATGGTGGAGTGGTGTCCTACCAATGCTGTCGGTGCAATCTACTGCTAATTTCTCCTGTCAAGGAAAATAACAGCAAACGATAGACCACTTGTAATCAGTACAGTTTTAACATTAATGTCCTTATTTCATTCATAATTTACAATATTTATTGATTAATATAAGATATGGTATCACTACCTGTAAGAGTCTCTTTAAACACTCTGACTGCCCATTCTTGGCTGCAAGGTGAAGGGCACTGAAACCTGGAGTCAGTCAGTTAGAAACAGACATTTGCAAACAGTCCGTGTGATTCAACAGCCAGTGACTCATGAGATAAAACATGCATTTATTAATAAAATACCATACCTGCACCATCAGTGACATTGAGGTCTGCTCCATGAGAGATTATGACCTCCAGACAGTCAAGGCGCCCTCGGCATACACAGAGATGGAGCCTGCCATGGAGAAGAGAAAGGAGGTAATACAATTTTACCATTTACCAAAAAGGACTAATTTGATTGCTAAGCATAATTGATATTGGATCATTTCAGGACCGAACTCCTAAAGTGTTGGGTATTTCTTTCCTGGGAAAATGAATTTACTTGTCTTTAAATTAACAGAAGTAGCAATAAATAAAATAACTACTAATGAGTGAAATCATAACAAATATAGACTTAATGCAACCTTGGGAATGAAACAACTACTTCTAACAACTGTATTTCAAGTGACTAAGAATGATAGAAATATAGCAATCAACTTACGCCGACTTGCCCTCAGCATCCAGTTTGGTGGGACAGAGACCCTTTTTGACGATGAGTGCAGAGACTTTGTCGGGTTCATTCTGCTCCACAGCCTGCAGGAGCCTCTCATCACTTTTATTCCACTCCTGACTCTGAGGGGGGCCAAGCCAAAGGACAGGTCACTACCCTGAATTGCCCCAATGGAAACAGATACCCCACTGCATATCTCATAGCATACAAAACAATGGGTGACCGAGCAACAACCAGTGATTATGTGAAAAAATATTCCTTAGATCATTGAGAGAATTTTACAAGTTTACAAGACAGAAAGAGTACAACAGCGGGACAAATCTGATCAGTTCCTTTCTTATTCCTATGATTATCATATATATAGAGAGAGAATACCTACAGGCAGCGGCAGCAGGCTGAAACAAGGACAGAACCGCTTCATCAGGCTAAAAACAGGTTGCTGAGGATCCATTATGCTAGTAGGGCACCACACACACACAAATACAGCTACAGAGTACCGAGCTACCGATGTGTTGTGTGTCCTGCCCGACCATACACACTGCCGCCTGGCTACATAACAAACATACAGACTTACACAAGATAGTGTTGAGCTATGTAGTGTGTTAATTAAGCTGAGTAACACTGCTATTCTCCTTCCTCAAAACAATCTCAGTTTTTTTCCCGTCTCCAAAACAGCATCTTCTCATCCTGCTCCAGCTGCTAGCAGGGGCATATAGCCAGTCTCTCCACTGCACCACACACACACACACACACACACACAAGCACACACACACGCACTCTTTTTGCTCACTGTCCTCCTTTCTCTAACCTAATAATTTCTCTGCTGACTTCTTCTCTATAACAGCTTCCCTCCTTCTCGCCATTATTTTTGTCAGGTCCTGCGCGGTACCCCTTTCGCAGCGTCACAGATCTGTTTCTCTGCAGTTACAGACCAGGGGCCTGTGCTATGTGAGGACTCAGCAAAAAGAGGAGGAACAAGCTGGCAGTGCAGCGCTACCTGCTCTGCTGGTCACTTGGAGGCTATGGAGAGGTTTATTTACTGTAAGTGCCCAGAAAGTGTACATATGAAGGATATTTATCAATCACTATCCTATCGCTTTGACCTGTGTGTCACTGAGGGGCGATTAAGTGAAACCGCTCATCAGCCTCATCAAGAACAGCATTGTCACCATTGTTGTGGTTGATCATTAAAGTGTGCAGGTAGAATTTCTTCTTAAGACATCTACCAGTAACAGGCTGGTTTTTTTTCTAACAGCATCACAAGCATCCAAATATAAAACCACATGGCAATGTCGGGCGTTCAGGAAGGTTGAAAGTTGAAAGGTCGCTAGTTTATTTGCTTGTACCAGTGCAAGGATACCAGTATACTACACCAACTTTCTCTGTGCAGGTGGCTGTCAAACATTTCTTCTATCTGTCCTTGAAAAAAAACAGGTGAATCTTATAAATATTGAAGCACTTTACAAAGTCCTTTATAGCAGCCTAAAGATAACAGCAGGAAAGTAGGAATGCGTGTGCGTGTGTGTGTGTGTGTGTGTGTGTGTGTGTGTGTGTGTGTGTGTGTGTGTGTGTGTGTGTGTGTGTGTGTGTGTGTGTGTGTGTGGGCACATGTGCCCATATGAATAATTGAACGCCACCTGAGATCTCTGATTATAGCAGCAGTCTGGAGGCAGCCCTGCTCTCCTGCTGCTGCTGTGACACTGAATCCCACTGCCCCCCATTACACGCACACACACACACACACACACACACACACACACACACACTGAGCAACCTGGGACTTACAGTATATAAATTACTACTTAATTTAGAGCAGCTGAACACTATAATATTATGCTCAAAACACTTGAGCAAACAGGTGTACCACTTTTAAATACACCCAACTGTGAAGCTTAACAGATGTCCCTTACCTCATTCTTTTTAAACTTTGCCTTCAGACTCTTCATAGTGGGTTGATCTGTTTCAACAGGAACACTGAAATGAATGAAGTAAATAAAACACACTTACAGTGTCACTGTAAGTTACCGATGATCACATGATGATCACACACAACTACACACTGCTCTGGAGGAGCAACCATGCAGACTTACCTGTGGAGGACAGCCGTTGCTCCAGGTGAATGTTTCCTCTGTCCCATCAGCTCCTCTCAGTAAAACACTCAAGTCACTGTTGTCTGGCGGACAGCAGGAATGAACCCGCCCTCATCGTAAATCAACCAATTACCAATGCGCAAAACGCCGGATCAGCACTTGATTGGCGACGATGAATGGCATATTGTGTCCGTAGCAGCACAACGTGGATCTTTTTTTAAAATCTTGTAGGCAAATACTTCTCCGCAGTAGAGCAGTATAGCAGGTCATCATGCAGCCTGTCACTGCAGATACGTTTTGTCGCTGCCTGGAGTCTCTTTTGCTCCTATTTTAGCAGTGATGTTATGAGGTTAAGTGCCTTGTTTTGGACATTTTAGCCAATCAGTAAACGTGAAAGTGAATTCAACTAATGGAAAGACTGGAGGGGCTGAAATGAACAGGTATGTTATTAACATTATTCACCTGGACATCCTGTTTTTTTGTAATTTATAAATCCTCTTTATCATTCTTATTAATTTATTCATAAACTATGCATTTAAAAGTAAACCCTGCCTCTACTGTTATTTCCAAAAAGACACAGATGTAGTACACACGAGCCACCAAATGAGGGCAGTAAATGCAAGGGAGACAAAACGGCCTTTCCCCAACCCTTTAATCCAAACCAAAGGAGTCATGACCATATTCAGATTACATTCATGCCTTTGAAACATAACCTTTCCTGACATGCATCAGGTTGTACATGAATGTCTACAGCTGCTGAGGGAACAGCTTTTTTTTTTTTTTTTTTAGATTCATAATGATTCTGTTCAGCTGGGAAAGAGCAACATTTGAAAACACGAAGTTCAGAGAAAATGTCACATCCATATTTAGACCTTTATAATAAGAGAGACTTATTAATTCTCTGAATTATTCCTTCCAGCGCCTTTGTTGTTTTATGTTTGATTCAATTAAATAGTTGGCTCTCATGCAACGTTGTTTATTTTACGTGAAAAACACGATTACTTTATGCGACTGTCTGTCTGTTTTGTGATTATCTCTCTCTGTGAGAGATCCTGATTTTCCATTTCTGTTTTCCTCTCATCTCCCTCTTGCCCTCCATGTGCCTTCCTCTTGCTGAGTCTAACAGCATGCTTGCCTCACTCCTTTGCTCTCTGATTTTCCATCTTCAGCTCAGTTACAATCTTTTTATCCATACAGTTTGCTCTAGCCAGGATGGAAAGAAATAAAACAAATGTATTATCAATATGTTACTGCCTTGCAGGGGGGGTTGGAGGAGGTGTTGAACTGTGCATATTGTGCAGATGAAAAAGGGGAATGTGTGACTGCAGGGAAAGGGGGGAGGAAGATTAGTGGTAGATGACAGGAGACAAAAATGCAAAGGCAGAAAATAACGACAGAGAAAGGGCAGCGGGAGAAGATAGGAAAGCCTGAAAGATCAGAGAATATCACACAAGGAAAATCATCCTAACTTGTGGGAAGAAGCTGTTATCTTTCAGGAACAACATTCATATATATTGTGTAAACAAATGATCTTGTTGTATCAAGATCTTTGGGTTGTGCTGACATGATGTTTATCAACCTATTTAATGAATACTGTAGATTTTATTCCCACAAGATAAGACATTTTGCACAGCATATTGCTCTTGTATCCACGTAGTTCTCACAATATATCTGTGAATCTTGTTCCAGCAAGATTGTGTTTGCATTGTAAAAAAAAAAAAAAAAAAAAAAAAAAACAAGACAAAAGAACATCAGAGGAGTAAGTGAGTTAACTGTCTATCTTCTTTTTCCAGAAACAAAACTACTTTGGCAGGCTTTCGTATTGGCTGATGACGTGGAATTGATCTCTAAGTTTGCTGCTTCAACAATATTGAACTGCTGGGACCTGCTAGATATAATATGTACAATTACACACCCCCAGTATAACCTCAGATATCCTTCAGAAACGGTTTGGGACTGGCTATAGAGCCTTCTCAATGTCTGGGCTGAAGCTCGGGGAACCCCTGGTGCAGAGTAGGCAAGAGAGCGTGATGATATGAAGGTCTTGATGGGATCCTGTTGATGACTGTGGTGTTAATGGTGGGGGTGGGATTCTAGCAAGATGACCTCATCCACTCTCCCACCACTGGGAGAAAGTGAGCTCATGAGTGTCGTAAAGAAAGCGGCGTTTACGGTCTTTTAACAGACTTAGATGGCTGTACTCACTGTAGCACACAATCCAATTTACCAGCATGGACCTTGAATAATGGGACATCTGTGAGAGGATGAAACACTCAGTGCAAAAAGGATGAAACAAAAGGGATGGCGCACACACACACACACTCAAAACGGGCTTATTGTTCAATCAGAGTGGACAGGCCTCAGTGCTTGATATGTAGTGTTTTTGTGTGTGTGTGTGTGTGTGTGTGTGTGTGTGTGTGTGTGTATGTTCTATCTGAACCTGACTGCTGCCCAATGGATTTCAAACTAAACCTTTTTATGAGGAAGCACATCACAGTTTTGTTCACCCCTCTGGAGGGGGGTGGGGGGCAAAATAGTTTCAAAACCCTTCAGTAGAAGCTGAAATAGGGGGTAAAAAATCTCGAGTGATGTCATGCGAATAAATAATGCACATCTCTGGAGCAGGTTCGTGCGAGCTGATCCCCCCCCCCCCCCCCCCCCCCCCAACCATCTTCTAGTTTCTGTTCTTCATTTGTTTTCCCCATGCAGTTATTGTGAATTTAAAAAGAGGATGCCTCTCTTGTTGCAGCCAGAGAGATGTGCAGATATTTCAATGAATGAACGGTCGGCTGACTGCGAGAGGGAATAGGATATTCCTCTGGGAATGAAGCACCTCCCCTTTAATCGCTCGGTTGAGTTTCTCTCGGAGCTGTAGTCGCTCTCTTCACTCGCACATTTTACCGTCAGGCGTCAGAGGAACTCTGCTGGATTTGGATGCCCTTGTTGTGCCTGAAAAGCTGTCGTTCTCCCTTTTTATTTTTTATTTTTTTTTTGTTATTTCATGGAATAAAAAAGCGTGAACACTCGAAGGCTGTGTCACTAATTATTTTTTTTTTTCATCGACATGGAGAAACGTGGATTTAAACATCCAAAGTGGCAAAAGGACTGAATTAGGTTTGGTAAGTGTAAACTGCGAACACTGATATTTAAATCCAGTGTTTTTGAAATGATCTTGTTTTCAGCATAACTCTGAGCCAAAATGAAACTAATTATTTATATCCTATGTTGGTTAAATTACAAATGAAAAGCAGATGTTTGAATTTAACACAACTTTGATTTCTTTGATTCTACGTTACTTTGAAATATCATCTCTCCGCGTCTGTCTCTTTATTTTCAGCATGTCAACGTTAGACTTTATTGCAGGGAAATGTAACTGCTGTTTGGGCAAAGTCCAGATGCTCGATGTTATTGCTCCCTGTGTAAAACAAAAGGAGTCAGTAAAGCCCAGCTGTTGGTCTAGCTGAGTGTCACTTGAGTGTGTGTGTGTAAACGTACACTGATTGTGGGTCTGTGATGAGGAAAGTGTGCAAATATTGTCAGGATATTGTGGGGGGTTTGTTTTTTTTACAATATAAATTTTTTCAAAGCTTCATTTGACTGGTCAAGATATGAAAAAAAAAAACCATACAGAGCAAATCTATTCCACAGTTCATACAGTTTCATCAGAAATAAGGTCAAGCAATAACCCTCTTGCTCCCTGTCTGCCTTTTGCAGCCTCCTGCTCTCACTCCACCACACACAGTTTTGAAGCAATGGCAAAGTGGCTGAAAGACTACCTGACCTTTGGAAGCAGGAAGGTGCCTCCACAACCACCCACGCCAGACTACACGGAGAGCGAGATCCTAAAAGCCTACCGGCTCCAGAGGGACCTGGACTTTGAAGATCCATATGAGGAGTCTGAAAACAGGTCCAGGTGTGAGTCTGGGACTTCGGACCCAGCCACACCTGTGTATGGGTCACCCATGAAGTCCTCTAGTGTGGATGTGAAGTCTCCCAAACACAGACTAATCAAAGTGGACTCCCAGGAACTAGGGCGCACTAAGATCCTCCTCAGTGCCATCTCCTTAGAGGACCAGCAAGAACCTGTAAGAACCTCCGTTTCTCAGCATGTCTTTGTACTGTAGCGGTTCAAGTGATCACAAATTAAGAGTGAAGATGTGAAGATGAGAGTGAGGAGGAGAGATAGAGGAAAAACACTCCCTCACTTCTCTCTCTCTCATTCTATTTCCATCACAGTGATAGCTTTATTGATCAGACTCCAAAAGGAAGGCATGTTTATCACAAATACGCATTGTTTACATAAATCACATTATATCCTGTGCACCACATACATTTCTTTGTCAGATGGAAGACAGAATTATTGATGGCTTGAGCGGACCATTGAGTCAGAGAGGGTCACAGTCCCTTGAGTTTATGTCCTATCATAAATAATAAATGGGGTTTTGTTTCACAAGCTGAGAGACCCCTGCATGAGCACATGTAAGGGGCCATATACTGTACGTTGTATGGTGATATGTCAAGGGCCACAGGGAGCTATAATTTATGCCGCGGTGCTGTTTGTGTCATCAGTACCGCAGTCTGGCTCTGTCTGTGTACTGTACATGTTTGACTGTAGAGAACATAAACAGCTACAGAGAAAGAAAAAAAGCCAAACAGATGTTAGTGAGAGAGCAACCGGAGCAAAGATATTACAAGGAGATGGTCTGCACATTAATTCAGCTCACATATGCTGAGTAAGTTAAGGGAATATTTCAGGGTTGTATCATATATTCATTGCTGCAGTTAAATCTAAGACTCCACTCATGAAAAATGCTACAAGTGCAAATGTCCTGAAGTGGATTGAAGTAATAGTCTTAACTCCAGTCGATAGACCCCCCCCCCTCCGCTCTGCTTCCCTTCTGCTCTCATTAATTTCCCAGGGTCTGTGGGAACATCAGCACTCTAATTAAAATTGCAGATTCCTGTGCATCGATAGGTAACCTGTTACAGAATCAACATGGGATTAGGATGTAATTTCATGACGACGTGTGCATGTCCAGCAGGAATTTGGGCAGCACGCTTTTCTTGAGTGATCTTTGTCAGAGAGAGAGAGAAAGAGAGAGAGAGAGAGAGAGAGAGAGAGATACAGGAGGTGCTCTCCTGTGTCATTTTGTAGGTGTGTGTGTGTGTGTGTGTGTGAGGGACCATATGGCTACCTTTGTAGCTGCCAGTGTGCCAGCTGACCACTGTTTTTCTCCTTTGCTTGCATGAAGGAACAAATACTCCCAAACAACCGCACTCCTCTTCACACCAGCCAAAAAAAACAAACAACTGACAGGACAATTCATTGCTGCATTGCATACAGCTTTCATGTATCAACAAAGATACAAACCCTTGAAGAGGGAACATTATATTGCCACTAAATATACACTACATACAAAACACGTGGTTTATTGATATTGCACACTAAAGGTGCAAATGAGTGCAACAATTATAGTCTAAAAGCATTTTAATGTGGAACCAAATATATATTTAATGTGGCATTCAGAGAGGATGTGTGTGCTGTGCTGCTCTCTCCATTTCAAATCTTAATGAGCTATTGTCTTTGGAGCACTCTTTCCTTTTTAGCAGAGCAGGTTTTTAGAAAATGCTGGGTGGAGTTCAAACTCATTATAGCTTGCAAGACAAAAATCATGTTTCATTTGCGTTGTATTTATTGTATTAAGTTAAAAAAAAAAAAAATTCTTTGGAGACATTTGGAGTCATTTTTCTTCACAAGTAAGTGTGTGTTTTGTCCTTTAGGTGGTGCCATCTGCTCCGCTGGCAGGGGACACAGATTACTCTGATCCATTCGATGCTCGCTTGGACCACAGACCAGAACCAGATCTCGGACCTGTTCCGTGTGAGAACAACAGCTACATGGAACCATATGAGGCTCAGAGAGTCATAACAGGTTAGTGGAGTCATCACTCACGATCTTATCAGTGTCATGATGTTTCTGTGAGTCACAATGTCAGAATGGAGTATATTAGGGCATCAGTTCCAGTCCCTCTCTTAGCCCTTCCTTTTTGTGTTTCAGTTTCTTATTTTTTAGTTATCTTTGACTATTATCTCCACATGTACACCCACACAGATGATGAATCAGAATTTCCTTCATAATATAAGATTGGATACTTCAAAGTGTTAAATTAGGATTTTGTTTTTTTTCTGATGCTACATAAAAACATGTATTATACTGTTTTTTTTTATTGTACTGGTTGCCAAATCATGAATAAAATATAAACCGTAGAGTTGACTGCTATTATCATTGATCACCTGTTAACATCAGCATTGACGTGTTGTTTCAGTACTACTGAAGAGATAACACTGGAGTATTTATTTATTTTATTTTACAGAGATATTATTTGGAGTATTTCTGCTCTTTGTTCTATAGACAGTGGCAATACAAACAATTAATTGATTTCTTTGTTAGCTGACAAGTCTGCACTAGACTGCTGTCTCTCGGACCCTCCCTCCTCCCTTGTGATTTTCTCCCACTTCGTCTAGCACACATCTATCATTTTTCATTTGTCTCTCCTCCTGTAACATCTCTGTCTGGCCCTTTCCCAGTGCTCTCCCTGGTCTGTCCCACTCATTTAGTGTAAAAGCCCCCCTCCCCTCTCCCCTCTGCTTTCTCCATTTCTCTATCTCACCTCATCTCGAGGGCTCTCCCCTGCCCTGAGGGGAGTCTGGTTGTCTCTTAAATCTGTCTTTTAGCAAATTGTCCTGCCCCCTCTCCATTGTCACCTTTGCTGCTTTTTTGGTGGCCAAATGAAGTTCATAATCTCAGGGCTAAGTGAATGCCGCATCCTTTTTTTTCTGCCTAATCGATCCATAGTAATCTCAAAAAAATCTTTTTTCTCGTGACAGCTGGATGGAGCCATTGGAGAGATTAGATTCACAGCGGTGATGGCTGAGCAAAGCATTGTCACAGCTCTTTCATTGACTTTGAATTGAGCCTGTCACTCCAGGGCTGTCTGTCTGCCTGCTTTTGTCTGTCTGTCTCACAGTCTGTTTTTGTCTCATTAAAATACACAGCAGAGTGGCAAAGACAGATGTGAGATTGAAATAGTAATTATCTTTCACAAAGACTGTCCTGTGTGCTTTTTAGACTTTACTTTTATGAAGAAAAAAAAATGCTTTTCAATGCCTGTATTTCTAACTCCCATAATCCTCTAGTTTGGTGTATGAAAATAAAAGGTCAGCTTCCATTTTCAATTCTTGTGCCATAAGGCGCTCTGACACACATCTGTATGCCTAAACACTCTCCCCAGCTCTCCCCTTCATCACTTTCAACCCACCCCCTGTGTTTCCCTCCATCATGTTTCCTATAAATTTCTCATTTTATTTCCTACATGCCGGTTTTTATCTCTCTGCCTTCATCCTCTCCATCTCCAGGCTGCCACTGACACTGCGGGTTCCCAGCACAGGTAGAGCAGCATTCAGCCCCGCTGTGCTTCTGTCTCAATGGCTTAACATCAAACGCTGACAGAACGCCCACCCCCCGCACCTCCCTCTCTTGTCCTTCTCTCTCATCAACCCCCTCCTTGCCTTGTTTCCTCACTGCTTCCATTTCCTCCTTCTGCTCCTCTACCCCATCACCTCCTCTCCTTCTCTTCCCCTCCTCCCTTGCCTTGTTTCTCCTCTCCATTTTACCTCCACCCTCTTCTTCATAACCTCAGGGCCTTTCCCCAGGGCCTGCACTTGGTCGCCATGGTGACTACAGGGCCGCCCAATAGCAGCGCCTTGTCGTGTGAAGGTTAAAGTTTTCCTCTGCCTTTCACTAGCGAACCCTTCCATTTAGTCATAGTGCTGTTCCCTTCTCACGTTAGTGCGCCTCCTTTGCAAGGCTGCAGGCTGTGGACACAAAAGATGCCTACTCCTTCCTTCTCTGCTCTTCTGTACGTTTCCACCTGTTTTCTTTGAAGGGTACGTTTTTAAGGTCCACATTTCGAGGCACCATTGCTGATTGCTGCACCTTTGAGGCTCCTATTGATGCGGGCAGAAATCTGATTTCCTCCTATTGCTTGCATCAATAATGGTAACGCCTTTTTATCTCCTGGCCATATTTGACTCTGCATAACAGTTTCAGGTGCTGAGAATCATTTCTTAGTTGGAACCTACTGATGCAAAACTTAACAAGGAAACATAAATGCTGTTGAGAGCCATGTTAGATTGCTGCTGGGGTGGTGGTGGTGGTGGTGGGGTTGCATACCATGTTGCTACTCAGCATCTAGCCCAAGGCCTTGTTAAGCCCCCCCCCCCCATATGAAATTCTGAGCCCGAGGCAAGCTGTGCAAACATCATTTCTCTTCTTTTAATTCTAGTCATGTCAGAGCTCAACAGGCTTTTGTTTCAAAAAAGAATAATATCAGTGTTGTGTGTAGAGGAACCTCATCGCTACTGGCAAATATTATTGCTTATCATGGCCTCCTGTTCTTGCAGACTGGTTAAATGCCACACATATGCTAAAACTCTAAATGTTTGCCTGCATTTATACTGTAGGATGAATTAAGAATCGTTATTTTACATATACTTTGACAGAGCTGCAGCGTGGGACAGGAGCAGGACGGGCGCGGGGTGGGTTGCAGCTCTATGACACCCCCTATGAAGATGAGAGAGGACAGCGCCTGGGCTTTGTGTACGGAGAACCTCAGGAGGAAGGCAAGGAGAGCAGCAGGCTGCCGCAAGATGACGAGAGACCAGCTGATGAGTATGACCAACCCTGGGAATGGAAAAAGGACCACATCTCCAAAGCTTTTGCAGGTAACCAGAAACAAATATGATCACAGCAGAAACCAGAGCAGATTCATTCACAATGCTTCAATCATTTGAGTCACAGGATAAGTTGTCTCAGTGAACCATTCCTACACCTGTTTGGATGAATACTCCATTAACTGGATCATCACTGGTCCTTGCTTATGGTTTTCACATTGGCGTCAAAATGACCAGAAAATCATTTTAAAAGTAAAACTGCTGCTGCTTCATTTCATGATTAAAAAGGCTATTTTACATGTTACAAGTGTTTTTAAGAGGCAGTGAATCACATCATTGTCTCAACCTCTCCTCATACTTTGTTGCTGTCAGACTCAATCAGTTCTTAGGTTTTGAAACTCAGGCTGGCTAAGCAGCAGGAAAAGCATTTTTTTAACTGAAGCTGCAGTCTAATCATTGTCTAATGTCTTTAAGCAAAACAATGAATTGATAGGAGCTACAGAGAGCTCCCGAAGCTAGCTGCCAACCATAAACCATAATCTCACAATATATGTCTCTTTTTAAAGGGAATCATTCAATAGAAGTTAAGACCAGGCCAAAGCCCTGCCAGGAGCACACAAAGAGCTCTGCTGTTGATTTCACATGGTGAAATACTCATCTAGCTGACCTTTAATATAATGTCTGCCAGCGTTACATCTACAAAACCAGTCACAGCAGCCTCTTATGATCATTCGTATTGACAGAGATGTCTTGTGTGTGTGTGTGTGTGTGTGTGTGTGTGTGTGTGTGTGTGTTTATGCATGAGAGAAGCTTCATATGGGAACAGTGTAAATAGAAGGTTAACAGAGGGCCACTGGTCTAATTTTCTTTCCTAATCGTGGCATTATCTGCAGTATTTTTTAAATAATTGGTGTGGTGCATGATTATTATTTTAGTTGTACTGACAGTGCCACATGTCACATCCCATTCCATTATGTTTCATCTACTGAGTATAATTGGGAGGAGAGAATGAAGGGGAAATAAGAGATAGTGAGGCAAAGAGAAACAGAACAAGACTGATAGGTCATTTAGGAGTAGATCAGTGTAAGGCATGCCAGGCCAAGTCAGCTTAATTGAGCTGCATCTCCAAGTCACCAAGGTCAAGGTGATGGGATAATAAATCAAACTTACCTCTTTGGCGCTCTCTCTCCTCCCACTCTTCTCCCTCCTTCCCCTCCTGTGTGTACCCCCAAACCCTCCACACACCCCACTCCTGCTCCTCATCTCAGTTAATTACATGCCTACATGTGCGTGACTGATCCAGTGCTAATAAGCGAGTCATGGTCAGCACACAACTGTCTGAACACACACATACACCCACATATCCATTCACACCGCGTTGATGTTCAAATCGCATTAACTAGTGAAGCAGAGAAGAGACACCAGAACTTATTTGAAAGTGGAAATAATTTCAAAAGAAGGTGCACAACAGTTAATTTAAAAGCCTATATCACCTCTCACCTACTTAGCACTTATTCCTGCTTTATCTGTCGTTTTCTCCAGCTCTTCCTCTTTGTGCCACATACAGTATGTGCTCCCGCTGAGGAGCGCTTACAGCACCATTAGAGAACGCAGTAAAGGAAAACGCTTGCGCGGCTCGAGTTGTTTGACCCCTTGTTTTTTTCCATTTGGAGTCAGCACTCTGAGCTGGCATGCTGTCTGTCTGAGCGGACCAAAGCACTGAAGTGTAAACACACAAACAGTATTTTCCATTCTCACATTTAATCCATATTCCCAGACCTTCTCAGCGTTGCTAGGCACAGCCCACATGAGGGAGGGGAGAGATGGGGAGCTGAAAGAGAGCTGAAAGAGTGAGATGGAAAAGATGGAACAAGGGGAGAAAGAGGAGGAGGTATGAGAAAGAGATGGACAGAGGCAGGAAAATGGATAGAGAAAGCGAGCTGGAGTGAAATTGAAAGGGACATCCAAGGTTATTGTATGTTTGGTGGCAGCTCACTGCATGTTTGTGGAGGCCCAATGCTTCAGAGGGGAGGGGCGTTGAAGAGAATTAATGGTCGGGGGCTGTGGTGGGGTGAGGAGGAGGGAGAGGAGGGGGAGTCAGGGCCATTGTGGCAGGGTGCAATCAGTCATCCACTAACACAGGCACACTCTCACACATATACACACACCAACGCAGCGGCAGTGACAGGGCTGTCGCCGCAGCCCTCTCTCCCTACGGATGTGACACACTCACTCAGATAACCCGCTACAGGGGGCAAAGGGGGGCATCGCGATCTGCCAGCAGCCCCTCAGTCCTCGCCTCATCATCACCTTCACACAGGCGACTGTGCATACTACACACACACACACACACACACACACACACACAGATTCTTTCTGAACCAGATTTTCCAGGTCTGATTATCACCAGGCATCAAATTCAAGGGTGAGAAGAGGTTGTGTGCATGTTGGCACAAATGAGTGTGAGGGTGTTTGTGTGGGTGTAGGAAGGCTGGGGCATATTGTATGTCGATTTACGTGCATTGCATTAATGCAAGAGCTTTTGAACAGAATCGAACTGATTATGATTTTCACAGCTTATCTATGTTTAAATGTAATCGCCAGGGCAAACATTAGATGCTGCAGCTATTTTTCAACTAGTATAAGAAATAAGCTTGCCTCCAAAGCATGCGGCTTATTTTTCATTGGATGTGGAGTCCACTTTATCCATCTGTGTGAGGGTGAGTCTGGCAGTGCCTGAGGGGTCGGACGTGTCAGGCCTCTCTCAGTCCGGTGGGTTTTAATTACAACGTTAAAAAGCTGTCACCAGACACCACCATGCAGCTCAAATTACCACAGTCATTAATTCCTGGAAGTCAATACACAGTCCGGCAATGAGAGATTGGCCCCACAGCCATTTGGCACCAATTAGTGAGCTAATGAAAGGCACCATCTCATTAGCTCTCTGATGGCCACAGCTAATGAACAGATAAATGGGTGTTTCAGGTATTTCACATTTTTAAGTGTTATAGTCCTAAACAGGAACTTTGAGCCATTTGATGTAGATGATGCTGTCGGAGCATAGGAGGAGTGGACACAGAATGAGAGAGCTGCAAATCAGTTGCGAATCTGCATGGGGAAGGTGAATGAATAACATTGCCACTCTTAGCAATTACTATTATGTTGCCATTGAGCAAAGCACTTATTCTCCTTTTGTTCCAGTGCAGCTGCTCATTAGACAGCAGCAGAGGATTGAGCTTGTACAGGGATGCTCCTGAGTATGAATGTGTGTGTCCCAAAAGCAGGACGGTGCTGAAACGGATGCATTTTTTTTAGATGTAAATCAACTCTTTACTGGACAAAATGGCATACCCTATGATTTATTTTTCTTATCTATAGCAGTGTATTTAATAGTCATTGCTTTATTCCAAGCAAATGGCTGTTGGTGAACAAAGTGTTTCTTTGCAGTGCAGGTGTCTTAGGAAAAGGGTACCTGACAGCAGTTATGTAAAACAGCTCTTAATGAGTCTTAATATACCAGCTGTAGCTTCAGTCACCACTCTGTAATTATAATGGAAGGCAATGTTGGTCGATCAGTCAGTCAGTAAAATATCTATTATAACTATAACTATTCAGTGGATTGCTATGAAATGTGATGCAAACATTTTTGTCCCCTGCTGGATAAATTGTAATCCCTTTTATGACCCTTTAGTTTTCATCTAGCCCCATTTAATGAATCTAAATTTCAATTTGTCTTAAACCACATATGTAAGCCTACATGGAATCTATTCCCATCAGCCTCAGCTGTACTTGTGTGTTTAGTTCTAATTAGTGAATGTTTGCACGCTAACAAGCTAAATTCAAATTGTGAGTTAATAAATTCACAAAGCTACTAGCATGTTTGCAGACTTGGCGTTTGAGGAGCAAATATATACATATATATAATACATACAGAAATATATGAACTGCTTTAAAGGTCATACACAGTACTGATTTATTTATCCTAACTTTTGCGACCAGCACTGTAAGCTGGATGTTAAGCTTTCAAGTGCATTCAAGTGTTCATGAATACTGAAGCAAAAAGCTCAGTTTAGCAAAGCTTTCAACAACACCTTGACAGATGGGCAGCATGAGTATGTGCTGTGTCTGGATGTCTGAATACAGATGCTCTGAGGTTTCCTGAGCTGTTCTGAATGTGTGCATGTTCCTGTAGGAACCTGAGTGTGTATCTTTGTGTGTGTGGGGTATGTGGACTTTAGACAAACGTGCAGGAAAGGGAAAAAAAAGAGACGAGAAAATGAGACTTCTGTTCTGTTTCTGGTGTAACGCTGCTCTGAGCAGGCCTTAGGGGCATCAGACTAGCCCCTTCATCAATTTACTGGCATTGGAAGTAAGTTCTCTCTCTCCCTCTCTCTGTTTCTCTCGCCTCCCTTTTCTCTTTGTCACATTTCCTATCGGTTGCCCTCTCTTCCCCATCGCTCGCAGCTTTTTTTCTCCTTCCGCGTGAACCTTTACTGACATTAATGAAAAGGCTTGTCCTTCGTGTTTCCTTCCTGCCGACCAATATAAGAGATAGAGAGATGATGGAAGTAGAGTAGGGCAAGAGAGGAAAGGAGCAAGGGAATATAAAGAGATAAAGGCTCATTTAGAGTGAAGGAGAAGCGCAGGGAGAGCTGCGTGAATCCACACAGGAATGGATATAATGAATGTCTGGAAAATGGGTACACAGACGTGATTGTCAAGGAATCTGTGATGCTTTTAAGATTCAGATCAAAATGGCGCAGATGCATATTATGAAAGGAGAACTTATGTGAATGCATGTATTTTTGTCCTGCGCTGGCATAAGGTGTTAACTGTCTTCCCTTATGGGGTCCATTTTGCCCAGCAGAAGGTCTTTGTGTGCAGAGAGAGGACAGGATGCCAGGGCTGTTTGAAAAAACAGATGTCTTCATTAATGGAAATTAATGAAGCTGTTCTATTGTCTTTTTCTGCTTCCCCTTTATTAGGAGGACACAGAAAACAGCAGAAAACACATTTCTGGTAATTATTAGCAGATACTTGAGGCACCAGAAGCATGTTGGAATTTTTGCAAACCACAAATTACTGAATTGCTGTCACCTGTTTCATCCATTGGGTTTTGAAGTACAAATCATAAATACAGGCTGTAAGCAGTGATGCGAGCATACCTTTGTTTGCAAACCATTAGTGTGTCTCATTGTCTTGTATTTGAGAACGAAGCAGAGTATTAACAGCCCTCCGTCTATGATAAATCCACAGGTTCCCATTAGAAGTGAATGGCAGCCAGATGTTCCCAGCAAGTCAAAGAGTGACATGGTATGATTAGGATTTTTTTTTTTTTTTAAGGAGCGAGAGCTGCCAATGTTTTTATCTGACAGGTAGAAATACCGAATCTGAAGTTTGCTTGTTAGACCTGCAGATTTAGAAGGAGTAACCTGGCTCAGCCTGAATCAAAGGAAAAGAATGCGCTTGATGTGAAAATAGATTTCTTTATACAGAAAGAAAGTTTTGCCCCCGTGACAGAAGGTCATGGAACATCTAAAATTATGAGATCTTCCTGTGAATTAAAAAGCAAGAGTTATTATCACCACAACATCACACTGAATACTCTTTTGTGACGGTTGCATTAGTCTATTGGATCTCAGGACACAGAGCTCTGCTGGTTTTTATTCTGTTATCTACTTGAGGCCTGGTTTACATCTCAGAGGTAGGTATAGCAAGGTATAGCACTTGTTTAAAAGAAGTTGAGTGGTCTGGTGAGTCACTCAAGAAATATTTAATGGATAAGGCAATGGAAACAACAAACCTTCTTTTACTCAAGGACACAAGGAAAGATTTGTTGTTAAGACGGACAACAGCCACCCAAATACTGAGCGAGAGGAATCTTGATGGAGTTTTCCCCTTTGTCTGCAGTACACCACTTACACACCTTAGCTTATCTCTCACTCTGATGGCTGAACACATTTCTGATCTGTAGTAAATTGTCTCGCCTGTCTCTATCCTTGTTCTTCTTTCTTGTAACCCTTTGTCTGCTTCTGTGTGTCTCATTGTACACCCTTCTCTCTTTCCATCCGTATCGCTCAGTTTTGTCTGAGAATTAGAGGATTGAAATGTGATGCGGTGGTGACAGACAGAAAAGTGTGGCAGTGTTTAGGGGTGTCAGGTGTGTGTGTGTGTGTGTGTGCGTGTGCGTGCGTGTGTGTTTGCGTGCATTTCTCCCATTGAGGGGTGCCAGGCCACACTTTAATCCTGGCTTCAGTGGAGGTGCGGCCCGCTCCAGATGGGGCCATTGTACTGCGCCATGCATCAATAATTCACACAGCCAGAGAAAGTGGCGAAGTGTGTCTGTCTGTTCAATAATTAACCATGGAGGGAGAGAGGCATGTATGTACAGCTTGGGTCTCTCTCCAAATGCCGTTTCAAATGGCCTTTGATGTCGCAGGCCTTGGGGGTCTTTGGATTTGTTGGCTCATTAAGACATCACCGCTCTTTTCCTTGTATTAGTTTTGTAATCCGTTTTCGCTATGAGCAAGAGCTGAATCTAAGGTGTGAGACTGGTAAATCGCGGTGTGTGTGTGTGTGTCTGACTGTAAGGTTTCAGAAATGACTGTTACAGTCGACGATTGCCTGCCATGGTAGAAAGCAAGCTATTTTCAGTTCTGTCTCACTGCGCACCTTATGCCGCCCTCCTACTGTAGGTAGGACAATGCATGGAGCATTATTCTGCCCCCACACTCCTCAGTTCCTGTCGCACTACGCTGTGGGTTGCAGCGCACATGAAGTCACGTTCTGTTTTCATTGTTTCTAGCGCTACCAGACAATTTCTCGAAGTGGATTCAGTCAGATGACTATAAATAATGCAGTCTCTGACTTCTCCTGTCCTTTCCGTGTCTTATTTTTACTTTCTAGTTGTCTCTCAGGTGATAAATTACTGTAAATATAGGGTCTGAAAAAACATGTTTATGTACAAGAATAGGAGATAGAGAGTATATTACTATACTACTTTTCATGACAGGAGTTAACTACATTTCTTGACACCACATCCATGTCATCCGTGCACATGCCACCTCTCCCACTTTCAGCGCGGCTTTCCTAACTTCTACCTCCTTCACATCTCACTTCTCACTTACCCCCTCCTCTTCACATTAAAATTCTGCACCTCTCAATCATCACCATTTCTGTCACATATCTTCCTTTTGGTTAACTTTTTCAATCTCAGCTGCTGTTTTCTCACAGTGTCGCTCCCCTTTTCTCTCGCTTTCTCCCCCCTCTATTAGAAATGAGGGAGTTGTCGGAGTTGCCTTGGCCTGCCCCAGTTGGTCAGCTGGAAGAGGAGCCCCTCATCAAAGAGCAAGGTGACCTCTTACCCCTTAATACAAGCCCTCACCCTGCCTTCCTTTATCACCTATCCACAAACACATGTGTGCAGTCACTCTGACCTCCATGACCCAGGCTGTTGTCTTACATCTGCTCTACCTTCACCCTAAACCCCCAGCAGCCTGTAGCTGCACCACCTGCATCTGTCCCTGCCTGTTGCGACTGTTCGGTTGTTAGGTTTTAGGGTTTAAAGCACTTCCTTCTCACCATATTGCCCCCCTTGTATCAACCATGCATGAAAAGTTTCCTGTTAAATAGGCTTTCTGACTTGTTCATATCAAGTGTGCTCAGTGCTGCATTTAATGTTTAATCATAAGCTCTATAGATTGAATTCAGGCATAAATGGGTAAATAATACTTCAGTCTGTAATTTGTACCAGAGTAGTGTCTGTGTAGTCAATATCAAGTGCAGTGTAGCGTATGGAAATATGCAGAAGTACACCAGAGCTAGGCATGGAAGACGCCAGCTTCCTGTCTTTATGTGATGTCGGGGGAAAATATTGATGACGGTAATTGTGATGATATAGTCTGTCAGATCCGGACCTGCTAGTTCAACCCATCTACAAGAGGTCTCTCTGCAGCATGCATGTTTTTTCAATACCCGGATGTCTGATGTTTATCCAAATCCGACTGTTTAATTTAATTCCTTTTGATTTGCAGCAGAGTGTAAATAATGTGACTCACGTTTTCTGTGCCCATCTGCCAACAGTGCAGTTTGATGGCACGGAGTGGGACCATTCATCACCCACAGAGCGGTTGCGTCCTCTAGGGCCCAGGTCCAGTCCACTGGCAGGAGGGGGGAAGTTTCGAATGCCACAGGAAGGACTTGCTATGATGGGAGAGAGAGTGGACCCCACACTGCCTCTGGAGAAGCAGGTGTATGTATGCTGTCTTCATTTTAAGCCCATAGGAGCTACATATACATATATCACTTTTTATGTATTGGAGTGTAGCTCACCCTGCCGTTAAGGTTTAATTACATTAAAAGGTTTTACATGCTTTGATATTCAATGATTTCTGATACTCAATGATTGAGTGTCTCTGTTGCCATAAATTTAATTACCTTGAATGTAATGTGCGGTGAAGAAATTGTTGCGTCTTAGAAGAACAAAAGCATTAATATGTACGTACACATGTGAAGCAAGGCATCTTAAATAAAGCCCAGCACCACTTTGATCTATTAAGAGGAATGAAACGGTTGTGTTTTGGCTGAGCAGCACTCATCAGAGTTTACAGAATAGCAAAGGGTTAGAAGGAAAACTAATTAAGTTAGAACATTAAAAACACACATTTACTTTGGTCTTGTAATTTGAAACATTATTGCTGCAATTTATGTGCTGTTTTTGTGCACATAAATGGTAGTTTTACTAGTGAAATCCAAGTACATGACAAGCCTTACACATACACACGCCCACCACGGCACGCACGGTGTCGAACACACAAACGCATACACATGAGGGTGGTAGTTGAATGTTTTGCCCCATTACTCCCCGATGCTGTTGTGAGCTTTATGGTCTTTTTTTTTTCAAGCTCTGTTTTAAACTGAAAAATAAAACAGCATCAACCTGTAGCACTCAGTGGAATTGGCCTAGTCACGTTCAAGAAAATCTCATTATTATGGCAAAAATACATATTTCACATGCTGGTTGTGTTTTTGTCTTGATGTCTTGATGAAACGCTTCCTGTATTTTAAAACTGTGGTTCCAGTGGTTGATATCGCACCTTGCCACTTTTACAATATTAAGAATATTTGAGGTCCTCCATTGCTGTGTGTGCTCTGTCTATTAGATGGTATCATGGTTCGCTGTCCCGTTCAGAGGCAGAGTCGCTGCTAACGTTGTGCAAAGAGTGTAGTTACCTGGTGAGGAACAGTCAGACCAACCGCTGTGACTACTCCCTGTCTCTACGGTAGGACACACACACACACACACACACACACACACTCTCTAACTCTGTTACCACAACAATCAATGAAACACCTGAGCACCTGCAATATTGTTCTCGGATTAACTGCTTTACAATTTAATTGTGCACTTTCTTTTTTTTTCTGCTGTGTGACTGCAGTGTGTGTGCAAAGTATGCGTGAAGCCACCTGAGCAACTGATCTCATATCGCAGTCTCCACACCTCTCCATCTGTCTCACCTCCTTCTCTCACCCTCCCTCCCCTCCTCTATCACCTCAATTTAAGATCACCACTGCACTGATTCCTCTCCCGATACTTGCAGGCACAATACTGCTTATCTGGTCAAATCTCTCCCATATAATTACTACCACGATCCATCGTCCTGGCCTGACACAACCCTCCCTTCATCCCACTGTCCTCACCCTATCCTTGGCCCCTCTCTGTGTTCTTCTTCCTTGGTCCCAGCGGGCTACCTAAGTGGTAATCAAGCAGGTAGAGCACACTTCAGTGCACACATCATCCCATCCAGAATCACTAATGAATATGAATTACCTTCTGTGGGCCACACAAGAAGGGAATAAGGGGAGGAGGGGAGGACGGAGAGAGAGAGAGAGAGAGAGTCACTGTGTTGTGCTGGCACATAAACATGCTCATGCATTACTCATTTACATGAGAAGAGTGGGTTTGACACATACACATTAGTCCACACGCGCATTTGCTCAAGCAGCAAGGTCACAGTTGGCACACTGGTTCCACAATTGCCTTGGTCTGGAAGAAGTAATGTGTCTTATGAAGCTAGAAAATGTATCGGCCTTACTTTCATTCAGTTCAGAAGGAAGAATCAACCTTCACTGAGTGGACCTAGAGTTAGACTTAGAGAACAAAACAAAGAACAGCATGAATCTGAGTTGAAGCAGTTTAGGTCTTTAATCAGCTCTCCGGTTTCATACAACCTTTATGGTCTCAGTTGTGGCCATAATTTGTATGAGTAATAATAACATGGCACTCTAAAAGTTAATAGTGGAAATCCAAGAACACAACATGACTCAACAGAAGTCATTGTTGTTGATGGAGTCCACACATGTCATGGGACTACAAAGCCCTTGAGGCATACACAGATGTTTGTGCATTCTGCTTGTCGTGTATATAGAAAGGCTGTGTACATAATTAGAGAATACATATTCTGGTGTGCGGAAGTTCTTCTTTGTACCACTTATTGTTCCTTCGGCACCAAGCAGCCTCCATGTGCTTTTATCATTATGGTGGTCCGTGGAAAAAGTGAACCACACCTACAATATATTAAGATTACACAGTAATATGAACAATGGGAGGAATGGCGAAGGTTGTTTATTGGAGACAAAATGAGGAGCCACTCCATAGTGAGTCGGCACTGACACGGACAAGCTTGCCAACATTTAAACCAGCATGAATAATTATGGAAGAGCTCTGGTTGATTCTAATGTACCATTAGATACAAAGAGTCCCCAAAACAGGGTTGGAAGAAAGTACATTATCAGCTCAGAGTGCTGACGTGATGAAGCATCTAAGTGCTCAGGAGGCCAGTGGGACGATTGTGAACTGCCTGTTGTTTTGGCTATTTGTAGTCAGAGTGAGTTTCTGCTCTTGAAATTTTAATTTGATTTACTACAACGACAATTATGGTGACCGGTTTGAGTCCTTGTCTTTCCCTCTGCTTCTATAATTAGACATACTTCATGAGTGGCTGGCTGGCTCTTAAAGGGGAGGTTTTGTCGTGGCTGGCTGGCTCTTAAAGGGGAAGAAGCGGTGTAGTTCTCTCGGCTCAGCCACTTTCATAGTCCAGCGTTCTTCTCTCTCTGTCTTTGTCTTTCCTGCCATGTGCTATAACACCACTCATCCATCCATCATAATGTCCCTGCCTAATTTGTGACATGGTGTTAAATCTTGGTTAGGATCACGTCCTAAAAGTGCACGAAAAAAAGAAGTGAACATAAATCCAGGCTGTCGTTTCAACCGTGTCATTGTGTGTCAAAATGTGTGGAAGGCTGCATATTGTTTTATGTGCTCCACTTTTCATGTCATCTCTCACTTCTCTCCTCTACACTTCTCTTTTTCACTTTCATATTGGATCTCTCCAACTCCCTTTCTTAGGTTGTCTCCTTCCCCATCTCAGTTCTTTTTCTTTCTTTTTTTTGTCCTCATAGGAGCTGTCAGGGTTTCATGCACATGAAGTTCACACAATATAAAGACGGCAAGTATGTGCTGGGACAGAACAGCCCGCCCTTTGATTCCATCCCAGAGGTGATCCACTTCTACACGACACACAAACTCCCGATCCGAGGTGCTGAGCACCTCTCCCTGCTGTTTCCTGTACTGGTGCAGACACTCTGACTGACTTGGACGCTCCTCCTGGACCTTCAGGATTTCATCATGATCTGACACTTAAAACTGGAATGTTTGACAGTATCTTCCCAGAGGAGTGCCAGCACGCTCTTCTTTTTTGACTGGACTACTTTTGATGATGAACACACTGCAGGGCTAATATTCTTGCTCATCATTGCTGTTGTACTTGTGCCATGTGTCTCCAACATCCAGAGAGATCAATTCACATGAAATGCAACGCCTGAACTCTTGGCCACTTGTGCTATATTGCCTCTCTCATCTCTATGCTGAACCAAGGGGGCTTACTTCAGGACTGAATTTCTCCATTTCCTTTTTACATTTCTTTCTGACTGGAATGCAGAAGAAAGGTAGTACATCTGTATCTGGGAGAAAGTCTGTATATTCTGAACATAGCCCCAGTTTACAGAAGACTTGTGGAAGATTGAGATTAAATTACAGAAAAGCCACACTTGTACTGTACTATAGTCTGTTCAGTTGATTTTCTTCTGGTTCGTTCTGTGCTATCATGCTGCTGTATGTTGAGGATTTGCTTGACACATCTCTCCATGTTACTTGTTGATTGTTCCTCATAAGCAACAGAGAAGCTATGTTGTATTGGTACTCATTGACCTTGCTGA
This sequence comes from Pampus argenteus, assembly GCA_036937835.1. Taxonomy (NCBI): domain Eukaryota; kingdom Metazoa; phylum Chordata; class Actinopteri; order Scombriformes; family Stromateidae; genus Pampus; species Pampus argenteus. The sequence goes on from CM072870.1 coordinate 12,126,059, forward strand.
CCTGTATCTCTCGGTTGCTGCCTATGTTGCATTTGGCATTTGACTGTCATTGTCTTTTCACTGACTGAAAGCTCGGAAGCAAAGCTACACGCCACATTGGGAACTAATCAGGAAACACTGATTACTCTGATGAACTCGAACTGTGATTGTCGGCCATATTCTTGGCCTGCCAAGTTATTAGACGCTGGTTGGTGAGTTGTATTTGAGTTAAATTCTAGCCATCAAGAAATGTGTTCCCATGTCTGCTGCCTGGTTGCAGCATTGTGTGACGAAAATCCGATTTTAGAGGAGACGATGTGTACTGGCAACATCTGACAATTTCTAACAAATGCAAAATGATTTAGATCAATGTTTTTCAAGCCAAAACTTTATATTGCCTGTGTTGTCGATATTATTTTCTGTCTCTAGTAAAAGATGATGGGTTGTATAATTTACCTGCCGTGTTGAAGCCCCTCATCTGTACACACACAAGAAAAAAAAAACGTTTGAGAAGAGTGTTGAATCTACATGTAGATCCTCAAGAGCATCAGTGGTTTCCAACCTGGGGGTAGAACCCTTATAAGGGCAGAGGTCACGAAATCACTACAGGGATGGGAAATGATCAAAAACAAATTTCTGCTAAACAAAATAGTGTTTATTTTTTAGACTTTTTGCTGATTTTAGCTTGTTTCCTGTAATATATTGTATAGTTTTAGCCTTTCAAGCCTTTAAAAATGTATTGCATAAGGGAAAGAACTCACACATGCAACCTGTAAGTGATCACAACATGGCTCTGTGTTGTGGGAACACATGCAATAAAGGTTGGGAACCACTTATATAGATGAAACATCATTTTGTTTTTGATTCAAAAAGAAAACACTACTAAAATACATTGATTAAGAGTATAGCTGATTAAATTTTAGACAATATATTCCATTCCCAAAAAGAAGGAAAAAAGACACAAAGGACTTGGCAAGATTGCATGCTTCACATTTTCAATCACACACACTCAGACGCACACATTTGCTTCCCTTCATCCATTAACAGCAGGGTTGGGAGGGAGAGGGTGAGGGCTGGGGGTGAGGTGTGGCTGGGGAGGGGTGAGGCAGCCCTCATTATTTGCAGTGAAAAGCACTGGGATTGCTTTCATTACTGAGCCAAATGAAATAGCAGAGGCTGATTACCCGCGTGACGGAGAGAGGAGACGAGCTGGATCACTCTCTTTTTCGGGAGAAAGTGAAGGAAGGAAAAAAAAAAAAGGGATAAGAAGCAGGAGGAGGGAGACGCTGCCTGGCTGTACTTCCCCAACAAGACTCCAAACAAGTGTGTGCATGTGTGTGTGTGCTTGACTGTTTGTGAATGTAAAAGAGAGAGATGGTGACATGGAGGGGAGGAGGGGGGGGCTGCTATAGTCCCATTTTTCAAACAAGGCTCCCTGGGGAGGGATATGAATATTAACGACAGTGGCAATGCAGCATGTAAAAATCAAACAAATATCACGCTCACATTTCTCTGCCTTTTGTATAGCTCTTACCTTGTATCTGCTTTTGGGACTGCAGTTTTCCTATCAGCTAATTTCTGTTATACTCATGAAGCCATATTTTTCATGAGTTTGTTTAGGTTGGAATAACTGGCACCATCCTCTCAGCATTATACAACGGTTCTGTGTTTGTAAATTGTGAAATTTGCTGTGCATATGTGAAACTGTGCATATGTGTATGTGTGTGTGTGTGTGTGTGCGCGCATGCACCTGTCATATCAGAATCAGAATGTGTGTAGATGTCAGATGTGGTGGCCATCAACGATTATGCAGTGACAGCAGCTGTTAATCCATCAGACAGGCTCGGAGGAATGAACACCTGTGATCGCCACAGAGCCAGAGAACATGTGAGAAAACCACATAACAAGCACTCACACACACACACACAGATACCTGACACAGTCACAAGCACATACAAATATGGGGTTTCAATAGAGATATAGATTGAAGGAGAGTTTCTGACCCTAACAGTAGTAGCTGATTTCAGGTATTTTTGATCACATCACACAATCGTCCAATATGAGGAGAAGAAATTGTTGAAGTATTCTTTTCAACCAAAAACCCTATTTTCCATTATTTAAGTGACTAATGGGGACAAACAATTTTGGAATTAGTCCAGTATTGAGTGAGATCGTTTCAGCCGGCAGCTGCGAATTGCGCTGCAACGTAATCCTTGGGGGCAATTGTATCCTGTCAAAGCAAATCCACTAAAAGCGTTTGTTTTTGCAACTGACAGCTCAGATTGTTATTATAATTGTCTGACAATGAAAGTAAACACAGGAACTAGCCGCATGAAGCAACATTATGGCTAGCTGCGTAGGGATCTACATATGAGGAATTTGTGTGAGTGTCGGTAGCTCAGCGTCTGTTCACGCTAAAGACGTAGTAACTTAGATGAAATAAAATGTTTCATGTCTGCAACTTTAAAAATTCAAAGGATAAAATGACTAGATCCACACTGCAGGTTTCATTGATTACTGTTGGACTGCTTCGCTCTTTTCATGCAGTTGATTCTGTGGAGATCAAACAGTCTCTAGGACAACAATATTGATAAATGCTGTAAATCCTTTTGTAGTAGTTACACAGCCCGGGATTACTCTCGTCCGTGGACACCGAGCATTGCAGACATAGGCCGCTCACTACAGGTTTTCCTCTTCATTCGTCAGGAGAGCAGTGATTGCAAGAACACCAGGTTGAGTAAGCAGGTTGACCTAGGACCACCTACTGTTTATTAGATAGTTAATAAGAAAATATGCAACCATTTTGCCCAGATTTCTAGCAAGAAGAGCCAATTGTTGGCTCAATATTCTAATATATATATAATAACTTGCTGTCTGACAAAAGTTTCTTTCAAAGTCGATATCCTGTACTTTATTGAAACACACATTGGCCTTTATCTCTTCATCCTCACTGAACTCTTCATCTCCTTTAGTGACTCTTTCACACAACACAAACCTCCAGACTGCTTGCATGCACAGAGGCAGGGAATCAGCCAGCTGTGCACACACCCTCAATGCCACAACTGAGGGTCGGGACTTACATGTCAGACTAAAAGTCGCCATCCTCCCTCTCACTTATCCCCTATCCCAGACATGCTAATCCCTACAGTTGTGGCAGGCAGGCGTGGAGGAGATATATTGCAGGTCAGTGCGAGCAGGTGTGAGCATGCCGCCAGGCCCTGCCAAAAGATTGCAATCAGAGAAGGTTTGGAGAGAAAGCAGCTGCTGTTTTGGGGGGTATTTGGGAAGAGGGGAAGAATTTGGAAGAGATTGCTTATCCACTCCTGCCACCTATGTGTTATGATAGCATGGATTTCAAAGGCTGGTCACAGACATTTAAGATGAGATTCTAAATAATGTCATGCTGTTAAACAGACCAGATACTGAAACAAGTGGTTGATAAATCAGTTACTTCACAGAAAGTTAATTAACAACAAATTTAATTGAGCATGGAAAAATAGCAAACAGTTGTTGGTTTAGGCTTTTCAATTGTGAGGACTTGTTTTTTCTCTGTAAATTGAGAAATCTTGGACTGTTATTCAGACAAAACACATCATTTAGATGTCTCAGTGGGTACGGTTAGATTGGTAAGGGAATTTTTGTACACTAATGTCATTTTAAAGACCAAAAATAAATAAATCAACTGGTCATGATCATTAGTTGTGGCCCTGGAGTCCCATATGATAGTGTCCTATGGGTGTCCACTGGAGAGATGTGGAAAGGTGTGAGTAAGAAAGTAGTGATAAAATGATTTAGCCGAGACATTAAAATGATTCATTGAGTCCACCGAGTCCACTTGACAGAAGCATTAATGGCAGCGGGGTGTGAAGGGGGATGCTGAGAAGAGTGTCCACCAATCCAAATCTCAGCCAGCTCCTTCAGACACCCTCCTACAAAGTGACCTTTGCCTTTGCTCCTCCCATGTTTCTTCCCAGCTGCTCCCTGGATAAAGCCCTCTGATCCCAGGGAGCTTATCACCAAAGTCTGCCTGGGTCTTCATTTCTTTGTTCCACGTGTAATTACACTGCATGAGTGTGACTGCACTGAATGAGAGCTGTGGAGGTGATGGTAGGGAAGAAGAATCATTACACACTAGACAAAAAGTGTGAGAGCGGTACAACTCAGGTGTAGAGGAAAGAATGGCTTCAGCTGTGGCTCCCTGCATTAGTGGCAGACCCCTCGCCGCTCTCCGTCTGGCCCTACTCCACCTTCGAGCAGCTTCAAAAAGGAGAATGACAGAAGTGTTTTATACTGGCACATTCAGTGGTTCTGACCAGATGGAGCCTTTGTTCTTTCTTTTAAATACACACACACGCATGCATGCACATACACACACACGTCTGTCTGCACAAACACATGCAAAAAAACACACGCAAATGCGCACACATGGATACACATTCCCTCTCCACACTAGCAGTGTAAAGCCAGGATCATGATGACAGGGGGTGGTGTGATTCTCTTGTCCTTTGTCGTGTTCGCATTAGTCATATGCAAATAGGCATTGTGCACAGAGAATGACACAAATCCACCATGTCTAAGTCCTCAAAGAAGACATGTGATGGTTATTTAGTTAACATGATTTATTAAGGTGTTTGACCCAGTTAGCAAATGGACTTATTTCAGGTGTTTGGAGAAAGGGAATTTTCAATTTGTACTAAACATGTTTGCGCTGTTTTTTATTTGTCTAGATAAGGACTGAAGGTAAAGACGATTCAATGTATGATCCTGCTCATTCTGTTAGTCAAAGAATTAGAACAAAACACTTTTTTTTCTCTTTAGTTGAACTTTTTGAGAGTTCTGTTATGCTCATTATACTATATTTTTCATATATGAATGTATAAAATAATGTAACTAAAAAAATGTTTTCCAACTGATTTTTAAATCTAGATTGTGATACATGGTGCTGAAGAGGAGAAGTCAACTTTGGACAGGAAGGAAAAGGAGCAGAAGGGGAGAGGGATTCACTGACTGCAAATGACGCTACACCTTACATAACTCAACCTTTTGCCATTTCCATTTCCTAATGTTCCAGATGGCATAAAGCCATGATCATCCCTGGCTAATTCAGGAAAGAGTGTTCAAACCTTTTTTTACAGGAAGCAGTCAGTGACCTTTTAAGATGGAGATGCCTGGCTGGTATTACATCCTCACTTTTTTTTTCCCCATCAGAACTGGAGGCGCGGAACAGAGACACATCCTTAAACCGAGGTGAGCATGAAATGCCAGTCTGTCAGCTCCTGTCTGGTCTTTGCTGTGCAATGTAGTATGAACAATGAACTCTGCTACTATCAGCCCATCTACCAGCTCAAAGTAACAATCACTGCAACAGGTCTTCTGGAATGAAAATAAACACGTGGATTGAAGGTCTTTAAATATCAACATCTAGGAAACCAACTTCAGTGTCTGATCATTTCTCAGATTTCATACCAGAAAAGGCCACATCAGTAACTCTTTTTTTTGTTTCAACGCATCCAGTAAACGCGTGATTGAAAGTCCACGTGCTGTTTAACCAAACTCCCTCTACTTAAAATAAATATAAAGACTTTCATTATTATTCATATCTGTATGACCCAGGTCTATCTACGAATGGGAATGAGCATCAATCAGCTTCTCATTAGGATATTAAACAGTACAGCAGGTTAAGTCAGATTTTCTCTTCATGTCTAACTAACAAATGATAAACTCACAAATTCTACATTAATAAATGTATGGCTTATGTTTTAATAAGACAAATATGAGCAAATATCTATCTATGTTCAGATAGACAGATCTAAACACAAAATATCACTGTGTTCCTGTAATTGTATCTTTGCAGATGATCAGCATAGACGCCAAACTTGGATACAAGGTAGCTGATGGAAGTGGGTGAGTCACTGATTTAATATCACAACACGACACATGAAAATCTCATAAAAGGGAATAGGATTTTATTTTATTTGCTATATTGATATCAGGCACTACACAACCCCAGGCAGAAATGTACTACCGTGAAATAATTCATATCCAACACTCCTATTCACTAGTGGTTAGTTGGTGTGTGAGTGGTTTTTAGACAGGCTGATTAGATATTAGCCGCGCTAATGCAGCTCACAGTGCAGCTGAGGATGACAAAGTAGAGCTTAGCTAAATAAAAGATAAACCACATGTGGTGATGAGTACGGCGGTAATGTCTGAAGTCTTTAATTTGCCACTACAGTCAGAATGTTTCTGATTTATGTAACAAGATTGCTTTTCCTCTGACGCCACCATCAGGACAAACTTTATATTTTGGCCCCCACTAGTACTAAGGGGGTTGTATCACTTATTTTCATTCATCCAACAGTTTAGCTTTCCTTGTCTATAATGAGCACGTCAGCCTCACGAGGCCTCTAAGTCTAACAATAAACCTTTAATGTCAAGTTCTCTCACAGTGTATCTCAAATCATAACAAAATCAAAAATAGTCCCAGTACCATGACGACTTCTATGCACACAAAGCAAAAAGTATACCTTAACAGTTTATAAGGTGACACATGTTTTCACAGAAAATAAATAGTTGACCATGTCAAGTTGTGGAAAATGCAGGTGTTTTTTTTAAGTGCGTGCATATAGCACATGCAAAATCTGATCTTTTCTGCTCAATAGAAATAAAATTAAACAAACACATTGACATACACTATAATAATAACAACAATAATAATAATAATGATACTGTGTTGTTGTTTGAAACATTATTAAGACATTAGTTTCACAGACATACGTTGAGCTAAGAGATTTCAGTCTTTAGTCCATATCCATGAAGCTGTACTATACTTTTTTTCATATTCATATTTCATATATTGTGCAAGAAAAACATTTAATTTACTTGAGTAATATTGAGTAATATTGCTGTAAATAGTGGCTTTAAATTATGTTAATTGTACTCTAATCTACAATTGGATTTATTTTGTCTCATCTGAATGTTTTAGCTATTTCATTATTGCGTCATCCTATCTTATGCTACACTGGCCATAGTGCATAAACAAAAGGTGGCCGATAACAGGGCTATGTCAGTTCTGCATGACTGTAAGGCCTTTTTAAGGTGCTTTGACTCAGAACTTGCTGAGGGGCGGCAGCGCCCCCGCCTTCACAAGCACAGCTGAGAGCAGGTCTGCAGGCCCAGAAGGGTGGGGCACAGCGGTGGCAGAGGGGTCTCCGTGCTTGTTATCAGAGTTCATAGGTATGGGAACCTTCCCTCTATTCAGCGTGGACTTGTCTGCCCCACTGCCCCCTCCTCCACCAAAACTGGTCTTGCTGTTCTCCACTGTGGGAATGACAGTACCCAGGTGAGGGTTGCCCGCCACAGGTGTCCCAGTGTGGTCCATGCTGGTCTGACAGCAGCACAGTAGCCGGAAGAAAGCGGTCCTCATCTCCCTGCTGGACAGAGTGTATATGAGTGGGTTGAGGGCAGAGTTGAGCACAGCCAGGGCAATAAGCCAGTCCACCTGGTAGAGCACAGGGCACTGTTCTGGGCTGCAACCCACATCCAGGAGCAAGAAGAGGAAGAGAGGGGCCCAGCATATGACAAACACTCCAAGAACGATAACCACAGTCCGCAGCAGGGCCAGTGAACGCTCTGAAGGCCGACTGCTGACCCTGCGGCCGCTAGAGGTCACCAGGCGGTAGATCCTGATGTAGAGGATAATGATGGCTACCAACAGGACACTAAAGACACTAATACAGAAGGCCACATAACTCTTAGCGTAGAGCGGTAGCACAGTGGAGCAGGAGGGCAAATTGCCCAGGCAGTTCCAGCCCAGGCTGGGCAGGGCACTGAGCAACACTGACACAAGCCAGCAGGCAGCCAGCAGTCCAAGAAGTCTCCCCCGACCTGCCGTCTCACATGGACGCAGACGCACCATAGTCATGTGTCTCTCAATCCCAATAGCCAGAAGGCTGAATGTGGAGGCGCTGAGGGCCACAAACATGCTCCCTTCTCTGGCCAGCCACTGCACTGGTGTCAGGAAGAAGGTGTTGCGTCCTGAGGTAAAGATATTAACCACATAGGCCACACCAGCCAGCAGGTCTGACAGTGCCAGGTTTCCGATGAGGAAGTACATGCGGCTATGGAAGCGCTTGTTCCTCCAGAGAGCAAGCAGGACTGTGACATTCTCCAGGACAATCAGCACGCAGATGAAGAGCAACACAACCATCTTACAGACCCCGATACTGCGAGGCCGGTCCCACTTCCCTGAATGGTTGTAGTGGCTGACGATGACACGGTTCATCCCTTCTTCCATTATGTTCCCCATACTGGCTGCCCTTTCTGGCCTTCCTCGGTCACACAGCAGAGGGCGCCACAGCACTGGACACTTCTCAACCTGGCAGCGACACAACGGGCATCATACAGCCTTTCCTCAAGGACCTGCCAATCAAATGTTTAGTTCAGGGATAAAATTTACTTTGAACAATGTTAAAGTCAAAATGATGGTAGATTTAAGTGAGAAGAGAGAGAAGAGTCTTAAAAAAATGAAAGCAATGTTTTGTTTTGTTTTTAAAAAGCACTTATTTACATATACAACACAACATACAAAGCAGACTCATAATGATATGGATACGATATGAAAATAAAAAAAGAACCTGTACACTATAGGTTCGCTTTTAATTCTTATTGTGGTAGTTAGCACTGTTCATAAAGCCTATGCCATAAATACTATAACTTCTATAACCTTTCTGTTTTGGAAAAGTTGTGAAGTTTGTATGCAGTAGTATCTATAATTAGTATATGATTCTATGCTTTATTCCTCTCCCCAGCTACAGTAACGTACCTTTCAGTGTTACTGACCTCATCTAAACATCCCAGTGGTGTGGCAAGATTGGCAGCATTTGGTGGACTTGGTATTTTTCTCTCTCCTGCGTAATGTTGCGCTGGTATAAAATATGTGAGCGCCAAAAGTATAATCGACGTTTGGTCAAAAGTCCATATCTTGTCCTCGCACGGGAAAAAAAAAAGTTTTCTTTCACTACAGTACAATCCTCCAAACATCTACGATGCCCAGAACTTTTTAATGTCCTCTGCGCACCGTGAGACTGTGTCTAGCTCTCACCCCTCCCAGGCGCTGGTGGGGCGGGATCAATCAGCTTTTTTACCGTTAATTATGAGACAGCAGAAAGTTCAAATCACGTGTCCTTATGCCAGATATGTTATATCATTACTTTGCATTTTCAAACAAGCAGCTATACTGAGTTTTGATGTTGTTTTTTTTTGTTGACTGTTTCACAGGTACACCTAATTTGTTTGTTCCTGTGTGTCATAAAATTGCTGCACTTACTTGTCCCAACACATGTTACAGTTTATTGCCCCAAGGGCCCCTGTGCTCCTAAAGTTGTGTCATCCACGCCTACTGTTTCACTCTGGGCTGCACCTTGAATCCCAGTATCAGCTCCATATTTTCATATTGACTGTCTTATATTTGATTATCTTATAAAAGCAAATATAAACTAATCCAGATTCTGTCATCCTATCCAAAGGTGCCCACATGTTTATAAAATAACTCAAACTCACATAAGTGTTTATTTTATTTATTTTTTTTGATTTCCCGTCAATCCACTGACAACATGCCAATAATTTTACTCCATGACTAATGAGTCATTGCTTTTCATGTTAAAAACAAGCAGACTGGGTCACTTTGTTAATTCGAGTGAAATAGGTCAGACCTTTCTCATTGGAGGTTACTGGAATGTATGGGAAGCAAATTAGTCACACTTTCATTCCCCATAAAACACTTTTTATAATGTTTAAAAATATGCTTTAGATAAGAAGAGTACAGGAGGCTAAATATGACAACAGGATATATGGGGGTTTCTTCTGCCGCCCATGATGTTGCATGTCCAGCTACAAAAAGCAGGTCATTATCCTGTGGGTCACTCAGAATGATGTTTTAGTCTTTGCAGAATAATCAAGATCTTTTAGAAGAAAATTGAACTGCGAAAGCAGTTGATTCTCCACCAACTACTTAGTGGCAAGCAGAGTTAAGGCTACAATTATGTTAAATAATTCCTATGCCGTCATGTAATGGTATGACTGAGGCAAAGCAGACTGTTGCTGAAAACAGCAGGTTTCCTTTGTCAACCATTACTGCAAATATCTACTGACACCTCCTTCTAAAAATCAAAATGCATATCCCCAAAAGCCATTATTCCAACCACTGGATGGTGCAATGGCTGGAAACAGAGGGTAGGGGGTCATTGAGTGTTTATGTCATTGCATTTTATTACAGCTTTCCCACATGATGGTCACTGACTTTTAGGTACCGTAACATACTCAGGGGAAAGGATGGGTTCACATTCAGCCTGGTAGAGAGAGAGAAAGGAAGACGCACAGAAAGAAGCTGGGAAAGAAGCTGACCAGGTCAAACAAAAGCAGCTACAGGATTTGAGAGAATGGGAAAAAGGCTGGGGGAGCAGGAAAGAAATGAGACTTGAATTACGGAGGTCAATAGGTGCAAGGATTGGTCTTTTATCGCTACAGTCCTTGATTTACATGTAGGTTCAATTGGTATGAAAATTGAAACTACTTGTGCCTATTTGGTTATTTCTTAAGGATATAAAAGACAAATGGATATAGTAAAAACTCATAAAAGAAAGGGGTTGATATTAGTACTTCTTTTTATTCCTTGGTCTTTGCTAGTGTTTGCTCTGTTTTCCAAACTGTCTATCTCTTTCTTTTTTCCTTTTGTTTTTGCACTCTTTATTTTTGCTGGATAAAATAGGCTAGAATAGCACTGAACAGGCCAAAAAAACTGAAGCTGTGATGGATGACAGTGCTGGCTAACAGTGACCGACAGCCTAACGTAATGTTGATAAAAGGAGGGAGAGATGGAAAGAGAAAAGAGACTGAGATGTGATAAAGCAGACAGTTTTCTCTTATTTTCTTTCTCTCAGTCCTGCTGGTATCACTGATTGTGAGGAGTTACAGCCAGTCTAGCCTTTTTGCACATGTCAGCCCAGGCATTGCAGATTAATGAATGACTTCTGGAGCTGTTGACTTTACCCTGACCAGCAAGAGATGTACAGACCCTCTAACAACCCATTTATAAGCATATGAAAACACCCCTAAAGACCTTGGCTGTGTGTTGTTGTAAGCTGGATGCAGACTTCCTGGATATTTGATTCTGTTGCAGAAGGAGGAAATATACCTACAGGTCATTGTGAAAAAATGTCCTTGTGGCAAAGTCCGGTAAAGGTTTGTGTAATGGTGATGCTGTTAGTGTGTGTGTGTGTGTGTGTGTGTGTGTGTGTGTGTGTGTGTGTGTGGCAGCTGTGTGTCTACTTGTGCAGTATTGTGAGGCATACTGACGCAGGCCCGGATGGTGAGTTAGATGTTTGGGAATGCAGAAAAAGTAATGGGAACAAAGGAGGAGCTGCATGGAAAAGGAAGGCCTCTTGGGCTGTCACCCCACTGCCCTGTTGGAGTTTACCCACACCCACTGAAATATTTCTAAGTTTATTGTACAAGAATGCTAATCTTGCACAGCACTAGACACTCTAACCACATACATCTTTTATCTACTTCTCAAATGTTCGAGGATGTTCTTTACATATATTTTTTTTATTACAGATGTTTTATGATTGTTGATTTTGTATGATCAGCTTTCTGCCAAACAACCTAGCCATGCTACCAGCATTAGCTGTCTGTTAACAGCTGATTTGGATCAATTGTCACATTATGTGCCATGGCAGCAAGGAGCAAGGAGCATTCAGCAACAAACCACAACCTCTGAACCTTGGTTTTACCACAAGGGTTATCTAAATCAATTGTTTTCCAGTGGAGTCTTGATTCTGGTGGTTGTTGGCAGGGGGACTGATGTGAAGGAAAACTGAATGATAGGGGCCTTCAAACCTGTGTCTTATTATAGATATTTAGAGATGTTTAGCTGTTTTCAAGGGGCCCAACATTTCTAATTCCTAACCCTAACCCTAACCCAGACTGTGAGTTGAGAATGTGCTCACTTACAACCTTTAAAGGAAAGCTTAAATCTAATCTTTTCAGATGTGCTTGTTCCTAGAACATTTAACTACATTTTATCTCACCCATAGTATTAATTGTCAGTATTGCTATGCTATGCTTTTCTATTCCTGTTTCTTGTATCTGTCCTTTTTTGTGTATTTGTCATCTTTTGTGAAGATTTTGATGCAACTTAGATGGATTCTTCAATATGTATATTCTATTAGCACTTAGTAAATCTCAGCAGGGTGATGCAAGAAAAGAAACAACAAACTATATCCTGTTGAGCTTAGATTATTGCAACATTGTCCGTATCTCCAGGACCATCACATATTTTCGTACATGAATCCCGGGGCTCATCACTGTAGGAGGTCACAAGTAGAACTCTGAGGGCTGATAGTGTATCTGATGTAGTGGTGCTGTTGGTGGGTTATCAGCGGAGGCCTGGGCCTGGACCAGTATTGCTGCTTCTTTTAGATAACCTTTTTATCTGCATCTAGCTCAGAATAGCAACATCAAAGCATTCACAGATGGACTGAATAGATAACAGATGGCTGTACAATGTATTTTCATGGTAAGTTAGTCATTTTGTTAATTGTGCAAAAAAAACAAAAAAAACAAAACGAAGGTAATGAGATTTGACAGCAACTTCATCACGGCTGTAACCAGTTATCAGGCGGGAGGAAAACAGAGATTATCAACAAGGAAAGGGTGTAAGGTAGTCTGTATCTTACAATCATGTCCTGAATGAATAGTCTGGCTTCTCAGTCTCAAACACATGCAACCTTTTGACAATCTAATTTAGAAATTATTAGAAATCAAAGACAAAGGATCAGATCACTCACTTTGAAAAATGTATGTTGAGAAGCTGCCTGGCTGGTGAGTTTCAAAGACCACAATTCAAGACTTTCAAGATTCAGTAAAACATAGAGAAAAATCTCTGGACTTGAATACTTCTTAGTGCTTAAGTGACATGGCATAGCTCCCTCATCTTTAAAATGTCACCATGTCTGTTCTCACACAATCACTGTGTGGAACTTAAGATGTCAAGATCTTTATGGTGTTATTTATTTTCTTTACGATAGTGGTGCTTTAAGCACTAAATAGACTTCAAGGCCTTGTCTCGCCAAAATATGTTAAAAATAACTTGGACCTCAGTCATGTAAACAATCATTCCCGATTTTCTCAGAACAGCCTTTCTGATGTCTGGGAAAGCTTGTATAAGAATCCAGTGTGTATGTGTGTGTGTGGGTATGACCGAAGTCACTTTCAGGGACACACACCAGACTTAAAACCAGCTGATTGGGGATAACGGCATGTGCATTAAAAACAAAAGCCATGTTTTACAATCCCCAGTTAGTAAAACATGAAAAAACTGGGTCAATGGTTAAGGTTGTAGTTAGGTTTGTACCTGTTATGGTCAGGGTTAGGGTAAGTAATAATGTCTATCTAAGTCTATATAAATACAATGTGTGTGTATGTGTGTGTTTGTGTGTGCGTATGTGTACATGTATGTATATACTTGTGCGTGTTTGTGTGTGTGTGCATACGCACATGTGTTTAAGGCAAAACAATGATAATAAGTAATTTCTGAGGTCCTGGATAAGGTGTGAAATGGGGTTAGGTTAAGGTTAGGGTTAGAGTTTGTCCACAATGAATGGAGTCAGTACCATATTCTAGGACATGTTGAAAACATGCATCCATTTTTGTGCAACCCTATTTTGGGAAGTTTGTATATCTTGGCTGTTGTGTCTGCTGTTCTATAAGAAAGGGGTCAAAGGTACATTTCCCTTGAGACAAGCACTAACGGTCATGCAGTCCACTTTGGCGCTTCAGACATGTTCCATGACCCCAGTCAAGCCCCATTCATCAGCCCAACACCCACCTCACCACCGATGTCCCCCACAACCAGAGATCCCACAGCACCCTCAGCTCGAAGAAGAGGCAGCTAAGAGCCTGAGAAAGAACTAACCCAGTGACAGAAACAGTCCAGACTCCATCTCCAAATGCCATTAGTCCAAATTAAGAATCACTTCACTTCAACCTTTGAAAGACACCCTTATGTATTTTCCCCCCTTATTGTCTTTAAAACTATGTCACCATTTGTATAAGAAATATTGGCACATTACCTATAACCCTAACCCTAACCAGGACAGGACATACACTGTAAAGAAGATGAAGAGACAAATCCATAAATATAAATATCATATACTGTACGATAAAGTATTATACTGTATGCCTATACTGTACATATACCTGCTGAATGCTTATACACAGATACATAGACTCTCTTTGAGAGAAAACATTTATCTTCAATTTTTTTGTTAAAAAGAATAGTTTGACATATGGGTAAACATGAACCTGTCCTGTTATCTTTTTTTATTTAGCTTTTCAAATTCTTCCTTTCTTTTTTTCTCTTTCTAATGATTGTCAGTCCAGTGAGTGAAACCTTTCAATATTCTGTGCTGACCTACGCAAGGTTTGGAGTTTGTGTGTGCATTCAGAGTTCAGAGGTATTTTCCCAGCATGTGACCCTGCCACAGTGGCTGTGTGAAACGAATGGGGTATGTTTGTGAATGAATTACTCTGTGAATGGCAATCAGTCTCCGCTGGGCTAACAGCCTCGAACTGACAGCGTGCTCTGTGGCCTGTGTGACGTGGTGATGCTCCACATAAAGAGAGGCTCGATAGAGATCTGCAGAGGTAGTAAAGGTTACCATGGTGACCACTCAGCCAGCAACAACAATAAGACAGGATAGCCATCGGGCACAACCATCCTAAAGCTCCCTGGCTTCCAGAGACACGCTAGAAAAAAAAAAAAAAGCTAAAAACACACACTTCACATCTCATTAGAGAGGGCCATTGTGACAGCTGACTCAGGTCGACTCCACCAAGTAAATCTAACAAGTGTACATGAATGAGTAAATAGCATGAATTGAAGATTGACCTGATTTTTTTTTACTTGTATTTCTCTGTAAATACCCGAATCGAGGGTCTAAGGACAGAGGGTGTCACTCCCTGTACAGATTGTAAAGCCCTCTGAGACAAATGTATTTTGTGATATTGGGCTATATAAATGAATTTGATTTTGATTTGAATTTGAATTCTATAAAACAGTTATAGTTGTTTACTTTGCAGATTAAAATCAATTGATGGAACAAAAGTATGAATCATTTAAAATATATATATATATACTCCAATACAACAGCTCTGCTAAATTCAATAGTGCTGTCATATACTGTATACATATACTATCAGTAGAGTAATATCTTGGCTTGATGCTGGGTGAACACATGGCATTTAAAGGAGCTGTCAGTGTTTTATTTTAAACAGTAGTGAACAAACAAACAATGTGGTAATCTGGGATTTCATACTCATACACGTGTGTGTCCTATGTCTGACTATGCTTCTGGTGTCTGATGTTTCTGTGAAATGCTGTTATCACATGCAGCATGTATGCTCACTGCTATTCAGTTTTTATTGGTCATAAATTTACTTCTGTTTTTAGTGGAGATGTGTGATTGGAATCCCCAAACATCAGACAAATGTCAACCGCATCAGCTTCAGTTTCAGTTTCAGACTTGTGAAGATGTCTGATTAGACACTAAAAAGATCTTTAATTAGGACAATTCGCAGAATTCGCTATGAACATATTGTAAAGAATAGCTTCAGTTTGGAACCTTATGTGAAATATAATCTAAACAAAAGACAAAGATCCATATGTGCACAGTTACACTCAGGAACATTACTATAGCCCTAGAGAGCAGTACGTTTAATGCCACTCCAGAGGATGAGAGACTCTGAGGTACATTTCTTGTTTTACTGTCTTGTCTAAGAGGATGTAAGGGATGTGCTTTTTAGTAAAATGTCCTCTATGCATGTTGGGTTTTTTTTGTCTGGATGATTATGAAAAACTTGAGTTGTGCAGAATATATTGTTTAAGACTGAACTGTATTGTAATTTGTATTTTTAATTTTATTCAGCTAGTGTTCATCATATGGGATTATCATCTGCACAACAGCACACAGCAGTGATTAATCTGTACAGCTATTTTAGGAGTTTCTGGGCATATGTCAGGCATATGTAGCCGCAGTTTATCTGTGGACTCTCACACACACACACACACATCCTACACAAGACGACACACTGGAGTCCCTGGCCTGCTGTTCTGCGGCCCACCTGTGTTTATGTGTCTAACGCGTGACGGTCCAGCACATTGCTAAGATCACAGCAATCTCCTTCACCTCCCACCTAGTCATCCCACATCTGTCCTCCTGTCCCTGTCAGCATGCTGTGGGAGCTCTAGGGATGTAGGGCTGCCAGAGGGGGTCCAACAGCAGCATGCTTCATTGGTTGTTGAGAAAGGTTGGCTGTGATGGTCATGGGTTGTTTATTGATGGAGTGCAAAGTGAACAAGGGAGAGGAGAGAGGCGTGGTGTAACAGGCGTTACACTTGGGGGGGAATGTGGTGTGAAAATAAACAAAGTCGACTGCAAACAGTGGAGCCAACAATGGCGTGTCAGATCCAGGTCTGTCCAAGGTTTATGTGCTTTCAGTATAAACACTAAAGAATAGTCTGCTTTCTGAGATCATTTTTTCCAACAGTTTGGTCTATGGGCTGGACCAACACAAATCTAACTTCAGAACATCTCTCAGAATTACAGACAGAGTTGACTAACATATGCACATACAACTGTGCCAACCTTGCCCTTGCTTTGGACCTCTGGACTGTATTCCCAGGAGTCTAAACCAAAACAATCAGAGCATTAACACAGGAAAGTGAACACATGACTCCAACACATCCATCACCTTTACAGTGCCCAGAAAAACATTTTGACACAAAGACATTTTAAAAAAATATAGTCTCAGTTCTAGATATTATCATTGAAATATTTTTTTTAAAAGCAAGAGCTAATGAGGTGGCCATCTTATCTTGTGCATTTATGTTATGGTATGTGTTTTTGCTCCGGTGCACATATCCCATATTCGCCCTGTTACTCTTTGACATATCCCAGCACATATCTCGTCATCGGGTTAAGGTGCTCTTCAGATTCAAAGATTTATAAAGATGGAGGGCATGAAAACATTTTGAAACTTTGAGTTTAGCGTGAGTTGTTGAACTTAATGTTTTCTCTGCAGCTCTCACCCTGATGGATTGTTTTTCATGGATGCTGACCAAAAGATAAATACTTGATTTATCAGTGCTGCTATCAGTCCTACAAAACTGTCACTACGAATGCACTCGCTCACTTGGAAAGTTTCAGTTCAAATATAGACTTTGAGCATTGCGAGAGAAAAAGCGTTTTGAAATAAACAAAATACTATTGTTGAACTCACAATTTTACATTGTGCTTGTGTAAATGAGTATCTATTATGAAAACCTGGCACAATAATTATCATAGAACAAATGTGTTAATTGAAAAACATTATTTGGTTTGATATTCATGTACTGTAATTATGACTGCATAAATCTCATGCAGTAAATGAGAAGAAACGTGAGTCATTAGAAATTAAGAAATCCAGCAGTAGCAAATCCTATGAACATGTTCACCATGTTGTTCAAATCTTAAGTGTAAGATCGTATGATTTATGTAATCCACAGTGTTGAAAACCAGTGACCGTTGACTAGTGATGTAATATTTTAAAAAATGCCTGTATCCACTCTCAGCTCTTATGATTGTGTGGAGGTAGAAGGGGGTTGGTTATGATGGCAGATTAGCTGTTGATTCAAATAGAAGTCTGGTTGTATGCTCAATCTATGGCACATGTGTGTACACACCAGTAAGTCCTCAGTATGAAAGGCCTATGTGTCTGGGCGTCAGTGACTTAATGACACCACTTACTGGCCTAATTCACACTCAGGTTCTTGTGCATATTTGGAAAAAAACAACCCGTGAGGAAGTCCTACCAACAGAGAATCTGTTGTGTCAGTCAGGTTGGAGAACACTTTTAGGCTTCATGTTTTACCTCCTTTGATCCTTACTCTGGGTCAAAATAAAATTCTGTTTATTCTTTTATCCAACAGGCATCATTTGGCATCTTTTCACGATCACAGCAACTTGAAAAGTGACACCTTCCAAAAATGGAATATTTTTCAAACCCAACATAGTAACTACGTATGTAGTGAATTGGGGCCAAAAATGGCAAACATAGCCTGAGGAAAAGAGTGATTCGGTCAGAGAATCACAGGATTGGACAAAACAGGACGGGGCACAGCCACACACATCTTTCCATTCCTGTGTTTTTATTTGAGCTCAATGCATTTCACAGGAAATGCCCTCTGCTGCTTCCATGCGGACATTTTCTTCTTCTATGGTAAAAGTCAAGTAGACTATTAATATATCAAAAGGGCAGAGATAAATATATATAAATATGGCAGTTTTCCAGCTATAATTTGTATTCTTCCTATAATTTATCACGAGTGACATTACAGTTGTCACTATTATCTTTTACCATAGCTGGAGAAATTTTTTCTTCTGACGATTTGTTGTCTCTTTCTATGACTGTTTGCCTGTTAGCACCAGACTGTGCTTAGATTACTTGCACTTGAGCAACATTGTTATGGCATGAAACAGCTTGTGCTCATGTTCTACACCCAATACAGAACAATACCCGGAAACCTAAGTCTCCCGAGTCTCATGATACCACCACTGAACGTAACCATTATTAAGCACCAAAAAGCACAGTACTTCCAGGCTTGTGTGCCCATTCTTGTCAACGTACCAGCACACAAACATCTCAGTTATTGTCTCCATTTAGAAGGCTACTCAGGGACTTTTTCGGCCATTTCCTTGCCGGTGCCTTGTGTGTGTCATATTCTCCAATGTACTACTTGTCTCACAAAGACATTATGGCCATGCTTATGTGTGATGCATTTGGGGGGGTTTAGAGGCAAATTTAAATAAACATGCATACAGAGGGGCAGCTTCACTGTCAAGACAACAACAGCCCGAGGGAAGCGTGCCTTCGGCTGCATGACCTCCTGTGTTTTGCTGTCTCTTGCGGTGTGTTGGTTTAGTGGGGAAGCCCTAAATCCCATTTAATCTGCCACAGCGCTGGGAGAGCTGGGCACTCCAAAGCCACACTATCTGATCATCCGCTTTGTACCGGTCTGCTGCCGGCAGCTCCATTGAGACACAAACATCCTGTTTAGAGAGGGAGTGGGAAAAACGAGAAAGAGGGAGAAAGAGAAATACCACTGTAAATTGACAGTGAATGGACATGAGAGGGTACTGCCGAGGTACTGACTGTGTAAATATGCAATGAAAGTCTACTCTGTGTTAGCCACAGTAGGTTTCAGTGTTAGCTACTATTCACTTCTTAAAAAATAAATTTCTTTCACTGCTGAAAATTCTACACGTAGACATATTGAGCGTGCTTGCAAAAAAAAGCAGAACCAACAGTCAACAGCCTGAAAATTAGCCCTGCTAGTAAACTCTTTCTTCATCTGGACAAGTTAGACACGAGACACATACAACATATGTGGAACTAACAGAGGAATGCCCTTCTCGCTAGGATAAACTACCATACAATTAAGGGTTTTTAGAAAATTTGACACTTGATTTCTGTGGATGTTGTGATAATGGATGTAGGAAAATACTTTGCTTCAATGTTGAAATTCTTAGTTGCTGAATCAATCCACGCACAGGACAGCATTGCCCCCTTGTGGAATGGTAGTTACAGTGTAACCTAAAATCATGCATAGTTAAACTAGAAAAGCAGACTAAGGTATAAGACAGGCAAATAGCAGCAGGATCTTTACTATGTAAAGTGTGAAGAATATGGGTCGGGGTTGTTGTTCCCATATTGCATTTACTGCTCAAGGAAAGATATAACAGCTAAAAAATAAATAAATGGCATTCAGTTCACACATGCACTGGTGGACTGCAGCATCATTTACTGAAGGAACATTTTACTGTTGAGTTCATTTAAACTTCATTAAAAGTATTTGTGCAGTAGTAATTATCGTTTTATTTTCAAATGTGATTTGATGAATTTTATTGTTTATATTTTGAGTGGACATGGATTCGTACCCAAAAATCATTCTGTTCTGTTATGTTATATTTGTTATGTTTATTATATATAGTATAGACAGTATTGAAAACATTTTTTTTTTCAATATAATTTCTATCAATGATGGCAGTACAATACTAATTTTAATTACACAATGTGTTTTCCCTATTTCACCCCGGCCCAGTTATGTACCACAGACATAGATATACAGAAACCTTATTTGATATTTATTAAAGTACAATTAAGTCCATTAAGCTTAGTTCTGAAACATGTATCACATGTTGACATGAATCATATTTTTCTGTGACATGTGGACAACATCTCAGTTTGTGGCAGACTCTTGTGACAGCTCAGTGGTTGCCATGGTGACTCATAGACACAGATTTGCAGGACTCCAGGAAAAGGTCAACTCTTCATACAACTTGTTCACACTGATTAGGAAAGAAAGAAATATATGAAGTCTTTTTTTGTTGTTAATAGTTGGCGATGATAAAAACAGAATAGTTGTTCTAGTGATCACCATTCGTACTCACTCATCTAATCACCTTAACAACACCTATACATCATCACAACCACCAGCGCACACAAATCCATATCATCTTTTCAGGCAGAAATTACAAACAAAGATTAAATAAACAAGTATGCTTAGTAAAGGGTAAGAGAACAGGATGAGTCAATGGAAGTGACAAGACACACTCTAATGACTACATTAAGTTGTGAATGTGTACACATTCGGTTTGTATTGTCTTCTGTGTGTCTGCATTCCTTTGACTTTTCTACTCTATCTTAAGCAAATAAGTCTTTGAGGCTCTTAAACGTAACTACCACTGGGTGCAATAAACCACAGGCTGAATAATGAAGACAACCACGACACACTGTTGTACTTATTGGTTGTCACATGTCACTTTACAACAACAGACCACACTATAGAATATACAGTGCACGTTAGAGTCCTGAATAAGAGAAGGGAAGAAAGGAGAAACACATTAAGGACATTTGAACACTTTAATTTTAATTTTAATGTAACCCCACATTTTGTAAAAACACAGTCCCAGGTGCCTTCTATGAGTAGTTTTCATGTTCCCGTGTTTATGTGGGTTTCCTCCCACCATCAAAGACATGTATGTTAAGGTTAATAGTCCTGTCAAAGCCCCTGACTGAGGCACTGGAAAAAGAACTGGAGTTGATCCAGGAGCACTATACTGCAGCTGCCCACTACTCCTAGTGTGTGTATAGGATGGGTCACAAGTTACTTTTAATCAGTATCCCATTTTTCCCCACACTACATTTTGTTAGTAATATTATTACAGTAATATCATGAAGTAATATCATTGTAAATCCTCAGGCTTTCTTTCCACACCTTCTTTCCCTAAACCTACACAGTTATTCTAACGGTACCATCTAAACCATAGTGCAATTTGTGGCCTGCACTCTAAAGTGTTACGCATTTGCCTTCTTGCTCCTCTCAAAAGAGTCAAAACACACAGTATATACAACCAACAAAGCCTTTTAAAAACATTCAATTGCCCTTTTTGTGAACAGGTTTTCTTATGCACACCCTGTGTCAAAGACCCCTGCAGAAACATGGGACACAACACATTGTCCCAGCTTGTTAACCCCCTTAAAACCCTTTCACTGGGGAGCAATTAAAAAGAGCAAAGATCTCTCAGTGAGGGGGTGAACACTTTGTACACTGTCCTGATCTAGCCCAGTTTGCATCTAAACCTCTCACACACTTGTTATCTAATACAGAAACAAAATTAATAATCAGATGTGATGCATGTAGTATGTACGGATTAATGTTGATGTTGAAGATGAATTTACAGTTATGCGAGTGATGACTTTTAGCATTTACTTACAGAAGGTGTACACCTGTTGTCCTCTACAGTACATCCTGTTTATTCTTTTTCTAGTATTCACATCCTTATTGTGCAACAAACTGTCAAAATCACCTACAATTATTTTATTTTTTTTAGCACCAGCGTTATCTGGAAGTTAAAAGCAATTCAGGCATGCTCATTCTCCCTTAAACTGCCCTATTTTACTTCCTATTTATGCCCTACACACAGACACTCACATAAAGCGTCCACAAAAGACATTCTCAGGTGCTACACACCAAACTCATGACATTCATTCATACAAAAGTGCCATAGAAGAGACTAAACCTGTCTCCATATTTAGAAAATCCAGGTCATGGAGACACACTCTCTCTCTTTAGACAAATGTGCTTTGTTCTGTTGTCTGTGCGTGGTTTTGGCTTTTGTTGTGCATAAGCCCTGCTCTTTTCTGTGCTCATACCTGTTTGCATATAATGACTGTGTCACTTAGGTAGCGTTGACAGGTGGAAAGTTGGAAAGCAAGCCATCTTTTTTTGAGGCCTTTTTTTAAAACGTTACTTTACAAGTGTGTACTTTTCCTTGTGCATTATTAAGTCTGAATTATGAACACACTTTTAATCAAGTACATTAAACACAAGAGTTTACAGAGGCAACAGTGAGCGAATATCCTTTAATTGAGAAATGAGGACGGCTTGGAAGTTATCAAAAGTTGTTTTGTAAAATGCACAAAAGTCCTCATTTAGTGTAGACATTATTTACTGAATATTATTAATTACAAAGAGGGATTGTTCGGGCCTGTGGCTATGATCCATGGAGTGGCTAAAACTGATGATGAACTACAACATGATACACGCTGAAGATGAGTGGTGTCTTTTCCTGCCTTCACCACATCATTTCCTCTTTTTTTTGTTTTTTAAACTCATGAATGAATAAGAAACTGAAAACGAATGAAGATCCAAAGTGTGTATCGTGCAGTAACACAAAATGACAGAGAGAGAGTCCGCTAAACGTGTATTATCATATAAATGGATAAAAGTAAGGTATTAAACAAGCAATTTAACACATTTGAGCTACTTGTGCTTTGTTTTTGTTTACATCTAGTCTTTTGTTTTTTTATCTACATGTGACTCCTCACATGTATCACCTGACTGATATCACATCCTAGCCTACATATGACATAAGTCATCATTATATGATTTATTTTGTTTGCTGTGGTTGAAACAATGTCAGTTGTGGTCAACATGGCGTGCGGCATGTCATATCTCATAAGAGCTGGAAGCAGAGCCTTAGTCTATATCTTTATCTGCTGTGGCCACATCCTATCCCCTCCCTCAATGGTTACATACTATATGGTGAAAGCATGAGCCTTATAGTCTCATGCTTTTACCATATAGTATGCAACCAAGAACATATTCTTGCTTTAGGGGTGTCATTTAAATTTCATTTCAGTAATGTATTTGATGTCAACCTGTTGAAAAACAAGACATATTCCAATGTTTACAGCCTATAAAAGAGATAATGAGCACTCGCATATATAAAACAATTTCCTCCATTTTTTTTAAAATTTTATTTTAAAGTAGCATGTTGGGGAAAAAAATATTAAATGAGATAAGAGCAGAAGTTTGAATTGATACCGAAAGTGTGATGTAGGTTTTAAAAACTATTATTAAAACTGTAGGGGAAATTCTCAAATACCAGATGTCAGCGAGACAAAAATAGAAAAATTACTTGGAAATAGCGTGGAGTATAACTCTGCACCTAAGTGTAGCACAGTCGCTGTTGCTGAATCGTTGCGGCAATAAACGGAGCAGTACAGAAGAGTAGACTCGGCTACAACATCCGGGCAATAGGCAAGCTTGCGCAGAAACGGAATGGCGGAGGTAAGTGAGCGAAAACGAGGATTGTAATGATCCAAATGATAGAGAAACTGGGCCGATTGTAAGACTTGTGTCACTCCGTACGGTACACGCGGCTGTCGGTGGTTTCGCCGGCCGGTGAACACCGGCTGAAAGAGAGCTACGGCGGGTTTTAAACTGTTAAGCGGAGGAAGAAATGGAGAAGCTCTCCGGCGTATCGCCTCTCTCCGCGTTCTTGGTTTTAAAGAGCCATTCCCTCTGCCTTGATAGTAAAGCCGTAGAAAACAATAGGGTGCCCGGCGGGGTCTAACGCGGTGGTGCTGAAGTATTTCAGGTGCGCCCCGGCGAAGAAGTGGATTGAGCGGAAAAAGTTGGGAGAGATGACATGACTCGGCGGTTGTAAACTCCGACCCTCGCTTTCGGTAATAGTGAGAACTGGTTATTTCCTTCTTGTGCCACTCGTAGCGAGCCGAAGAGAGGAAGAGACGTTCAGCACCAAGTCACAGGAAAGCGCCCCTGGTCAGACAGACAGCGCCCGATGGGCTGGTGAAGGGACGCCGCATGAGTAATGAGCTTCTCACTGGACTTTACCACTTCTTTGTCCAGAACAGAGTCGTGTGAAGTGTAATCTAATTCAGTGAGCGTTGGCAGTTTATGTGAACTGGAGTGGGAATGTTTGGATCCTCAATGGCCTCTTTTCTTTTATACCCCCCCCCCAAAGTTTTTAACTTATGAGCTGAACTCGTGTGTAGCTTCAACTGCATGTCTTCCTCAAAGACACATGTCCCATGTTGCCTTAATTCATTTAACCTAAAGCCTGGATTTAAAAACACTTTGACATGATAACGATGTTATGTCATCTCATATGAAAAACTAATATTTGCTGTATTATTATTATTATTATTATTCAGTTAGAAATAAAAATAATCAAACTATATAGTTATAGTTGTGACTGAGTGTCTGTGCTACAGTCTGTTGCAAAGTATCAGCCAACATCTGTATTTTAAAAGTCCCCCCCACCCCACCCACCCTACTCTGTTTTACATGACTTTGAATGCGGTACACTGACTGTGTGTCTGTGTGAATCTGTAGGTGGGCGAAAGGCCTCTGAACCTGAGTGTGGAGGTCATGGTGGTGTAGCAGAGATCCTGAGGTACAGCAATGAAGGCCCTCAATAGGAGAAGCAGAAGACTTAACAGGAGTTGGAGGAGAACTCTCCTCACCCCATGAAGATGGCAGCGCAATCCCACGCTGTACGGTCATGACCTGCTATGTCTATTTATGTCTAATCATTGCTATATGAAAGCCACAAATCTCTTCAGCAGCAGTATATCCACTATGAGTAGATTCTATTTAAACCTAAACGACTAAACTAATAAACCTAATTATTGAAGTAGTGCAAACTAAAACAAGAAATCTCATAATCAACTTTGTTGTGTACTCATTTATCATCATGTTTCCATCATTTAGCAACTTTTTTTTTTCATCATTTATCATTTGTGTGTCATTATGTGGAATTTATTCGATGTTGTCTGTCAAACTTCTATTTAATAGTTTGTTTTTAAACATTAAGCTTTGTTTTGACGCTAGTAACAGATACAATACAAAGCAATAATGAAAAACGCCCTTAAATCTGCTACATTGTCTGATATGTTTTGGGTTTTACACAAAGCTATCCAGATAAATCAGTAAACATTCTTCCTGAAACAGACACGCGGTTTATGTGACTGTATGGATGCAGTGTGTTCGCCTCGCAGTTCAGTCAGTGTGATTTTTTTTTTTTTCCAGTTATTGTTTTTGTCCATGTTATTGTTTCATATTTCCTTGGTTGGCAATTAAACTTGTGGGGCATTTGTCCCTTGTGCATTCTTGGCATCTTTTGTTTTGGCCACTTCACAGTTACTCTGCAAACTAAAGAATTTCAAGAATTTTTCAAGTATTTCAAGTAATCGGAATATTTCTGTGGTTTCCTTTCCTCAATCATCTCTCTTCACCTGTCGCTGTCTTCCTTTAGGCTAGTGAGCTTCCCTTGGAGGAGCTGCTGGCTCTGTATGGATACACAGTGCCAGATCCAGAGAAGGAGACTTGCCACCTGGCTGCCAGCCTGCCAGACATGATACTGGACAAGGTGAGATACAAACTTGAGGCATATCAACACATTCATTGCATTTACATTTAAAGTCACTACAGAATGGAAGAAGATCACTGGTAAATGAAGCAGAATCAGTGTATTCTGTTCTACTGTGATCTTTTTTTTAATGTGCTTTGCAATGTGCTATTCTTTTTTTCTTTATTTCTCTTGTTCAGGATCAAATCACAGAGGATCTCTTTACTGGGGAGCAGGAAGCGGACTCATTAGCTGATGAGCTCAGCCCCTCGGTCACCTCAAACACCTCAGATCTGTTCCAGCGCCTGCAAGGTAAGTCACATGAAGCCCCTCCCCCCCTTGATTGAGAACAGGTGTGGCAGTAATCAGGCCTGGGTGTGGCTAGAGAAATTGAATTTAGATGTTGTGTTGTGTTGTGTTATGTTATCTTTTAATGAGGTGGCAATCACTTTTTCCGCAGAGATCCATGTAGGTTTCAATTTTGTTTTCTCTTATTAATAACAACCTTAATTTGAAAACTGCATTTTGTGTTTGCTTGTGTTATCTTTGACTAGTATTCAAATTTGTTTGATGGTCTGACACATTTAAGTGTGACAAACATGTAAAAAAAACTAATAAATCAGTAAGGGGGGAAAACACTTTTTTCACACCACTGTACACACGACTTTATGACATTCCAGGTGATCTGAGATGGAGGGTTAGCTGAATGTTTTTATTAGCAGCCTCAGACCCACCTGCACCATATCCATGGGCTATTTTCTTGGAAAGTGTGCACAGTTGTACTGAAGGAGAGGATATTCCTGAGAGTTCATTTTTTTAAATTATTGGTGCTTTGTGTGTCTTCTGTCCGCAAGACTGAATCAAATCAAAGCAGTCAAACAGTTCTGAGCTGAAGAAGTTTAAACATAACATAACATAACATAACATAACATAACATAACATAACATAACATAACAGCCTTCCTTTAGTGGTGATTCTATTTGAACATAGAGACAGCATTAGTCTAGTCCACAAAATATAATAAAAACTGAATATATGGCCTGTACCCTGCATTTCTATACTTCTTTCTATACTTATTTATCAAAATCTACTGAGCACAAAGTAAAATAGACGAAGTGCTTTGTCCCTTGTTCTCATGAATGTTTGCTGCTTTATCCTCAATTTTTTAACATGCACGGCTGTAGAATAAAACGCAAAGGTCTTCTAAATAAGTTGGTAATTGAAAAAATTGATAACTGTCACGTGGATTTGTGCTTTCTCAGGTGGAGACAAACACACATTTGTCAGCTCATCAGATGAGGACTCCAATGATGCATCTATTCCCTCCAATGAAGAACACAAGGTAGACTTACAAGACCAACAGGAGCAACAATGCACATCTCGTGATCACTACAGCTGTTTAAAACAGACTCAGTTCACTCTGAGTCAATTAAAGTCATAGACATAAAGCATAGTGTATTTTGAATTTCTTAATGGGAGAGGAAATCACAGAAAGCACCTTTCACATAAACAAACGGACAGTGACAGAAGATCATCTTTAATGAATAACTTTCTCTTCTGAAAAACTCATACACACAGTACATATTTCAACACTTTTATTAGTGTATATGACATATTGCAGAACTATGACTGACTGTGCCTTTGTCTTTTTAAAGGAGATCATGGTTGGCTCTAAGTACCAGGCAAAAATCCCTCCATTCAGTCCATATACCTACCAGGAGGGAGGTAAGCAACTAAATAGATAATCTTACTGGTTTTAGTATTAGTTTTAACTGCTGATTTATGTAAATCAAGTTTAAACATGATGTTGTCTTTGAATGAAAGTAATTTCAGGTGGTTTAAAACCCATCTGTGTAGTAAAAAAAAAAAAAAAAAAAAGCCAACACATCTTTACCCATCTACCCATTATCGTCTCTTTATCGGTTTTCGCTTCCTCCTACGTCTCCCATCTCTTCATTCTCTTATTCTGCCCATTCTGCTGCTTCTCACTCTCTTCTCTCTTTTCTCCCTCTCCCTCTTTCCTGCATCCAGCCTACAACACTGGTGACCAGTTGTTGTGGAGACCAGGGGAACTCCCAGTGCAGGAAGTGGAAGACTTTTTGTTAAATGCACAAAGAACACAAAACCAGGAGGGGTTAGCCTACACGCAAACGCAAAGAGACGCTGTTCGAGACAACGAACAGGTACTGTAGAGCAACTTGACATTGCATCCCAAAAGAGGACACTATCTGTGGAGAGTCTGTTATGTATTCCACCTGAAATCGGTTACCAAATGACTTTTCAGTTAACTTGATAATACTGTAGTTGTACTTCACTTTACCACAAACCACTTCCCAATTATCTTAAAGCTTAACAACACATTTAAGTACATCAAGGAGATGCAATTAATATTGGATCGTGGCTTTCGCTATGGTCAGTGTTTGTCAGTGGTCGTTTTGTGTCATTATACAATTCTGTATTTCACTCAGTGTAAACATACATGTCAGGTTTTGCAGCCAATGTTTTCCCTTTGTGACAGTCTATCCCTCTTTGCTCATTCTTTTCCCTTTTCTTTCTTTTGTTAAATTAGGCACTTTATGAACTTGTGAAATGCAACTTTAATGCAGAAGAGGCACTAAGACGATTACGCTTCAATGTGAAAGTGTTCAGTGGTAAGAAACGTCTTGTCATTCTACACTACTACTACTACTTTCCGGCCTGCTGTTATACTTTTTAAAATCTCACAGCTGTAGAACAGACTTAATCCCCGTTTGACTCAACAAGCAAAGATAAAGCTCAGTGATTCTCTCAGAGTGGGGGGCGTGCCCACATTCATGCTGGAGACAGACAACAGACAACACATTGTACTGCGTCTCAAAATATTAGCTACAGGCAGGTCAAAGGATGGGATCACATTTTTCAGGTCTGTCTTAAAACAACAGTCAGGTGTTCCTATGAACACTGGGGTTTTCCTCGCTGTAATCATTCCTCCTGTTACTGGCTACTAGTCGATCCCCTCCAAATGCACTTACAATGTAAGTGATGGGGGATAAAAATCCACAGTTCTTGTTTGGAGCAAAAATGTATTTAAAATTTCTGTATGAAGTTCTGGTTGTCTGTCTGTTTATATCTGAAGTTAATATGAGGCTTCAGCCATCTGAGTTAATTTAATGAAGTACATATCTTCCACTGTCTTTTTAACAGTAGTGAACAGAATGAATGATTACAGCAAGAAAATGTAATTTCAGTATTTACTGATAAAGTAATAACCAGCAGACTGGAAGACTTTGTCCATTGTATTTATGCTTTTTATGCAAAAAAAATAAATAAAAAGCAAGACAAGACAGGACTCCTAGAGTGATGTCAGTGTATTATACCCAAAAGGTGCTTGTATCCAAACAGCTTAGTCCTGACTTGAGTATTATAATGACACAGTAAAGTATATGGACTGTATGCAGCTGACATTGTACTTTCCATGGAAAAAAGAAGAGAACAAAGTCGTTGTCAAGTTTAAAGACAACTTCTTCATTAAGTGACACGTTTCTGAAACTTATTAAACTAAATCTGCACCGGCACACACCTTCCACAGATTTTGCAGAATCAAAATTACATCCCTCACAAGAAAACTGGTGATATGGGGGTATTAATAGACTCATCTGAATGCCTGAACACATTCACTGAAGTCAATGAAATGCAGAACACAGTAACGCCATATCTCTCTATATTTTCTATGGAGGATACTGCAAATGACCATATTACGACCATATTTGATATCTAATCACCAGCTGCTGACTTTAGTACTGCAGAATACTATCAGTTTACTGATGTGACCTTGTGGCCTCTGATTCAGCAGTGAGGCTTCAGTTTACTGTTTATACAAGGCCATGGCTGCAGTTTGGATTACGTGGAGGGGGAAAAAAAAACAACAAAATGGAAACATAATGTTACTTTTCAAATCGAACCCAAATTGCTTTCAGTTGTGCTTTTTCTTTTTTCAAACTTGCCATATTGTTTTGTTCATTGCTTTATGTCTGTTTAATAACCTCATTTCATGTATTGTTGCTTAATTTTAATAATATTTTGATAACAACTTAATATAATTATACTCATAAATTAAGATTAATTCATAACGCTATAATATTGCTACTGCTCTTTCCTTTCTTCAGAAGAGCTGTGTGCCTGGAGTGAGGATGAGTGTAGGAACTTTGAGCACGGCTATAGAGTTTACGGGAAAAACTTCCACCTCATTCAGGCTAATAAGGTGAGTGCTCAAGAGAGTGTCGATATTTTTCTGTTGAATCTTTTTTGTCTAAATACTACGGATGATCTACCTGTTAAGGGAAAAAAAGGGCTGTTTTTTTTTTTTTTTTCTCCTCAGGTACGAACTCGCTCTGTGGGGGAGTGTGTGGAGTATTACTACATGTGGAAGAAGTCTGACCGTCACATGTACTTTACCCAACAAACCACCAGGCTCAGCCGCAAGAAGTACAATCTGCAATTAGGGAGCATGTGAGTACTCCTGACAAAAAGGCTGGAGTTGCATCTAGATAGCTTTTGTCAAGTTAAGATTTGTCACCCACAAGCATTGTTAACAGCCTCTAACTGTTAACAATGCTTTCCTATGCTGATAGTGGTTTCGTTATGTGTTGCAGGGAGGATGGAGACCAGGACGGAGAGATTGGGGAAATAGAGGGCGGCCCTAATTCCCCTGGCTTGTTGTCTCATGGTTCCATGGGCCCTGGAAAGCTGGAGTCCCCGTTACCTCCACAGTCGAGCCTGGATCTTGACAAACAAGGTAAAACTCTGATTAGTTAACAATAGTATCTGCAAGCACCTCCTGTGGTGGCTCAAAATTCATTCTGCCTCTCTTATCAATTACTGACATAGTAAGCAATCAATAAAAGAGCAAAGGTTATAGCCGAATGTCATGTTCACACCAAGACATGACTAACTGGAAAAGAGGCTCATACACGATAAAAACATTTCAAACATTTCCACATATTTAATTACACTTTCATTTGATAAAGAAGCTTATCATACTGTAGAGCACTGAGCTCCATTCTTTGGCAAATGCAGTATATTAAAACAATCCCTCAAACAGTGTGCCTCAAGGGGTTTAGTTTAAAGAGCAAAATAATAGTTGGGAAATCAGACAGAAAGCTATGATCTTCACCCATCTTTCTGTATGTAAACCATTTACATACCACGTTGTACACAAATTGCATAATTTTCTGCTATCCATCATGTTACATATGCAACATTTTATTTTTGTCTATAGAATTTCTTTTTTTGGTTTTGTCATATGGTTTGCGTTTCATTTTAACATCAAATATTCATTATCTTATGTTGTGAATCATTTTTATGTGTTATCTCCCCTCTTTTTTTTTCTCCCCCCCATCCCATTATTTTCTTGCATTTGTGTGTCTTGTTTTGTGTTTGTGTGTGGTGCACACCTGTTGACATGGTGCTGCAGAGGAGGAGGGCCGCCCCCGCCGCAGACGAACTCCCCGCTTTCTCTTAAAGCCATGACCTCGGTCCAGACAGGCCACAGAAAGCAGGCCAGGCCTGCAGGTAAAGAGGGCTGGAAGAGAGATTAGGCCTCATGCAAGAACCACAGGGTCACTCTTACATGGCATTATGAGTAGTTCGAGAATTGATATAATTAATATAACTTCTATTAATATTGTTTATTGGCATATTCCAGTACAGCAACTTTACATTTCAGTAGTTGTGAGGAAATTCTCTCACTCATACAGCTTACTCAGGGTCTGCATGTCTTTGTCCAGCATCATCTTCTGGTGCACCTGACAGTGTCACATCACCTACTGTAGGCTATAATATGCTTTCATTTAATATCTCAGTGACTGTCCATGCGCTAGACTGTATTTTGCGTGTTTATTTGTTTTTTTTGTCATAGAGCTCTGATAACATGTTGTCAGCTCTATTTTAACTATTTTCTAAATGTTTATGGTTTACTCATACCATTGCTGGCACTGATAAATCATTGTTTTTGTCTGCTGATTTTCGACAGAAGGACTTGAAGGTCCGTCATGTGAAATTATTTTTTTTTTTACTGTTTAGTAACATTTTTGTGAATAAAACTTTCCCACAATCAGAGTGGAACTCTTTGCCTTGTTTGGCAATTTTATGCTAATATCTTACAGATATGCACCTATTCACGAATAGATGGCCTTCATCGGTTGAAGCAAACGATTTGCGATAGATTTGTCCAGTTAAGTTTGGTGAATCTAAATTGGAGCGCTCATATGAGAAAGCCTCACAGAATAATGTAGGACCGATTTAGGATGAAAATACAAAGTTCTTGCATGAGGCCCAGTGAGAATAAACAATGTGGTAACTGGGAACAAATGTCATTAACTTTCACGTGGAAGAATCATACTGTTAATAGTGCAACATCTCCATATACTGTAACTAATTTACTAAAAGTGAAGCACTGGGAACAAATCTGGATTTCAATGCTTTGATCTAGCATAAAAGTGATTAAATACTTTATGAATAAGCAGTGTGCACTGGATGTATATTAGTAAGTACAATTAAAAACATGAAATATTCGATATGTTAACATTACTGGAACAAATAAAACAGGGATACAATTATATGACTTATGTTTCAGACATTTTGTTTGTCATGATATGAACTCCTTTACATCTGTCCAGATGGTGAGCTGGTGACGGGGCTGTCAGAGCTGTGTGACGACGGGTGTCCTCAGCAGTTGTTTGGCTGTCCCTTCTCTCTGCCACCCATGGATGACCTGCGGGATCCTGACTCAGGCAGTTGTTGCCCCTCTGCTCGAGCCCAGCTCCAGTCCCAGCCCTCCCCACACAGCTCCCAGTGGTCCTGCGGGGGTCCTCTGTCCTGCCATGACGACCACTGCCTCCAGGGCCCCTGCTACTTCCAGCTACACATGCATGGTGGTCCTTTTATTTCTGAGGGTCCTAACTGTGGGGCAGCAGGTGGTGTGACTAAATCCCCCAACAGACTGCAGGTGGAATTTAGCCTGCCGTGTACCTCACCTCCCTCATCTGTCCTCCCGTCACACCTCCAGGCATTTGGCAGCCTGCTCTCCCATCCAGCATTCCCGTTCTCTCACACAGTGAAGGGAGGTACATGGAAAAATCAGAACTGAGTGATACTCTGTTTAGTTTCCTCTGAGTACAGATTTACAATCAGTGTCTTTACACCAGGGTTAAAGACACCTGGACAACTTTGTGAAAAAGGATGGACCTACTACCTTTCGGGGTTAATTTTCTGACTGACCCCCTTTTCGAATTGGGACACTTGAACCCTCTGTCCAT
Source organism: Pampus argenteus (assembly GCA_036937835.1). Taxonomy (NCBI): domain Eukaryota; kingdom Metazoa; phylum Chordata; class Actinopteri; order Scombriformes; family Stromateidae; genus Pampus; species Pampus argenteus. The sequence continues at coordinate 12,159,150 of CM072870.1, forward strand.
TATGGAATGATGAGCGTGTTTATCACTACTATCAGGTGTCGCTTGTGTTTATTAACAGTTTATTACCACAACCTGACCAGGGCGGCAATATCGATTGGCTATAATAAATACTAAAACTCAGTGCAGGTGATGAGAGCCACAGTAACCATGGAAACAAACCTGAAGCAAGTTGCTGCAGTAGTAGACCTTTTTTTCTAAAACGTAAGAAAGTTGGACAATGTTAACCACTGTTAACTACTTTTTTCTCATTTATCAATGTGGAAAGATTTTGCTGCAGTTCAACCTTTTCCCAGCTTCACCCAACAAAATACTTTATTTAAATGTCCTCTCCTGAATCGGTAATGAAATCTCCTTTTTTTAGGTTTCACATGCCTGTATGTGTCTGCACTTCCGTCAACTTCTGTCTGTGGCAGAAGTCAATCCGCCTCAAGAATTTTGCCTAAATATAAAGAGCTGAAACTAAAGACTATTTTGTAGAGTTTAGATTTGAACATTGAACAGTGTAGGAACGCAAAGGAGCACAATATTTTTTGCAGGTTTTATTTTTACTTTTGCTTTAGTGGATATTTTCATCCTTGTTGCCAGAGGAGTTATATTGAGATTTATTAAGATGCAGTGCTTTGTCATGATCACAGATTCTATCATTTTTGGATATTTCGTACCATTGAGAGCCTGTTTGACATGCAGAATAGGCATGAAATGAAGCATGTAAATGTGAAATGCACATGCTAAGATAGGTTAGTCACTGAATGAAAACACATTTTCTCAGGTTTTACAACTTTGATGATCTCCAAGACCCACTGTCACCCTCACATACATACATGCATACATACAGTTAGAGAAATGATCTTGTTATTAGCGCTTGTTGGTCTGATGACAGATTTTGGGGTAAACCTGTTCCTTGCAACAGGCCTCATTGAGCTGGTTTGTATCTTAGGAACCCAGAATTAAAGCACCAACTCGGAAACAACATCCAAGTAACATCGAATCAGTGAAGATGTGTGAACAAAGGTACAATAATATTATTTTTAGTGTACGAGTGGGACATATTCAAACTATAATGCAAATTAAACAAATACAGAAAATCTTTTTTTCCCTCTAAAATGTTTCCTTGAGCATCTTAACTGACCTCTGCCAGATATTGTGTACTGTAATATGCTGAAAAAGTCACATACTGTATGTATATGCATTTTAAATTTCTAATTATTTTAAATTTTATAGTGCAAATTTCTTCATTGGATACTGCACAACATATTCACAACTTTCTTTGACCACTTTTCTCATTAGTTCCATGTTTCATATGAGCCTATGAATTGTAGAGATTTCAAGTTATCATATGCATTTTGAGAGTTTTATAGTTTCACATCATTTCATGTAGAACCAACTCAAATGCGATTAATAGAATAAACAATAGAAATGGGTGGACAAAGCTTATAATAAAACATGTTTAGTATCATTTGATGATTCAAAATTATGTTGTACAAAACAAGTAGATAAACTAATAATTAAGAACATTTTCACATGATCTATATATTGATCTGGGTATTCATTCATTTATACATAGTGGTATGTCACATGTCACACATTTTAGTCACTCTGTCTCTAAAGAGGTGAAGCAAACATGTCAGAGAAGGAAGGGATTTTGTTGATCGTTTAAATTCATCCCTATGTTTGTTTCATCTGTCCTATTTATTTTATTTTATTTTTATTTTTTTGTGTAAATATGCAAGTTCTTCCTGTGATAACTGCTTAAAACCAAGCTGGTTTCAGATCAATGTTTATTTTGTCTTTTGAATGTTTACATGAGGGGGATTCAGGACAACACCATGAAGGCAAGAAAAGGAGTAGACTCACTGCTTTTTTGTAATTTTTATCTCTTTCTTTTAGCAGTTTATATATTGTACTCATTATGTTATGTTTGTTTATAATTATTATATTTTGTAAAAAAAAAGAAAAAAAAGAAAAAGAAATGATTAAAATGACCAATGAACAATGGAGATATGTAAAATGCTTTTGTATCTTTTGTAGGCCAATGCAGCCCCTGCACATGTTAGTGAGACACAATGCTATTGTGAATGATTACATGTTGTAATATAAGTGTTGGCAAAATGACATTGTGAAATACTGGTAATTAATGTAAAGGTTAAGCCTGAGGGACGTGACTTCTGGAAAACAGGCCTGTGCCTCATTTTCAGACAAAATATATGTCTGAAAAATGAATGTATTTGAATTTAATTTATGTGCCGTCATATCACTAATGTCAGAAATGTTTAAGTTAAGGCTTTAACTTTCTGTCATGAATATGAGTAGAGTAGTGGTGAGTAGACGTTGCTTCAAAAGGTTGGTAACAGAAAACAAAAGCTAAAACAAATTGTTTACAGAAGTATTATTTTGCATCTTGGATTCTGGGACTCCATACAGATCAAGTTTTGTAACGTCCATTCATCTGCTTTTCTTAACAGCATGTGGCGCTGTTGCTCTGCTGACGGAAGGGAAATATTTTAGCAAAATAACATGTGCTTCCTCATGTTGTGGACAAGTCCCCATAATATAAATCATTCATTTTATAATTTTAGTTTTATAATTAGCAGTTCATGTTTAACAAACCTGTTGTCATCTGGTGGTTCAGATAGACTCCATGTTATATTGCCCTGTTGTTAGTTCATGTTGTGTCCTTTTCATAACTGATTACAGACCTTTATGCATGAAGAAACAATGGCCTTAAAAACAGACATGGCCACTCTGAGGATTTTGTCAGGTAGTAGTGCAATTATTTTGTTCGGGAAGCACTTTTCTTGTTTCTCTGTTATATTATTGTGTAAATACATATATTTTCCAATTGCATAAAAGTGGAAATTCAGCTCAGCGTTTTTAGTCATATCCTTTCAGCTGGAAATACCAAAACCATTTTGCTTGTGTTGTGTGAATACATCAATTTATATGGTTATGTTTTTTAATGATTAATCCCAGATGGAAAGATTTGGCTGAGTAACAATGGAACAATAGCAAAATCCTGAATGACCCCACATGATTCATTTTGGTGTATTACCTTCCCTGGAAGAAACAACAAAAAAGTGTTCAAATTAGCCTCAATTACTCACAATCAGCGGCAGTATGTCATGACTCATTGATAAAAATCAGTCCAGCCATTTAGTTACAATTAGTAATAATTATTGGACATGTGCTTTTAATAGCATACAGTACATCCATATGAGAACCATTGCGTGCAGTTGAAGTTGAAACAATGCTCTTAAAGGCAACTAAAATTTAATTCCTTGCTATATTTAATAAGGTCAAAACATGCATGTTTTTATCTTGTTAGCTGATAGAAATTGATAGTACAGTATATAAAATGTGACAAAGAAAGATGTTTAGACAGATTTGGTAACTGTCCAGTCTTCAGTAATGGGGGAAAAAAAATGAAATGAAGTATTGACAATCATGCTAGATTCTTGTGCGTCAGCATTGTTTGAAAAATTCAAAGCAGGAAAGAAATTCTGTTTTTATATGATTTTACTGGCTCAGCTTTTCTATTGTGGAGATGTTAGACATTCAGTTTTTCCATCTTGAAGACCACTTCTCATGCAACTATAGGTTTAACTATTAACTATCGGTCCTACTCTGTGGAATATGCAGATTTTTACATTTCTTCATTCATCATCCTCACTCAGAGAATAAATTAACTCCCTCTCTCTCTTTTTTTACAAACCTGAACAACAGACAGTGGAGGGATAATTAGATGAGCACCTCAAGCTCAATACTCAATACACAGTCCAAATCTGAGTCTGTACCACTACGCCAGTATCTGGAGCGAGTGGTGCAAACAGCAACAGAGCTGCACAGGGATCGCAGGTGAGTTTGTGTGAATCTGTGAACATTTAAACTAATTGTATGTAATTCACCATGTTACAGTATTTTTACAGTCTTTATTTCTGTCTCTGTGTGTGTCCTTGAGTTGTCTGTTATGGGCCACAGCATAATAAATATTCTATCGCCACAAAAGAACATCTTTCCTTTTTGGAGGCCATCAGAAACCCTTAGATCACTCCTGAATAGGTTTGTTTCTGTGGGACACAACAACTGCCTCTTTTTGTGGAAATTACACGGCCACTGCTATCTGACTCAACTCTCTCATTAACAATAATCTCAGCCACTACTTGAGTTATAAAAGGATTTTTGGGGTTAAATCAAAACCACCAAAGGGAAAAGAAGAGGTGGCTACATCATCTGTTGGAGTTTTCTTTTCTGTGTACAGACATTGACAATACATGAAACACTCTGAGTTATATTTAGTGGTCTGCTTATTGTCCTCTTTTGATTATCTCTAACATGTGGCTCAACAAATGGAATTACTGTATTTGGTGGATTTTCCCGTCACAGTCATCTATAAATCTTTCTGATAGTTTACATCTCTGGTGGATGGGTTTGTGGAGTTTCTTATGCCACATCCATGGGAAAGAATTTTATGGTCAGTTCTAACTCTCTGTATTTCTATACAAAGAAAACATGAAAACATGGTTAGGCAGCGAACTAACCTCTGAGGTCTGCTTTTACTCTTTCAACTTGAGGCTAATAACTTTCCTGTATGTCACTGCTGCTGGCTGTTTATTTCTGGTAGAATACAAATAATTATTTTATTTCTTTGTCTAACTTTTGCTTGATTAATTAACTAATTGATTTTATTCTATTTGAAATTACAATATGTTCCTCGTTGCCTGACTGACAACATATTGCAATTGGACTTTTCTTGGACTCTTTCACTGTATGTACTGAATAAAGTAATTATTTTGTTCTTTTTGATACTGTCCTAGCTCATATACTCTCTGTATCTCATCATTTCTCCCAGCCCCCTATTACTACCCTACTACATAGCAGGACCAGCCTGTGTCATGTTGCAAACTAGGCAACTGCTTTATCTGCATCCTCTTGTTATCTATGGTTGTGCACTTGTACACTTTCATGACAATAGTGGTGGACATGTACTGTACTGTCTGAGTGACGCTTTAATGGTTAAGGTTCTGAGGGGTCCCCACAAAAAATAAAAATATCTGAATTGAGAGTCAGTCCTAATTGAGAATTAATCTTTTGGATGCCAATTTCACACTATGTGCTGATTTGAATCACATTTAATCCCAGTGTTAATCTCAATGTTAATCTCATCTCCTGTGCAGTCCCCTCCAAAGAGCCTGACTCACCCTGCTAGCACCCACAGACACCTGTGGGCACCGCCAAGTCTTCATTCACTCATTAATAATTCAAAAATAATAGCATTCTGTTCACAATAATACTTATGTTACATTACATAAGTTTACTGAGGTAGAATGAAAACAACATTCAACAACTAGAGATGAAAAATATCACTCAGCTCTACATTAATGATGTATAATTACTCAATTACAATTATATTATTTCATAGCTTCATTTTTTACATAATGTGTGAGGGAGTAACTCGGGGCAATAAGGCTTTGACTTTATTATTGCTTGTTTTTACTAATTCTGATACAACTACAGTAATATTTATTGTAAAGCAGCCCTGAGAAATTGCTGCTAAATGCAACACGAATACAATGAACATCATTTTTGATCTGATTTCTTTATCAATCAATTAAGTATCAGCAAAAATATAGTTTGAATTCTCAATGTTGTTGCCAGCATGTACATGTACACGCAAGGATCATCTTGAATTTATTCTGGCAAATCTGCATTTCAGTCTTGATAACGGTTTGTACTAGTAAGCCAGTAAACTTGTTACTATGTGTGTTATTGATTGATCTATGTACCAGGACAGGTTTGCTCTACCTTTATTAAAGAACAAAGAGCAGAAAATACAGAAATGATCTATCAAGAGATCATATGTGTTGCACAGCTACCGCTCTCTGCCACCAGTTTGGATGAACAACCAGTCAAACTATCATCTGTGTCTGGTTAATTAATTTGTTGCAGCATAGTTATTTTTTTCACTTCCTGTTAACTATCCTCCACCTTGTCCAGCCCCCCTCTCCTTTCTGTCCTGTTTTCTGCTCTCTAGTGTCCTCTTCTGGTGGAGCAGCATGGTTTCTTTACACAATATCACACGATATCACTTAAACTGTCAGAAGGAGAACAACACAACAAGTCGTCTGAAATACACACGTACTGTGCGTTGTGCCATACATCTCACAGAGAAACAATAATCCGAAACTGACACTGATGCACATTTTTGCTTGACAAAATATAACACTGACACTGACAGTGACACTGGTGCATGGCAAAAATATGTGTGTATTTGTGGTGATAATACACTTCAAAGAAAAAAGGCAGATTAAATCATCTCATTCAACTAATATTTCTGCATTAAAAAACCTGAAATAATCTCACACTTTGGGTACTTTTAGTATTTAAAATAGAATGAGAATAATTAGTAATTTTCATGTAACTATGGAGGTTTATAAATCATGTACCCGACTGAGGGGAGGTGTCCAGTGTTATCAATAAGTGAACGGCTCTAATGGAAAAGTTGTCAAATTCTTTCCATTTTATATGAAGTATATGTATTAAATTACTGATATTACTTAGCATTACTCATTACCTCCCAAACATGCAGATGTCTCCAGATGTTCAAAGGAATGATTTTGTTAATAGCATAGAACACAGTTTAGTTTGCAGCTGAAGGGTAAAGAGTAGTAACCAGAACCACACCGGTCCAGTCTTTAAGAAACTTCCATGAGCTAAGTTTCGGTTTAGTAGTTTGTTTGTTTGTTTGTTTGTTTGTTTTTTGTGGAGCATAGTACAGTAAGAAAAGCCCTTGTGTAAAGTAACTGCAACTATCTCTTCTGACCCCCTGTTTTCCAGGCCAGCTTTCACTGGCTGATAAGAGCCTCGCTGTAATTATGCAGACAAACTATCGCAAGAGAATGAATGGAAATGTAAGGATGCTTCTTGGAGAGCATGTCAATAAGGTAAATATGTTTAATATTCTACAGTCATTGAGCAACAGAAGATAGCCTACAGTCCTTATGAGACAGTGTCTCTAAGTTACATGGGATTTTACTTATTCTGTTTAAATGAAAGTGCAGTATACAAACAGGAAATGCATACTTTGTTTTCCCTGCTTATCCAACCATTCATCTGTAGAAAACATACAGTATATAAGAGGCTAGCTCAGCACTAAGTATGTACATTTACATACACAGGCTGTCATGAGAAGAACTGTTTATTAACTATACTGTCCTCTTGAGCATAGTTTGAACAAATAGTGAAACTATGCAGTGGACATTTGTTCCAAAGGTTACTGAACAGATGTAGAAACCTTTTTATTTTTGTCAGAATGCAAATAACAGCCTGCTGAACAAAATTGTGAAGACTACTTTTCAAGACTACTCTTTACAGTGTCTGTTTCGTGTTGTCAGGATGAAGCAGAATCCACACCCTGCACTCTGCAGTCTGACCACTTGGATCTTCAACTCCAAATTCACCATGTTCATTTTAATGTCTATGCAGTTCTCAAAGACCAACAAATTCATTTTCTGTATCAAAACCTCAGGCAGATTAAGAGTGATAACATTTCTTTAATCCTGTTTTTTTTGTGACAGAGTTTTAGTTTTGACTCAGAATTTCAGCTTTGCGCAAACAGTGAAATATGTGTATCATTTCCACCTTTTTAAACCAGCTGAGAACAAAAGATCAGAGCGTACACCACTTACTCTCAATGGATGAATTTGAGAAGCTCTTCCCTGTAGAATATCTAAAAGAATCTCATTATCCGTCTGTCTATGTAAGAAAAAAATAAATTGGAAAGGTCCGAGAAGAGAATCTGAAGGCCTCAAAAAGGTTTTCCTATTGTTAAAAACAACCAGAAGGGGGCAGAGACATCTCATCTTTTAAATATATCCCTGCAGTCTTACACTGACATTTCAAACCCTTTATTCTCCTATTTGTTATCAATGTTTCATTTGCATACTATCAGGCTTTAACTGTAGATGCGAAATAGATAAGTACTTTAATGCATTTAATTCTTTGTGTTTGCGAGTGTACAGAAAGTCAAATAAAGCTGTAATGCAGAGAGCATGCAATGCAGGATCATCAAAGAGTGCTGAACTAATAGACTCGGGTGTAAATGTGCTGTTTGTCATGCAAACAGAGTGAACTGCTAACAACACAACCGAGAGTCTTCCCTGCTGTACATGTGGCTGGAAGCAGCAAACAATTGGCGGCCTGCTGGTAAGGAAACATCCTGACTGCCTTGAGCCAAAAACAGGGTAACCTGGAGTCATGCTGATGTTCAGTCATGTTAATGCTACAGCCCAGCAGGGGTTATAAACCTCCGCTTCTTTTTAGCCTTTTTCAATAACAATGTCTCCTACGTGGGAGAGGAGGGTACACTGGGGGTTAAAGGATAGGTTCACAGTTTTTCAAGTCTGTCTTAAAATAATAGTCAGGTTCCTGTATGAACACTGAAAGAGGAAGAATGATTATGGCTCTTTCTCAGTTAAAGACTTATTGTGGCGCTTTTAAACGCATTTTCCTCATTCTTGATTAAACCTTCTTCACCTCAGTTAATCACGCCAGGTGTAATGACAGGTATGACATGCCTTTTTTCCTTTCTTAAGATACCTGATGGTACAGTTTGTATCTGGTTTACTGCTCTCAGGCACCTCCTCCTGGTCTGATCCTGACTTATCTCTACTCAACACCCTACTAAAAAAAAGTTGGTTTGCAAGGCAGGGAAAGGAAGAAAAGAAAAAAACAAGCGAGCAAACTTCTTGGTTGTCTTTATCACTTTTGCATGCGTGTGCGTACAAACTGTGAGGCAAGCAATAGTCATATAGTCAGAGAGGAGCCAGACGACGAGGAAGTTTGGAGGAGGGACCAGTGTGTGTGTGTGTGTGGTGGCGTGGTGTGTGCGGAGAAGAAGAGTTAACGTCGGATTCTTCAGAGCCCTCCAACACTGTGGATCGAGAGGATATATCCGGCTGAGATTTCTGGACCCAAAGCAGTAATGCGCGCAAAAGGACGCAGGACTCCAGTGTTGACTGCATAATTACCAGGAAACGACTTTTTTAACAGGCTGTCGTTTTAAGAAAGCTGCACACAGACACACACACACACACACACCTCTGCTGTCGATGTCAGCACAGGTAGTTAAGAGGATCCCGGAAGAACTCGTAGTGCAGGTTATCAGGTTGTTTGGATAGTCTGTACTTTTATTCCATAGCAAGCGAGCGTCCATGGATTTCTTTACTTTATTCTATAAGTAGTTATCATCTCTATAAACAAAAACAAAAAAGTATTGATTTTAAAGTAAATGAACACAAAGAAGATGGACGTGCTGAGGAAGAAGAAGCTGTTCGTGTTGATGGACGTGTTGTGCGCTTTTATTGGTAAGTTTATGGACACTTATTACTAAACTGTACGTCAGCATAACCTGCATTTATCTAGAAATGACACTTAAACGTTGTCAGCAATTATTTGTAATCATACCTTTGTGGTGACAGCAGTATTTTGCCGGTACCTGTTTTTTTGTTTTTGTTTGTTTGAGTGTTTGTGTACTTTGTATATTTTTTTAATTATTATTATTATTTTATAGTATAAACTATAAGGGGGACTTATAGCGTTGTTATTTGCACGTTAAAATGTCAAGAACAAGCAAGGCAAGAAGTTATCTTAAAAATGCAAAATAAGCAACTGGGTTTTCATGCATGAGTCCAACACTAAATTGGAGCAGCATGCCGTCCAGTTTGTTTATGCAGATCCCAACTGGAAGATTGTTCAGGCTGAAATGTGAGGAAATATTATTCATTCTTCTCAGAGGTCTGCTGCATGCTCCAACCTACTCACCAAAAAAACTGCAGGATTTTACACAGCCTCAGGAAGCTGAATGTTTGTTTATGGAAATATGATATTCATGTGTGTGCCCCCCTTATTTCTCTTTTTTTTTTTTTGTTTGCCAGGAATCTTCTCAAGAATGTCCCACTGCCCACATTCAGTGCATTTCTCAAGATATGCTTCCACTTGTGCCTCACAGGCCATTGTTGTTCATTTCAAGGAACACTGTGGCCTTTAAAAAAAATAATCCATTGCTCCAGTAGCTCAAGCACTTTGTCTTTTTTCAGTTGTCTCCTCCTCCCTCCTAAACTAAAGCAATGCACTAATAATGGGATTTTGGAAAATGAGTCCTATCAGTTACACATATGCTGGTTATGTTGCATATAACCTCCATCCTCTGTTTTCAGATGCAGCCTCAGAGACAATGTGTGTATGTCAAATGTACCACTGTGGTGGGACATTGGTTTTCTATGTTAATGCCACAAGTCAGATGCATGTTGTGTAATAGTTTAGCCGTTGTTGTGTCTGCTCTGGTGATAGTGGCGAAGTTGGAGGGAGGACGGAGATGGGGCATGATGGCTCGGCTCCTGCGTGTGCAAATCTGCTCCGCTGTGCGGTTTCAGCTCCTCCTGGCTTTCAGAGAGCTTAGACGTTGTTGTTTTTTTTCCGTCTGTGGGAGCATCCATAGACTGCTGAACTTGATAAGCCTCACAATTCACTGTCACACGTCTGGGATTAATGTCTGGGTTGCACCGAGTCGGTTAGGACTTAATGGCTGCAGCCCACTCCTTGCCTCTCCCTTCCCTTTTGCCACCCACGTCACCCACCCAAATAATCATCAAGTCAACCCTAAGCTTATGCGAGGTTGCCCCAGCCATGTAGTAAGTACATAGTGAAGCTTATAATTATGCTGACCATCAGCCTGTATGGAAACGACTCGGGTTAGGAGTTTTGTCTGCATTTCTATTTACATTTCTTAGAGCAAACCAAAAAAATCCCGACATGGTTATCCTCTCTGCGAACAGACTGGAATTATCTGCTCCAGCTTTTCCACTCGCTCCTCTTCCACTGATGCTATTTACTTTTGCTACATTAATGTCTGACCCCAAATATTAATCTCCTGTTCTCCATTTTTGCAGCGTACATCAAGCATCAAATAAAAGTAGCGGTTACCATCATAGAGTGATTTCTTTGGCATGCTTACTGTCATTCACACCCTGCCCTGCCCAAGTCAAACTAACAACTGTTGAGGCGATATTAAAGGGATGTTCCTTCTCACAGTATCTTCTTACAATGTGAAACACACTCACTGAATAAAGAAGATAAAAAAAATCTGATGCAAGACGGCTGCCTGGAGCGATGGAGCAATTTATTCATTTTGTGGACAGTCTGTTGTGTTTTGTGTCTTACAGCTAACAAACCTGAGGGACACTTTTCATATACCGTACATGTCTTAGACTGCTTAGAGTTTGCTGTTCACTGTAAGCTTTTGGCCTCTCTGTCTCCTTCCCTCGTTCGTCTTCTTCTTTCTTTGGTGTATCCCTCCCTTCCTCGCTTCCTCTGTCTGTGTAAGTCTACACTCAGCGCAAATAGATGATGGGTGTTGGCTCAGGACACAAAGAAGAAAGGCCAGGGTAACCTCTCACTGCCCACAGCTCACATTTGCAGGTGCAAGTGGTGTATATTAGGTTGTGTGGGAGTCAGAGAAGGAGCACAGCTCACATTGCCGCATGAATCAGGTGCTACTGTATTGTGATATGAATGGCAGTGACCTGTGAGTTATGACTAATGTGCTAGATACTCGTGTGACTCAGTAGCCTTGAGGCAAGGCATTAATGTGCATGTATATCTGTACATTCTCTGTTGTGCTGTAAAGTACATTTTGACAAACCAGTTCTGTCCTTTATATCTTCGATTGCAGACAAACACACACACACACACACACAATAGAGTCTGCAGTCATAGTTGTGGGCTTTTTAGTGTCTTCCTCCACACATAAAAAATTAAGCGATGGTGTTTTCCTCCTTAAATGACTCTCTGTATTTTAATTTGTACGAGCATCTTGTTGTTGATAGATACATTAATTGATACTTTGGAATTTGCTCCCAAAGCCCAACAGCAGTAAAACCATCAAATAGTTGCTACGCATTTCCTCACATTATTTTCATCTTATTAGACTTTGGTAATGTGTAAATATTTCACCATGTTCTGTTCTTTGACCTTGCTGGATGTCGGTTAGAGTTTGTTGGTGAAGCCGTGCTGCAGCGTCTCCAGGGAGCCGGGCCTCTCATGTGGTTGTGCTGGGAAGACTGATTGTCCTTAGTTCTCAGAGAGAGGCAGTAAAGACGCTTGATGGGAATGGTTTTCCTCAGGAGAGCTCTGTCATGGAAACTAAAGCCCTGTTAACAAACACACATGTCCCCCTGAGACATATGATTCTATTTTTTCTTCTTTATATTTTTTTGTTGTTGTTTTTTTTTTTTGGGGGGGGGGGGGGGGGCTTTTTGGTGGAAATAGAGAGTCTTTGATCAGAAATACTCTAAAATAGAGAAGGATCTTTCGTCCATTGCCAGATTGATGAAACTTAAAGCCACATTTGTGAGAGTTTGAATTGGGGAAAAAAAAAACAAATTGTATACTGAAAGAAAAAATTGAAATTTCAGGTAGATGTTAGGTATAACTGTGAAATTAGGTAGTGCAACCTTTGATATAATTCTTTTTAAGGTATAATTAAGGGAAAAAACTGAATGCTCAAACTTGTTACGATGACTGAAGACTGATGAATTATTTAAATGGTGTGGAAATCTCTTTATTTTTTCTCTGTAAAGTAAGAAAGAAGCCTGAGTGGCCGAGGAGGATACGGAGGAAGCATGCAGAGGAATCACTATGTATTTGGCAATAATTTTGAAAGATGTAGCACACAGAAACGCATTTCTTGAACTTTTAGAGAAGCTCAGTACCATTCATGATAGTTGTACACATCAGGCTGACTTTAACTCCACCCACAGATCTTAATGGTTTAGGTTTAAAACCTGTGTGGCCTCTTTCTTTGATCCCCTCCAAACCCAGACTGTTTGATTGCCAACCCAGATTTAGCTGCCTTCCCACCACTCCACTCGTATGACCTTGCCTGCCACCCTGTCTCCTTCTGCACTGCTTGGAGCTAAGCATGCGTAAATGATGGACGGAGCAAAGCAGCGGGATTAAAAATAAAGAATGGGCAGCAGCAGGATTTGGTGTGACTGGTGAAGTTGGGCGTTCCTCGTGTGAATTAGAATTCCAGAGGCTAACGCAGGCAGAGGTTGTAGGCTCAGCACATACCTTCCACATTAGTCAGTCCAGCTTGAAGTGAGACAGCCAGAATGAGGGAGCGTTACGTTGTGTTGTCACTATATACTGTCTTTTAAAGGTATGTAACATCACCTATATTGATACTCCATACAGCTTTGCCTTTATAGGTTTCATGCTGTTGCTCCAAGAAAACATATTTAAATTAGAGGAAGGAAACAAAAGAAAGAGAGACAGAGGGAAAGAGAAAAAAAGTGAAAACACTAACTAAAAGAAGAAAATGCCTGCCTCTGTGCCTGTCCACAGTGGGAGGGGATGAGACTGGATGAGTTGGAGGCATAGTCAGAGACGAAACGACTGACTAGAGAGAGGAAAAATAAAGAAGCAGGGAGCTGTGTTAATGTGAGAGGAAAGCAGAGCTATCAGAAGAAGGATGGATAGGAAAGAGGGAGGAGATTAGGAATTAGATGGAAGAGCAATCTAGCAAATATTCCAGCTGTGACCCTGAAGGAAAGTAGTAGACCAAGCAGGGCAGCCCAGGGGCACACACACACACAGACACACACACTTTACATGCCTTGAAAATATGCATAATGAATTCAGAGAAACCAGAGCAAGTATGCTGTTGGTGGAGCTCTGCCTTCCAGATGATCTTTCTGACCTTTCTGTTGTGGAAAAATAGTGCAGGGGAGGGACAAAGGCAGAAAAATTGAAATAAAAAACAAAACACCAACTGGGGCTGGACACAACAAGCCTAGAATCTCAGCTCCAGAGTGTGATTGTGGTCCACATGTTTCTGTGTAATTGCATATCTGCTAGCTAAATAAAGCACCATCCCATTGAGGCCTCTATATTTACAACAGAAGGAGAAGTGTGTGGGTGGACACTGCGATCAAGCGAATGACAGACAGCAAGATAGAGCTGCATTGAGAGAAGAATGAATGACTTGTATAAGAGACAAAAAATAGAATAGAGGTTGTGAATCAGTAGCGGTGGAAGGATTGTAGGAAAGAATGCAAATCTCTTCCTACAGTGACTGCTTTATTTGTCAGTGGGGATATAATGAATGCTGGATGTTCCTCTTGATTGCCACTGACTGTGTTATACTTCTCACACCCTCTTGACATGCAGTCATTGTCAATTACTCAGCTTTCTGTTGCACTAATACCCATCTCAGCAGGGGGGAGACACCAAGGTGCCACTGCACATGAATGCTAATTTGCAGCCAGGTAAACGAGAAGACTCAGGCAGGAAGATTCTCCTGTATCCTAAATAAATAATCCACCTCTGCTATACCTTCCCTCCATGTACGTGTTCCTTTGGATTTTTTTTAGATGTCTTCAGTTTAGCTCAACTCAGTTACAGTGCTCAGTCTTTAAATTGAGGCAGCTTTGGGTTGTGGGGTTGTCTCATGGTATCCCGGAGACCTATTTTGTCTGTCGATGTGTCTATTTTTGTCTGTGAGCAGTGTATGTGTGTCTGCTTTTCAACATAGTGGCTGGTTTATTTCTTGCAGATATTATCCACAGGGGTACTGCTTATGAGACACACACCTCAGGATGTACCATTCATTCTGCACATGACGCCAGTCCAGACTCTTTACATCATTTTATTTGAGTGATTTTATATTAATACAAACAAATGGGAAGTTAGGTGTCGGCTGCATCAGTACTTTATTATGTATACAGAAGTAAAAATTCAGATTTTTTTTTTTTTTTTTTTACAAGCCAGGAGAGAGTTATGTGAGGCCTTGACTTCACTCCATCCATGAACTGTGAGCAAACTGGCAAAGCTCCCAGGGCCTAAAAATCCAAGTTTGGCTAAGAAGATTTAATAAGCACAAAGAAACTCATAAAAAACGTAGCGTATAGCTGAATATATGTACAATACTTGATGAGGGACATGCAAAAGCAATTTAGCCTTTTGTGTGCATCTTAGGTGGAAGAAGGTAGTATATTTCTTTATTTCCTCAGCTGCAGGCATTTCTCTTTGAAGCTTTTCACTTTAATTTTTCCTCCTGCTCCACTGTGATTAGTGGCCTCATTTTGGCAAATGTTAAAAGCTTCATTAAACAGTTTGACGTTACAGTACCATGCGACTCCAATATAGAAATACTTATGTCCTTCTGCTGTTTTACATTTAAGTCTAGCCGTTTGTCAGTTACAACGAGGAGGATGGCAAAGCAGCAGCAGCAGCAGCAGTTGCTTCTTGACATGCTGCTCTGTTTCTTGCCAGCTGGAATCAGGATGCAGGATACAGATGTAGACACTGCCATCCGAAAGCCACATCAGTAAATCCATATCAGGGTGATCCCCTGAGGAGCCCGAGACGGGATGTTAGTTAAATACAAGAGATATTGTACTGTGGTTGTCACAAACAGGATTTTGGTTGACGCTAAGAGGAAACTATGTAATAAGACTTTATACTCACGGTTTACTACGTCCTCCTGACATGGCTGTGTGTGTGTTTACTGGGATCCAGTAGACGTCTGGTGGTTAGTGGCCAATGAGAAGCTGCCATGCAGGAACAGGTGTCATCCAGCTGCAGCTAAAGGCGCAAGGAAGGAAAATAAACTTTCTCTGAATATAGGGTTCCTTTACTGATGTACAAAATTTACAGTATGACATTTTGCATTATACTGTTGAGTTTTATAATTTTCATTTGCAAGTGTTGAAACCTGCTTCCAGCACTCTTTAGCTGATGAGACAGGTATATTATTTTATTATAACATCTTGTGTTCAAATATAACTGCGAGTGCTGATAACTCCATATTTTAAATTTCATATAAAGATTAAATCTTTTTTTGTGTAAGGATGTCATACTGTTAACTGATATCTTTTTCCTTCCTTGTTTGTCTAGTCTAAACCCATCTACTCCAAGGTTTGGTTACCAAGAGTTGTTGGTAACTAAGAGTTGATGTGTTATATAGAGCACTATTGTTTATTCTCCTCTCAACATAAAGCTTGCTGCAGCACTTCTTTACTGAGCCAACAACACTCTTTTGTCTTTATAGTGTCTGTGAGGAACATGTGTGCAGTTGGCATGTTACCAAACAATATCAGAACTTGTCACCTTGGAAACATGCAGTGTCTGAAAACATTACGATTCAGACGCGGAGGTATTGTCAGGGGCATCTCTTGACTTCATTTTAATGGTTCAAAATGAGAGAATTGCCTGCCTACAAACTAGTTTTTTTTGTGTCACACTCTAAATTCAGAATTTGAATAATAGCCTCCCTTGCTCAGGTGTATCACAACGCTAGTATTCACTAAAAACATGCCATGAGTTTTGCTTTTCATTTTTGTCAGTATTAATGAATGTGCAGTGCTCTGTTGGGTGGAGTGTTCACCTCAGCTAAATCCTGATCCACCATCTACTTGTATATTTTCCTTTAGTCTCAGTATTGTGTGCTCTTGGTCTCTCATCAGTCTTCTTGCAAGTCCTCCTGGAATTATATCAGCTACATGTTTTTTTTTTAAAGAATGGGAGGAGTGCACCGCTAATTTTCCCCAGAAATGTAATACTATTGGTGAGTGCACTTTTCAAGAGTGTGTAGTACTTTTCTGTACTTTATCAGGGGTAGAGAGTGTGTTCTTTACTAGGGCTGTGTGTTAATAGCTTACAACATACAAATCGATACACTGGAGTGTCACAATCCACAAAGTATTTAATTTACAGTAGTATGAAATGGTACAAAGTATAAATAAGTCTTGACTAAAATGATATATTAGCAATTTCTGTCACATATCACATGTACATGTAGAAATAATATCTATGTATGAAACACTTACCATTGTAGGCTTAAAAGAAGTTAGTGGTTACGGTCAGTTTTTTTCAGAAATATTAATTCAGTTTCCTGTATTCCTGCATGAATATGTATCCATTAGCCTGTGTTTATCAGTACAACCTTCTGATGAACACATGCCTTGTCGAGATTCAAAGTTTTATGTGTGGTGCACTGATTTGTTCGTCTACAAAGTGCAGTTAATTGAGTGTATTTGTACACAAGAGGGATAGAAAGGAGGAGGGCGAATTAGTATTTTTGTGACGGATGTTTCTGAACATCTCAAGGACATCATTCGTACACTCGAAAGCCCTGAGCAGATATATTTGGTCTTCTTTTCGCAGACAGCCACATCAGTGAAAAGAGGTGCAGCTGTGTGTGAGTGTGTGTTTGTGTGCGGCCATTTGTGTACAGTCTTCTACGTGTTTGTACACTCTATATATGTGATTTTTCATACTGTACGCCTGCCCACTTGAGTATATAAAAACTATTTTCCACTGCTTATTTTTGTAAATCCCTGCTGTGCATGTCTACATTGACGTTTAACTACCAAATGTTTTTTTTCCTCTCCTTGTGGGTTGTTTCATAATTGTGATTTTAGGATTTGAGGTGCTGAGGGAAAGAGAAAACAATTTAGCTATCCTGAGAGAAATGTTTTCACTACCCCAGGATAGGAAATTATGTAATGTCTGAAAACCTGTTGAGAAAAAGACAAATATGGTATTCAAAAACATTTTTTTTCTCAAATGTTTAAGTCCAATAACTTTAATCTAGTTTTCTGTTCTGTATGCAAAGTCATAATCTAGACTGAGTAGGCTTCATATATCACAGTCAAACACTAATGAATTGATCTCATTTCAGCAACAGCACTATTTCTCCAAATAAAGTGAAAACTGATAAACAGATCTTCTCCCATTAATCAATTCTTATCAAATTATTATTCTGCTTGTTTGTTTTTTCTACAGCGGCTCTGCCTTTCATCATTATGAATATTGTGTTCAAGCCATATCAAAGGGGGGTTTACTGTGACGATGAGAGCATCATGTACCCCATAAAACCAGACACCATCACCCAAGGCATGCTGGCAGCTGTCACCATCTCCTGCACTGTCATTATTGTAAGTTTTACCCAGAGCATCAGTCCAATTCCAGTTTTATAACTTATAAAGTTTATACAACTCTGCTTATTTGTTTATTTACTTATTTAACATCCTATGCTTGTTTCAATGCTTGCTTCTTTTCTTCAGATCACCTCCGGTGAGGCTTATCAGGTCTATAGTAAGAGGATTTACTCTAATTCAGACTTCAACCAGTATGTAGCTGCACTCTACAAGGTAGTGGGCACCTTCTTGTTTGGAGCAGCTGTCAGCCAGTCACTGACTGAACTTGCCAAGTTCACCATTGGCCGCCCGAGACCTAACTTCATGGCCGTATGTGCCCCCAAGGTGTGTATGGGATACATGAAGGAGATCAACTGCACTGGCAAGCCTGAGGATGTCACAGAATCCAGGTAGGAGGAGTATTATACTTGACCGTTGAGACTTGAATCAGCATCTCAAAACAACACCTGCATGAGTTTTTATTCTTATTGTCCATCTTTTCCAGATTGTCCTTCTACTCTGGTCACTCCTCTTTTGGAATGTACTGCATGCTCTTTCTAGCAGTAAGTACAACACATGGGCCTCCATCCATCATGAAATGTCTTAAAAGTTACACCTTATGCATTTGGATCAGTACTCATGGGCTATTTGTTGAGAAGGAGGAAAGTCCCATGGTTGTGCCTGTGGATTTAAAAGGACAAGGCAATAGTTCAGAGGAAAATACTGAGCGGATAGTGAGCAAAATGATCTAGACGACTCTGCTGCCTTTTTCCCAGCAATGATGAAGGCAAACCATGTGCTATGTTCTGCCTTTCACGCTTATCCAGTTCATTATCCTTGGCCTCATCTCTTCGAGTTAAAAGCCAGGCACCAGTTCCAGACAGAAAGCTGCAAGAGGCCAAGCAAAGCAACACTGTTCAGTTCACAGAAAATCTGAAAGAATAGAAAGAATATCTCGAGCTAGTGTCCGTTGCTGTCAATGGTTTACTCCTGTTTTGCCAGGCACACACTATAGATCTGAACTGTGATATAGAGCCTATGTCCTGTGTGCTGTATTACTGAACAACTGTCCAGTAGTGTTCAGTGAGTCTAACTGTGTGGCTATGCAATGACTGTAGTTTTTCGCACTAGTGAAGTCTGTTCTGTTGCCAGGTTCATAATTAGTTGGCATTAACTGTTTTCCTGCAAAAAAATAGGTCTGAAGTGGACATAAATTTGATTTATACTCATCACCTTTTTACTTTTAAATCTGCTTGGAGGCATACCAGCCACAGTTTTTTTCCATTAGAGCAACACAAACTCATAGTCTAAATAAATGTAGTCATTTTGTTATTGGTGTTTAGCCTGAGATACTATCAACCATGAAACCTGATGATACAACAGCTTATCTGTTAGCAAATACAGAGATTACTTTTGCAAAATAGAAATTTAACTTCTGCATTACATCACTGCTTTGTCAGCATGTTACATTACATTACATTTATATAATATTATGTCAATGCAAATAGATGTTGGTCCAGACACAGTTGTTCCAGATGTTGGTCCAGACCCCCCCCGACATCCTTTGATCTACCACCCTCTACTCTTCCTTCTCTCCATTTCTCCACTCCAGCTTTATGTGCAGGCAAGACTAGTGGCTAAGTGGGCAAGACTTCTCCGGCCCACCATCCAGTTCTTCCTGGTGGCCTTCGCGGTGTATGTGGGTTACACCCGAGTCTCTGATTACAAGCACCACTGGAGCGACGTGCTGGTGGGGCTGCTACAAGGAGCGCTCATTGCTATACTCAATGTGAGTCTCTAAGACAACTTCTTTCAAGGGAAACATTGCCAAATTAAGAACACCTACATAATATTTCTATGACATAAGATGTTGAATCCTTATGTGAATGTTTGTCAATATACAGAAAGTTTTTTATCAATTCTTTTTCTGTGAAGTTCTCCAGCTTTCTTCAATTCGGATGACATTTCAGCTTTATGGTCGTATGGTTTTGGTTTCTGCCTTTAGGAAAAGCAAATTGGGTTGGGACTGTCCAGATCATAATGATGACATTTAATGGAAATCTTACTGTTAGTGATACTCACTTCAAGACAGAACAGCCACTGATGAAACCATATTTCAGCTTTATTTCACTTTTGCGGTAAAAAATAATATGTAGGAAGTAAGAGGGGAGTGAAGTGTGACAGCAGTAGCGTGTGAATTGATACAAACCCACACACTTACACTGGCAGGTTCTCATTCATTCTCCTCACTTCATCCAGCTGCGTTTCTTTATTGTTTGGCCACTTCCCTGTTTTGATTGAACCACTGTCAGCACCGCCTTGTGGAAACTCTGGAGTGGCAGAGTGTGTGTGTGTGTGTGTGTGTGTGTGTGTGTGTGTGTGTGTGTGTGTGTGTGATTAATTGGGAAGTGAGCCTGCACCTTTGGCCTTCACAATGCTGTGCGCAATTACAGACCCTCCTGGACATTATGTTTTATAGCCTGCAGGGGTTGTGCCTGGTTGTGCTCTCTGTGTGTTCCCCTCAGATGTGTGTGTGTGTGTGTGTGTGTGTGTATGTGTCATTTAACAGCTGTGCACAGCCCTATCCAGACATATGTAATCACAGTTTCCAGCTTTACCTCCTCTGTATCCCTTACATGCTCACACACCAAACTCTGTGGGAAAGATATTCCTAAGTGACTGACACTCTGCTCTCCTCTGCAGGTGCGTTTTGTGTCAGACTTCTTTAAGAAGCGTCCTCCACGTTGCACAAGGGCAGACACAGCTGACAGCGAAGAGCCAGAGAGGAAACCCAGCCTTCAGATTGCAGACTCCGAGCACAGCAACCATTACAACTATCACCATAACCCAGGCCCTATGTGATAGGGGCTCAAGCTGATAGAGGCTGGAGTGGTTGCAGCCTGCAGACCCCAAACCTGTGTGATAGGGTCCAACCCAACAGGTGTTGAACTTTGATTGTGCAGTCAGCAGTGTTTAGCACAGGGAATAGCATGGGTCACCTGCAGTCAAGCAGGCTGCCTGCTGCAGACTCCTGATGCTATGTAATGTGATATGCTATGCGAGAAATCCTGTGCGTATGAGATGTTAAATTTTAACTATACGAGTTCTGCAACTAATTCTGTTAGAAAGGAGTAAAGCTGGTGATTTGGTCTGTAGCTTGCAGCCTCGAAGACCCTAGCATCCTCTGTGTCAACCACTCACAACCCACCTGCTTCCCAACCACTGGACTGACTGAGGGGGCTGCATCCCATTCCCGGGTGCCTGAGCCCCTTCTCAAAGATGACCTCCTGTACTCCTGTAAGAGAGAGAGGAAAATATTGTTTTTTTAAGACATCATTGTTGATGTTGAAGTGTATGTGCTTAAAGCTACATTAAGCAAAAAGACTCCAAAGCCACAACAACAAAGCAATTTGCAATATACGATTGCCTTATTAGGTGCTTACGGCTAATGTGTTAGCAAACAAGCAACATAGTAATACCTAACAGAAAGAGAGCAACATTGTCTTTATGGCCACTTGATGAATGTAAGTATGATATTCACTACAATATGCTGTTTTTATATATATGAAGAATGGTTGGATTTCAACAATATGGATTGGTGAACTAAAACAATAATTGTAGAGATGTGAGGTGGAAAGATCTGGGTGTTGATTTTCAGTGGAAGTGGAAGTACTAGCAACTCTTTCACATGCAAGGTGTCATTTGTTTAATGTTAATATCAAATATATTGCTTATTGGAGTTTTAATGTTTTTTTTATTTCTGTTGTTGTAGAGAAGGAAATTTGTTGGCAGTAGTAAAAGAAAAGGAGGGAAGACAAGAATGTTTATAAATGTTAGTAAAGGCACAGTTTGTTGATTAGTACAGTTTTAGTGCACCTTAAACTTATTACACACTAGAAGACTTTTTTTTTTCTTCAAATAATAACTAGCTGAGCAAATATTCTTAATATATTATCTCTCCCTTAGTGGTAAAAAGGCATTGATTGGACTTGACATTGATTTGAAGCATCCACAAAGCTATTCCAGCACAAGACTATAAGGAGATGTACAGTACATCAACTGAACCAACAGGCCAAACTAGACGCAACATTTACAGATAATCTTATGACCTGACTACATGATTGTGACAAAACAGCACAAACAGGTTTGGGCATCCACTTTGACAAAGAGAAAAAGTTTATAAATGTCATTCTGCAGGCTTGTCAGGCCTGGTGACAATTTCAATTAATTTTCCATTGCAACTGCCAAGTGAACGTTCAGAGTCATTGTGTCCTGTCTACATAACAATAAATGATCTGGCCATTGCCAAGTATGCATTTGAGAGAGGGCATGTACCAAGTCGTACCTTTTCAGGAAGGAGACGTGATATTTATATTTTGTACAGAGAAATGATACTGCTTTTCAAAATGTGTAGACTTAATCATGTTTCCCCTTGTGTGAAATGGACTGCAGAGGTAGAAACCATTTTATAGATTTCATTTCTGTTGGACTTTTAAGAATGACATACCACTACTAGTTTTCCAATCAAATGTTTATTAATATGACCTTTTCTTCGTTTTGTTTTGTTTGTTTGTCTATTAATAATAATAATTACAAAAAGAACGATAAGACAACCATTTTGAAAATGGTGTTTTAAATTATTTTAAATATGAGAAGTTCTTAATTTACTCGTAAAAAGATTTTAAATGCTGCCAGCTCTGTTCATGTTTTTGCTTGCCACTATGAGCCACAAATACTGTATCTACTAATGCTACGAGACACGTTTCATTGAAGGTGAAGGAAATGTATTTTTTTTTTTTTTTTTTTTTTTTTCTTTATTTTACCTGTACAGTGAGCCTTGGCCTGTGCCTCCTTAGACTGGTGCCTGATCCAATTTCAGGTCCAAACATAAGCCAGATGCCTTGGCAGGGCTTTTAAAGGTCTGTTGTAATAATAAAGGGTTACATACACAAGTCTGTTTTTGAAGCTAGAAGCTAGTAACACTGTGCCTTTCCACTTCAAAGATTTGTCTATATCCCTTTTCCCCTTCCCGTGTTGATAGATGGGGTTAATTTGTGAATGAGGTCTCCTGTACAGTTCTTGTACAGCATGCAGACCCCTGCAGGACTGACAACTGATCAGACAGACCACAAACTTGATAGGGGGGGGAAAGCAGGAAGCAGAGAGGATCTCACCTGGTATTGATTGTGAGGCCTCAAAGCTGAGCTGGGACTAGGGAAAGGCTGGGTACTTTAAAAGGGGGGGGGGGGGTATCCCATGGTAAACCTTGGTCCCTGGGGACCTCTACACATTTTAAACAGATTTACAACAAGAAACAGCTGGAACTGGTTATGATGAAGTGCTGTGTGAACCATTCCCATTCTCCCTATATCTAAAGCATCCACGTATTCCTGCAGCCACACTAATAAGCCAAATGAGGATGTAGAAATGTCATAGTGTTTGATTCCCTTCTATCTTTGTCAAAACTAAATTTCTCAGCTGGTAATGTGGTCTCATGTGTTGTAATGCTTTATTGGATTAGTGTCTGGGCACTTGTTGGCCGAATCTCCTGTTTATATGCCAACTTGTAGGTATGATTCATATTGTGTTTGTTTTTGTATAAAGATTGTATCTGTAGGTTCTAAACCAGAGATTTTAAATAAAGATATAATCCACATTCAGTTATATTGTTTTGTTTTAATGCATACATTTAATGTCACTGATGTTATGATGGAATAGCACTGGGCTTCCTAAACTGTTGATACAACGATTTGCAGCATAATATATTTCAGGGCTACAGTACTTGACAGGTGGTGATGATAAACACGTGTCCTGGAGAAAGTAACTTTAACCCTCTTGAGCCACAGACAGTGACTCATTGATATGAAATATGATAAACTACATTACTGCCATATCAAGATTTCTGAGATGTTCTTGGTGAGCTCACTGTAATCTTGAATTTGTCATTGAAATCGTTAGAAATAGAAATTCTTCAGCTCACAAGTCAGGAGGTCAGCACATTTTAAAAGGGTGTTGTAACAAGGAATACCTCCATCTTCCATTTAGCTTTCTTTATAGGAAATGGTAATTCATAGTAAATCCAAGGATGAAGCACAGCTTGTGTTCCCAGAAACATGCTAAAAGGGGAAAAAAAAATTTTGTGTGCTGTTTGTCAATCAAGGGTCACCATTAAAATTGACACTATAACACTAACATTATTATTATAAACATGATCAGTGACTCCGTGATTTACATGTACAATGTTAATAGCACATGGTTTGAGCCCTTGTGCACTGCAATGCTGAGAGATTTACAATTTTACCTCTGGAGACAAGCTGTGATTGATGATTGATGAATGATTGATTCATGTCATAACTTTACCCAGCATTGGATGCTTTATTGCAACAAGAATAATTAAAACCAAGTGCTGATGATTCACGAGGGGTTAATCAAGACTTCCCTGCTGCCTCAGAGCATCCAGCCCAGCCAGAGAATGCAACGCTCCACAAACTAGACATATATTTATAACAAAAGAAACACTGAACCCATGGGGACATTTGTGGGACTTTCACTGGCGGTGGTATTGAAAACCACTGTCATCCTTCATTTAAAACAATATTACTCACTTGTATGTTGGGAAAGTGTGTATGCAGGGCCATTTTTTTTACTGTGGTGTCAAAACAACTGGAAATGAGAAAAAAAAACATTATGGTATTTTATTTACACAATTTAGCCTCTTCTACTTCGGGATGATTTACTATATGCAAGTTCACAGCTATGCCATTAATTTCTCCAGAGATGCATAATATACCCTCACTGAATAAAATATCCTTTAGTTCTGATAGAAGATGTACTCTGTTGCATTAGGAGAAATGGTCTCTATGGTAACTAGGGCATTTTCCGAGTTTATAAACAGCATATCGACTTGTGGTTGTAAACAGTATGACACTATCTATATAAAAGGCATTATCTAACACATACAGTACATCAGACATCTTCCTGAGGGGTGAATGAGGCAAAAGTAAATTCTTTATCTGCAGTAGAGAGATGGATTCCTGTGGCTTAATATCATCTTCATAACTGGTCAGCAAACCATCTGAACTTTGGAATAGCTCTGAATGCTATTGTGAAATATGTTCAGCACATAATGAAAGTGGTCTTTATCCCGAAAGGATAAATAGGATGCAAGACCTTCTCTCAAGCCAACATACAAATTATTTTATTTCAGAACAATGTGGTGCGATATGATCTGGTGGAAAAAAAAAAGTGACACACAAAAACAAAAACAGCAAATGAATCATTCCATTCCTTAGAAACCAACCAAATTTTGAATGGTCCAGTACACTGAGATGAAATTATGTGAATGACCATAAGTCTGGTGAGAAGTGGCTCTTGAGATGAGCGGTTTGAGGGAAACCTCAGCACTGGATGCAATAACGCATGACAGAAAATACTTTTGTTATTGCCAGTATTTTGATGCCGCAGTAGACAACGCTGGATGTTATATACTCAACCGCTCAGTCCACTTTGGTCTTTGTCCCTGTTGGCGATGGCCAGATGGTTTCAAGCTGGAATTTCAGGATCAGAAACACAAGTGACGAATGGATGTGGGACAGGGGTGCTGCTAGAAATTCTGGATCACTGAAATTATACTCTTTGAAAGCTGATTTGTGGCCCAGAAACTGTAAATAGGTGTATTTCTCTGGCATGTTTTATGATTTTTTTTGTACTTCTCTTCTTTCTCTTGGCCTCACTGTGCCCACTTAACTATCAAAGAGCATTTCTCTGATAGAAAATTCTTCAATAATGTATGATGAGAAGTCTGAGTAAAGAGTTCTCGTCGTAGCTCACTGGAATCTATTAAGAACTGGACAAAAAAGAAGGGAGTATTTAGAGGACAAGAAAAGGCAAAGAGAGAATGTGCAACTTCAAGACAGTAATAAAGGAAAGTTGAAATGTTTGGAGGAGAGGCACAGGCTCTGTCTTGTTCTTAAACCTGTGTTGAATTTAACTATATTATTTTGTGGTTTCCATTGAGTTGGAACTGTTTACATCCCGTTTTCAGTACTTTAAGGAGCAAACTGCTTCTGAGAAAGTCTCTTAGTAGTACTCCACAGTCACACAAACATAAACACAGCAGTGTAAGAAACTACTGCTTACCAAACTACTACTCTGCGTCTTATAGGACATATTTCAGTTGACTGGAAAAGAGTCTAAGTTTGTGTCATACTGACTCATATCACAGCTTAATGTTTTTTTATTATATAGGAGTTGACTGAGTTGAGTACTCTGAGAACCACAGAGTTGTCATTTTATTTTTTCTGTGAGGAAGAAACAGATTTGTACAGACTAAACAGACCATCCACCTCACACTAGTAACTCTTTGACAGTATAGATTAAAATGGTCAAAAGGCTTAGTTTGAGTGCTATTTTGACAAGTAATGTTATTGTGCAGTATTGATTCAGAGGTGTTACACTGTGAAGCTTCTGTTACTTTCACATGCTAGAGGCCAGTAAAGACATTTTTAGCTTGGCACTGTATTCTAGCAATTAAAATGCCTTTAGAAATAAGCAGCTACTCTGTTGTTTTTCTTCTATTATAAACAGCAGCTACTCTTCTTTCTTGCAGCCTTGTGGCCAAAAGTATTTTCTCCTCCAGTGAAGCACATTAATTAACCCCTTTTCTATTTCACATATAGCATTTTCCTATTCAGCATTCGGATAAGGCAACCTCTATTGACCTTACATATTTTCCCACAGTTACAGTACTGTCATACAGACTGCTTACATTCAACAGTGCCAGGAAGTTACCAGGAAGTTTGTTCTTCTTATACATCCTATTTTACTTTTCATTTAGAATTTACCCACTAGGTTGTTTCAATGTTTTCCAACTCACTAACCTGCAGCTGTTTGACTTTGGAACATCCATCTTATTTTTCTTTGTTTTTTTCTGTATTTCTGTAGGTAATTTGTGGTTAATTGTGCATGCATGTTTTTCCTGTTTTTCTTATCAATGTTTTTTTTTTTTTTTTTTGTTAATTTAAAAATGGATTTTGATCAGGGATCAAAAGGAAGCTAGGCGGTGTTGTCAGCCAAAACGGACTTGTCTGGTGGCGAACCCAAAGTAATAATAGAACAAGAGAAAGGCCACAATCTCCAGTTCCAGTTCACACAGTTCACTGCAGCTTCATCCTCTTTGTGTGCTAATTTATGAGAAGACAAACGGAGCTCTTATTCCATGAAATGGTTAGTGTCATATTTTGTTTTGTTCTTAAAAAGTGTGGTCAATATTCAGATTCATATTCATTCTTATTAGAGGTATAGTCCTGTAACCATGATTTAGCCCAAATGTCCACGGGTTAGGCACTGCAGCCTTAATTTCTCAAATGGTTTATCTACCTTTTGAGTGATGATTTGACTGATCTAATTGCACTTCCTGTGCTCACTAAGCACAAGTCAGCAGATGTTACTCCCCAGTGTCAATTAATGGTCCCTCTAATTGTTCATAAACCAATCAGAACAGTCCTCCTGAAGACTGACTTAATGCTAACGATGCTTTTTTTGAATGTCAGGGAGGAAAACTGCAGACACAGGGCACATTTGCTTGGAGTGATGAAGCCGTGTACTCTCAAGACTTTCATTTTCAGTAGATCAGTCTAGTTCCAACAGGAATACTTACACAGCCTGTGTGCTTTTGCAGACATTTCACCCTCCCGGCAATGGCCTGCTGGAAAGAAAAAAAGCAGTGAGGAAGAGGTAGTGAAGCAGGAGCAGCTTTTGGCTGTAGTAAAAGGTGGTTGTAAACAGTCTGAGGAGGTATCTAAAGCTCTGTCGCCTCCAACTTCCAGTCTCCAGTCTCTTGGCCTTTCCATGTTGTCTTGGACAGCACTTCTGTGCTCAGCTGTAGGAGCCTCGCTGGATAATGACACATTTCTTTTAGGCAGCCTAGGGAGAGAGAGTGTGTGAACGACAGAGCCAGCAGAAGCAGTTTATCTGGCTGCTAGCCATCCGCACCACTACCACCAGTGACCCTGATGAGGGATTTATATATTTATGTATTTACACACACACAAACCATTCCTCTCGCCTTGGCCAGGGGCTTCACATCGTTCCCCCTCTCTGCTACAAGTCATGTGAGACTTTATAGATTTATGGTTGAGTGGAAAACGTGTCTTGTTGTGGAATAGTAGTGAGGTAAACAAACCTTGGGTACGCCGCTAGAGGCCTTGTGTGACAGGGCCTCTGTTGGGAAACAGCTCAAGGTCCTCTTTTATGCTGCAATGATGTCATTGCAAAGGGAACAGCACCAAGTAGCCAAGGCCACGTGGATAAATACAGGCTGTAGTTATTAATCCACACGAACGATATATGTCGTATGTTTACACATGAGCATGACATGCTAATATACATTGACATACTGTAAAAAATCATGCATGGACTTATGCAGGGACCACCCAACTTATTAGCCATGAATGATATGTGTCTCTCACAACTAAGTTACAGTGTTTAAGACATTTTCATAATACTGTTATGTTATATTTAAGTTTCCAAATGTATATTGCAGAGTTATGTATTATCTCTTGGGGTCTTATGGGGCCTAGTATAACATGTGCGTGTGGACTTAACCGATCAGCAAGGTCAAGAGTTAGAATTCAAATTCACTAACTCAGCATTTGCTTTGTGTAGCAATGGAAATTCACAAATACCAACATATTTTCCAAAATGACGCTTTAAGTATATTTACAGACTAAACAGTCTGACCAGGTACTAAATCTGCTACATTGAGTACATAATCACTCACCCCCAGTGTGTTATGAGGGTGTTGTATATCATTCTGAACTAGTCATTTAACTCCCCTGTTTGCTTAATTACTCAAAATGTGGTCTGTCTTGGTGAAACCATGTTCTTCTGCTGATAATAAATCCCATAGATGTGCAAGAAATTGGCATAGGCCTCTAAAATCTTCTTTTATGTGCTAGTTGGACTTTCTTCAACATTAAAATATCTGTTAAGACAATAGCGCCAGACTATTCACGCAGTTATCTGACACATAACTTTTGGAACAGATTTCATTTTTGCTATAAATTACACTGAATCATATTTCTTTCAGTAATTGTTCTTTAATATTAGGAACAATGGATTTAAAATATGCTTTCCTCTTATTGTGGAGCAGTAGTAGAACAGCCAGCTGGACTCCCCTGGAAAATAGAAGATGCCTTCCTGTGCCAGAAATCTGTAGCATGAAAGGGAATAGTAAATGAAAGAATGTGTAGAAGTGGCTGGCCAAGAAGGAGAACCGAAGGGTGAGGATGGTTAATTTTACTGAAATTCAACAAATCTTCTGAAGAGGGGAAAGTGCTGGCAAAAAAGACGAGAGGGGGGAAAGGATGAAAGAAAGCAAAACATGAACAGAGGGGCTATCTATCTATCTATCTATCTTATGTGACTTTCCAGAGGTTTACGTATTTTCACCAAATCAAGTGACCAAAATATAATGGAACAAAAGTGTGCTGAACTGTCAACCTGATCTGAGCAGACAGGCTGTGGACACTGTGAGACACACTTCTTGCCAACCAGGTTGACTTCCATTATCTGAGAAAACCTTGTCTGGATCCCCATGTCTGGCAAAGACTGATTTTTGTCCCATGATCACGTGCTTGCCAGCATTATTAAACTAAAACTATCCCTACTCATAATGTCTATTCATTCAATACATCACCATTTGGCATTATTTCCCAACTTGTGTCTGAATAGATGTACTGTTCTGGTTTAACTATACTATAAGCTATATAAGTAACACTGTTGGATAGGGAAGAAATGGAGGTGTGGGGAGACAGTGTTCTGTGTACTTGTGTTAACTTTATTGACTTTTTATTAACGGCCTATAAACACTCCTGGCCAAAGGTACTATGAGTAAAAGATGAAATATCCACCAACACTTCAAACCAGACCGTACACTGCTATATCACCAGAAGCATCAAAGTGATACTCTTTATGTAGCTGGGCTGTCAGAGCAGGTAGCCAGAGTCTTCAAGACTCAACCAGTCAGATCATAACATGTTTGTATACAGTATATTGATTATCAAACCATTCAACACATCATGATCTCTGCTGGTACACCCTGAAGCCAGGGGAATACAGGAGAGGTCAGTTGTGCTGTATAACATCATGTGTAACAGCTGTGGAGAACACCAATCAAATGACCTATACCAAAAAATATTGACTGGGATGTAATCACAGTGTTTCTTAAAGTTATAAAATGCATACAACATCATTTGATCAATAATATCTACATACATATGAATAGGAAAAACAATGTGATTATGTTCTTTTCTTGACAATACCAACAGGTTAAGGACGTGATATTGACTTGTTTTCAGGCGTCATATGAGGTGCATTCACATGTATGTATATCGATCATATTATGCTATATACAAAGTATTGATCATCTACCCCTGTAGTTTAGAGGAGGGATTCCAGCAAGCATTGATTTAGTGATTGGCAGGTAAAAATGACATCTGGACATCTACAATATGTTAAAACTTTGATGTAACCTTGTAACAAAATTATTCCCCCTAGTCACCAAGATGTCTAGATAACCTTTTATCTGCAAATTAGCAAATCAGTGCCTACTGGGATAGTCTCTTGTTTCAACATGGACCATGCACCTTATGAGCTATTTGTTTTATTATTAAAATTATAGGTCCTCTATTGATTACAGTTGCATTTTTCTATCTTAGAGAAACGAAGATGGTATTTTATGTTGGATGAAAAGGGCCTCCTGGATATTTCTCCAGTTGTCTTCAGATGTTGAATGATTTGTCCTAAGTAGGACTAATGATATAGAATATAAAGAATACACATATAGCACGAATTGAGAAGTGAATGAATTAACGGAAATATTTCATGAACTGGCTCAAGATTCGTGTGGTTGAGATCCATGATAAAATAATTTATTGAAGTAAATTATTTACTTTGCATTTTCTTTGTGAGCCTTCCCACTGTGTAGATATGGGATAGAGGCAGGCTGATAGAGGTGCCTCTGGTGGAGCCGTAGGTCCTTATATGGGCCTAAGCAGAAAGCGAGGTCTGCTTACCACTCAGCTGCCTCATTTCATTAAAACTGAACACAGGAGAGAAGAAAAAACAAATTAGTACATTTTGCGTATAATATTATTTATTTTTACTCTTACATCATGGTATGTACGATATTGTGCTTTACTTACGTAAAAATATCTTAACACTTCTTCTATCACTGATAACTCTTTTATTATCTTTTTCATTATTTCTTTAGCTTTTTGCATCTCACTTCCATCAATTAAATCGCCTAATATTCTTTCATACTTAACAATCCAGCTGTCATTTCCACTGATTATTTTAACGCATGCTTTTGTTATCATGCTATCTAAATCTAAATCTGATTAAATGATTTATAACTTCCTTTTTTTTTTTTTGAGGAGGAGGATTCCTGATACTTTTAATAACGTTGACCCAGTGACATGTCGACAGTGTATTTGCGACACCGTGTGGTACTAATGTATAATTACAGCCTGCTGCCAGGAAATGGCGTCTTTAAACAGTACTGTAAAACCTTAAAGGTTTAGGTTAAAAGCTCCATGGAGCCTAAACTTTCCCCCTGAACCTCTCACCATCTTACAGAGAAGCTGGTGGTAAGTCACTAGAAATAACCTGTTGCTTTCTGAGTGGATAGTTTGTGTGTTTAAGTGATCTGCAGACACAGTGGTTGTGATCTCTGTTAGAATTAGTTGGATGTTTGTTAATCTGACTATTTCCCGTAGTTTCTACATGTGGGACAGCAGGTCATTTAAAGCGTCTTCATGAAAAGCAGGTCACACCCAAATATGATGTAAGATCACTGGGTACAAAGTCCAGATTCCTGCTTACAGTTATAGATATTCTCCTACCAATAAACCCATTAAGCTTCATCAATGTTGACTATGATTTATTAATTAAACTGCAGCGAGTATGCCTTGTAATGGCACAATACGAATCAAATGAACCATTATTCAACTGATGGCACTGCAATGCTTCGGTTTCAACAGCAGGTGGCGTCTGTGGCTGCAGGTTAGCCCACAGGAAGCTGATTTTAGATTTATATGATATGAGTGCAAGATAAAATATCAGACTGTATTGGCCTTATTCATCTCATTGTTTACTGCCTGTATCCAGTAAGAACAATAATGTTCTATTAATTATTAAACAGTTCAATGTTTTCTCTTTACAATTTGTAATTAGGTTTATCTCAAAGTGCTACATATTAGTTTTATCACAATTAGTATTTCTTGTGTAATTTTGTCATCATTAACTGAGTAATCTGCTATTTTTTTTGTTAATTGCTGTTTGCTAGTTATTTAATAAAATAATGTTTTTACTCATGGCTGGTCTAATTCTTGAGCCAAACTCTATCCAAAAATATCCATTAGATCATTTTATTGTACATCCCTCAACCTACTTTTCTGATAAGAAATAGTGTATGTATTCTCCCACCTTTTAAGTGCATAAACATACATATTAACATATGACCTGCACTCTTCAACTTGTCCAATACTCATGTAAAGTGGGAACCAGTGGAAGTAACTGCACACTTCTTTTTCAAGAGAGCAGAGTGAGATGAGTGACAGTGCATGCAGAGTGCTTTCAGTAGTATTTGCAAGTCAATGCTCAGATT
The DNA here is from genome assembly GCA_036937835.1 of Pampus argenteus. Lineage (NCBI taxonomy): Eukaryota > Metazoa > Chordata > Actinopteri > Scombriformes > Stromateidae > Pampus > Pampus argenteus. The sequence goes on from CM072870.1 coordinate 12,191,793, forward strand.
TAACCTCTTCACTCTTCCCTTAGTGCAGATCGACTGCCTGAAAAGAGGCTTTTTTTTCCTCACTCGGCCTTTAAAAAGCAGCAGAATATGAAAATATAAACCGTCACATTGGCCTTATCTAGGAATTCCACTGGCACACATGATGTTATAAGACATCACAAGGAAACTCTATTTTCTAAAAGTCTTCTTGCCTCATCATGACATCCGTGAGCATGCAGTGCAGTTTTGGATTTCATGGCCAAATTGTGCACGCTGGTGCACTCGCATATACTTGGAAAGTCAAAAGGCGATCTTATTGCACTTCACTGCAGAGAGACACAAATCACTCCATTGTTCTGTTTGATAAAAGAAAAAAAAATGCCAGTAAAAAGGAGAGGTGTACAGTAGGGCTACATTCCCATTTCCCCAAGGTTACAAAAGGTTATGTTGAAAACAATGTCCTATTTACAAAAAGAACAAAAAGTATTTAGCAAAGACCATAGAAAATGTTGATCAGTATTGATCTCTTCAGTGTTGTGTTACGTTTTTCAAAGACTGGAGGAGACTTTTGAGCAACGTTACAGCACAGCGCTGGAATTCCTGAGTTCCCAGCTACACATGCCTGTGGGCATAAATGTGTCGGCGTCTGTTTTATGTGTGCATATGTGTGCCGTAGAGGGTATTTATTTGTGTGTGCCTGCAAGGAGGAGATGAGGTGTGTGTGCGCGTGTGTGTGAGAGAGAGAGAGAGACTACATGTGTGCGTGTGCATGTGAGCATAGCTGCTGCTGATGTGGGTCATTACCCTTTCTTTCCCCCAGGGGCCATCCAGCAGGAGAGGACTGAAGGGGAGGGGAGGGGAGGAGAAGGGATGTAGGAGGGGGGGACTAAGGGGCAGGGGGGATGGGAAAAGTGGAGGGTGGTAGAGGGAGTGTGAAGAGGGAGGGGTTGAGATTTTGTGTGTGTGTATGGATGTGTGGTGTAGTGGGGGTGGAGAGGTGTGTGTGTGTGTGGGGGGGGGTAGTCCCAGAGGAGCAGAGACCAATAAATCACTGTGCCGTCTCTGCGCTGACACCCAACTTGTCTGATGAGGGACAGGGAGGGGTAGGGGCAAAGTGAGGCGGTGGTGAGTGGTGAAGGGTGGAGTGGGGGTGCACCATCATGACAACACTGTGGCCTTGTCTTCCTGCCATTCTCAACCTCATCCCAAAGGCAATGGGGAAATAGGGGAGAGCTAGTGAATCAGGGAAGGGTGCGGAGTAAATTAGGGATACCACAAAACCAAAAGTTTATGACCCAAACCAAAGCACCTTCCTCCAATATCATTTTTTTCCCCCTGTGATGTTTTGTAAGATGATGTGGAGTCGAATAGAGTGGAACTAAAGGAAAATCCACTCTTTCACTTTCTTGTAGATTTAATGGTAATTGATTTGTATTCTACAGACTACAGATCTGCTCTGAGTATTCATTTAACCTGTTGCATTCAGATGTAGGACTTACTGTACGTGGTGAGAATGACAAAGATCCAAACAGAAACAGTGGTGCATGAGCTTTTTCATGTCAGCACTCGTGACTCCATTGCATCCTGCTCCGTAGAGGCTACACTGCTATTGGAGAAATTGGTTTTCCTGCTGCGCCTATGATGGATTCCTACTGTTATGAATGTAACAAAATTGTGGGTCTGGGAAGAAGGCCATTGGCTTCAGTTGTGAAGGACTGTCTCTAAAACTGGATGTTTACCATTGATGTTTAACATAGATCAACGTTTGATTGAAATGTTGATCTATGTTAAACATCTATTGTACAAGTAGCTCTAGTTTAAATACACCTAAATGATATAAGGTCATCTAGATCACTAGAATAAAAAAAAACCACTCAATCAGAGGCCCAGAAATGTGTTGTACTTTAGCAATATTGTCTGTTCTGTTTGAGTGCGTTTCTCTTTTTATCTTGAATTTTAGAGAATTTCTAAGATTATCTAGAACCTTAAAGTTTTGTTTTAGTATACTTCAGTATACAATCTTCCAATTGTCTTGTGTCTAGAAATCACAAGTGAAACTTATTGATCCAAGCAAAACATTGTAATAACAGCTGTCATCAAGCTGCCTTCCAATGAACAAGTGGTTAAAAAAAAAAGAAGAAATGGCTCATTTTCTTGACAGGATGTCTACCCAGTAGACCTTGTCCAGAGTTTCAGGGCTATCATTTATTGCTAATATCATCGTCTCAGTTTGACACTGATATTGCTACTGGCAACCACGAAGGAATGAAGTTTCCTGGGAAGTGAACTTGATTTCATCACCTCATTCAAAGCCACACTCTCCTGATGTTTTGCAACTTGGTGATAATTTGCCTACTGTATGGATAACCAATGTTTCAACATGTCTTGGCTCTGTTTCTAAGCTCTGGGTTGTGATTATAATGGGACGCTGCTGCTCTTCCACTCTTTTGCCCTTTGAGACAGGTGTGTGTAGGTGAGCGTGCGTTTACTTACAGCATACATGTACTTGACAGAACTGGCTCTTTACAACCTCACATGATTGAGCTAAAACCAAAAGCTCCTGTAGCATTACGACCATTGTGGTCTCTCCCATTGTGGGGCCACTTTGATGTCCTGTTGCTCTGAGCCTCTGTGGAGGAGAGAAGGGCATTGTGGACTTGTGGTGTATTTAATCACTGGAGCACAGCCAACACACACACACACACACACACCTACACCTTGCCCACTCCTTCATCTGACCTGCCAATAGCAATAATCTGTGTCCTTCACTTATCATTTTCTATCATCTATATTATTATGCCCCCCCCCCAGCGCAACGCAAAGCATGCCTAATACATCATGTGCCCCCCCCCCTCTCCGCCGCCTTCACTGCCCCGCCCCACCACCCAACCCAGGAAACACCTCCCTCCCAACAAACACACATAAATATATATATGCACACACACTGACACACACACCCACCCACACACACACACACACACACAAACATGAAACATCTCCATATGCAGCAGCAGACTGCAAAGCACTGCATTCCTCATGACTTCTTTTTTTCTAATAAATGTGATCCCAGAATCCGGGAGGGAGACCAGTGCTGTGCATTAAAATTCATGGGAAAAAATGGCAATAAAATATTTCTTTCTCTCTCTCACTCTTTTGCTCTCCTTCCCTCTCTCTCTATTTCTATCGCTCTCTCTCTCTCTCTTTCCCTCTCCTCCCCTCACCCTTCTTTCTTTTTCATTCCCTCACTTGTCTGTTCAACACACACACAAGTGCACAATCTGCACATAGACACACACACATTTTTTTTCATCACCGGTGTGCACTAACCCTCCTACTGGCTGTCTTTCTCAGCATCCCCCCTGCTGTCCTTCATCCTTTATTCTCTTCCTTCTCCCTCCCTTCCTCCCTCCCCCTCTGCCTTTCCTCTCTCTCTCTCTCTCTCTCTCTCTCTCTCTCTCTCTCTCTCTCTCTCACATACACACACACCCATCTATATTTTCCAACTCCACCTCTGGCAGGTTGTGATTTCCACTGTCAGAAATTGCTTTTTCAATATCTCTCTCTCTAATTATGAGCCCTGCTAAAGGGGTCGTGCCACCAGAATACCAATTTTTTCACCATTTTTCCCTCTTCTCTAGAATAATTTTCCGTTTCCTGGTAACAACAATGCTCATATTCAATATATACTCACTATTGTGTTTCTGTGGGGTTGTGATGCCTTCTCAGGCTCTGATTTAGATCTGTTTGCTCCTTTAATGTTTGGTCAGTTCCCTGTGGTTATGATTAATTTTTGACATCTAGAAATGAAAAGGATGATGCAGATGTTAGAGTGAACTGTATTTATTTCCACATCAACAAGGATGAAATGAGAGAAATGTAATATTTTTGAATGCACTGACGGCTTGTGGGGAGAAAAGGGAAAACCACTGAATCTGATACATCCACCACACAACTCTTTGCATTTTCAATCACTCCTTGTACCCAGGAAAGGGTTAACCTCACAGAGCGGTTGTAGCCCGTTTGATTGACGTGCGGAGCATTGAGCTACCTATACTCTCCAATCAGTAAACGGTCAGCACCCCCCACGTGGGTATTCTCAACACTCATTGGCTGATTTTACCAGTGTTTACTGTGCCGAGGCCGAGCCCCACGTGGAGATTTCATTCAATCATTGAACAATTCCTCTGAACCTCTTCTTTCGGAAGCAAAAAAAAAAGCACTTTTTAAAAATAAAATTATTAGTATTTTAATTGTGTGGATATATTTTCAATTACTATATGCGAATGAACTTAATTACAATACAACACTAATAAGAGAACCTAGCAATGGTTTCTTTGCAAATATCATCAGGCTATTTGAAGAGCAGTATTGTGTGAATACTTGATGCTCACATTTAACCAGTATTTATAACTTTATCCAATCTTTGAATGGTAGATTGGATAATTTTTAGTTTGTATGAAGGGGTTGGAATTAATATTAGAAAAGCCCCATATGATTATTAATTTTGATAAAAAAAACAAAGTGTGGGGTGAAAGCAGCAAACCGTGTCCTTAGGTCTCTCCCCCCCTTTAAGAAAGCTACTCATATGTTATGTCCCATTGAGGATCAGAGAAGGGGGAGTGAGAGAAGTGAGGGACTGGGAGTGTTGTGTGAAAAGAGTGCAGGCCAACGAGCGAGACAAAAGAGGCTGCGGCTGCATTGAATGTGCTGGTGGTGTGTCCGTCTCCGAAGCCACAAGCAAACCACATTTTCCCCCTCCCTCTGCTCTTCAATGCTACGGACGGTGGAAATATAGCGGAGAGGGAAACCAATTGCGATATATCGTAATTGCTGGAAGCGCCAAGTTGAGGTCTTGGACGAAAGCTCTCTAGGACCGGGTGTTTCTCCTCTCCTCTCTCCGTCCTTACTACACGTCGAGTGCGGTGCGTTGCGGTGTGAGGTTGGAGATATAACCCAGAACAAAGGAGTCTTGAAGCAAGGAATGAGCGAGCCGAGACTAGCTTTGCCACTACCCCTGAAACCAGGCCAAATGCCTCTTTGAGACCAGCAATAGTACATCGGCTGCTCGTATTTCTCGACGAAGCTTTCCGCCCCAAAAGGGAGAAAGAAGAAGGACAAAAAAAAAAAAAACGCACACAGAGACACAAGTCGGCGGCTAAAAATGTTTCCTCAAAACCGACCACCGGTAAGTAGGCTACGCGACTATGTAACAACCCTCACGCGATTATTGAGGTTATTGTCTTTAAAACCTGAACATCCACTAAATACAAAGTGAATGTAACAGCCACCACACTGTTTTTTTTAAACGTTAAACGAGCCTCAATGCGAAAGTGCAAGCCGGGATTGTTTGTCTCTTGTCATCCTTTTATTGTGTTGTTTCCTGAGACTCTGTAAGGGAAACATGATACTCTTCACGCTGTTAAATATATCGCATCACATCTTGTTTGTCTTTTATTTTAACGGCCGGTGTAATATTTTGTCTTATGAAGGTCAGGCTGCACAGCAGTGAGTTGGGGTTTAGTAAGGCAAACCTCCCCCTCCTCTTCCTCAAAACAATGCCCAACTTTACCGAGTGTCTTTGTGTGTGAATCCCATGTTCTTGGTGGCGACCAGCATCAGCTCAGAAACATGGAGCCTCCTTCTATCTCCATAGTATTGTGGAGTTGACCCAGATGAAGTGTGTATTTGTCCTTTCCTCATGCTAGGATGGGGGGGGGGAGTGAGTCAGCTTGGCTTGTTGACACCTTCTCTCAATGGTCTGCCCTTCTCAAGTGCCACTCATTGTTTAAAAAAAAAAAAAATCTTTTACTTTTTTATTTCTTTTCAATCATATCAAGGATGATTCACGCCTCTGCTTTTACTGATTCGGTAGATTGAAACCTCTCGTTCAGGAAGCTAACAACTATCAACAGAAGTCCTCTAACGGCTACTTTCATGGCAGTAGAAATATAAAAAGAAATTGGCACGCTGTCTGTTTTTGAGATGGATCTCTGCGAGGGGTTAGGAGTGAAATTCATGCTGCATGGCTTTAATTTGTTTTAGTCGAGTTAGGTGGAGAGCTTTTGAGCGGACTGAAATACATAAACACTGGTCCTCCAGCTGTGTGAAGTATCAATTAAGACCTGCTCATTTGCCTAACCCTCATCTACATCCCTCAGCCATGCCACCCTGCAACCCACCCCTGACAGTGTTTTGACATTCATGTCCCATGCATTGGAACTAGATTAAGCACATTGAAGTATAACTTCGTGTGAATATGTGTGTACGCCACTTTAATTAATTCTTCCAACCAATTCATTCATGCAGGTGTAGACCCAGAGAGAGACATTGTTTTATGCTTTTGTAGCTTTTGTGTGCTGGTGGTAAAGCTTCTTATTTACTACCATGATACATTGTAACCTGTATTTCAGCCTGTACTTCCTTTTTGAGTAATCCTGTGAGTCTCCCATGCCTAAACAAACTCACACACACGCACACACACCAGCAGCTGTGTATGTAGTATTGCTGACTGCAGGGAGGCAGGGCAGGAGGCAGACTGTGGGTCTGTGGTTTGTGCTGTAAACCCAATTCCTCTCATCCAGCCTCTCCTTGCTGTGTTCTTGTGAGAGCTCCAAACCACATCTTAATGTATGGGCAGGCATCCCAGGGTGAGAGGAGTAGACTGCGGCAGGGCTGGGTGGAATGTTTAAGCCAGTGGCCCTATTTCTTTTTAACTCTCGGCAGATCTCAACAACACCATGTGATGCACCCGTCCCCAGAAAGTCTCCGGCCATCAGTAGCTCTTGTTTGCACCTCCAAAGTGAAGGGCCACTCAACCCGTCGAACTGCTTAATCTCCAAAGTGCTGGGCTGGCAGTAACCTGTCACCACTGGATACTGGTCTGCTGTAAAGAATGTGACCCATATATTATGAAATTCATATTTTTATCCAATGATAATTATTAGATTCAATTCACACTCTGGTGTATTTTTCAGATCCTGAATAAGTGACTGACCACTTGGTGACATGTTATTTAACCTGCACGTTAAAGCTTCTTACAGAAGAATTATGTACACGTTGGTAATTTCAGTCACACATCTTGTATGCTGTAAATGTACCAACTAAATACAGTGAATTACTAGGTTGAACATCTCACCAAGAGAAAAACAAAATCTGATCATCTGTACAGAAGTAATGACACTGTGGTGTCCAAATTACATAAACATGACATAGAAAGATTCTGGAAAATGCTTCAGGCCCTTGTATGTGCCCAGATGATTTGGAGATTCAGCCTGATGCCAAATACAGTAGACTCACTGAGAAGTGTATAGGACATGGCAGGCATGGCTGGCTGTCTCAGATCCTTAGTGTTCTTTAAAATCTGCCACTGTGACAAAAGCATACAAGCTATACCGTAGACGCAGAAAGGAGTGACTACGTCTGAGAAAGGAAAACATCAATGTAAAATTATATTCAAAGCATAAATTAACTGTAGGTTTGTAATATTTTTTTAACTTGCATCAAAATGCAACAGAGCTAAGAGAATAAATACACGTATAAAGACAAACTTGTGGCATTATTAGCAGGTTAGCTTTAGATAATGTAATATGTCACATATCCGTCTTTGCTTTTGGGTGGAGTGAATATATTTCCATTGCCACAGAAGTCCTGGAAGAAGATAATATATTTATTATAAGTGATCGCAGACATCCAAATATCTCAAAGGTCATAATAAGATTGGTCATAATATTTCCAATAGCCCTGGGGTGGGGGAGGGGTTTGTTATTGTGAGTAATCTGTTATTAAGTGTTCTCCTTACTCATTCTCTACAGATATTCACAAATACTGCTATTAAAATAACTTTTTGATAACCTTGGTTATTGTTTGTAGTCTTGGCCATCGTGATAAGTTTGGCAAACGGTAAAATCTTTTAATCCATTGGGGCAGATGGTGACCAGGCAGGTCTAACAAGTCCTTATGTTTGTCATATTATCTTAACTGCTGATTTAGTCGCTACCCACAATGTCCATTAATAAACATTTGTTCTTCCTGGTTCAACTTGGTTTGAGGTACTGCTTTTGGTGTAGTTGTAGATGCTTACTCTTTTAGCATAGCAGAATAATACCAGTTTAGGTTTGTTTCCTTTCGTTTTCCCGTCCAAATAAGTTGGATTAGATAATGCAGTTCAACTGGATTTGTTTGTGACCTGTTGCCTGAATGTTGGTGTTAGTGTCTTATTGTGAAAAAATTAAATTTTCTTGACGATCCTTCACACCACAGACTCCAGTACTCCAAACACTTTTCTGACTTTTATAGAGAAATGGCACCACCTAAACCATGTAATTAAAATATGTATGTTATATATGTCAAAACCAAGCCTAGCATCAAAGCCATATTACAATTTGGATGTTTATTATCCAACAAATGACTGCCAGTGTTATCTAATGTGTTAACGCAAATATGGTGATGCTAGCAGTCTTTGGTGACATTACGTCAAACCAAAAGCCAGTCCTGAAAATGATGAGCATACTTATTCCTTTGACATTATAGTGTTTGCCGTTTCCACCTAATTCTGCATTTATATTTGTTTGCATGAAGAATGGGGACCACCTGAAACAAATCCTGGATCACGACACCCCGAGAGGCCTTCGATCACATGTAGATCATCCAACAACCACATCTTCAAAATGCAAATGTTTTTCATGTTTATTTTTAATGACCCATCTTCCAGTCAGAAATGCTACTTTGCTAATGAAAAGGAAGCCAAGAATGTATGTTCCAGTTTTCCCCCTTTCGTGCAATCATCCTGAAATCTCTCCACCTCAGCCCATTGACAGAGGTGATCTTTCTTAATTTAATGCCAAATTATTAGGGGGTTAGTTAGGATAAACAGTTCTTGGAAGAGTACTATGAACAAGTGATTCTCCTCCATCATCAGTGCTAGCACGAAGCTAGTCCTAGCAAGCTTTTAGCTCTTTATCACCACTGTTGTCCAGCGGTGAGAGTGCGGCTATCGATCAACAGCTCGCCTGCTTTGCTCAGGCAGCAACTAGATGGAGGGGGGGTGGGGGGCTGAAGGGATCTCTGGTTTACACAAGCTGTTGTGAAGGTGCGTCTCGGTGGAAGGAACAAACGAGCTGAGGGGGTTACCTAATAAAAGAAGGCACCTCCAGCAATTAAGCCAGCTGACAGGCAAACTGTGGCGCTTCGCTAATGTGGGCTGACAGCAGGGAAATTTGAATAACGAGGCTTGCGGGAGGAAGGAGAGAGGAATGAGGAGGTGGAGGGGGGGTTGGGGAGCGGGGGCGTACTGAGAACTGAGAAAGAAAGATGTGTGGTGCTAATGAAACAGGTGCCTGGCATCCCCTCCCCTCTAAGTGCAGGAATCATTGAGAGATTAACGGCACGTTTCTCCAGCACTGGGCCAAGCAGATAGATGCTTGGTGGAAGTAGAGGCTATAGACCTGTGTCTTTCCTGACAATGCAAATCACTGCTGAATGTTGATAGTCATGTTTGAATAATTTGATATGAGGCTTAAACTTTTTAAATGCTTTTGAGAAAGGACAGTGTATTGACATGCTTTATGACTCTTGGAGATGGGTAGGTGTGTGTATGTGGATACACATTCAGACAAGCTATTTTGGTTCAGATCTACTGTCACTGTGTCCTTGGTGGTAGTCTGATGACAGAGGGAGAGTGTAGTGGATGTTTACTCTGATGATCGACTCTGTGGGTAAGCGGTGTAATTAGCGGCCTGACTAATGGGCCGAGCTATATGAAGGGAGGCAGCCGCACAGCATCTTCCCAGCGAAAATAGACAGACAGAGAGATCAAACTCTGATTAAACAAATCTACATATAAGACTGTGAGCAGGCAAAATTTTTATGTTGTATTTAAATTTGTTTTGCTACCAGTGTAATGTTGGTATATACTACACTCCTCAGGCAAAGCTTGGCACAATCAGCATTCAGGATTTGTAATGAGGAACGCAAAAAGGCAGAACAGAAACAGGAGAAGAATCATGCCTGGTAACACCCCCCCCAATACTCTCTGATGCCAGATGTGAAAAGTGCATGGAGAATGTGAGAGGTCATCCAAGAGAAAGCGGTGTCTTTCCTCATCCCCTGCAGCCTTATGAAGAAAATGCTGTTCTTTTTGAGTGGATCTTTGCATCCCTATGGTCACACAACCACATCATAACAGTGATGGCCCCATTTCAACTCCATTAGCAAATTATGTATGACATGTGGGTCAGTGTGGGTAGTGAGGATTGAGACACATCTTGCAGATTCAGATTGTGTGCTTGTAAATACTTGTGGAGGACTGCATCGTGTGCACATCCATTTAGCCTTTGTAGTGGGCATGTGTGGGCGTGTAGTCTCGCATGTGTGTATGCGTGTGCACATGTTGTGTGTGTGATATATATTTTTTTATAATAAGAGTAGGGGGGGGTTAGAGCAAGGATATGAGGTCATAGTGGTTTGTTGCTTGTGGTGTAATTAGACGTAACTCAAATGAAAACAGCAATGATTTCACTCAGAGTATACCACACTGTTGACGGTCGCCTCACATCAGAATTTATTGTTTTAAAAAAAAATGTTTTTTTTTCACTTTTGTCTGTACATTTCTGAAAGAATCTTTGGAAATTATGCGTGTGCATAATTTATAACTTGATCTGTTATGTTGCACAATGCTGTGGCTGGTATTCAGCTGTTTCTCACCAGTTAGCATGTTTAAAACAGCCTTATTGGATTGTTTCCATTATCCTATCCCACAGAAGGGATGTGGGGTCTGATTTAAATCATTTCTATCCACATAGATGACTCATTCTCTCGTGCTAGCTCTTTCATCCACTCATCAGATCCTCATTTAATCATCGCAATTGACTTAGGCCATCCTGGGCTAAGAGCAAGATTAGGATGAATGTGTGTGTGTGCGTGCCTGTACATCTGAAGTGAAACGGTCATATCTAAGGGTTTCCTCTTTGAGTTTCTGCAATAGGTAGCCTTAAACCCCTGTCTTTAACTTATATCTTTATCAGCTGCTTTTCTGGAACGGAACAGATCACAGCGGCGCTGCTGGGCTCATCGGGGCCTGTAAACAACTATCCACTGATTTATCTAAACAGTTGAGTAATCAGATGATCCCTAATCATATCAGAGAAAAGCTTTCCTCCTTCATGCCGTACCACCTCATGCAACCCCCCCTCAGTATTACAGAACATGACTTTACGATTGTGCGACCCACAGAAAGATCTAGCTCGTAATTGTGTAGCAACGACATCAGTCTATGTAAGCTTTGTTCAAGGGCAGACAGCATGTCTCTTGTTTGCTTTTGAGCCAGGGCAAGGTGGAGAGGGAGAGAATAACTGACTGTGGGATTAACAGGTGAGGATCCCAGCCTAGATTCATTCCCAGAGGTCACCAGGTCAGCTTGATGACCTGACCTTTCATTTTTAAAGCCTGCTCAGCTGTTTTTCTGATCAGGACTCGAAGCAGACTAATAGCAGTGTTTCACAGGAGATGTAAGTTATTAAAGAGGTTATGTGTGCTGGAGTAGGATCTATGCCATGCCTGTGTTTCGGAGGCGGCATTTGTCACGTGTGTCCAGTCTAGTCTGGTGTGAATCATCATGACAACAATCCTAGCCAGCAGACTGGAGTTGTGCATAAGGTCCTGAGTGGTTGAGCCAGCAGACACAGCGGTTTCCTCCATCTGAAAAAAATTATATTCCCATCTTCTCTTGAACATCAAGAACTCTCTCTATCCTTGTCCCTGCCTTCATTTCTCAGGAAGACACTGCCTCTCCTCTTACCTGTGCTCTGGAGACACAGTTATGGGGAAAAAAGAAAATTGTTTAAAAGAAGAAGCAAGGGGAAAGGGAGTGATAAAAATGAGAGTGAGGAGAGGGAAGAAAGATAGTCCATTCTTTCCTCTGCCTTCCATCCTCCCATAAAATGGCCTTGGTGCTCTTTTCTTTTTTCCTCCTGTGAAGAGTAATTGCTCTCTGTATATGTGTTGCGTGAAAGAGGTGTGTGTGTGTCTGTGTGTGTGTGTGTGTGTGTTGCGTGAAAGAGGTGTGTGTGTGTGTGTGTGTTTTTTTTAATCATGGGTTTTGTGTGAGCAAGACTGACAAAATGCGTATGCGTATCTTTTGTGAGTGTGTGCAATAGTGGGTTTGGGGAAAAAAAAGGTGTGTGTGTGTGTGTGTGTGTGTGTGTGTGGCTGTCGGAGGGGGATCTGGCCGACAGATTGAGAGCAGCTTGTTAGAAAGAGGAACAATGAGGCCACAGCCCCTCTCCTATCTTCTTCCCCCCTTGCCTGCCTTTCCAGTGTTCTCTTTCTCTAATTCCTTTTCCTCTTCTCTCTGTTTCCATGTCCTTTTTGGAACAGACTCTCTTGTTTCCTGATCTTTTCTGTGTATTTTCAACTTTCTCACTTGCCAGTCTTATCTGACCTTTTTTTCTTTTTCTTTCCATCAGTCTTCTTTATTTTCTTTCCACCTCTCCTCCTTTTTCAACTGCTCTCCCCCTCTCTCTCTCTCCTCACCTCATCAGTTCCCCATCCTTCCTCTGTCTTCTGATAATCTGCTCTGTCTTCCCCTCCATACATCACCGACCTACACACACTTGGAAATCCATGAATATTGGTGCTGGCACACGCTGCTCTTGTCATGCCAACATGCAATAGCTTGTAACATCTTTTATGCACTCCCCCTGGCATTCTTTTTGGCATTGGGGTTGAGTGATGTTATGATTAGGTTGTTAATTAAACATCATTAATGTGCGACAGGCATCATTGACGTGTAGGACATCAAGATGTGAGATGTTGTTGTTGTTGTTGTTTTAAACCAAATGAATAATTACTGCTGTCATTCAAGCCTACCCACATGCCTACTGTTACTGAACACGTTTTGTTGAGATGGGGGGAGGGGGGGTATAGTGTATAGTATTCTAGTGTTTAGTTTATTATCCGCATCCCATATAGTTTTATACATAGGCTTTTTAGAATTGATCCAGGTAGAGCTCAAAATAATTTATTCTATTCTGTTTAGACCTACCCAGACTCTTTGGATAGAAGCTCTGTTATAGTTGACATGGGAAGTAATTACTTGAATCAAGCATTAAAAAGGATGGGATAGGGTAAGCGCTTTAAGGCTTATTCTTTAGAATTTTTGATAATGAAATGTGCAGAAATATTACCTGCTATTATTGGATGCACCTGCTAAATTATTTTAGCCAGATGCAATTTTTAGAATATTATATTCATGTAAAAGTGTGACCATTTTTATGCCATTTTTAACTCTGTCTTTCCACATTAAGGTTGAAAATGGATCAAACCATGTTTATTAGAGACTTGGCTGTCCTGCAATACAGAAATAACAAAGCCATATCAAAACTAGTCGGCGCTTTTCGACATAAAATTATATGACCATCACTTAACCTCGTGAAGCTTGTGAACTGGCTGTCCCTGTCGGCTTCTGCACTCTGTTATTTTGACACAGAGCCAAATAGACAGACAGACGGACAGCCCCCACCACCCTCCTAGTCCAGCTCTCACCCCCCTTTTGTCTGCCTGTCCTACAGCATTACCCCTATGGTTGTAGTCTCCTAATTGCTCTGGACCCTGCTGAGAAGAGAGACTAAGCACAGGGGTTGGGAGGGGTCTTCAGCCATGATGGGGTCATCTCCATCCCATTTTATCCCCTCCCACTAGTCTTATTTCTTTATTTCTTCTAATCAGACTTGCAGTTAAACAATGTGTGCTCATTTGGCTAAGACTCTCTTGTACTTTCTGCCCTCCTTCCAAGTCTTGGTGACCCATACACATCTGGCTCTGCTGGCAATGACTGTGTCTCTGCACAGCCCCTCACACATGCTGGCATGCACACACACACACACACACACACACACACACACAGAGCACTCGTATAGCACTGTATAAGTAGATGTAACTCCTTATACTTTGAATTAAGACTGACCTTGTGTGAGGCTGTTATTTTACCACATGAAATTAGTTGTATTACGCTATTACTTACTGCAGTTGTTGTTTTGAATGTTGATTTCAGATTTCCTCTGGCAACTGTGGTGTACTTGTAAGTATTCTAAGTTAAGCATGTTTTTGTAAGTATATTTTGCTCTCTTCTCAGGCACCTCTGCAGCCACCCCCTGGGTCTTCTGCCTCAGTAGTGGCAGCCGCCGCCGCAGCAGCTGCAGCAGCATCGGGGGCACCCCAGTCACTGAAACTAACCTACCCAGAAACTCTGGATCGCATCAAGGAGGAGTTTCAGTTCCTGCAGACTCAGTACCACAGGTGGGTGTGGGAGTTTTGTGTGTGTGTGCGTGCGTGCGCGTTCCTTAGTATGACTGGACATTTAGACCAAAAACAAGCACAAAAAATGCGAGGGGCTGCATTGGTGTGGGTATGTTGCTTCAGATACAATCAAAGAAGGTCGGCTTGAGTAATACATCCATGAATTTGAAGGCTTATCAAACACCAAAACTTTTCAAGTTTTCTAATACCACGAGACAAGATTTTCACACCTCTGGAAAGTTTTAATGGTGCTAAATATTTTATACTCTGTATGGACGACTGACAAACAGCAGAATTACCCATCTCGCGTTACAATGTAATCTACCAGGAATGTGTACTCGCATACATTTGATTTACTAGTGCAGTGTGTTGCCAGATTTGTCTTGTAGCAAAAGTTGAGCCAAGTTCAACTTTTTTTTTTTTACCAGGTAACATATTCGTTTCGTTGTCATCGCATCTTCTGTATGCATACATTAGCAAAGGTATGTAATAAGTAAGCAGGCTACTCTTTCTGTAAGCCTGTATTTGTGTGTGGTTGGTGTGCAGGAATGTGTCCAGAATGCCTTTTTGAATGTGGGATTTAGGCTGGCTGTGGAGTCCCAGCCTCCTCTTGGCACGTCTTCACAGCGTCCCCACCTCTTCACTCTTCTCTTCTCATCCTGCTTTGATTTAGCCAGCCAGAATCTCCCCTCCCTCCCTTTCTGTCCCACTTCAAACTTCTTTTGTATGCCCCCCCTTGTCCACAGCCCTTATAACCCCTGTGGCTACTGCTGCTTCCCTTGTACAGACAAATGCTGACGTGTGTGTGTGTGTGTGTGCACACGTGTGTCCTTATACCTCTGTCTACACATACCGGCACTTTAGTTGTCCTACAGTATATAATGATAAGAGATATATTAGAGATAGATAAAAGGAAGAGATATATTACCAGATTTATCTCAGTAATGATCAATCTAATGTTATTTCTTAATATCTTGTTTGTCCAGTTGAATAATTGTATTACCAATAAATGATACTGGGTTGTTGGCTGACTAGTTTGTTGAACTTCATGTCACCAGTTGTAGCTATTGTCACTTTATTTATTCACAATACCTGTAAATGGGTTCATTAGGATTGTGCAAGTCAAAAATTACATACTGCTATCTTGTCTCGAATTCTTCTTGTTATATATGGACAATTCAATCAAAGATGGTGCAAATGCTTTGACCAAAACGGCCTGAGGAACACAACTGTGGTCAAAATATTGTCTTGTACATGCAGATTTGGAGGTACCTTTAGTCTCATTGTGGGAGACTGTCTAAAAAGTGTGCCCTGCTAAACTGAGGGCAACCCTAGGTTATCACCTGGTGAGCATTTCTGAAAAAGGCTTAAAAAAAGGCCCTGTGAACCATCTTTTGAGTAACATTGACCCAAACAAATCAAGTAATTCAGTGAACAAGAATCATCCCTGGATCTGTTGGTTGAGACGGTGTGATCAGCTCCTCTGGCAGCAGTTCAGCGTTACACCTCGTGTTACAAAACACCTGGAGCATTGCCCTCTTGCCAAGCACTGGTACTGAGAACCAGCTAGCAGGATAAACAATAAATGATGAATGATGAGATTAAGAACACGATTGGGAGCAAGAGCGAGCTTGTGATTCCATCTGCATTTCCCAGTCCACTGTGTACTGTTTTCACAGGCATGCTTCAGATTGCCAGGAAAGATTGTTTAAACTTCCTTCTCCAACAGCCCGGAGGCACAGGAAACACAGAAGATTAATTCACTGCGTATGACTACAGCTGAAAACTAATACTGCAACTATAGCCTATGAAAATAGCAAAAAAATTGCCAGACTGATCTTCACATATCTGTTGGATATATGTTTAATCTGACAGGTGGGGATGGACCTGTTAATTAAAATGACAGGTTTAGCTCACTAATGATTGAAACCTGAGCTGCTACTAGTGTTGTTTTACAGCCATTGCAACACCAATACTACTGCCTATATATATATATATATATATATATATAGCCATTAGTATCGTTTTGTGATTGTTCTACAAAACTTTATTGTTCAAATTTACAAGTAAACTTGTAGTTGTCTATAATGTTGTAAAACTTTTATACTTGAAGATTTTCCTAATTTAAAGCATAACAACAGAGCACATGTTATTGCATGGAACATCACTTCCATAATTTTGTGTTCTTGGCCATCTTTGTTATTTTCTAGATTATGATATTAATACGGATACATTTTACCAATAGTTTAATTTGAAACTAATTTCAGATGGTGGACATGATGATTAATGTAACTCGCAGCTCAAAGATGGATGAAAATGATGCTAATGCTTAATTTACCATCAATGTATTCTCTTTCTATGTGTGTATGGCAATCATCAATCAAGATGGCCAGTCATGCATGTCAGCTTCTCTTGAGCCATAGGCTACTTTCAATTCATAAAACCACCATTATGTAGTAAAATTAGCATTGAAAGCAGCACAAAAAACATGTGACTTGTCACAAAATGGTGGATGTCTTAGAGGCCAGTTTGTTGACCAAACATAACCCTTTAAAAATCATTTTGGCAGCAGTTTTGGAAGGGACTGGACAGGTAGCAGCGGGACTATCTGCGTCGTTGTTTAGGCTATCAGCAGACAGGTCGGACAAATCTGATTGCAGGCTACACCTCATGTAATCAGACCCACTTGTACACTATTCACGCTACAGGGAAAACATGACCTGTACGCCCACAGAGATGCACACTGACCTATTCAGACAGACTCTTAATCTGATGCATGTGCTTAACACACACTTACACATATGTGTGGGCCTCCCTCATACACAAATAGATGTTGTCTAGAAATAGCAGGGCTTAGTTGTGTGTTTTGGCTGCAGAGAAGGTGGTTGGATTCTGATAGATGTTGGATTAGACGGCAGGAAAGAGACTGAGGGAAGGGATTAGTGCTGAGCTGCAACTGTGTGTGTGTGGGTGGAGGTATGGATGAGTGGGCGGCCGGGGATGTTTCCAAATGTGTGTGTGTGTGTGTGTGTTGCTTGTTGGTTTTGGTGGCATGTGCGTGGTTAGTATGGGAGGATGAGAAAGATTACTAGGGAACTAAAGAAAGGGAAGGGTTAATTAATTAAAGGGTCATTGATGGGTCAGTTGCTCTGATTTTTGGTGTGTGTATGTGTGTGTGTGTGTGTGTGTGTTAACTATCTTAACGGGCTGTAATCAGCAGACTGAGGGGAGATGGGAGGAGCTGCTGACACAGCTCTCATTACTGTAATTCCCTCTACACACACACAGGTTGTGAATGCAGACTTGCAATATGACGTGTGTGTGTATTTGTGTGTGTGTGTGTGTGGTCTGTTGAGTAAGATAGGCTCTCCAGTTACCATTAACATGCTGCCACTCATCCTTTGTGCGTCTCTTCCCAAATATTACACAGTTATAGTAACTAATGACATGCACGCACACACTCAACAAGTTTATGTCATCTTTAAAATATTTAGCTGTGCAGTCGTCATAGCAAATAGCAGAAAGAGAGTCAATTAATTGAGTATTTGACAGATAGAAAATAGGTTGACATATGTTTTTTAGTTGTTTTTTTTCTTCTCAGGTGTCAGGCATTGTCTGGTTGTAGCTTCTCAAATGTGAGGATTTGCTGATTTTCTGTTTATTATTGTAAATGTAATATCACTGGGTTTTGGTTGGATGACAGTAAAAGCAATATAATTACAAATGCAATTTATTTAAAATGAAAATGATGGCCCTTAGTTCAGAGTCCATAGTCTGCAGCTGTCAGCCCACACAGACTTCTAAACCATAAAATTTCACAGAAATGCATAAGTATCAAATACATTACTGTTTATAGTGATATATTGCACAACAAGGTAGAAAAGATATGTAAACCATGTTCCCGCACACGCCCGGTGGCATCGGCTGTACACAGAACCACTCTCACTCTGGAGAGACGCACACTTTATTTGTGCAAGAAAATGAAGGGAATATATGTACAATGCAGAATGAATGATCAGTGTTGGTGTTTCCGGTGTTTCTTGTAGCCCACAGTGATTGATTGAATCAGTTTATCAGTTTTTCTCTTGCTTCAAAATTAGGTTTTACACTTGGAAGTTTGACACACAACATTTTTGCAGCAGAGAGTGCACACAGCTCAATCCTTTTGTGAAATAAATCCGAGTTTGTTTGTCCACGATGGCTGAAAGAGGTGACTGTTAGACACCATACTTTTTTTTATTTTATGCATCTGCTGCCATCAGTTGTTATAGAAAGAAAAGAAGCCGGCTAGCTGAGCCCTCCACCTCCTTCAGAGAGAAGGAGGAGGAGGGCTACGATAGCCAATTGTGTACACTCTTTTGCTGTCAAAAACAATGGTGTATTTTGAGACTAATGAATTATTTGTCATTTGAGTTATTTATTTTTTGTTGTGTTTTTTTATTTTTTTTATTTTAAGTATATAATTTTTTTTATTGAATGTCTGTGCGCTCGTGTTAATGCTATTGGGTGCCACCGTGGGCACATGTGTTATAGGTTGCCGACCCCTGCTTCCCATTCTGTTCATATTCACCATAGTGTTGTGCGACCCACATGATCTGGATGAGGTGGTAAAGCTGGTTTGAATGATGTGTTGACACATTCAGATAAACCATCACAGGTTTAACCACTAAAGGTCAACGTCTAAAGGTGTACTGAATTGATTATATCTTTATACCAAATGTATCCAGATAGGGTTATATACAGATATTATTAGAAAATATAGTCAGTAATCCTCTGTGTTTACCAGGCTGTCTATCATTCACTAAATTAATTATATTTGCTTTAGGGAGGGCTGAGGGTTTGTGGTTTGTTTGTAGTTTTTTGTGCATTTCATTTGTGGGTTGCTTTGTACATTAAAACCTCGGCCAATCTGTGTGTGTGTGTAACATTTATGAAAGAGCAGGCTTTACAGTGAGTCTGGCAGGAAAGTGGGGTATGGTTGGCCTGCTATTGTGCGACAAGATCCCATCTTTGTTTTGTGTGCGAGTGTACGTAGGCTTGTGTGTATTTGCTCTCGTACACGCCCTTGAGAAATGATGACAGAGTACAGAGGCGAGTTGGGTGGGTCCCTGGTGTGTATGTTTGTGTGTGTGAGAGTGTGTGTTTGAAGACAGACTGGGAGAGAAGCTAAAGGTTTCTCCAGTGGAGCAGAGAGGAAGGGTTAATAAATAGTTAATGAGATGTAAAGCGAACAGTCACATACCTGGAGGCTGGGGGCTAAATAGTCCTGACACTGTAGAGGCATGACACAGGTGCAGTCACTACATGTCTCTCTGTGTGTGTGTGTGTGTGTGTCTGTGTGTGTTCTATATTGGCTGGTAGCTCTATCTTTGTGTAGCACTTGTCGATTATGATGTCTGTTTGCTGTATGATGGGATCTGGACTTTCAAGTTCAAGTTTTGAAATGATTATGAAAACAAACGTGTGAGATTTGCTTCGTTTGGAAGATCATTTAATGGTTGGTTACACAAAACAAGGAAGGAGATGAGCTTTGGGATATTGCGACTTGCAGTTTACACCTTTTTCAAATGCCAAACATCATTTCTTTGGCCAAATGACTAATTGGTAAATGACAAAAATAATCGTTTTAGGCATTAGGGCAGATACAATATCCAGGTTTTTGGTACTAATACCTTCTGTTTAAATACCTTAATTAGGGACAAACGTGTGTTTATACATTCTTAAAAATTTGTTTAAGAAGAACTTCTCAGACTTTCCCTTTCCCTTTTAACTAACAGTTGGTTTTTATCAACAATTAATGTACCCTTCAATGTCTCAATTAATCATTTGATCTATAAAATATCAGAAAAATATTGTTCACATTTAAATCACTTGTTTGTTCAACCAACTGTCCAAAAGTCAGAAATATTCAGTTAATCATATAAAAAAATTAAATGGAAAAAGATACTAACTCAACTAATCAATTATCTAATTTTAACATTGGAAAATCATTGAGGTTTGATACCCAGCCCAGTTGTGGCAGGAAATGTGCATATCATAAGATAACACTTCAGAAACATCAGACGGCCGTGTGCTGTTTCATAAAACTGTAATCTTCCTTACTTTGTAGTGTATCTTTGTTTATACCAGACACACGACTGGCTTGTGGGAAGAAGAAATTCAGATTCCCCATAACTTGACTGTCTTTGTGGGATACCATTTACCCAATACTTTTAGAAAATGCATTTTAATTCCATCCTGCTCACACTGAAAGGAAATTAAATTAATGTTCAAAAATACTGTGAAAGTCTTTTTTTATATATGTATAGAAAATATGATGTTCCTTTTTAACAGAATAATCGATGAGGGAATTGTATAAGTAAAAGTATTGTTAAGAAAGACAAACACTGGAAGGGAAAGAGTTGACATTTTTACAATACCCAGTAGCCTGTTTCAAACATGCAGACTAAAAGACAGTTGGCACAGTTCATGCTAGCAGGTTTTTTGTGTATGTGTGGCTACATACATGCAAGATTAGTGCGTACATATGTGCACACACACGCACCCCTAAATGCTTCCATGTACCAAGTGGTACGTTTGTGTGTGTCTGTGTGTGCATTCACTAGCAGTGCAGCACTGACAGAGCTGTCTAAAGGCTGGCAGGCTGCAGATTTGTAGCGCATTCGGCTGATCATCTTATCTCCTGTCACCGCCAGTGAAAGATTGGAGGGACCGAGCCCACCGTGGCGCATGCACATGCACGTACACACACACATCTCAGTTTTCCTCGTTCCTTCTCTCATGCTGGCTCACTCAATCTTGTTTTCTCTCTGTGTGTTTCTGTGTCTTTCCCTCCATCCTGCAAATTTTTCCTCCCTTCCTCTCTCTCGGTAAATGGTGCTGAGCCAAAGACTAATTATTACAGGCAATCATTTCAACATGAAATATCCACTTCCTGCACACCCCCAATTCTTTTATGCTCCCACCGTCACATAATGGTGCCCACACACAAACACACGCACACTGTAATTTCATTTCTTGAAGTCCATTTTGTGGGGAATGGTTATTGCTTTCTGAGTGCGACCTTGGGGTCTTCCCTCTAAGTACAATAAGTGTAGGTCTGCACACTGTGTGTGTGTGTGTGTGTGTATGTATGGGTATAGACATTGATTCTTTGTGGTTCTTTACCTTATTCAGTGTATTTACCTGTATGGTGCACTTCTGTTCATTTGCTAAAACAAAATCAGATGAAGTGGTTTTGTGAATGTGAGATGCTCTGATTGGGATGCAACTAACTAATTATTTTTAGTTATATTTTTATTTAAATGCTCTATGGGATGTCTGGAAATAGTATAGAATGTTTCTCGGGTGAGGTGACATCCTCAAGTTGCTTGTTTTGTCCAACAAATAGTTTAGGACCCAATGATATGGGCCTAAAGTATTTAATGACCATCAATTTATTTTTTTTGAGAAATAAGGGGAGAGAGATAGATGGGGAACAACATGCAACAACAGGGTAAAATGCTGTTCATAGTTGGTACCTTAAACCCCTACGCCACCAGGGTGCCTCAACTATTTCTAAATTGTTCATTTATCAAACAATAAATCCAAACATTATTGTGCTTCCTTCCATTTTTCTGCTTTGTAAGTCGTAGACTAGTCAATTAATTGATTAATCAACACATTAATTGCTAATAAAAATCTTCACAGAAATGCATTTTGAATGGAGGAATTTCGCACCCACACTCATTATCTTTGTGCAGATGAATAGGTAAGTGTGCATGGCTCTGCTTGTCCAAGCACATCCTAAGTTTATGTCATGATGAACACATGTACACAAAGACACACATACATACACACAGATGACGGTTGTATTAGTCTTCAGCCCAGCCCAATTACCGGGAGGCAATTCTACTGTAATAAAATCTATAGGCTGGTGGGTCGGTAGGGTGGGTTTAATCCTCACTATACTCCGTCCACCACCACCACCACCCTCTCCTGCTCTTCATCCTGCGTCGCTCCCTCTCCTCCCTCGTACCTCTTCTCAACTGGCTGGCAATGATAAATGAGTCAATTATGTGTGTGTGCGCACGCGAAGCAGGAGAAGACGAGCGGATGGGGCCGTTATTACCTGTTGCGGCTGGGGGTAATGTTGCGGTATTAATCATATTCTAATTTTCCTCTGCCAAATGACCCTCACACCTTACCACACCACCACCCCCCTATCAATCTATCTGTTGCCTGCAAACAAGTTGGCATAAACTGCCGAGGGCCCACATATACTACCTCTCTGGGGAGAGAGGAGAGGGGTAGGAGGGAGGGCAGAGTGTATTTCTGTGAGAGAGGAGATGGGGTGAGAGAGATGGAGAGAGAGAGTTGCAGAGGTAACGAGGGACGTGTTTGTGTGCTTGTTACACAAATACATCTAGAGATTGAAGTGTGTGTGTGTGTGTGTGTGTGTGTGTGTGTGTGTGTGTGTATGTTTGCAAATCCAGCCATTGGCATTATCCAATTTTAGAGGACGCCTGGGACTGGTTTGGTTGTGTGGAGAGACAGGCACACACAGAGGAGAGACAGAAATATAGGACACATGGGAGAGGTGTTTGGCTGCTCTCATCTCAGAGATGTGTGTGTATGCATGCATGCATGCGTGAGAGAGAGAGACAGAACAAGGCCTTCATGCATGTAGCAGTGGATCACACTTATGGTCCTAATTGTAGAAAGGGAGAGAGGAGTGATGGTTTAAACAGAAAAAGGCAGACAGACGGGCCTGCTGCTAATTGGTGATGCAACAAAATGAGGAGGAGTGAGAGGACACATGAATAGATTGAAAATTGTCCTGAGGGAGAGGGAGAAAAAGAGAGACGCCTTGGATGTGCCTGCCTGCAGTCTTGGCTGGATTTTGGGCTCCAAGCGTGACTTTGTCTATTTCTGCTCTGCTCTGAGGTGATAATGGGCTGTCAGCACCCCAGTCACCCTGCTCCCTTCTCCCCTACTAAGTGTGAGAGAGGCTGAGAGGGGGGGGTGAAGGAGAGGGGGAGTGAGTGAGTAATTTGTTGTCATGTTGCTAATTCATGGTGTATTTTTATATGGAGTACAATGCAATTCATAACTAAGTGTCTTTACTCTTTTAAACTCTGTTCTGTGTTGCAGTTTGAAAATGGAATGTGAGAAACTGGCCACAGAGAAGACTGAGATCCAGAGACACTATGTTATGGTGAGACGCACACACACACACACACACACACACACACACACACACACACACAGCCTATGCCTCATTCACCCACAACAAGTGCATTGCCAAGTCTGCTGAATCCCCTTCATCTGCTAACAGCTGCCAGACACCCACCAAAAACCACACACAAGACCACACACACTACCATACACACACTATTTGGGCTTTCAAATAAACAGCACTTACATGGGAGTGCAATCTTATGCTTGTGTTTGCAAGTGTTTCTTTTTGTGTCTGAAATATGTAGCCTACTCCTGTGTTGTGTATCCACATCTGTCCAGGGCTGCGTATTGAACCTACTCTTTTGGTACCAATAGAAATGTGGGTAACACTTTATTTGAAGGGGTGTGCATAAGACGGTCCTGACACTGTCACAACCATAACACCTGTCATGACCATAGACTGTATAAAATAATGGACATAACTATTGTGGCGACACCTATTAGTTTGTGTACTCCAATTTTGAAGTCTTGAGTAGTCCAGTAGTGACCATATTGGGATGAGAGGATGGAGCTGACTCTAATGCTGGCTGCTAGCTTGTTTAGCGTAGTGCATCTGGTTAACAGTGATGATGCTAATTCTAATTTTGGCTAGCAAACACAATCTTAACAGGAAAAACAGCCTACTCCTCAGAGTGTCTTTTCAGGAACTGAAAACAAAAAAATTCACCCCCATACAGATATGTAAATTGTGTATGTAAAGTTGGGCATTTTAACAACACTAAAAAAAAATACATTTAATCAAATCTGCCGACTTTAGGTATTTGCAATGCTGAAGCTACATTACCGTTACATTAAAAATACACAAATTAGATTTCAGTATTTGAAAAGTCACAACACATTATAGATAATTAGATTCATTGCTGCCCACTTATCTAGTAACTTACACTCAGTGACAAATGCAACGCACATACTTTCTGCACTTTTCCAACCATGAGTACATCCACCTGACGGAGAAAAATTCTAGCACGAGCTAACTGGAGCTAACTGGAGCTAACTGGAGCTAACTGGAGCTAACTGGAGCTAACTGGAGCTAACTGGAGCTAACAGGAGCTAACAGGAGCTAACTGGAGCTAACAAGCCAGTTGACTGGATTCAGAAGCTAATGTTAGAACACGTACCTTGTTGCTAGCTGTGGTTTTCCAACACAAAGAACTGTTGATGTACGCTAAACATCAAGCAAAATTGCAAACGGCATAGCAAGAGCAGCCAGCCATTACCTTAATGTCATCAACACTTCACCCAGTGGAGCAGTAATCTGCATAGACCACTGTATGAATGCAGAATTAGTCAGCTGTTATCATAAGTGCTCAGGTTTCTATTTCTGTTATGGCGTTTTTTTTTTCTTTTGTTGCATGTAGGTAAACAGTCTGTGTGTGTAGCGAAAGAGGCAAAGTGCATTGGCCAGGTCGTAGATGTCTCAACTCATGACATATCCTGTCATGTATATTTTTCATCAAACATTTGTTGTGCTAATACAATAAATGAAAATTTTTCTTCTATTGACTTTTTTATTGCTTTTATTTAGGTATTTTCCAATATCCAAATAGAGGTGCCAAAAATCTTCATTATGATTATATTACATCTTATAATTAATATTATAAGATGTTACAACTGCAGTTGACACTTATGATATTTAATGTCAGTGTGAAATGCCAAAATTGTACCACTATAGTTGGGGTCAATGGAATCATTCATGACACTGTTAAAAAGCATTCGACAATGTAATAAAACTTAATGACATTTTTGACAAGTCCAAATTGTATCACTGTAGTTGAGGTCAAGGAAAATATTCATCACACAGTTATAATGGTCACATGACAGCCAATGTCAAAACCAACCACATATTGCAATTTAATGTGATGTTAACACACAAAACTACTTATATTAAGTTTGATAATTAGGCCTGCTGTGACATGTTATGTTGTCTTGGTTACTGTCAATAAAGTTGTCAATGCAGTTGTTTATAAAGATGACAGTGTCAACTTAATTAAAATGACATAATTGACCAAATGACACTTAATGACAACAGTCAAACATTCATAAAGACATGACTGTGTCATGTCAGTCTTAGCAGACCCCTTCAAATATTAAAGTGTTACCGTTATAGCACTAAG
The DNA here is from genome assembly GCA_036937835.1 of Pampus argenteus. NCBI lineage: Eukaryota > Metazoa > Chordata > Actinopteri > Scombriformes > Stromateidae > Pampus > Pampus argenteus. The sequence continues at coordinate 12,217,397 of CM072870.1, forward strand.
TATCAAATTGTCATTTGCTGAAAGCCATGTTTGGCCTGGTTCAAAGAGGAAGTCACTGATCTGAAAATGTGACCACATGGTTAATGGTTTGAATCCCAGAATGATTTCTGAGAATCTTGGTATAAAAACAAATGAAGCACAGATACTTTTCTTCTCAGCAGATTTGGAGCTGTATGATTATAAATGATACATGATCAGATCTTTTTGGGAAAAGAAAATGCTAAAACTATGTCTTTCTTTGTTTTTGTTTTTTTTTATCCTGATTTACCTGTGATCAGAGCCACACATAACCACAGCTGCCCAGATCCTGCTGTGCCAAAAAAGAGTTATGTAGCAATCTTGGCACAGAGCGGAGACTTGTAGGGGGGGGTGAAGTTTGTAATGGGGAGGGGGATATCTGGCATCGAGCACAGGCCAGGTCTCCTTTCCTGGCGGCTGATTTGGGGGAGTTTGGATGTTGCTAAGCAACAGGCGAAACTTGGCACACCAACTGCCAAGCTAAGCTGCCAGCTGCCAGGAAAGGCGTCTTTTATGGAGGCACACAGGCATACACAGAAAGAGAAGCACACGTACCGAGAACACGCGCACACAAAGCACATAGATACACACGCCTACACATTTGCAGACTTGTGCTACACACACACACACACACACACACACACATGCATGCACACGCGTGCGTGTTAACTGCCAGGAAAGATGTCTGGAGAGAGAGGACCCCTGCCATCTCCTCTTCCATCCTGCCAGGATGTTCTGGCTGCCCAACTGCCAATCTCCTCTCTCCACAACCAGCCACGCTGAAAAGCAAATGTCAGCCTGTCACTTTCCGAAGCATCCGACTTTAAAATGCTTTCCTTTTCGTCCACCTCTGAAGGTAGAGAGAGAGAGACAGAGCGGAAGAGAGAGACCCTCACCTGTCTTTCTGTGGCATTCATCTTCTCCTGCGTTTCCTCACTACTCCTTGTACTTTTGGATAAAAGCCAGGGTCAAATAGCTCGCATTAGACATGATTATTGCAATCGTCTGTCACCTTATTCTGGCCAGCGACAATTTACCTTCCTCGCTTCTGGTTTTTGGCTTCCGAAGTGCACTTCTGGGTCATTTTTAGTGCTATTGACTTTCAGCAGAGTCAAGGTGAAATTAATGGTGATGTGCGAGCATGTGCACTTCAGAGTGCAGATGATTGGCTTTGTCTGAAACCAGGATTTTTTTCTTTCTTTTTTTAGGGTTTTTTGCAATTGACTTTATTCTTGTAAAAACAAGTTGCTATTTTATGTAAATATAACTACACAAATATAACACAAATATTGGCAGAAATACAGTTTTTGAAGACAACAAATTTGTCATCTGTTCTGGTCTCTAAGAAACTTTTTATGACTTAACTTCACAGTTAAACTTAAACACAATTAAATCCGTTTAAGATGTTGGGACACAGATGACTCCCAACAGTAGTATAAGCAGATGAAAAATAATGTGTCACAAATTCAATATGCCATTTTGACACATCAGGTTTAACGATTCAACTTAAAAAAGGCAATGATTGCAGAAGTTGTAATAAGGTATATTTTATGTACAGTATTTGTTGAGTTAGGATTAATTATGCATTACCAGTCAATTCTTATTCAGTCTTTTACAATGTGCAAGTCTGTAGATATTCATATTCATACTTTATATCCACACAGGAAATATTCAAATTATTATAAAAAAAAAAAGCCTTCTAGCTTTACCTACTCCACACCTTAAAGCTGGCTGTCTGTCAGTCTCATATTCTTTTGTGTACCATCATGTATATTAATTGATGTTTTCTGTGTTTCAGTATTATGAGATGTCCTACGGCCTTAACATTGAAATGCACAAACAGGTGAGTGAACTTCAGCGGTCTCTCTTTGCATCTTCATGTGTCTCTCAGCACTCCTGCCTCCTAAGAATTTTGCTTTGCATTATTATCTCCGTCTCCTTTCTTTTGCCCCATTCTGTCTCTCTCTGTCTCTGTCTCTCTGTTTCTGTCTCTCTCTCTGTCTCTCTGTTTCTGTCTCTCTCTCTGTCTCTCTGTTTCTGTCTCTCTCTGTCTCTGTCTTTCTCTGTCTCTCTCTCTCTCTCTCTCTCTCTGTCTCTCTCTCTCTGTCTCTCGACCACTGTAATGTCAATCCTCTCTCTGATGGACCTATATGGGGTGTTATGCTGTGGAGGCGTTAATAGGATCTACAAACAGAATTCATTTCTCTGCCACAGATGAGAATACTGTCCCCTTCCCTGAGCTCCCAGAACAGCCATTCCTCTTCCCTGTTATAAATCCCTGTCTGTTCCTGCTCCATCCCTCCATTTATCCATCCATCCCTCCCACTCCCACCCTGCTTCTCTGCCTCTATCCCTCTTTTCTCCATTCCCTTCAATTTCTGTCTTACTTTGTCTTTTTTAACGCTCTTCTCTCTTAATCTCCATTTCTTCACCATCCCCGTCTCTGTCTCCCTTTCTTTTCATTGATTTCTCCTTCTCTCTCTTTTTGTACACCCCTCCCTCCACCTCTGTCTCCTTGCAGACATACAGTCCATGCTGAATTTCACTTAAAATCAGGTCACTGCCTTCCTGCTGTCTACTCTTTCTTTCTCTCTCTGTTCATTTCACCATTTCAATCGCTTCGCTTTTGACGTGTCACTGCCACTCACCCCCCTCCCCTCCACATCCCCCAATCTTGATTTTCCTCCCCCGCCTTCCTTCTGTTTCTTCTTTCTGTCTATTTCTCCTCTCCCTCCCACATCCTTGGTTCATTGTCTGTCATTTCCTCAACCCAATCTGCCCTTTTCCTCCTCTCCTTCTTCCTCCGCCTCCTTTCATTTCCCTCTCTCCTCTCTTTATCCTCTTTCTCTCGATTTCTCCCTCTCTCTCTCTCTCTCTCTCTGTCTCTCTCTCTGTCCCCCCCCCCCCCTGAAGATGTCATTTAGTAGTTGGAGTTCTCTAACAAGAAATCATTGTGTCTCCCTTAGGGTGGGGGGTGATGGATTCAGAGGATGGAGGGAGTGAGGGCGGGGGGAAGAGGGAGGGATGTGGGCAAGCAAGAGGAATGAGAGAGGAAGAAAGGAAAGAGGAGGGGGTGGAAGTTCAGTCCAGCATCAATAAATCACTTAAGAGAGAAAATGGGGTAGGGAAAGTGTGTGTGTGTGTGTGTTTGTGTTTGTGCACAAACACACACACACACAAGCACCCATAGACATAGATATTTTTTCTCATTTTCTCTCTCTACGCACACACACACACACACACACACACACACACACAGTGCAAGTCTAGCTGTCAACAAGACAAACAGCCTGCGGCCATAATGATGTTGTCATGATCTCTGCATGCATATCATTACTGGCCTTAACGGCCTTGTTTAGCCTGCCGCTAAACGTGTGTGTGTGTGTGTGTGTGTGTGTGTGTTAGATATCACATGGCAAAGCTTGTAGCACTGATTACTGCACTAATACTGGGAAGGAAGAAATGGAACAAGGGATGGATGGAAAGAGCAATAAATGGAGTGAGATCGAAGGAAAGATGAAGAGGAGGGGAGAGGGATGAAAAGGGAGATGATGACAAGGGAGGGAGGGAGAAAAAGTTGGCTCTTGGCTGTGTAGTAGAGCAGATCGAGACAGACACACACCCACAGCAAGAATCACTGACCCCCAGCAGGAAACACAGACACACACTCAAGCATGCAGAATGCAAACACACATGCAGACAAACAGACATGCAAGGACACATCAAAAACACATGCACACGCACACAGGGAGATTATACTGAATTTCGCATTTTTTTTCACCTTCACGCACACACATACACACACTCTGTGTGGGCCGACTGTGGCCACAGCAGATGCTGTCCATGAATATTTTAGCCAAAGTCCCTGGCAGAGTTTCCATTTGCATGGACCAGATGTAAGCAGCTGAAATATTTACCACACTGGCCCTGGGAGAAGCAGGCCACAGCCACACTGTGTCTGTATTATGTGTGTAACCTTTTATGAGTGTGTGTGTGCGTGTGTTTTCTTTTTGTTCGTGCTCAGACTTGGCTCTGCGAGTGTTTGTGTGTGTGTGTTTATTCATCAAAGTGACAGTAATTTTTTTTCTTCTTCTTTCAGACGGAGATTGCCAAACGGTTGAACGTGATCTGTGCTCAGCTCATCCCATTCCTGTCACAGGAGGTGGGACACACACACACACACACACACACACACACACCTCTCTCTCTGCACTGCATGCATGCCTTTTTCACAGAAGGTGTGCACATGCATACACACAGTAAGCAATTACTCGCACACACACAGAGCTGCAGATGGACAGAACTTCAAAGCACATTCATTTTCCTCAGTGGCCAAATGGTTGCATGAGTTCACAGTAAAAACAAAGGATCCGTATTTAAAATATGATGTTTGTGGAAGTGCAAATATGTTTTCATACTTATTCAGAAACAGTTCACGGTGTTAATATTAATTTAGTTTTCAGAAATAAAGTTTTAAACTGAAGCATATGATTCTGACTGTATTTGACACTGACCTCTTGGTTTGTTCCACAGCATCAACAGCAGGTGGTCCAGGCTATGGAGCGCGCCAAACAGGTGACCATGGGGGAGTTAAATGCTTCGATAGGGGTACGTGGGCTCCCCCCTCTGCCTCATAGCGTGTGTACCATATCCTCCCATATATTTAATTTTCCTCCCTTTCTTTTCTTTTTGAGGCACCCTTAAGCCCACTCTAAAATATAGATTTTTTTTTAATATATAAAGAATTGATTGGGTTTTTTTTTTTTTTGTTTTTTAATTCAACCGTCCATATGAGGCACAGCCCCAAAACATGCTTTCCCTCCCATTATTCTGATCTGGTTGCAGAACTACCCCTCTTATAGAGGCAATGCCCTGACCTCTGCATTTCTCCTCTCGTGCACATTGCAGCATTAAGCTCTCTTTCTTTCCCTCTTTCTTTTCTCCTCTTGATCTCTTCCTGTTAAGCCACTTTCTGTAGTGCTTTTAAGTCACCCAGATCTCTTTCTTCTGTCTCCTTGCTCTTTTTTTTTCTTCTTCTGTTCTTACTCTCTACAGCAGCAGCTTCAGGCCCAGCACCTCTCCCAGCATGCCCAGGGTTTGCCAGTGGGCCCACACCCATCAGGACTGCCCCACCCTGGCCTGGCACTTGGTGGAGGGTCCGGTCTGCTGGCCCTCTCTGGAGCTCTGGGGGCTCAGCTTGCTGCCAAGGATGAGAGAGCGCACCTAGAGGCAGCAGCGGCTGCCGCTGCTGCTGCAGAGCACCACAGAGGTACAGGAACACTTTAAAATGGTGCATGTTTATTTATTGTTCTCAAAAGTGTAAAACTCTAGATGGATTTAGGGCCAGGACAAGACCTGGATTGGATTCTTGGATATGGAAATGTCTAGCTAAGGTGAGAGCAGAGTAAACACCAAAGCTTGGCTTGATGGATTCTGATTATTGGCTTTGCTTTTAGGTTTTTGGCAGAGCACGAGTGTTGCTGATAATAACACTCCACAGGGATATTTTTCCACTGAGTCATCAACTGTACAGTAATGTAAAGTGATGGGATTCTGTTTTGTGTGTCTGTGTGTGTGTGTGTGTGTGTGTCTGCCTTTTGCTGTCCTGTGGCCTGGTACCTCGATGTGTTTGGTGCTTCTGCTTGGAAACAGACCGCGAAGCAGGACCAGTGAGTAACAATTACACTGTTTTCATTTGGCAGACACTTCTATTTAAAGATATTTGCATTTTTCATACATGGATATACAGTGAGAGTAATTTATTTAATTTGATACATTTGAAAATTTAGTGTCATACATGAACAGAAAAAAAATGTTCCTCAACACTGTACTGAAGACATTTTGAAATATATTTATTAGATTAGATGGATTTATATTTATATACATGCTTGCATAAAAAACAAAACATCTTATTGTCTTATTATATATTATATTTGGCTCTTTTGGCAAGATTAGTCACTGTTGCTTGACTATATATATATATATATATATATATATATATATGATTCAGTTTAGTTGTTGACATAAAATGCTAAAATTGTTTTGTTTTGTTTTTTTTAAATGTGCATCAGTGCCAAACTACTCCAGTCCTTGCTGCTGCCTTAAAGAAAACTCGAAGCCTTCTCTCTCTTCCTCTCACTCTTACAGTGAGCTGGACGATCGATGCAGGCTGATATTTTTCCACATTCATCTCCGCATCTTATGAGTCTGACATGATTTATGCAGTCCCTCTCACCTCATTATCACCTTCTTCCTTCCTCTCTGCCCTCACTCACTTTTCTTCAATCCTCTCTCCTTCACTCCTTCTCCCCTTTGCTCTTGGCCTTACTCTTTCTTTTTTCATTTCAATCTCACCCCTCTCCGTCCTCTCTGCAGAGCTCTCTGTCCAACGGGGATAAGGGTCGCGCAGCAGACTACCTCAGCAACGGCAAGAAGAGGAAAGCTGATGAGAAGGAGTTCATGACAGACTATGTGAGGATGCTTTTATAACACTGTTAAATGTTTAAGTAACTGAAGGGACGTTTCCCCCAACTCCACTGCCAGTCCTCATCAGATGAGACCACTCGTGTCTATATAGTGGCAGGCAAGCAGACTTTCCAGACCTGCTGTTCTTTTAGACAGTAATTGAAATATTCATGCTCCCTGCTGTCATTACAGTACTAAAAAGTGGAATTTATCTATTGGAGACATTGTGGGAGGAAGATGAATGAATTGTGGGTATAATGGTATTTTAACATCAAGTTCAGAAATGATTGCTTTGTTCAAAAATAAATATAAAAATCATGAGCAATTGATGCAAACAATGTAAAATTAAAGAAAGAAAATCCTTTATTTTCAACGATATCATGCAATAAAATATGAAGATTGAATATTTAGTTTCCTCTATTTTTAGAATAACACATAAAATATAAAAAAAAGTAAAAGCAAATGTCTACCTTTTGTAGAATAGCAGCTTTGCACACAAACTTCTGGTTTAAGTGTGTTTGTTGTATATTCATGTGATCCACATATATCGGACAGCAGTGCAGCATATCTAATCTCACGTTCTCTCTCCTCTCTTGCAGGGCAGCGATGCGGATAAGAGCGATGATAATTTGGTAGTGGATGAGGTTAGTAGGCGGCCGCTGGCCTCTGTTGGCCTCACTTCACAGCTTTCATCTGCATACATCATGTAAACACAGCAGGACCACCTGAATAATAACAATAACAATAATACCCTCCTGGCCTCCTCCACCTCTGCGTGCAACCCTTTCACCACCATACACAAAGCACATGTGTACACACACTTGACTACAATGAGGTTGAATGTACGTTTGTCACCCAAAAATATTAAAGGACAGTTTCACAATTTTATTCATGTTTATCTGATGATAATGTTAGGCTTCAGCTGTCTAAATGTGCCAAGTGGATATCTTCCACAGTTAGTTATTTAGTAAATGTCTTCTTTGTGTCTCAACAGATATTTTCCTGTTCAACTGCAGTGGACGTAACAATAAAAAGACAGTAACTTTTAAAGATATTGGCTTGATTTTACTCATTTGGACAGCTGATTCCTCATACATTTTTAAACATTTTACAGTTTAGTGCAGAAGGAAGGCTATGGATTTTGTCCCCCATCACTAACATTGAATTATGCATTATGAAGGGATCTTTCAATCGCCAGTATCATCAGGATATATAATTATGCCAAGAAAAACATGTTAGTCATCATTTGGGCACCTGCACTTTGTTTTAGGACAGATTTGAAAATTGGTGAAAATATCCTTTAATAAAGAAAGCTAATCAGCACAACCTATAATTTAATTCTAGGTTATTATCTCTGACATTGACATTAATAAATGTAAGTGTCCTATGTGCATAGAAAATTAAAGTAACTGAGCTTAAAGCTTTTACTTTGCTGTGTTGGGTGGAGTTTGTTGTGAAAACTCTTCTGGTGCCAGGAAGTCATTTCTTTAATGTTCACTACAGTTAGTTTGAAATCAATAGAGGAAGAGCTGGATAGTTTGCATGAGCACTTGGCGTCACAGTGGTTGAACAAACTAAGAAAATGGTGCTACCTACAGAAAATCAAACCTAAGAAGAAAATGGGACACGTCGATTGCCAGATGATTCTCTTAACAACGAAGTACCACTACGTTTTGCATCTTTTCCATGTAATAAAGCTTTCTGTGTTTGTTTGTTTTTCAGGACCCTTCGTCACCCCGAAGTGTGCAGTCCTACTCATCCAGAGAAAACGGTTTGGACAAGATGCCTCCGTCCCGTAAGGATGGCCCACCACAGGCCAGCCCCACCTCCTTGGCTTCCTCCAGCAGCGCCGCCTCCCCGTCTCGTGGCAAGGAGCCGACACAGGTAGCTAATGCAAACTTGTGTGTAATACAGACATCTATATTACCACAGTATGCATATATCCATTCAGGTCACTAGCCCCACAAAAGACAAATATTTGACCTACTTGTATGTGTGCAGACACACATGGTACGTTTCAGTACAGTACATCAGCGTTTCTGTGCTGTCGGCATACTCTGCTGTTTTTGTTCAAGGTCAATAGTTTGTCTCGCAGTTGTTATGCTGTATATTTATTTAACATCCCACAGACATTCAGTCTGGGCCACTGACATCCCACAGCACTCCTCAGGTCCCACCTGCCCTCAGTCAGTCACCCTCACTGTCATTCCCTTCTTGTCATTCTAAATGCATTTCCTTTTCCTTTTTTATTTTGTAATACTTTTACAAATTACTTTCTTTCCTTACCTTCCCTCCAGAGGGAGAAGTCCAGTACTCCAGGAATGAAGCCAGGCACCCCCATGTCTCAAGAGTCAAACACCCCTGGACCCAGTGGACCCCCACAGTTCCGACCCGTCTCCGGCAAGCCTGGTGTGGACCCCCTAGGTAAGAGCGAACCACAAGCTTGAATATTTATTTTTTTCTTTGCATGTCGCTCAGGAGACGGAAAAGACAAATGTTTGCCACTCGGACACGAGCTTTCACTACACACAGGGGATCAATTAACAATATGAATCAGCATTTGCAGAGATGGGTTTTTTGCGTGCACTGGCTTTTTTTTTTTTTTTTTTTTACATGTAGTGATATTATCAACATCGGGCTGCAGTAGTTGGTATGAGTGTCAGCCAGCTCCACACTACTGGCCACCATCTGGAATTAATAGCAGCTGTGGGCAAAAATATTCAGCGCGCCTCACTTTTTAAATGGAAAGATTAGGAGAGGTGATGGACTGTGACTGTGAGCTGCTTCATAATGAGCGTCCATCTATTCCAGTGCATCTCTTTCTCTCTTTTCTCACATCACCTGTAATCCCCTGTGCCCCCCCCCCACACACACACACACACACACACACACACACACACACACACACACACATACATTATGCATGCAACATGCACAGACATTGTATATAGAAGACATTAATGAGTGTGCATACACACACACACACACACTGCAGGAAGGCATGTTGGCCAGCAGGGGACAGTAGTGGTCTAATGCTGCAGTTGGCGACAGTGTCCTGCCTTTTGTTGCAGGCGGCACTGCCTGTCAGTCACAGCTGTCTCACACTGAAAGGCTCTGCAGAGTCACCTCAAAAAAATGAGAAGCTTATTCTGGCATTTACTAAAGTTAGAGATAACATAAGGACATAAGGTTTTCTTTGTCTCGATCAATAATTTGCCCAATTAGATAATTCACAACAAATTAATTTTCTTCTGTTTTCTGTCTTCCAGCTCTGGGTCTGAGAAACCCCTTGGCAGTGCAGGGAGCGTACCCTCCGGGGGCTTTCGGCCTGCCCCCTCCAGGGGTGAACGGTGACCTGCCTGGTGCAGCAGGCTACGGAGCTGGCCTCCACTTGGTCTCCCCCCAGATGAACGGAGCTGCTGCAGCAGCAGCAGCAGCAGCTGCCGCAGGCTATGGACGGTCTCCTGTGGTGAGCTAGACGCTCCACAGATAATTTGTCTTTTCAGTGTCACTGTCATATGTAATACCTCAGCATATAAACCCATCAGACAAGGCAGTAGAAGGATGTATATGGAAAAGAAGCAAGTGTTTCACAGGGAGAGCAGTAGGAAGCGAGCCTGCGTTATCATTTATTGTTAAGAATCTATGACCTTGGCTCTTGAAAAGTCTCTTTACTTTTATAATCTCATTTTATTCTTTATTTTATCTTTCATCTGATACTGTCTCTGTATTATTATTTTTATGAGTGAACTCTTCTTTCAGGCATTAGATATATTTTTTTAGGTGTTTTCTTACATTAGGTATCGTTGTGTCTTCCAGGTGGGCTATGAGTCTCCACACCCACACATGAGGGTCCCCGGGCTGCCTGCCAGCCTGCAATCAGCCGCCTCCGGAAAACCGTGAGTTTCCTCTTCCTTGCCTGATATCACCCAAAATCTTCACCTGTTCACTATTGCCTGCACTAAAAAGCTTAGGCTCCTCACATTTTAGTCAAAACAATGAAAAATGAAAAAAAATAACTCTATTTTTCTTATTTCTGCAGCCAATGTAGATAGCATCAGTCATATAATTTTTAGTGCACCTTCAATATATTTCAGTATTTTTCAGTTATCTAAACATCAATGGCAAATGTCAAGTTTTAGTCTCAATCCTTTAAAAGTCATTCTGGGAAAATCACTAAGTTGTAATAGACGTAAAAATGCCAAAATACACAAAAAGTTAACTTTTCAGCAGTATTCAATGATGTTTTTCTACCTGATGAAGCGTTTTTTGCCGCAGTCTTTATTCTCTGTTATTCATCCTTTTCTTTCCTCTATCTTCACTAACAGCGCCTACTCGTTCCACGTGAGCGCAGACGGCCAGATGCAGCCGGTGCCCTTTCCCCCCGACGCCCTGCTGGGCCCGGGAATCCCTCGCCACGCCCGGCAGATCCACACCCTGAATCACGGAGAGGTGGTGTGTGCCGTCACCATCAGCACCTCCACACGCCATGTCTACACGGGAGGCAAGGGCTGCGTCAAGGTGTGGGACATCAGCCAGCCAGGAAGCAAGAGCCCCATGGCCCAGCTGGACTGTCTGGTGAGACATGAAGGAAGAAGGGGGACAGTCAGACGGATGTTTATAGACTCGTATACAACATACTCTGTTGTCCATCTTGTGCCTCATGATGTTGCTTTAATACCAAAAGGCTTCTTTGCACATAAAACACACTTTATATGATGAATTACCTTTATGTTGAGCTAAAGCCAAATCCTCCAGCATCTTTATTTATTCCTGTGATACTGCTGTAAGGACGCAATTAACTTTTTTACACCAGTCCCCTTGTTGTCAATAACAATGTACAGTTCTACAATATACTGTCTGTATAATATATACATACTGTACAAAAAACATGTGTCTATCTTTAACCCTTTTTGTGTTTTGTTGTGTCCAATCAGAACAGGGATAACTACATCCGTTCCTGCAAGCTGCTCTCCGACGGGCGGACCTTGATTGTCGGCGGGGAAGCCAGTACGCTGTCAATATGGGATTTGGCAACACCCACTCCCCGCATCAAGGCGGAGCTGACGTCTTCTGCTCCTGCCTGCTATGCTCTGGCCATTTCCCCAGACAACAAGGTCTGCTTCTCCTGCTGCAGTGATGGCAACATTGTCGTTTGGGACCTTCACAACCAGACCCTGGTCAGGTAAGAGGAGGAGGGAGAAAGAAAAGTTAAAGGGTTAGGGGGGACCAAACCTAAGGTAGAGGTACATTTATGTGCTTTGACGTTGTTTCCTCCCTGCAGGCAGTTCCAGGGTCACACAGACGGAGCGAGCTGCATCGACATCTCCAACGATGGCACCAAGCTGTGGACGGGAGGGCTGGACAACACGGTCCGATGCTGGGACCTGCGAGAGGGACGCCAGCTCCAGCAACATGACTTCACCTCGCAGGTACACACACACACACACACACACACACACACACACGTCAGACTGATGAGTAGTCTGCTGTAAGGTTACTAATGATCATTAACAGTGTTCCACTCTCATCAGCACGTTATGTTTTCTCTCCTTCCCGTCTTCCTTTGACTCCATCCTCTCCTCTTTCTCCATCTCCAGATCTTCTCGCTGGGTTACTGTCCGACAGGCGAGTGGCTGGCTGTGGGAATGGAGAGCAGCAATGTGGAAGTCCTGCACGTTTCTAAACCCGACAAGTACCAGCTGCACCTCCACGAGAGCTGCGTTCTCTCCCTCAAATTTGCCTACTGCGGTACGTACTCTAACATCACACGTACACACTGCATAGATTGATGGTTTGGTTACATCACATTACCTGAGGGTATTTAATCACAGGGAAGACGAACAAATCTCTGCTTCTCTCATTATTCAAAAACATTTCCTACTGTTTCACCTTTCCCGTTCATTATCATCCCGTTCGGTGCCTCTTCTATGGCTCCTCCATATCTCAAATCCCCTGAGGCTTTATCAGCTGATGGCTGTGTGTGTTTTGTCCTGTAGGTAAATGGTTTGTGAGCACAGGCAAAGATAACCTCCTGAATGCATGGCGGACACCTTACGGATCCAGCATATTCCAGGTAGGCTATCAAACATCGACTTTCATGCACAGCACTTTGCAACCATCGTTGACTTCATGGTTAACTAAAAATGACTGACATGATGAGAAACTGTGTTCTCTGTTTTTTGTGTTTTCATCTTGTTTAAATATTACAGGATTATTTTGGGACACTAATACTTGTGTTTTGACTTCAATCAATAACCAATGCGATCTGTGTCACTATTGCTGCAAAACCGGTTTTCTCTAATATTGCTTCCTCTCTTTTTCTCTCTCTCTCTCTCTGTTCAGTCAAAGGAGTCTTCATCGGTTCTCAGCTGTGACATCTCCCCTGATGACCAGTTTATCGTCACCGGCTCGGGGGACAAGAAGGCCACAGTCTACGAAGTAATCTATTGAACTGATTGGCTGAAAGAAGGAAACTAATAATCAGGGGGCAGAGCAAAGGCTCCCTAATTCACCAATGACTGTACAGAGCATCGGTGGCATGGAAACTAGAGACACTCAACTCGTACTTTTGTTGTTTTGTTTACGTTTGTGAAAGAAATGACAGACAGTGAGAGAGAACTAAGGGGACACAAAGTCACATCTCTGGAAAAGAACAAAACTTTGAACTTTGTTTTTAATGCTCTGAGAACGCTGGTTAGTCTATAGTGCGCAATTGTGGGATTCCTCCAAAGAACTTTGTTTTTGTTCCTTTTTTTCCCTTTTTTTAAACAAAATAAAACCTCTGTAGTGACAAGAAATTAGCAAAAAAAAACTTATTTTTTTAGCCTTTGAATTTTTCGCAAGCAGTTGGACCACAAGAGGAAAATGACAGATGTGGGAAGGGTTCAGGGTGAGCTGGTAACTCGTAATGGAAATAAATGGTCCATATTCTGTGGTGTTTAAAAGAAAAAAAAACAAAAAAAAAAGCCAGAGTCAGCTTGGCCTGGTCCAGTCCAGCTCAGTCCACGCTCCACAGCACACGGCTGCTCCTTGGGGCAGCAGATGCGTGGCAGATTACAGGATTGTGTGCGGCGAGGTTCCAGCTATGTTTTTTTTTTCTCCTGGTTAAGTTTCAGCAGCAACATGATTGTATCATTTCCAATACATACATGACTGGACAGGACTTGGTTTCCTCTAAAGTGTCCTGAGACTCTTTGTCTTTGTTCCATTTATTTTGTTTTCGGTTTTTTTTCTTTACAAGGGAACAAAGATGAACGTATTCTGGAGATGTTTTTAAGGAAACCAGCTTGGAACATAAAACCACGACCCCGAGGACAAAAAAAACAGCAGCTACTCTTCAGTTTTTGGGGACGTGGCCTCTGCTGCATCATCTTCATCTTTAACGCTCAACATTAAATGTGTTTTTCTATTGTATTTGTTAGGGCACATAGGCAGGCAGGTATTTTCACAACTGCATCGTGAACCTTGCTATATATGGACATGTAAATAAAGTTCTCTAAAGGCAAACAAGGATGTTATCTGTGACTTGGATTTGCTTTGAGACAACATAGATCAGTGGGTTTTTTTTGTCTGTGATCTGCGGTTTGTTTTGTCTTTCATGAGCCTCTTTGTTCACAGAAAAACAGATTGAAACTTCTCCTTAAGGACCAGTGCAGTGCTTTTAACCGCAAAAAACCAAGTCAGACTTGCCAGGTTAAACTTGGATGTTTGAGACAAAAAAAAAAATCAAAATCAAAAGAAGCATTTATTTAATACTTGTTTAAACTATAACAGCCAGGAAAACTCACAGCATAGTGCCAAAAAGCATCTTCAAATATTTAGATGAGAAATGAAGGATGTGAATGGTAAGTACACACTCTGCTGCCGCTCTACTGTGATGGAAACATCTCTCACTCGGAGGAAACGGCACCAAGTTTCTTCTCTAGTAAATGTCTGCATTCTTGTGCTGAGTCCTCAGACATGTGAGAAAGTGTCTTGGGATTCAAACTCGCAGCATGAACAAGTTGAGACTCAGTAGAACTGTGACTGCTGGAGCTTGCAGTAAATAATGCAGTGATACAGTTGTTTTGTGCTGAGGTAGCTCATTGTGTGGTGAGACAAAAGGTGATGTGCAGTTCAACAGGCTGAGGGAGGGATTATTACAGCAATAATAACCGTGAGGGAGTTTACAGGATTGTCTCATTTGGACTTATTTATCACCCAAGCTACTCCAAAATTGTGGTGAGGAAGTTTCAAAATATGCAATGAATGGAAATCTTTGCCAATTTTACAACACAGCCTTTCAATGCATTTAGCATGACCTGTTTTATGCATTTTAAGGTTAGGCCCAACATGTCGGCATCCTCTTTAAAACTGTACACACGGAAATATGTAAATGAACTCCAGTATCTCTGCTGTATTTGGTGTGTGCAGCATCTCTAAAAGGAGAAACCTCCCGACGCGTGTTCACATTTCAGGAATCAGAATGAAATTGGTCAGATGTTACCCAGTGTTTACGTTTTGCTGTGTATTGTCAGTGCTCTGCATCACCAATTTGCCTTTTTGTTACTGTGATGGGTTGGACAATGTCCCTGCTGTGTCAAATATTTGTGTAATACAGGTGAAGAAAGTCAAACCACTGAGAGCTGTTGTGAATTGAGTTTTTATATGTCCTCATTTAAGTGAATGAGGACGCGTTCAGGAAGAATTAACAATGGAAACCTGTGAGTGAGTTCAAACTGGACAAAACTGGTTCTTGATGCAAGAATAAAGTATTCCTCTTTGGTTATTTGGGCTTTTTTTTTACATTTTCATTAGGGGGGAAGGTAGATGCAGCAGACGGCAGAAAGGATGAACACAAGTTTGGTTTATTTTTCACACATAGTTGTACAGCACATGGGAAACACATCAGGAGGAAGGGCAGTGCGATAAAAGAAAAGTTCCTTGGCTTTTTAAAAGAGAAACTAAAAATGAGCTTGTAAAACAGAAGAAAAAAAAAGTTGTTTTTTTGTTTTGTTTTTTTTTTACTGTTGGAACAGAGAAAGCACAGGCAGGGGAGAGACGTTACTGACAGTTAAAGAAGAGTATCAAATACAATGTCCCAAATATTCACGCTATACCACCAAATGCATAGCCATTATACAGCATCATTCTGAGTAGTATACAAGCTTGTGTGTGAGAATATTGTTTAGGTCTGCCAGTGGCTGACAGGAAGGGAAAGAGGCAGGCAAAGTCATTAATCTGTACAGATGATCTCTGAGCCAATGTAGAAGTTCCTCATAATTCTCTAATCCCACATTAGCGCTGCAGCGAGAAACACAGACAAATCTTGCTACAATTTTATACAACTGAACTAACTGCATACTGTAATGTGAAATGCATCTTTCTGTGGAGCTGTGGCTGTGAGACCATTCACTGTGCCGACGGAGTACAATCATATTTATCTCGTTCTATCAGCAGAAGTGGAGCTGCAGCCAGTATGCAGTAAAAAGTGGCTAAATTTGTATCACCATCGCCTGCCGCACACAGACCACAGACTCAACAGAAACGTAGTATAATTACACAGTAAGGACTGAAAACAGACTAAAGTACGCTTACTACCACTTAGTTTTGGAAAGGGGGGGATAAAAACAAAAACAAACGGTAGACAGAGGAACTTTTCTCCCAAATGTAGGGTCTTTGTTTGTTTTTTTGTTTTTTTTCTCTTTACGCTGGACTGCTGATGTTGCACACGCTCTGCCTGCCACCATCACCAAGGATAAAGAGACACTGATTTAAACAAAAATATTTTTTTTTATAAAAAAAGAAATACATTTTCCCACCCGTGTTCCACTTAATTCTACATGTTTGTGTGCACGCCTTTCTCTCTGTTTGCACCCCCATAAACGCAGTCAAAGGCAAACCCCCAATACATAAACATATCATTACGTAAGACGAGCAATCATTATTCATAAAAAAATAATGAAATAAATGAGTATTAAAAAGAAAAAGATTGAAATGTGCCTTTTTTTTTTTAGATCTACACATTGGTGGCGTATGTTCTAAAGAAGCGGAGAGCTCTGATATACAGTTTGCCTGCCAGTTTGGAAGCACTTTATGTTTCACTATGAATGAAAAGTGCGGTACAAATTAAATGTATAATTATTTTTTCATATTATGATACTGAAAAGTAACAATCAGGTTTAAGGTGTTTAGAATTACAATTAGTAGCAATCAATAGTTTATAACTAGATTTAGCCAGAGCACTTTGAACGCTAGCATATCAGCAGGCAGTGATAGGTATAATGACTGAGAAACACGTAGAACGCATCCGCTTTGCAAATGAAAACGGCAACTGGTTGCATAAAATTTGAAAGGTATCAGATTAGTTGCTGCTTAGTTAGCTGCTGATGATAGCGTAATCGGGTTGTGTTAATTTGCCCTCTTGTCTGCCTTACAGTGAAGTTGGCGTGCTGCTACTTCATCTAGCTGACAGTGCCTTTTAATGAGAGTGAATGCAGCACCCGGTGTCAGGAGAACAATCCAGAGGAATTAGAGGGAACAGCTCGGCTGATGTTCTCTGTTTGTGTCTCTGGGCCCTGTGAGAATCCCATTGACTCTGCTGCTCATTAGATGCTGCCTTTGTCAGACCAAAATAAAACAGATATTAAGCAGTGAGACGGGGAGCACTGCGATGAATGTTTAATTGGGTGCTCTGTATGTGTGTTTCTCCCTTGCCACAATTACTTCAAGGGGGGGTATCAGAGTGTGTGTGTGTGTGTATACTCTTGCCCAGTGACGTGCGTCTTGTGTATGTGTGTGAGCAGGTCTATGTTTCATGTCAGTGTATGTGGATATCTGACGCGGCCCCCTCCGCCTCTCCATTTCGGAGCGTCATCGTTCCCCAGCTCCTGACACCTCTCACTTGGGAGGGTGAGCTGCGGCATCAGCCTCATTAAGGCTTCCACTGTCTGGCTAATGAATCGATTGTGTGGTATCAGTGCTCCTGGCTGGTGCTCCCACAGTGCCGCTCTGCGCCTCCTCTGGGGGCCTCCCTTCCACTGAGCTCTTAATCAGGAAACAGCCCTAATTACCCTGCCTCCATTCTTCTTTTCCTCCTCTTCCTCCTTT
Source organism: Pampus argenteus (assembly GCA_036937835.1). Lineage (NCBI taxonomy): Eukaryota > Metazoa > Chordata > Actinopteri > Scombriformes > Stromateidae > Pampus > Pampus argenteus. The sequence goes on from CM072870.1 coordinate 12,234,971, forward strand.
TCATTTATTTTCCTTTCGCACTCTTGCTTTCTCTCCACCTTCTTGTCTTTTTCTTTATGCTCCACAGCCCTTTTCATTTGTCCTTCTTATCTCGCTGCTTCCCTTTTTGCCTCTCTCTCTCTCCTATCATGCCTCATCTGCTGAAAGGCTGAAAGTGGAAAGGAGGAGGAGAAGTGAGGGGGCATTTGGGAGCTTCCACAGTAGCTTATATCACAGCAAAAGGGTGAGAGGGGGTGATGTATTAGGGGTGAGGGTCAGGAGGACTCAGTCCTTTGGAAAGAAAGCAGTGCTATGATGGAAGTGTTGCTCTTGCTGATGTAATGGGAACTGGGAGCAGTTGGCAGGGCAACTGCTTGCCCTCCCCCTTCCCCAAATCCCCCCAAAAAACCACCCCAAAGTCTCCATCCTGTCCCGTCCCAGTTTGTCCCGGCTCTCAGTACACCACCTCATACACGGTGGCCTTCTTGTCCCCGGAGCCCGTCACTATGTACTTGTCATCCGGGGAGACGTCACAGCTCAGCACAGATGAGGACTCCTTGGACTGGGAGCAATGCGAGAGGCAGACGGAGAGGTATGTGAGGATAGATGGACGGAGACAGATGGAGAGAAACAAACACAAAGAGAGAGATGTTAGAAAAGATATGACTCATCACTTAATACTCAATCATACAAGACATATTTGAATTTCAAAAACAGTCGCCAATTATTTCCAAACAGACAACTCTACAGCTCCAGGATGCTGAGTCATACGTCTGCTTCGATGTGAGACACACTGCTCGCTCGTTTTCTGTCTTTCGCTGCAGCCTCATTAACTGCAGGTTTAAGCAGCTCAAGTCTGATGGTCTGCATGAACTGACAAAAGGCACAATCCTTTCTTTTTTTCTCCCTCTTTCTCCTTTATGCCTGAAAGCCAGACCTGGGCACCTGGCTTTAGATGATCTAAAGCTTACCCTCCTTTCCCCCCTCCCACTGCTCTATCATCGTCTATCTTCCTTCCTTTCTTCCCAGACTCTCTTCCTCCTCCTCTTCCCTCTCTATCCTTTTAGGCTTCCCTTTCACTCTATTCCCCTTTCTCATGACAGCCGACCCACCCCCCACCCCCAGTCAATCATCAAGCCACCAGTGAGAGGCCTTTTCACACAGGATCCCTCAAACTATACCAAGATAGCAGGTTGTGTATGGAGGGGGTGCAATGAGAAGCTAGCGGATGAGTTTGGAAAAGAGCAAAGTGGAAAAGTGAGAGGTTGGAGCCAGAGATGGAAAGGGAGAGAGAGCTAAATTTTGTTTAACTGAGAAACAATAAAAGTAAGACAGAATCTTTGACTGTAATGTAATACTAAGATTTGCGTTAATAAAGCTTATTTGAAAAAAAAAAATATATGGACGTGGAAGATATAAAGGACAAGGATAAACAGATAAGCAAAAAGTGAGAGGGTCCTCCAGATTAGGAAATAAAAATAAAAATGAGTAAACAGGAGAGAAAGAGGAAAAATGGATGTAGACAGAGCAAGAGAGGTTGAAGAGAAGCAAGGATAGAAGACAGAAGCTGGAAAGGACAGTGATAAAGCAGAGAGGAGAAGGAGGAGAAGGAGGAGAGAGAGAGAGAGAGAGAGAGAGAGAGAGTGTAACACAGTGACAGGAGGGAGCTGTTTGGCAGGAGAAACGTTTGGCATTTGGATAACAAAGCAGATAGCCAGTATTCTCCTTTCAATCCACAGGGAGACAGGAGCCGCCAACCCTGCTGCCCACTGTAGCTTACAGAATTATGACAGCCACACTCTTCACACACATTCACATCCTTGTACTACTATCTTTGTGAGGACCCTCATTGACATATTGCATTCTCTAGCCCCTTACCCTAACTCTAACCATGACAACTAAATGCCTAACCCCAACCCTTGCCTTAAACTGAACCTAAACCCAATTCTAACATTGACCCTAAAACCAAGTTTTAACCCTCAAACAGACACAAACACAAACCCTTTGAAGTACTGAGGACCAGCCAAAATGTCCTCACTTCCAAAAAATCTCATTCAGTACACACACACACGCATACGCAGAGCCCTACAGGCAAAAGGAAGAAAAAGAAAAAGATGAAGAGGTTCAGAGGGAGAAAGGAAGTGATAAACTGTAATGTTTTTTTTACATTCCAGATTTATTGATCCAAGGTGACTTGCGAAGGTTTATCAGAAGGTGCAGTCTCCCAAACATGAACACACACACATGCGCACACACACACACGCACGCACACACACACAGAACTTCAGAAGACATGTAATAATTCCGTCGTGTAAGATTACCCTATTTGGGAAAATGTTGAGAAAAACATGAATATGCAGGGATACAATATTATTAGCTGAGCCAGTTCATCTGAGTGTGAATGAAACTAGCCAAGAACCATTTTTGTGTGCATTTGTGTGTGTGTGTGTGTGTTACAGGTAGAGAGAGTTTAGGGACAGTCCACAAAGATGACTCTGCAGCCCCAAACACACACAAATATATACACATATACTGTATGTACAGTATATTTAAAGAGCATAAACACTTTCAGAGCACTTCTCTCATCTCTTACCTGGAAAATACTAGCTCCATATGGTGTCCTCCATGCATTCAACAGATTGTCTTTTCCTGTGCTCACGAACCACTTGCCTAAAATACCACAGACATACACACAGTGCTTCAGGTCAAACGAAAGGAAAGAGATGATGGAGGCATAATATTCTGCACATAAAATGCAATACACTTGGGAGGAGCGATAAGTCGGTGGCTGCAAGTATGCTAGAAACATTAAGGAACCAAGCCAAGTTGTGTGTGAGAGTACGTACCGCAGTAAGCAAACTTGAGGGAGAGAACGCAGCTCTCGTGGAGGTGCAGCTGGTACTTGTCAGGTTTAGAAACGTGCAGGACTTCCACATTGCTGCTCTCCATTCCCACAGCCAGCCACTCGCCTGTCGGACAGTAACCCAGCGAGAAGATCTGGAGATGGAGAAGGGAAGAAAGGAGGGAAGCAAAGGGAGGAAATTTAGAGAAGAAGATAATGGGTGTAGATATAAAAACAAAAGGTGGAATGTGAGAAGAGAAATTATTGAGGGGGAAGGTAGTATATCAAGGAGAGAGAGATGTTGGTGAAAGCAAAAAAAGAGGGAAAAAAACCCAAAGAGGAAATTGACGTAAGAGAGGTAAATATAGAGTGAATTAAGAAATAGAAAAACAGCGAGAGTGAGTGAAAGTGTGAGATGGTAGAGAGACGGGAAGCGAGAGAGAAAATCATTACACGGTGGATCGAAACTCATCTGACAACAGTGGTCAACTCTACAGCTCTGTTGTGACAGTGAAGAGTGAATGAGAGAGGCAGACACACGCGGCATGTGTGTGTGTGTATGTGTGTGAGAACCTGCAAGGTGAAATCATGCTGCTGTATGTATGTGTCACTGTTTGCATCTGTGTGAGATAAATTCATGTCTGTGTGTGTATATATGTTTGTATATGTTTATACAGACTTTTAAGGTGATTTCTTCATATATATATATATATATATATGTGTGTGTGTGTGTGTGTGTGTGTACCTGCGAGGTGAAGTCATGTTGCTGGAGCTGGCGTCCCTCTCGCAGGTCCCAGCATCGGACCGTGTTGTCCAGCCCTCCCGTCCACAGCTTGGTGCCATCGTTGGAGATGTCGATGCAGCTCGCTCCGTCTGTGTGACCCTGGAACTGCCTGCAGGGAGGAAATACACAAGAGATTCACACACCTGTAAATACGCACACACACACACACACACAGCCTCTGTCTCACCGTGTGTGTTCCTTTGCCTCTTTCAGACTGAATATATTTTAATCCTTCCCTCCCTGTGGAACCTGCTGCTCTCACCCCACCCACTCTTGATTCACTTTTCTCTCCTGTTCCTCCCCCCTCTTCCTAACCTCCTCCACGTCTCCCTCCCAATTCCTCCTCTTTTTTGTCCTACCTTGCCAGAATATGGCTGTTTCATCCCATCCATATTCCCTATGGCTAGTTTAAACACCCTCTCCTGACCTTATCGGTTGAGGAGGCCCCAGACTGCAAAAATATTTCCTCCCTCCCTCTTTCTTCTTCAATATTTCATCTCCTTTCCTCTTCTCCTCTATCCTGAAGAAGTTCTTGAAATGTTTCCATGTCCTCCAGCCTTTCTCTCCTCGCCTTTCCTCTCTTTCCCCTGTGTTCTATCGCCTGACTACACTCTATTTGTGGAAGCAAGACACAATTTTTCTGTCCTCTCCCCCTTCTCCTCCTCTTACCTGACCAGGGTCTGGTTGTGAAGGTCCCAAACGACAATGTTGCCATCACTGCAGCAGGAGAAGCAGACCTTGTTGTCTGGGGAAATGGCCAGAGCATAGCAGGCAGGAGCAGAAGATGTCAGCTCCGCCTTGATGCGGGGAGTGGGAGTAACCAAATCCCAGATTGACAGCGTACTGGCTTCCCCACCGACAATCAAGGTTCGCCCGTCAGGGAGGATTTTACAGGAACGAATGTAGTTATCCCTGTTCTGATTGGACAATATAAGGAAACCAGTTAGAATATGCTTCTTGTAAGTAAACAAAATAAACTGTATGAGGCAGTAACTTGACTTTCTTCCGAAATTTTATCAAAATGTCCACATTCATTTCCACAGTACATAAAATAAAGTTAACTCAGTGAACATACTGTACATGGACTGATACGTGATTGTTTGCATGTGTACTCATCTCTATTGTCAATACTTTTATGTGTCTGCTTTCCTTCCTCCCTCATGTCTTACCAGACAATCCAGCTGGGCCATGGGGCTCTTGCTTCCTGGCTGGCTGATGTCCCACACCTTGACGCAGCCCTTGCCTCCTGTGTAGACATGGCGTGTGGAGGTGCTGATGGTGACGGCACACACTACCTCTCCGTGATTCAGGGTGTGGATCTGCCGGGCGTGGCGAGGGATTCCCGGGCCCAGCAGGGCGTCGGGGGGAAAGGGCACGGGCTGCATCTGGCCGTCTGCGCTCACGTGGAACGAGTAGGCGCTAGAGAGCAGAAAGAACGAGAGGAACAAAAATAAATCAATACATCAGAACTAAAGAGATACAGCTGAAAATAAATATAGATAGGGCAAGTAGGTACTGCAAGGGAGATTTAAGATTGGAGAAATGGGCCAAAGACAGGAGGGACGAGAGGGAATAAATCAATCAATAGATAAATAAAGGAGTGAGTGGATGAAACTATAAAAGTGACAGGTAGATACACGATACACTAACAACCACAGACGTCAGTGTGGACATTGTGGGGACTGTAAACACCATTATGGCCTTGGAACTCCAGTAATATTTGTCTAGATTCTGGCAATTACTTGACCGAGTGTAGCTGTAGGCGGGAATGCATAATGGCAGATTGTATTACAGGGCAGAGGCAGTGTGGCATTGCTAATGGCTGATCAATACTGTAGCGGTTTGGAGCCATGGCTGTTTTATGATTTCAAATTAGCACTGCAAGAATGAATTGCTACTCTGCAGCAAATGACAAAAACAACAGAATTCCTCAGTCAGCAAAGTCAGGGGAACGTGTGTGGTGTGTTGGAGAAGGAAGAAGAAAGAACAGAAATCTTCAGCAGGAGGAACGACTACTGATTTCAATCCAAACCAAATATTTTTGGATTATCACTGAGCTCATTTAAACCACTGTATGTGTACTCACCTCTATCTCAAAATTTTAAAACTGAAATTTTTCTCTTTTCATTTATATCACTGTGAAGAAATTTAACTGAGGAATATATTGCAAGTATTTGTGTTAAACATGTACAAACTAATGGAAGTGAAAGGTTCTTTGCACATGCTTCTACCAAATATAGTACATATCAATTTTTTACAGAAAAATTGAATATTAACACTGAGAAAATGTAACAATTATATAAACAGACAATGAAAACTTGCTAGTCCCAGTGATCTCTATACATTTGTTAATGTTGCATTAATGCAGGAGTAAAAATTAACATTGATACATACTGTGTACATGTATGAAAAACTTAAGAAATACAAACTCACGGCTTGCCACCGGATGATCCAGGCAGAGAGGAGGACAGTCCTGGGGCCCTCAAGTGAGACCGAGAATCATATGCCACCTGGTGGGAACAAAAAAGTAGAAATACTATTAACAGCTAGACAATGACTAACTTTAAAAATGACCATCTTATTTTTCAGATAATTTGCATTAACAGCTGAAACAAGTAAAGACAAAATATATAAACATTAAGATAAAAGTGCTATTTCATATAATGGCAGCAATGATATAATAGCTGTAAGTGAACAAACTCATTCTACTCCAAAGCAGAAAATAACAAAAGTAGAGTAGGTACTATGAAAAATGTACTGAAGTGTGTGTGTGTCTGTGCTGACACTAATATTTGTTCTGGGCATACTGCCTTTCCCCAGACTGGTGACAGGATGGTGAACAGGGCACCACAGAGAACATCCTTCATTAAGGCTGAATTATATTGATGTCCCTGTGGGAGAAATGTGCAGAGCAGAGGCTCCATAGCTACATGAACAGCCCTGCCACTACTTACATGCACATCCTCAAAACAGAGCTGCTTGGGCTATTTTATGTTTTTTATGTATGTGTTTCTGACTAATACTGAAGACGAGGTGGAGGAGGTTGAGGTAAGACTAATCGTCTATTTTGTGATCCCGGTTTAATTGCGTAACTTCTCCTCTCTATGACTGTCACTCCTTATCAAAATGAGTTAGAGAATGTAAACAGGATGTCTTTTGAGTATATAATAAATGCACAACACTACCAGATAACGTACAAGTGCATCTATTTTTGAGGCAGTGACAGTCACAAGGGTTGAATCTGATGCTGCACTATAAATCAAACCTTGACAAAGAAAAATGATTTGGCCTTTACTCACCATGGGGCTTCGGGAGTAGGCGCTTGCTGCTGCGCTGATTTGTGGGGAGAGAGTAAGAGCCCCACCAAAACCTCCTGGGCTGGCCAGCTCCCCATTCAGTCCTGCGTGGGACACCACGCCAAAATGAGCCGGGTATGAACCGGGGGGCACAGACATGGGGCTGCGGAGAGCTGGGGTTGAAGGGAAAGAGGAAGGAGGGATCGAAGGATAGAAATAAAGAGGCGGAAAAATACATAATACACAAACACAGTCACAGAGGGGACGGGAAAAATGGAAAACTTTCTCTCTTATTAATCTATTCAGGTATACAGCTACACAGGTTGAAACCATGGAGCAATCCAGCAATCTTCACTGTTGGCCTCAGAGAGAGGAGTTTACATACAGAAAAAAGGGGTTGAGAGCATTTTGCTCAAGAGAACAATGGTAATTTGAGTCAGGGTGATCTCACATTCTTTATGATAAATATTTGAAAAAGTCAATCCTTTAGGCGTGTTATATTTCTTAATTTTTGAGTTTTAAGTAAGAGATCTTGTCACAAAACAACAGTAAACTATTGATGTATGTCAAGGGAGCAGCGAATGTCACAACATAAATAAATAAGGAAGTGGAAAAACTGACAAACAAAAGGATAATTGGCATGAAGGGCATAGGTAGGTAAACTAGGTGCAAATCCCATCAAACTCATGATAGTCTAAGTTTGTCCCAAGTATCCAAGCAGCAAAGTTGAAGGTAAATGTGAAGTAATGAATCATGTGATTGCTTTCTCCACTGGGTGATTGGATAAAAAAAACACATTACAATTTATGTAAGCAACATTGTGTTGGACTATTTGTTTCTCAGTAACTGGTAAAAAATACAGTAAGCAAAGTTAGAAATGTGTGTACTGTATTATTGTAGTCATAGCCAGTTATTAATAAGTTCCTGACAGCAACAGCTTTTAGATTTAAAATATCAAGCTTGTGTTAACAGTCAGGACAGTCTCACCAAGAGGGTCTGCAGCAGATGCTGCTTTGCTGACCAGGCGAAGGCAGGAGGTGCTGGGACCAGGAGCTCCAGGGGCACCTGGTGCTCCAGGGGTAAGGGCCTCACGGTGGGATGGGGATGGAGTGCCAGACTTGGACAACGGAGACTGGGACTTATCCATCTGTGGAAAAATGGCAAACAATAAACATAACACAAACAATATAGGGCTAATCTGTAATGTGACTTAACACAAATAATGCTTATGACAGTCAAGATGCCTTTGAAACCAATCCCAATCAATTGCAAAAGCTACATTATTTCTACTAGACATCCATGCTGCTGCTCAGTGTATTTTAATAGGACAAGGATTGGTTACTGTATAATCGTTATGTCTTCTACTAATTTAAGTGTTTTTGTAAGTAAAACACCATAAATTATGGAATAACATGTAACAAGAATGGACAAGCGATAGGTACAAAGTGAGAAAGAATACCATTTTATGGTAATAGAAAAAACCTGTAATATATTATCATAAAGGAGAAGCAGTCAGAGCCGTCCCAGTCAGCAGAGTGCAGCAGCTCCCTACGAGTGGTGGGAAAGGCTGACAGGTTTTGCTACCAAGATGTATTATCTTACTGTACCTGTGCAGGATCCTTGCCCTTTCCTGGGTTGGGGCTGCAGGGGTTTGGGGTGGAGGGGGCCTCTCCTGTGCCTGAGGAGCCCGGCAGCTCTTTCCTTAGAGTAGGAGCCCGGTCTAACCCATTCCCATGGGGGGAGTGAGAAGGGCTGCCCGCAGGAGAGTTGGGCTCCTGAATGGCAAAGAGAGATGAAGTATTCAAACTTCTACCTAGAGTATAAAATATTTCTTCTAAGTCTGGGATGCTCCCTCAAAACTATTTTGTTGTTGTGCTGAATTATACTCCTAGTCCATTTTACTTCATGTCATCCACATTATGTCATATTTATATTTATTTATAAGTTTATGAGTATTTCACTGCACATATTATACTATTGCACTACTATATGAGAAATATACCAGCATGTAATGCCTTGTTCTTCAGATTAGTGATTCCTAATTGGGAAAAAGCAAATGGTTGAAACATCAAGTGGTACAGATAGTGGTAACTGAGCTTCTAGAAAAATGAAAAATAAAACTAACCAAACTAGACAATTACAGGATTAGTTTTTTTTTAGTATCATAACAATATCCACTTTATATATTTAGCAGTGTTAAATTACAGCAAAGTTTGTGGTGCGTCTTCTATTTAAGTCACCTCTTGCAGTGTGGCAGCAGGTGTAAAAGCTTTCACATTAATTTATAGGAAAATGCTTCAGATTCTTACTTAACGGATACAACATAATCTCTGGTGTCACAGCATGTATTATGATCTGTAAAGGGACTAACAGCTCAGGGAACATTATATGAAACAGTAGAGATTGTCACTTTCGCTAGTACAGTAGTATACGGGCCTGGAGATAATATTGCTGTTACAGGCTACTTTCATCACTGGAACCACTGTTGAGCCAGCGCTGCCTCCCCCAGAACAAAGTGCTGGAGTAAGCACTTCTCATTGGGTCACAGTGATCAGCACAGACATTTTAGTGCTTACACAACTGCACACACACACACAAGATCATCTACTCAAAGAACCACACTCGCAGCACACATTTCCAGGCTATATACATACAGACTCATACACATAGAAATGCACATACAGTCACATTGTACATCGCATGTACATCCCCTCTCTCTCTCTCTCTCTCTCTCTTTCTCTCTCTCACACACACATATACACACACAACATTCATCAGAGAACATCCCTCCCCTTTTTCTGCCATTACCCACATTTGTCACTTTTTTGTAATTTCTGCTTTTGTACCAGTTTCCAAATCACACAAGAGACTGATTCCACTTTTGTGTGCAATATATATCAAAATACAGACAGCTTAGATAAAACATATTTTGGTACACTGTGTGAAGTAAAGTATTTAAAGAACTAAAATATTCCAGGGGCATAAACGGCTTTGCATATATTAAATGAACCTCCCTTCTCTCTAATGAGAGATGGGAGGGAGAAAAGGAGGTGGAGTGGGGTGAGAGTAGGAAGTAAGGCGTAAAAGGGAAAAAGAGAGCAGAGACATGGAAGAACTGAGAGAGAGGCTTCAAGAAGGTTGGAAGGAGAACAAAAATATACACAGAAGAGAAAGATAAAAAGAGATAGTTAAAGACTAAGTGTTTGTGAATGTTTGTATGTTTGTGGACAGACATAGTTCACAAGAAGAGAATGTAAACAGTGGCGGCTGATAATGAGCTTACACAGGAGCTCTTCTTATTTACAAGGAAACTATGGTGGAAAGCTGAACTCGCTACATACCTGCACACATGTTCTTGCGGCTTTCTCTTAGCCAGCCATGTGACTAGTGACTCACAACATATACTTATCCAAGACTATAGAAATATTCAAAATCAAAACAAAACTGAGGACAAATAAAATAAATAAAAGGTCTAAGTTATGGGTTATGCAGAGGACGGAGGGTGTTTCCAAGCTGTCCCAAGCACATCTGTAGTTATTACCACAAGCTACACTGGTCCTCCTGACGCTGGTGTCAGAGAGCTTCTGTCAGATAAAGGCTGCTTATACACACATACACACGCGCACACATACATACACACACACACACACACACACACACACAGGAAATCAAATAAATAATACAGAGAGGCAACTTACCTCATTTGAGACGTCCACAACCAGATTGTCTTCACTCTTGTCTCCATCACTGTCCTGCGAGGCAGAGAAGACAGAAACATAGTAGAAATATGTAACTTCTCAATATTAGTGTTTTGTGTCTATCACCTACAGAGATATGCTGTATATTGTATGTGTTCATACACAACTTAATAATAAAGATGGAAACATGTACAAATGCAAACGTGCACTCAGATCAATATATCAATATCCATGGCTGCTCTTTGCTTCCTTCCACTGTCTGTCCACTGTCCACCATGCAACATTTAACACAGAGATACTGTATACTATATATATTCTCACCAAACGTCTCTCCCATACAAACACTATTTCGATCTCTGTCTCACACACTGTTGCTCTTTCTCCATTCACAGCAAATTTTTGCTCTCCCAGCCATCTTTTTCTCTCTCCCTTTTTCTGGGGTGAGAACGATGGCACTTAGTCACCATGGCAACAGTGCTTTGATGTGATCATGGCCTGATATTCCTATTGACATCAGTGTGGAGTGACATCAGTACCTAATTATACAGGGCCAAAACAGGACTATGTCTACAGCCTATTCCTAGACCAAAAATACAAAAGCAGACAGACAGAGAAAGAGAGAGAAAAGGCAAAAGAAAAAAAAAAGGGAAAGACTGAAAAAAGTAGAAATGAGAGATGGAATAAAAATGAAAAGAAGACAGAGAGTGAGAAGGAAAAGAAGAGAAATCGAAAGACGGCGATAGTGAAATACAGAATAGCAAAAGACAAACTGAGAGAAATGGGAGATTTAATGTGGCTCGACAGACAGAAAGAGAGGGTAAACATTCAGAAAGTGGAAACTATCTGTGCTTGTTCTCGCTTTGAACTAATGGGAAGATTTGGACTGTTGCTGTTGATGCCAAACTGATTTAGCTGTAGGCCGTCTTGCACAGACAGACTCACAGTGTCAATCAATCCTCCAGACTGCAAACACACAGCCATCTAATTCATTACAGCTATCTGCCTTGGCTGTCTCTCTTCTGGCATTACATCGCCTCTGGCTCCTTACTTTTCCCCATTGGGTCCATCCAAACCAAACATGACTCTAATTGGCCGCGGAGCCCCAACCCCAGTGTAGACTCTAATGTCATAGGCAATGTCACACACACACACACACACACACACACACACACACACACACACACACACACACACACACACACACACACACACACACACACACACACACACACACACACACACACACACACACACACACAGTGTCTTCAGCATATACTATATGTGTATATATGTGGCTTTCTGTAATGTTTTCTATAAGCATGATGCACACATGTGCACAATGGCACTTAATTCGAGAACTTATTGCCAAACCTTTCGTAGCATATATTGTATCAATAATTAGGGTTTTATTGGCACAGATGGTGCATGCTGTGACTAACGTTGTATCTAAATTCTTCTGTGCCAACAAGTACTTGAGTTATTGCTCAGAGGCTGAGCTGACGCTCTTATGTAGAGAAAGCGGATGGCAGGTGAGGTTATTAGATATTTAGTTTGACTGCCATCTAACTAACCATCTATCAAGATGACAGAAAGTTGCAAAAGCAGGAGAAAGCACAGTTCGAGACATCGCTTAGCGATTAAATTTAAAAATGTTCTGGTGACAAACTATTTAAAGCTCAGCTTATCTCCTCTTTTAAGAACAAGGACACATACAAAAACAAACACATACATATGAGTGTGGTGGGAGGGACTCTTTGTCATCACAGCGTCGCCTCTTGGCCTCTGCTCCTCCCTGCGAGGAGGAGTAACCTCCTGATGGGCCCTGACGGTCCTCAGTAGGCTGACTGTCTGTTGATGACACTGACTTACTCTGCAGAAAGAGACATAAGCACAAATAAAAGAGATGAACACTCACAGGCTGGATTACACTACCACAGTAAAGAGAGGTGATGAAAGCTTGGGTGAAGACATCGAGATGCACATTTGACATAGAAGCTAGCAAATAGATAACTTACAGGTCAAAATGTGGCAAACACACATAGACACACACACACACACACACACACACACACACTAAAGACATAAGCTCACTTAAACAAATGCTCAAAATACACAAATACATACAATGACAAAAACACACACAAGCACACACCAAGAACAGCAGATGTAAGCAGCTCGAGTTAAGACATAGTCTTAGAAGCACACAGGACAGCCTATAAAGCTAATTAGTGCTCCCTCCCCTAGACACACCAGTCCTCATGTAAAATATGACTCTCATTATTGGGCAGTAAAGCTGTGCAGGCATATTTACAATACAGCCTGGCCTGCTGCTCAGCCCTCAGAAAAGCCGATCAAAGCATTGTGTTGTTTTTGCGTAGGGGCAGGGGCCAGAGGTTTGGCGAGGGCCACTTGTCATTCTCTGTCCCCCTGTGGGAGGACAAGAACAGTGAGGTTTAACACACCAATGAGTCACACAGGAAGGAGCCCACGGGGCTGACAGGAAGGACCGTTGGACAGAGGAGAGGAGAAACCACACAATGGACCTCAGTGCAGCTCAACAAACTTCCCTCTCTTCTTTCTTCTCCTTCTTCTTCTCCTCCTCCTCCTCCTCCGCCTTCTCCACTCTTCTTCTGACTTCCTCTCGCTGTCCCTTTTTTCCCCCCTCCATTTAAAAGTCCAAGATGTTTTACTGGTGCAGGGCTCTCTCTTCAACAAATGGTAAATGATATGCATCTCTCCCCTGCATTCTCTCCTCCCTCCCTTCCCTTCTCAAACACTGTAATGCTTGGCTAAGTTCAGCACAAACCTCAACTCATGAGAGAAATATTTTGCTGGTGCTTAACAATCATCATTGTGTTTAGCAATTAAATTATGCTAAGGGTTTCATTGCAGATAGAGAGAGAGGGAGGGAAACTTAAGTTAGTAGCGCTCTTAAATCATTTTCATTTCGTAATAAAAGCCACAACAAAGACCTGCTGGTATTTTTTTTCTTTTTTTTTTTCCCCTTTTTCTTTAGTCTGCCTCGTGTTTTCTTTTTCCAATTTCACTCTCCATCTCCTTCTAACCCTCCTCCTTTCTCTCTTTCTTTCTCTCTTTCTCTCTCTCTGTTATCAACAGTTACACTGATGAAGGCCAGCTGTCCATTGCAGCCAGTACAGTAAGAAAGTGTTGACATGGCTTCCATAAAGCTGAGCAGCCGGAGAGAATAGGATCCATAGACATCCACTGAATTTCAATCAGCCCATTTTAATTCTCCAGTCGATTAACAGGGACTACAAACCTGATGCACATTTTTATACTTTACATGTTTTACTGTATTTTTTATAAAACCCATCAATTATGGTAACCTAAGACACCATCCTCTTACATCTTTACACTTAATTAAAGGAGCGCTGAATCTGTATTATTTGACAATAAGTCAGTCTCTCCAACAAAAAGCATCCTCCTACCTCCAAAAAATGAGTCACATTAGTGTATATTTATCAGTATGATTAGTACATGCCATATATTTTAGAAGAAAAACATCAAAAGGAAATGTTATTAGTGATTCCTGTTTCTTGTTACTCCGTGGACTATAGCTATTACTGCACAGTTTCATTAGCACTGAAATAGACTGTGAAAGCATGTTTCAGAATAAGTCAGAATAAGTTATTCAGTCTGTTGAAGTGGTGGCACTACAGCAACATGAAGCTCTTTCTGATACAAACAATCATACTACATGCAGGCAACAAGCCAGCCATGGAGTATTCATCCATTCATGGTGCAGAATGCACACAAAGGACACATTTTCATAACTTTAACTCCTTGCTCTGCAATCCTAACCTTTCTGGCAGTTGTGTAACTTGACGCCTAACACTAAAAACAATACTGCAGATAAGAATCTGTTGGGAAGACATCTTCAAATAGGTATCAGTGGTTCCTCAGCTCTAGTTTTCATTTTATATATTGAATGTATAATATACTGAATGCATAATAAATCGATCAATAACATTTTTTAGCGAGCATTGCTCATTTTTTACAGACACTCACTGGAGTGGTTTGGAAAGTATTTGCAATTAACTGGGTTTTAATCTTTTCACTTGTATTGTAAATACCCTAGATTACCAGAACATTTGTGGTGCAGATAAACAAACAGTTGCTTGTTCATCCATTCACTCAATTTGTGTTTTCTTCCAGATAACTGTGAAATGCTGCAAGCTCAGATGTTGTGATGTAGAAAACCTTGAGAAGCTCAAGGTTGATAGTGCTGAGCAGCTATTGTGCTGGTACTGAGCTGTTCGACTCCTGGCTGAACTCCAGCAATACACATACACAGCCTTTTTTTAGAGGCCACTTTACAGTGTGTCTCCATTTCCCTCAGTTTATCACTGTCACACGCACACATACGCACACACGTACAGTGAGATGTGGGTGTACACAACACTTATATCAAAGTACATACGCACACAGCTACTCACCCTGCTGGGTGCTCCCTCTGGGACGGGGCGGAGAAAGGAGAGGAAAAAGAACAGAGTAGAGAAAAAAGTGAGATAGAGAGGAAAAGGAGAAAGGGGGGGAAAAAAGTTTGACGTCAGTCCTGATAATAGTAACAAAAAGTCCCCCAGTCAGCCAAGGTTAGGCTGAACTATGACTGCTTCTCTCTAATAAAGATACAGACCCGCTATTGTGTGTGATTCCAGTCTCATCTCCCTCTCTATCTTTTCCTCTCTGTTCTCCAACCAGACAAAGCTCGCTGTCATCCCCTGCTGCCTCTTTCGACTCTATCTTCTCTCTCAGTTTTTTCTCTCACATGTAAGTACAGAAATGCACACAGCTGCAGACATGCCTAAGCTCTCGCACAGATGCTTAACACGCCAATATGAACACATTGATCTCTTTATCTAGCTCCCTTTCTACCCTCACTCATTCCTTCTTTTTTTTTTCTTTGTAGTTCTCAGTTTATTCATGAGAAAGTCTCTTGGCTCAGTGCCTGAAACATAGCGCAAAGATAAGATATTCTATCGGGGTGAATGGAAGTTCACTGGGAAAAAGCGTTCCTCCTGCATTTACACAAGCGCCACAAATACATCTGACAGCAATCTGAGTAAGTTCAAATTCCGTCCAAAAGGTGAACTGCTGAACAAATTACAGAAATGCTTCATGCCACGAATGACATAAAGTGCTGCTTTGCATTTCATTTGGTCTAAAATTATTTTTAAAAAATGAACTGTTTTTAGTCTGCAGCTGTTCTCACTACTAGAAAAATGTATTTGAAGTAAACACAAAATGCACACATGCAGAGATACAAACATTTTATCAATAATCACAGCATTCTTGCATGTGTGAAATCTGATGGTTTCATTCTGGATGATTTCCCAGAGTCTGATACTCCGACCCACTTCTATTGAACTTGCTAAACATGTTCAATAGCAGAAATGATTTTCACCACACACTGCTATCATATACTATCAAGGCTGCAGCGTCTTTAGTGCAACAATTTTCACAATACCGTCAATCAAAATTTGAACTGTCCCAATCAAATGCCATACTGTTTCTCCAGGTTGTGTTTAAAGCATGGCTCTACTGTTTCCCAGTGAATGATCACAGCACCAGAAAAGATGATCCATCTTATTTTCAGAGGCACACACATTTTTGATATATTATTTGAATTCATTGAACTGATTTTATTAGTAGACTTGAGACCACTATGCCAGAGTATTCAAATCTGTGTTTAGAGATAAACCTGAATTCACCAATTATTTACCTCTGAGATGTTCAGCGTCGAGGTGGTTGCGGTCATCTTTGGAGGCAAGGTGGGCTGAGACCCCCAAGGCCCCGGTCAGCGCCAGAAGCCCTGAGCCCCCCGCACCGAGAGACAGACCTGATGGGTGTGGCGTCAGGGGAATGCCAGGGGCGTGGTGAGACAGATGCTGGAGCTGCTGCTGCTGTGACCACAGGGAAAGAAAGGAGCGGGAAGGGAGGGTTTGGGGAAAGATGGTGTCATACAAAGGGGTGGGTGATTAGAGAAGACAAAGTAAAGAAGAGAGGCATAGAAAATAAGCAGGTAAAAATGAGAAAGGACAATAAAGAAGCGAGGAAAAAGTTAGAGGGACTGGGAATTGTGCTTGGAAAACAGGAGGACAAAAGAGATGGAAGAAAGGGAGAGAGTGAATAAAATGAAATCCACACAAAGAGCTCAACAGTGAGAGAGGAAAATCAGATGAAGTTAGGATGTTAAAGAGATTAGTGGATTAAGAGGTGAGAGAGACAGACACCAAGGACGAGAACACAGGAAAGTAAAGAGGGGAAAGAAGGAGAGTAAATGATCGGCATTCACAAGGAAAGTTAAATGGAAGGCAAGAAGGAGAGAAAAGAGTGAGATATTGAAGCAATGAATGGGTTTTATAAAAGACGAAAGTCAGGAGAAAGAGTGACAAAAGCCAAGGGAAAACAGGGTGAAAGAGAGGGAAGAAAATGTTTCAGTTACAGGATAAATGATGGGGAGAAACAGAAGGAAATCATGGTGGAAGCAATGGAAAGTAGAGGAAAGATAAATGTTAAGGCAGAAGACAAGGAGAGAGAGTAAGTGAGTGAGTGAGGGAGGGAAGGAAAGTGCAGCAGAGAGAGAAAAAGATAAGACACCACAAAAACAATGGGAGAGGAGAAATGAGGACAGGGGCAAAGTAGGAGGAAGACAATGATAAAAGATTATAAGAGAAAGGATGATAAAATCCCCAAAGAAAATGAACAGAAAGACAAAGAGAAATAGGAAAAGAAAACGATGAGGATAGAGAGAGTGGAGAGCAAAGGAGCAGCTACAGATAAAGAAGGAATATTATCCTGAGGGGAGCATTATGATGTCTTTTCGTGTGCTGTTTTGTCAAGCTGGTGTTTTAGACTCACATACACGCACGAGCACACACCTTCGAGACAACAGTGTTTGTAGTGCTGGGAGGAACAAAGGGCTTTAAGTAGACAGTAATGTGATCAGTGCTATGACAAGGGTTGGAAAGCCCCGTGTAGTGTGGCACTTAGGAGCATCACTATTTATGTGTGCGTACGGACATTGCCCACATGTAGACAAGCTTGTGTACAATGTTTATTCACTATCGAATGCATGTGTAGGGATATTCTAAGTGTGTTAAATGTTACTGGTAGTGAGCAGTCTGAGAGAGCAGGAATTACTGATAAATTACTAATCCTTGGCTATTTTACTGCTATTTTCGGTATATCCTTTAAAATTGTCAACTGCATCCGATGAAACAGGGCACAACCTCACAGTTGCCGCTGCCACTACCCATCTACCCGGGTTTATACAACCACACAGTCCCACACAGCCTTGTATTTGAAACTAAAACTGGATGAGAAACTGCTTAAAACCTGAAGGCCAACTCGCTCTGTGGACAACAACACCTAAAACTTAGATACATCAAAAAACAATCCCTCAAAGGCAAATTTTCATTTAGAAAACAGTTTGAAATTGTCCATTACCCGATTTAATTCATAGCATGCTATTAACAGTTCCCAGCATTTACTAGTAAAATAATAATAATAATCCCTGCCCGACTGAATCTTGATTTAGCACAATCAACATGGCCATCTGGAGTCCACATGTGGCTCAAAGAACAACATGAACACCTTGAGTGATGTCTACATTAATACTTCATTGCAGGGTACAAAGGAGTGAGGTCTGCACACTGGGAATATCTCAATAATAAATACCTTTATTTCTTTTTTGAGGCAACGTGTTTCAATCGGTAAGAAGTTCCTTAGGCTTCTTCTACATTAATACTTCACACATTCAATGATCAATTTGTCTGATCTACAAATTTATAGACCAGTGATGAAATATTTTAATTATGTTATTATGATCGGTTCAAAAATGGTCAGAATATCTTTAGTTGATATGTGTGTGTGTGTGTGTGTGTGTGTGTGTGTGTCTGTGTGTATGTGTGACTGTTGTAATGACAAATGGAGGTGACTCACCCCTATAATGGCATTGAGTTCAGCCATGGTGACCTGCTTGGCCCTCTCCACTGCTTGGACCACCTGTTGCTGGTGCTATACACACACACACACACGCACACACACATACACATTCAATGCCATAGAAAGAAAGCAAGGTTGTAGTACATTATTTAGTACATTATAATCCATGCTCTATGTTACAGTATATAGTGTAAATAATGTATATTGGGGGTGTCTGGATTGGGCAATCAGACATTCTCACATTGAAGACACTGAATTAAAAGTAACACAAACATTAACACACACTGTATATACACGCACAAACACGTACAGAGAGGTTTGTGCTCTCATACACATGCGCAAAGACACACTAACTAAGATCTCAGTTCTGTGTACACAAAATCCCAATGTAATCAGTCACACAACTGCAAACATGCATATATGTGTGACAAATGTACACACGCACACCCAGACAAGCAGTATCAATATTGATCAAACTGAAAGAGTTGTGACCTTCCTGTCTCCAGGGACACACATTCATCAGTCCATACTCACAGTCAGACAAGAAGAAGTGTGTCTGCAGATTTTACTCCCACTCACTCACACTCACACATACAATCAGCACACACTCAGTACAGTACACACACACACACATAAAGTATACACACATACACAGTGGAATAAAGCTAACATATACCAAGGGTTCACTCCAAAGCAGTCAGAGCAACAGTGCAGCAGCATATTTAAGTAGACATAAATTAAAATATAGCTAGCTTTAAGAAGACATTAATGGAGGCCAAGCACACATGCAGAAATTATAATAATGCTGTTGTAATTTTGTAAGTAATGTTGTATCGTTTCAAGTGGAACAGAAACCCCCTTTTGACCTTACTAGTATACTATGATGATCATGCTTATGCTTAAAACATGTAAACACCATGAAATGATGGTGTTGTACAAGAGAGAAATGCTCACTTGTTTTGATGAATCTGATTGCACAAGACACAAATCATACCCTCATTCTGATTCATTTCTGTCCTTACTTTAATTATGTGCCAAAAGTTAATTGTGCCAACAAAATAATTAACATGAGCCAACAAATAGGATCCATCTTCATTTAGTTTGTTCAGCAGAGCTGGAAACAACTAGCCTGGGTTTGTCCAAAGGTAAAAACATCTTTCTACCAGCACTCTAACACGTTCCATTCTTTGTACTAAGCTAAGCTAACTGGCTAATGGTGATAGCTTCATATTTGCCATCAGGCATCAGAGTAGCATCAATCTTCTTATCTAATATAAGCATATTTCCCCATATGTTGTATTATTCCTTTACACGCTCTGCTATAAACAAAAATATAATATATAGGTCCAGGGCATGAATAGCCATCTCCCGATTATGTGTGTGCAACTTGTGTGTGTGCGTGTGTGTGTGTGTGTGTGTGTGTGTGTGTGTGTGTGTGTGTTTATCTGGCAATGGTAATGCTTACCTCTTGAGAGAGGAAAGGGATGATCTGAGCACAGATGGCACTGAGACGCTTGACAATCTCCGCCTGCGACAGACAGAGAGAAGCAAGAGAGAGACAGAAGGAGTGAGAAAGGGATATATATAAAATAATAAGTACACCATGAACACAGAGCATATGATACATCTTTATAGCACATTAAGCCTTTGCCGTATTAAAACACCTTTCTAATGATGGAGGATTTCTGTCACACTAAGAAAAATGTGGACGAATGTGGGAGCGAATGGCAGAGGTGGAAGGACAGAGGGACCATTAGGGCCCCCGGTCATCATCTGGTCTTTTAGGACCATCATACTTTCATTTAGCTCAGCCTCACCTGCTCTTACCCACTTCAGTCTGCCTCTGTCTCTCTTGCTCTCTTTTACTCTCACACACAAAAAAAAACCATATGAACGAACAAACACGCATTCACAAAAACCTCTCCACCTGTCATGCAGCTATTCAGTGCAATTACATTGTCCATTTTCTAAAACTCATAAAATGCTTTTTTCTTGGCCTGGAAATGGTGAATAACATTGTTCTGTTAGGTTCCTTACCTACAACTGTCCACATACAAACACACGTATGCATGCACACAACACGCACACGCTGCAAACCGAGTAACCATCCACAAAGTACAGCTGTCTGCACACACCAAACAAGCACACACATGCACATAAAAAATAAGCGCACACACACACTCTCTCTCTCTCTGTCTCTTACACACAAACACGCACACACACTGAACCTCTGCGGTGTGTCTAATTCTATCTGTCTGAGTGCCCTCAGCCTCATTTTGTTCTCTTCTTCACTCAGCCGTTCTCTCTTTTTCTACAACAGCTCTCACACAGAGCCATTATTACCCTATTCATCCTCTTCCTCCCATCTCTCTCTCTCTCTCTCTCTCTCTCTCTCCTTCTCCCCCCTCCCTCACCGGCTTTGTCTTGTTTTCTCTCATCTTTCTATTATTATATATTACTCCCTTTCTTTCAGTTTTAATTTATCCTCTCTCCTTTTTCCTTGGCTCAACAATAGTCTTTCCCTTCTGTTTTTTTTTTTCTTTGTTACTTTTTTTTCTGTTTTTCCTCATTCTGCCTTTTGCTTTCTTCTTTCTTTTTGCTCTCTCTGTATCCCTCTCTAATACATGTTTCTGCCACTTGACAATACTGGAGAGGAAGAGAAAAACACAGCAAAGGGACGATGGAGGGCAATACAATGACTGACAGGGCTGTATACACCTTCATACAAAGGTCTCTCACACACACATACGCACACACGATCGGTCAGCCCTTCTGTTATAGCCAGTCTCATCACGACTTCATAAACTAGCCATCACCAAGCCTGTGTGTAGGTGGTTGTGCATTAGCTCCTTAGTGTATTTGGAATGGTATACATGTATGCTGTGTGTATAGAGAGAGAGAAGTGAGGTGAGAGAGAGAAACAAACACAAGTACTACTGCACACCTGTCTGACTTGACTCCATTCTGCTTTTGCTTCAATCTGTTCTATTAGAATAAAACTGGTAATATAATAAGGCACAAGGGGGTCACGTGTTTGGGAGCCTGCATATAGTCCATACAGTCATTCTTGACACTGATAATGATCCCAGCAGAGCCAGACAACAGCTGCTGGTGTTGGTCATGTTGGCTTTGTTAACAGGTAGCCTGAACAGGCTACTTTGTCAAATACATCTGTTGTTTGAGCTGTGTTTGAATAAACCTAATCTTCAAGTCAAGTTGGGAAAGCTTCTCTTATCTTATCAAAAAAAAAAAAAAAACACACCACAAACTGGGAACAATTTAATCAGTACATTTCCCAACCCTCAGAGATATTGACATGTCACTTACTGTACATTAACAGCAACTTGTGAACTGGTGCAATATGGAAAAGAGGCATTTGCAGAAGGTTCGAGTGAACAGTGGTTTAACTCTGAACAACATCTAATTCACTTTATGTATTCATCTCTTCTAAAGGAACTGTCCTTTCCTCAGTTAAATCTGCAACAAAAATACACAAATTGCCATAAATTGAAGGACAGGTTGTCAGAAAAAGAACCTGACAAACTGAACACAACAAACTAGAGTTTAACTGAACTGAAATTAGCTTATCTATGAGGGTGATTTCCTTCTGTTTCATTTATTGTTTCATATTGTAACCATAACTTTGATGAAAGCAAACACCCTTGGCTGAATATATTAAAATGATATGGGATGTAAGAGCAGAACACACACACACACACACACACACACACACACACACACACACACACACACAACAAAACAGACCTGAAAACATCAGTGAATGAAAAGTTGACAATTGATAAAAGATTTCAGTTATCCAGTCAAGTGAGAATACACTTGTGGGTTACAGCTTATTTTTAATGTTCACTCTCAGTGGGTTTGGCACTATTAACAACCCTTTCACATCACACATTTGATTTTATGTAAATAACAAAACTATAAATTAATGCACTTTAAACTAAAATCACGGTATAGTTGATACGCCATAGCACAACACAGCAGAATCCCGCCAACTCTATGTCCTGGCTGCCACACACTGAATGATGCTATGAGTGAAAGCAACCAATTAGCTGATGGGTTTTACAATTGAATGAAAGTGAGCTGGGCAGAAACAGTCCGAGCCGGGCCAGGTGTTAGAAACAACAAGGCACAGTCTCGTTCCACAGCCTTGCCAAAGCACAGCCACCCGGGAGTACTGGCAGAGACTGGCCGGATGGAGGGATGAAGGGATGGAGAGATGAATAGATGGTAGATACAAAGGAATAGAGGGGGCTGGTCAATAAACAC
The DNA here is from genome assembly GCA_036937835.1 of Pampus argenteus. Lineage (NCBI taxonomy): Eukaryota > Metazoa > Chordata > Actinopteri > Scombriformes > Stromateidae > Pampus > Pampus argenteus. Next base: position 12,257,825 of record CM072870.1, read on the forward strand.
CTGAGGGCAGATAGGCTGCCAACTGGCATGCAGACAGGGAGAGACAGAGAAAGGGAGAGGCTTCAAGTGCAATAGAGATAAAAATGTAGGTGAGAGAAAAAGAGGTACACAACAGCTTTTCATTTAGAGGAGCAGAAATCCCCCCAAATTATTTTCTAAAATATTGGCAGATATATAAATAATGGAAATCTGAAGAGAAGTTAGAAGAGAGGAGAAATTCAAGAACTCAAGGAAGAAGAAGGAATGAAGTACAGGACAAGGACAGTCTGTTCCAGAGACTGGCGCATGTTAGCCTGTCAGAGCCTGAGGGACACACAAACACACACACACACACACACACATGCTCATACACACTCACACACGCTCATACACACTCACTCGCTATCACTTGTACACACTCGCTCACACTCACTCACACTCACACAGTGGCACCACGCTCAGACTTGTCATCTAGTCAGATAGACAGGACAGGATGATAATCGCAACCAGTAAAACGTTTATATGATCACAGTGCCTTGTTGCTGCATAATGATACAACCTGAGATGTGGGAAAAGGTAACACACACACACACACACACACACACACAGTTATAATTTATATGTTGCATAATCCTGTATCAGAGCACAACAAAACAAGATGTAAATAACCATGAGATAGAATAAGAAAACTGTAGTAACCACTTGCTCACACCAGCAGTGACTGCAATAGACAAGAGGAACAGTATTGATTTAAAATGATCATTTATAGCTTGCAACAGAAGAGGCAGCGATACCAATTATTATTAGTTTTATTATGCCAACACTAGGCCCAGTAGACCAGATTCAAATGCAGAGACAAGAGTTGTGCTTTTGTGCAAGAGGTGTAATTCTCAAATTTTCTTGACTAGAAAAACTCATTCTCTGGCACTTACTTAGCAATTGCTATCGTTATTGCAACTGCTCTCTCCACCCACATGTTTAACCCGCAGCGCTAATGCAACCAGTTGCTGCCTGTTCTGTGAAGGCTGTCAAAAGGCATTCTAGGAAATCTAGAAAATGACTAACTGAAGTAGTAACGGGCAAGACAGGTGGGTAGAGGAGGCACACTGAAAATAAAATACCAATACTCACAAAATAAGCCATCATAGTCCGATGGTATAACAGTAAATCATCAGTCAGCCTGCAATTGTTCCTACAAAGCTTGTTTTGAGGGTAGGGGTCTTAATGGAGTAGGATCTGTCCCCCAGGTATTTCTTTTAGATGACAACCTGTCTTGCGTTCAGAAATGGTAGCATATTGGAAGGCTTGTAATGCCTTCTAATCAAGACCAGAAATACAGGAAAAGATAAAAAAAAACAAGCTCAAGGTTTTTCTTGCACACCTTTCACTCATGACACTAAAGTGAACTGGAACAACTGGGAAACCACTTCGTTGAGAAAGATCAGCATTGTATTTGGCCTTCCAGCATGACAGCAAAGCAACAGTGACCGCATTCATCTTGCCAATAAAGCTTTGTTAATTTGAATGTGATGAGCGTGGGTTGAGATTGGCACAGGAGGAGGGAGATGGTGCCTCGTGTGTTCAGGCACTGCCAGCTGTGCCAGCCTCTGAGTCCCATTACGCTGAGCAAGCCAGCTTTATTTTTATTCCATTCCTATTCCTCTCTCTCTCTCGCTTGTACCTGAAACAGTTGCTGGTTTGAATCCTGTACTTACATACTGTAAATTTGAAAAAGGAATACGCAACGTTTGAGCAAAGCACTTAACCTCTAACTGCAGCTGACTCCAGTAACAGTCACCTTCAAAGTGAATGTGTGCCAGAATGTGAAGCATGATGTTAATGGAAAAAAAAGATGCATGCCCATTCAACTTGACTTTGATAGAAAAAAAGTTTTTACAAAAACGGTGTTGTGGTGACATGAAGAGTGCTGAGGCTCCAACATTTACACTTCTTGTGACTGAGGCATTTCGTACATAACAGTAAATAAAATAATACACAGATTAATTGATAATGAAAGTAATTGTCGGTTGCAGCCCTACATAAGTTTACTCTATAGTAGGGAGTAAATTGAGCTTTCGTACATTTGCAGTATGAATCATCATTATTTTACATAATTACTGACAGCTGTAGTGTCATGCTACTCACTGGTTTGTAGGTTTTTAATCAAAAAGTGGTGGATGTGCATTAAAGTGATTTTGGACACAGCAACACAGTATGTTACTGACCCTACATAAAGCATGTGTATCGCTGCAGAATACACTCATTTATTTTTCAAGAGTCAGAGGTTGTGTACATATCACACACACACATGCAAACATAACCCAACCCTGGAGCTTATCCCTGCTTTCTAATTGGACTGCTCTCTCCTCTGTGAACGGTTTAAGGTAAATATTTGTAGCCAATGACAATCCCACCCACCTCTCCTCTGTATTCCTATTCTCTATGCAATCAGTCTCGTGCCTTTTCTATTCTGCTGGCTCATTTTTCCACTTCCACAGTATCTGTCTCTCTGTGTCCTCTCACTCTGTTTTCCCTCAGTGCACTTGGCCTTGCTCTTTTGCGCTCTCTCTCTGCCCTCCTTCTCATTCTCTCTCATTTCTTTCTCCTTCTTCCTCTATCTTGCTGCCCTGCTTCTCTCCCAGAATCTCCCTCGACCCTCCCTCTCTTTTCTTTCTTGCTCAGTCTTGTTTTTTCTTCTCTCCGCCTTCTCTCTCTCCTCTGGGCAGAATGCCAGCTCCTCTTCCCTGGCGCTGAGCCAACTCCTCTTCTCCTTTTCGCCTCCTCCTCCCCTCCCTCCCTTCCCCTATCCCCGTTGCCTCTGATTGATGGCCCCTCTATTCTGGAAGGAGAGGAAGGGAAACAGAGAAAGAGAGAGGGAGAGAAAAAGAGAAGAAAGGGGAGCAGCAAGGCATATACGAGCAATGAAACACACACACACACACACCACCCTCAGAATAGTACACACAAATACAACTGCACATACAAGTACACACACACAAATTCAAAATCATGCACACAAAAACCATGCCATGCGCACACACACACACACACAAAAGCAACAAGGGCACACAGAAAACCAATTCAAACAGAGCAGAGAAGAGCACACATACTGTGTGCAGAGCAAGCAGAGCCTCCCAGCATGAAACCAACAAGCACACACACACACACTTCCTCAGACACATACACACACACAGAAAGACACCGATTCAACCTTCAGTGCAGAACCAATACAAGATAGGCAGCGGACCAGACAGGAGATACATTTAGAATGAAAAATACAGACAGACAGCTCACTTCTACTCCTCCAACACACACACACACAGATACACACATAGGTGAATATCCAACACAGTGATGAACATGTAGCTACAACAAATACACACACAGGCATGTATGCAAGGACATGGCTGCATGGTCCATACAGATGCATTAGCAATACACAGATGAATGTGCACTTACAAATATGCACGCAAACTGTACAAACACACAGATTATTTTCAAGGGCATGTGACTTTGAGAGACGAAATATGTGCTTCACAGTCGGGGTTGTCGTTTTACAAGCAACTAGGTTTCACTCTCTCTGGCTATATTATACACTAAACTATTAGTCATATTCACACTGTGCCAGCTCACCAGCTTGCATTGACAGACTGCATACAGCTTGAAACTCATGTTGTCCACAATGCAATCAGACACAAAGTAGCCAGAGTAGCAAAGCTGAGCACACTGGACAACAACATGAAGACATAGGCGTAGATTTTGATTTAGAATTCATCGTCGGATTATCACTGCAATAATAGACAAGTGTGTCATACATGATCAGGGCAAATCATGCTTTAATTATTTTCCCCACAGTAACATGTATATTGTTTCATTCACTTTGTTATTGTGGGAAGATCCACCTTATTATATTACAGAATATATTACAGGTTCCTGAATAGAATAAGATAAATGGGCAGTTTTTCAACTTGTTTCATGTTGTCTTTGCTCTCAACAATGTCTACTGGCATCCAAAACATAAAAGAGTTCATCATCATTTTTAAAATAATAACTTTCAAATGCAGCCACACATGCATGTACACACACACACACACAGACACACACACACAGACACTCAGATAAGCTAGTACAGTCTGTGTAGCTACTCAGAGCTCCTCTGCCAGGGTGACAAAGCCATTACGTTAAAAGGCTAGCTCCCTGGGAATTTAATCACTTGTTTTCACTCTCATCTCATCTTTCTCTTTCTCACAGTTTTTCCTTCTCTTGACTTATTTTCTATCATTCATTCAAAGGGTTATATTACACTCTATCTCACTCTCTCTCTACATTACACCTCATTATTCACAAATAAGCTCTGTTACACATGTATGCACAGGCATACATACACACACTCACGGTATGAAAGGAGGGAGAGACAGGCAAAGAGAGGGAGAGATATCAACGCTACACACACACACACACACGCGCGCGCACGCACGCACACATGCACACAGAGCACAGATGCTACAACATATGCAAAGAAGAACTGCATACACTACTGATCAGAAAGACTGCAAATAAATACCATAAACACACACACACACACACACACACATACACACAGTCATTTGACCTCTCCAAAGCTCATTCTAGTTGACCCACATATGCAGGCTCGTCCTTTTCGCTCTTTCAATAAAACCAGTAAAAAAAAAACAACCTCAAAACCACAACTGTGGGATTATCGACTGACTGGGTGGTAGGAATGACAGAGAGAAAAAGACGCAGCAGAGGGGATGGAAAGAGTGAGATTGGGAAAGTAAAAAGAGGAAAGAGAGAGAAGCCCAATCCTATTATGAAGCAAAGCGGTGAGCTGAAAATGAAGGCATCCCTCAGTTGCACTTTCCCCTCTCTCTTTCATATTCTTGTTCACCCTCTCCTCTCTCCCAGATGAGATGAGGATTCAGGTCACAACTTCAGCCAAATATACCAATGCATGCATGCAAACACACACGTACACAAACACATGCATAAAAAGGCTAGACAGCTTGGGCTAATTAGGTGGGAGGATAAGCACACACACATTTTTTTTTACACAACACAAACAGATAAACATTCCCCCGTGTGATCTCCCTCTCTGGCTTGTACTCTGTCTTAATCTTCCACAGCCCTGTTTCTGTTTTATTCATTTTCTCTATTTATTTCTCCACTCTGTTCAGTCTCTCCTGTCTTTTTTATCCACCAAATTTTAAACTTTTTCTTTCAGCTCAATTCAAACATGTTTTTTATTTGTATCTCTGCTTAAAAAAGTTAAATTAATGTAGACATATATAACATGTAATTTCACATAAAAACAGTGCAAAAGACAGACTGGGCTACTAACTCTCTCTCTCTCTCTCACACACACACACACACACACACACTCATATGTGTGGTGGTGAAATGAAAGGAGGGAGCAGGAAGGAAAGACAGCCAGCTGCTTCATCTGTCCTCAGGAGTCCACAGGGGAAACAGTCTGGCTGCCGAGCATCCTGACTATCAAACACAGCTTCCTATAATATCCTGCCTGGTCTGTGAACCACGCAGTATTTCTATCTAAGGCTGTATATATGCTAACACAGATTCTTATACTAGCCTATATATAGTGTGTGAACCTCCTGGCTATAGTAGTGTTCTTTAAAAGAAAGTGTTAGTAATATTTAATATCCTGACTCTTACTTTCAGTGAGGTCAGGGCACAAGCCTGCCTATCAAGCATTCTGCTATATCATCTATTTTACTAAAGTAGTATGTTGTTGATTTATGTTTGTCTTTACAAGTTCCGATAGCAGGGTTTTATCTCATCATTGTTATTATCCTAAATGGTTTTAAATTAATAACCAGCTAGAGGTTCACTATCCAGCTCAAGGACACACTGACACCTTTCAGTAATGAAATGGTCTCTCTCATCACAAGGCACCTTTCCACCTGTTAATTTGTCTTGTGGGACATTTAAAAAGGTTTTACATGGGGAGGTGGAGGGATTTTAAGTCTTGTTCATTTTCTTGACCAAGGAATGATTTATCAAGAGGTGGTACGAAGTTACAGGCACTGTATGTAGACCAGCACACACCCTGGAGGGAAGGTGTTAATTTGACCATCAAAACCCAGTTTGAGTTTGGAATCTCAGATCTTACCTGAATTCAGTGTTTTCACTATCATTTATATTAATCTGATCACGGTGGGCTACCCACTCAGCTCTTATTGCCACAGCAATCTCTGACCTGATTTTGCTTTACATAAAAATTATTCTAATAAGTTACATGTGGTGAGGTAAACATGTTTTAAATTTTGGCTAATCAGTATTATGAGAGAAAAAGTTGGATTAGTGCATCACTGCTATCAAATTCTTCTGTTTAAGGATCTAACCACTGAAGATTTTTACATATACTGACATTATATACCCATAACAAAAATAACACATTTTTAGAATTAAACAGTCAAAGACAAATATTGTGGTATAAAGGCTACTAATAAATTAACTAAAAGATAACTGATCCCCTAAGCCCTTTATTTTTTCCAGCTTGGTTGTTTTGTAAATACATGTTAGCCTTGCCACCTAGGTAGCTTGCTACATGCATCCTATAGCATGAACTATTATAAAAATCCTTTAAACCACACAGCCCCCTCCAGCTTCCTGTCATCTAATCTCTAATTAAGCATTGTCGCTGTCCAGTAGCCCTGTTGCCTATCATCCTGCTGTATCAGGCTACAAAAATGTGAGCAAATATGCAACATTCTCAGCTTCCTTGCAGCCTCCTGACATCAAGAATTTCCCATGCCAACCTAAATTAATGTCACAGCCCAATATGTAACCTTATGTAAAAAGCTTATTTGAAGAATTTTAACCTTTGAGTCTGCATATTTCAATCAGCCAACTACGCAGGATTTACTCAGACAGGGTGCTACTTGGATTCTCGGGATATCAATTTCTAAATAAATCAGGGAGACATTTATATATAACTAAAACGGTTAAAATGTGTTATTGCATAATCATACCAAATTTAAATTCAAAGATGGGATTTTCCTGTTCCCAGTGATACGATTGTGCAAACACTGATGAACAGGAGAGTGGATATATGATGCAACATTAGCTAAGACAGTGCTTTTGTTTCCATGTTGCCTGTGCAGATAAAATTAAGACACTGATAGAGGGTGTTTATTTCTGATAGGAGTTGGTATGGTGAGCAGTACATACACCACAGTGTAACAGCAGAAGTGTAAAGATCTACTCTTACAGTCTTACAGTCATCTAACCATTTTTTTGTAATGCATAGTCAGATCCCAACCTGGTCATTGCTAAACACTTACCTAGGCAGTTATTGAAATGCTACTACAGTGGCTTCCCTGCTGGTCCCAAGGGTCTACTGGAGGACACTGTCCAAACAAATAAATAATGGGCCCTATTGCTGAAATCACCTATTACCTTCAAAACATGTACAGTGATATATTTGTTAAATTTCATTACAAGGTAGAGGGATAATATATGTTACAACAACAAGGTAATTTTAATCTGCAAGGTGCGTGTTTAAAATAGTATGTGTCATACTTGCATATATGCAAACTGTATGCAAACATGTTTACTGCTTAACAACATTAAATATCACTGTGAAAAGACAAGACAGGCTGCTACCATCAAAAAACAGAATAATATGCTTTCAGTGTGCATTTAACAGGAAGAAAAGATATAGTTTGGTATGCTTGCGGCTATAGCTGCATAACACACTCTTTCTGATTAGACTTCTAGTTACGTAGAAGCTCAGTGGAGCTATGCTGGGAATTATGTGATGTTACAAAACTTAAATGCATCAAGAACAATTATACACGCACACAGCCTTGAGAAGAAGTTTAATCAGGCAATATAAGTGAAAATACCTGTGTGAGTGAATTATCGGTGCTTAGGGGTTTTAACTGTGGAGATTACAAAAAGGAAATATTTTATCTTATCTAGAGGGTTTGCTGTACTTGAAAACATTCAGAATAATCAGAATATAAATCCTTATCCCTAAAACTGTCAAGGCAAATAAAAGGGTTTCCATAACCATAATCAGATCATCACATATCTATCAACAAACTTCTTGAACTTCTTAAGTAACCAGAACTTGTCAGGGCCGTGGGTTCAAGCCATCACAGAATAGACAGAAAGAGTGAACAAAAATTACATCTATTGCTACTGTTCATTGGTGGCAAATCGGTGTTGGTGTTTCTGTGGGTCTGTTAGATGACCATATTTTTTTCATAGGGTCTAATTATAATACAGTTGAAATTATATAAATTATAATAATTAATGGGTCTGTTAGGATAGAGTTTGACGATCCTCGGGCCCCTTTTGACAGAGGATAAAATTAATTTATGTACGTCAAACTCTGATAACTTTTTCATGGTCTGTTGAAGACAGAAGGTTTTGGACCATTACTTTTGCACTATACTCCCTCCACTCCCAAGTTTTATTGCACTATAACTTGCATATTACGTTTATTTTGCATATATGTAAACACTTCCAGCGTTTGAAGTTAGCTGCTGATGGAAGGATAGGAATGTCTTATTCACTTCCTGTCTTCCCCTTTTTCATATTTTCCCAGGCTGACTCTGGCTGGACACAAGTCCAACAAAGCGTCTATTCATTTGCACCTCCTGCCATCATCCTGTTATCCTTCTACTGCCCATACATCAGCAGTATCAATTGATTCACCACACACCTTACAGTACAACAACAAGTACAGCACATCATCATACCTATAAGCTGCCCACAGCATCTGTCTGAATATACATGTGCATCTGCACATAGTGGGGGATACTACTACCCAGGCACCAGAAGTGCTATATCAATGAATATAGAACAACCAGTGTAAAGTCCTTATAGCCTCACTCCTCCTGGGGATACAGCTTGTAATTTATATAGACAGACAAATATATTTCCTGTGCCTTCATATAGTTCATCTGAGAAAGAGAGAGAAAAGAAATGAAGGGAAGAAATAGAGAGGAAACACAAAAAAAAAATCAAGATAGTAAAAGGTGAGGGAGGAGAAGATAAAGAGCAAGTGTGAGAGAGCAAAATAGAGAGCAGAAGAGAGAGATGAAAAAAGAAAAAGAGACTCAAAGGATGGGTAGGAAGGCACAAGATGACTGTTACAGCTCAATTAATGCTGGGACATGAGATGGCCCTGCCACTGATAATGACAGAGCGTGCTCTAGAGAAAGAGAAAGAGAGAGGAGAGGGAGGCAATGGCAGTAATCTCGACAGGATGTTAGGAGGAAGCTGGAGGGGGAGAAAGAGGAGGAGAGGAAGTAAGAGCAGATACTGTTAAATCTATTCATGATTCATTATTTCTCACTGTAGCTCAAAGCTCCCCTCCCTTCCTTGATGTCTTTTCTCTCTCTCCATATCTCCCCTTTTTCTATGACTGCCCTCCCTCTTTCTTTCCTTCTCCCTCCATCGCTTTCCTTTTCTTGGCTCTCATTTTCGTCTCCATCTCTTTTTTTCCCCCTCATCTGTTCTCTGAGGTTTTTATCTGTCTCTTCTAAAGCTCTATCCTTCCTGTTTACCCTCTCCTCTTTCATCCGTTCAATTAATCTCCCTTTCCCTCTTCTCCTCTCATCCTTGCTCTCACACTTTTTCCAACATTAGCGCTCCCTGCTATCTTTCAGGGATTTTTTTCTGTTTCTCTATCTCCCTTACTCTCTTAACTGCTTTTTCTATACCGGGCTCTCCCTTTTTCTTCCCGTCTTTTATATCTTCAAAGTCGCCAATTTTTAAATTATCTTGCTTTTTTTTTTAAACTATCCCACTCTTTCTTCTATCTTCTACTCCTCCTTTGTAAGGTCCTCCTTTTCTACCACCTGTGTCTTTGTGCTTTATCCTTGTCCACAAATTCCTGATGTTATCTCTGTTTTCAATCATTCTTTTAGATATCTTTTTTACACCAGTTCCTTCATTTTATATTCTATCACGCTCTCTCTTGTCACTCGCCCTTTCTGTCTACCTCTCTCTTTCACTGCTGCTACTTTCTTCTTCTTATACCACTTCTGTCATTTTTCGCTTCTCTATTTCCTTTTCTATCTGTGATACTCTAAGTTCTCTTTCATTATCTGCCTCACGTTTCTTTCTCACTGGCTCTCCCTACCAACTCCCCTGTTATCCCTCTTTACCAGCGCTCTTGTTTTTCTTTCTGTATCACTTTCTTTACATATGCTCTTTTTCTCTATGTTGCTCAAACATATACTTTTTCCCTACCTTTTCTTTCTCTTACTCATACTCCCCTGGCTCAATCTTCTTAAAGCCTTGTTTAATATAGTCCCTGACACCAGGCCTCTCCTTCTTTATTTACTTCTCTCTCTTTTACCATCATTCGCCTGACTGTAGTTCTTTGATCTCCTGTCATTCTCTCTCTTTTTCTCCTCGCTCCTTCCACTTTTGCTATTCCCCCACCTTTCCCTTCCTTGGCCTTCTCCTGTCATCTTTCCCACCTACCCCCCTCCTCCTCCTGGCATCTGCAGCCAGCACCTCAGTCCAGTTCATTTCTACTTTTTGGCGACAAGAGTTGACAGTCCAGTTCTGCCCAGCTCTGCTGCTAACAGTCATCTCTCTCTTTTTCTTTATCTGTATGTCTCTCCTCATTTCTCTCTTTCTCGCTGTTCCTTTTCCACTATTGGAAAAAGTTTATTTTCTTGTAGTTACATTTCAGCTTTCACTGCATTTTGCTTGGTGGTTTAGGTTAACAAAATTTAAAAATGGGGAGTCTTTTAGTGGCTTATTGCTCTGTTGATACTTCTGCTGATACTTCTTCTGTGTATGCTGTGAGGTATCAATCCATCTCGAATGTGGTTCATGTCTCGGGTCAGAGGCCATGGTGAAATTTGGAGGAACACAACAGAACAGATGGGACACTTTCAGACAATCTCAGCTAAATGTACCTGACATTTTATGGTGTGTCGCAAAAAAAGATCATTGAACATACAGGCAGACAGGAGCCATATGGGCATAATGACATGTTCTTGACACATGTCCCTGATCTGCATATCTTGTTTAAAATAAATGGTACCTTACATAAAGGTGTGTCCCGTGCTGTGTGTTATAAAGTATCATTTTTGATGCTTCACCTAGAACACATTACAATGAACAAATAGTTTAATATACTGATGCTGATGCCATTCAGTTCAAATATGCCCTGAATGTCAGACTGATCACCAATAATTTCAGGCATGGGACATAAAATCAGTTATGTAAGTAATGCACTCCAAGTATTTGGACAGGAACCCGCGTTTGATGTCTCTGTGCTGTAATTACCTTGATTGTGAAATGACACAGTGATTATGAGGTTAAAGTGCAGAGTACACAAGCTTTTATTTGAAGGCGTTTTTTAGGTTATGTTTCAATGAGCTGCTTTTTGATTTGCTTTCTGAATGCAACATGTCAGACATGCTGGGACTTCTTTGTAAAATGAAAAAAAGCCCCCTTGTCCTCCATGACAGTCCATGACTCAAGTGCAGAGAGCGAGTTAGCATTACATATAGCTGGAGACACAAGACAGTCACCTTAAAGGAAGATGCCACTCTACTGGATAATCTTCATGGAGCTATGTCAACACAACAGAACAGATCTCATGTCTGCTATTTGCCTGTCTGTCTTTCTGTCTGGACATTTATCTGACTATTATTTGACTGTCTTCCTTTTCTGCAATATGACCCAGACAACAAATTAGCAGAAGGTGTGGAGACAAGCAGTTATTGGCTCCTGCAAGTGACCCTGCTGTCTTCATTCCTGAATATCAGATCTCTGTCAAGATAAATAGAAATGACGTACATTTTTCACTGATGTTCTTTCATCAATTTTCACCTGCAATTTGATCTTCACATTGTTTATAAGAACCGGTGGGTGATTTCACAACCCATCTCTGACTAGCTGAACAGCTTGATATAATCATAGTTGTACAAGATAAACACACTGCTTGTTTTTTTAAACTTCACTTTTCATGCTACAGTATAGGTACTCTCCCAGACAGAGGTAAACTGCAGTGTTGTGCAGTGACCGTTTCTAATAAAATCAGCCATCCATTGTTCAGTGTTTGAACCACTTGTTGCACCTGTTCACTCATTACTAGTACTGTTCAACAACAGGTTTTTACTGCCTTCCTTATGATACTTTTTTTCAAAATTAAGTACAAAGGAAAAACAATTTAAACAATAATAAGACGCAACAGATGCTTTATCCTGCTGATATTGAATACACTGAGTGACCAGAAAAACAAAAACAACTGTAGAATTTAATGCTTCCTACATTATTCTACTTGTCATTTGTGTGTGTGACTAAATATGGTATTTTGTGAAACTGTATTTTGTAGCAGTACATGCAAAGGTGTTTCTAATAATTTATCCACCTCATTTACATATATGCAGGAGCACTGATTACTTTAAAATACACAACCCACCCACACAAAAATTTCATACTGGCATACAATGTTTGAGTGATCAAAATAACACATTCACCTCCTCTCGCCTACTCAATAAATGCAACTTCTACACAGAACATGACACACACACAAGAGCAATCCAACAGTAAGAGACAGAAAAATAAAAAAAAGTACCAAACACAGTTTGTCTTACCTGTTTGTGCATCTCAATGTTGAGACCATAGGACATTTCATAGTACTGTGGAGACAAACACAAATGACAGAGCTTCGTTAGCGTTTTTTTTTTCACCGCACACATTAACATTCAGTCTTACACAATATCTCCCATTGAACAGCTGTTGCTCAGCATCGGTGCATATGCTGCTGTTTGTCAGTGCAGTTTAGTGAAAGAACGAAAAGAAAGAGTGTGAAGATGGGAAGGAAAGAACGTGTGTGTGTATATAGATAATGAGGTATTTATGTCTTGGAGTGAGTTATGTGTGATCACTGTCTCAGCATGTGTGTTTGTTTGTCTGTGTGTCTATGCAGGGCTGCCAAATGAGCATGACTGTATGTACTGTATGTTTGCTGCTTGTCGTGTTGCTGTGTGTGTGTGTTTGTAAGTATATACTGTACATGGATTTGTGTTTCTATGTTTCTATGTATAGAGGCCAGAATAATGAGCCTGACTCTGTGACTGCTTGTTAAGAATACTGTGCACTGTGTGTCTGTATAATACATATCTGTGTGTTTTGTGATATGTTTTGCTTGGTGTGTGTCCATAGTGCAGGGTTTACTTCAAGATAAGCAAAGGCCCTTTTTATTTATGTTAATTCAAGGTGTAAAATACATGCATGCAGAAGGGAGTACTGGCCATGAAGAAATTTAATTTTCCAGTTTTTGGGATTAATAAAGTATATCTATCTATCTATCTATCTATCTATCTATCTATCTTCCCAGCACAACTCTGATGTAAAAGATGTGATACAAAACCCACAATCCCCAATCCTGAAAAACCATAAACATACCTGTGTGTGTGTGTGTGTGCTCACTAAATACCTCCTGCTTCCACCTCTGCATGTGTGCGTGTGCTTGCTAAATGGGCTGTTCTCACTCCTATGTGTGTGTTTCCGTGCGTGTGTGTACATCAGTAATGTGCTGTAATGGTGTTGGTGGCGAGCGGCATACAGACAGCGAGGATCTGTCATGGTGACAAAGGCAGCCTCTGCAGCCGGATGAGCAACGCTCTGACTGATGAGAGCGAGGCACGACTCTCTCTTCCTCTCTGTATTCTCTTGATCATTTTCACTCTATTGCTCTCTTCTCTCTGTCCATTTATTCCCTAGCTCATTCAGCCTCTCCCTCCCTCTCATTCCTATTTCTATCCTTCAGAGCCTGTCAGTCCATCTTTTCTTTCTCCACTCCTTCTCTCTCTAGTTATTTCCCTTCTTCTTTTTCTAGCTGTCAGATGTTCTTTCACTCTCCATTTCAGTCCATCTCTCTATTTCCTGTCTCATTTTACTTGCCATCTTTGTCTGCCTGTCTATCTGTTTGTACCTATCTAAATTCAAATTTGCTTTACTAATATGAATGTTATGACAGCATGACAAAGGCATGTTGTGCAAGTTTAACACTTTAGAATGTAAAACAAATACAACAAATGGTTTGTTCATTACTATAATATATACCCCGTAGAACGATAATAGCACTATGCAACAACGTGACTCTAATAAACAGTCTACTATAATGAAAGAGAAGCAACATTTTACACACAAATCATTGATAAAAGACAAAATAATCCATATGATAAGATGAAATTTAGTGTTAGTGTGTAAAAGTGCAATGTAATGCAATGTAATAGGGACAACTGTATAAGAAAATAGATACAATAAAAATCTAAAAGAGGAGACATAGTTTTCTACTCCAATGAAAATGTCAGTTTTTCCCCAAGATATTGTTCATTTTGTTTTGGTACAAAAATAAGTGGAATTCTTGGTGTTTCTTAGTACATGGATTTTTGTAGTTTTGTGACCTTACATGAAAATTATTCCAATGACTTCTACACAATGAGAGATACAGATATACATTGTAAAGAACTTAAGTATAAAGTCAAGAGGTGAAGTTTACCGTACATGGAACTACTTTCCTGAGACTGAAAACGTTGTCACTCTATTATTAGTCTTTGGAGTTGTTTCTAAACAAACTACCATGCTGAAACTCTTTGGGGCAAAGGAGCAAGTCACCCAGAGCAAGAGTGTGGCTCACTAACACGTTTTTAATAGTTTTTGGACAACATCGGAGGAGGTGTGTGTGTGTGTGTGTGTGTGTGTGTGTGTGTGTGTCTGTCTGTCCATCCGTCCGTGTCTCTGTCGTCATTCTCTTTCTTTGTCACATTCTCCTTTTGGTGCATTCTCTCTCATTCTCTCCTGTCAACACCTCTTCTGTTTTTTTTGCCAATTATCCTTTCTTTCATTTTTTTAACCTTCTTTCCCTGTCTCCTCTCACCATTACTCCCTCTCTTTTATATGCCCTTGTTTTTTTCATTTTCATTTCTGTCCTTTCACTCTGTCTCCTCTGCTCTCTTTCTCCTTTTAGTCATTTGTATCAATCATCTTTCTCTTTTATGTTCTCTATCTATTACATGCTCCCTACCTATTGCCATTTTCTATTTCACTCCCTCGCTTTGTATATTTTTTTCTCTCTCGTCCTTGTTGAGTACTACATCTATATTTTCTCCTTTCTTTCCCCCGTGTCAAGCTGCTGTGTATTTAGCTCTTTTTTCTTCATGTCTCACATGGCTGGACTAGCACAAAAAAAATCATGTACACAAAAACGTATATAATCATTTCCTAGAATCTCTTTAACATGTAAAAATGCTCTCACACACACACATACATTAAAGCACATACACACAAACATATTTGAGTTGCTCTTGTTTCTATGTCTGCCTCTCCAGCCTTCTCAACATGAAAGACATGTAACATCCCTCTTTGTTCTCTCTCTTTCTCTCTCTCTCATCTCTCATCAGCCTCTCTCTTCACCTCCCCATCATTGCACCTCTCCTCACCTCTCCTCACCCCCCCATCTTTTAACTCAATTCCTGTCTGTCTCTCCTTATTAATTCTTCCTCCATCTCTTCCATCAACCTCTCTAACTCTCCATCACTACTTTTCAGTTCTCTTTTTCACTCACTCCTCTTTCAGTCTATCATCTCTAACACCCTCTTTTTATTTAGTATTTCACTTTTTGTCCTACTAGACTAACAGCTAAGAGTGCTACAACCAGGGCCCTAGTATTTGAATACGACCTTGTAAGTAACAACATAGCTCACTTCAGCAGCCGGCCTCAGGAAGAGCTCTCCACTCTAGACTAAAATGAAGCGGCTGACTGTATATAACCAGCAAAACATTGTACAAAGGAATGTATTAAAAAGGTATGATAGCTGCTCTGTTATGCCAGAGAGGAAAGCACGCAGGTTTGGGTTAGTGGCTATAAAAGTTAAGGAACCTTGATGTAGGAGTGAGTGTGAGAATCAGTGACTGTTTAATTATAAATGTCATTTATGTGAATGCATTTCACAGTCATTAAGAAGGAGGTTTTTCTCCTACTATGTATCTCTAGGGTTCTCAAAAGGAGCAAAAGGCAAGAGAAAAGCTACAATTAATGGCATATTGAATTCTTAAGATACATTGATTTACTTATATATTTCTTAAGCTACTGAAGTAACTTTTCATTTAAGTGTGTGGCAGCTACAACTGAAACTGAAAAGGACCACTCTGCGTATTAAGTATTTGAAACTTTCAGCACATTTCCACGTGTTGTTAGCGTTGGACAGACTTCCGGCTCAAGCATGTACGGATGTATATGATAAGTTGACATTTCAAGTAAAGAACGAGAAAAAGAAGTGAAATCCTTCTACTATCGTTGGTTGTGTGGTTTGCTTATGTAGCATCTGCAGCTAACCGATGTCTGCCAAGGGGCAGCTGGCCAATCAGAACAGAGTAGGCTCCTCAGGGAGGCCTTAAAGACACAGGAGCTGAACTGAGGGGTTGCATAAAGTAAGTACTATGTGATAAATAATGGAGTTTTTTGAGCTGTTAATCACGCAAAGATATTCCAGTAGAATCTGAATACTTTTTCCACCACTGCCAGTCAGTCAGTATTAAAAAAGACACATAACATATATATTACCTTTTCTCTCTTATCTTTGTCAAAATTAAAGCTATGCATCTCATCCACTTGAAACATTACCAGAAGGTTATTCACTGTGTTATGTACAAATGACCCTCATTGTACTGCCACCAGAGAGCTGAAGCTGAAGTTTTTGCTGATAACAATATATATAAAAATTGTGATTGTGAGTTTATTGGTCTCTGTAGGATCATTTCCTCTTTGCTCACTTCTCTGCAGTAAGGTTGTACAGAACAGTGTCACCTTCAGGAGCGCTGACAACAGTTTAAAAGGTTGCTCATTAGCCACAACTTAAGGATGAATCACTGAGTGTAAAGACGAACAGTGGTTCTCATACAGAAAGCAGCACTACATATCGAGACACAAACAGGGGACAAGAAGCAGAGACGTGACTGTATAATCTGGACAAGAGTCAAAAGCCACAAGGTCATTTTCAACATCACTCAGTTAGTTGATTTATAAAACGTTTGCTCTATAACCAATAGAAACAACTTAATGCCACAATTAATAGGACCAGTTAGAGTTTTCTTTAAATAGGCAGAAAGAAGAAGACTAGACTGAAATGTACTAACAGTTGTCCTGTGGGTGTAGGCTAGACAGCAGTGAAGTGACTATTGTACTATTTGTGCAGTCTGCACAGCACTCTGGTGACAACGCTCTATGGGAGTCTGGTCTGGACTGCAGAGCAGAAACAACTGTGCTTTGTAGTCCATGAATATATAAATGTAGTATGGTAACAGTTACCAATATTGTCCTATTGTCACAAAAGACACATTTCTGTCTTGTTTATCTTAAAGACACAACTCCACGAACATGTACAAATATAGTCCATACACTTAGGTTACACTGTAATATTGTCTGGTGTGGGCTTGACTTCAGTAATACCTGTATGATGTGCACAAAAGAAACTGCAGTGATACAGTATGTGTGTTTTTTTCTTTTGTAGTTATAGGTTCATCCTCTCTTAACTGCCCCCTGTCCCCAGCCCCACCCATTGTCTTATGTGTTATATAATCCCTCTTGTTGTGTTGCTGTGTTTTTATTCAGCAATGTAGTGTAAGATCTCTTGTCTATGTGGATTTTGTTTATGTGTGTGTAGCAGATTGAAAGGCGCATGTGTTTGATGTAAATGTGTGTGTGTGTGTGTGTGTGTGTTGAAGACTAAGCCTGGCAGAGGGGCACTAAGCCAACTGGCTGACGGTGTTTACCAAGAACACCCAACACTGCCCACCCAGAGAGCAGAGGAAAAAAAAGTCTCTGTGTGTGTGTGTGTGTGTGTGTACACTATATGTGTGTTTGGCAACATTTTTTGTCAACAAAAATGTGAAATAAAAATGCATGTCAATGTCAAGTAAATACGTGTTCTTGGATACCTGAACAGACTATAGGTTTGCATTCATGTGACTACATGTACAGTATGTATTGTATATCAATGAGAACAGCCAGAGGAATATTTATTATTTGTTTGCAGCCCTTTTTAAAGGTGATAAACAATTAAATTGTGTTTATCCTCATTTACTAAAGGACCACAATAGGGTTTTGCACAAGTAAATGTCAATGTCATTACTTACATTGAAAGCGCATTTGAAGGGGATCTTTTAAATGGTCAGTATCCCTTAAAGATGCATTATGTAGCTACCTTTGGGTTTCCTGTAATTTTCAGAAATCATCTAAATGTTTTACCAAAAAATTAACAAAAGGGTAAGAGATTGTTCTTATCTTTTAAATAAAATCTTTGGAGCTTTAAATTCATTTCCATTTCCAGTGTAAACCTGATCCATCTTTGCCAGCTTTTTGGCTCGTTATGTCAGTTCAGCAGACGGGTTACTTGAGATAAATGAGGTTGCAGTGTAATTCTTGTTTATCTGATCTCTTCTGAACATACCCCATATCTAACGTTTATCTGTCACTAATAACATACACACTGCACTGCCATCATCAGGGCTCTTTATGTTCCTTGCTTCCTCCTGGTATTTTCCTTCTCTTTCCACTCTTCTGTTCTTCAGGGAGTGTTTGCGCTTTCTTTCCCCCTCCCTCCCTTCACCCCATGGTGTTCAGAAAGTGTCAGGCGACGGTGCCAGACTCTCTCTCTCTCTCTGTCTCTATGTGTGTGTGTGTGTGTGTCTCTCTCTCTTCTATGCATTTTGCAAAGAATGCTGGCAGACTTTAAAATGAGCTTTAGGAAGTGGGTCTAATCCAAGGTGATTCATCTAAATGGGACATTCGTGTGTGTGTGTGTGTGTGTGTGTGCCACTAGTATTGGCATGTTTGTATTCATACAGTATGTGTATGTGCTGATTACAAGAGGGAATGCAGCTTGGGTTTACTCCTGTATGTATTATTTGTGTGTGGATGTGTGTAAAAACCTTAACAAAAGCTTTGTTCATCAGTGTCTCTTGGGTGAGCTTGTCTCTGCCCACAAACACACACACACACGCACACGCACACGTTAAAACATTTATTATCACACTGTGCTATCCCACATCAGAGGTTAGGTTAGCAGGCTCCATCTTCTCCATTGTGCCCTGTCAGCGGGTGACGACTAAATCAGTCACGGCAGACATTCAGCCTCACTCTTGCAGCCAGTTTCATCAGAGGAAAAGCCAACACAACAACTGGATACAACCGACCTTGAATTTAAGGGGCTTCATATCTATAAACACACAGGTACTGTATGTACCGTGGGTCCGTCTTTATAAAACCTCCTGTTCTACTTGTTTTTCCCGCAACTCCAGACAGTTCAGACAGGTTTAAGACTCTTAAAACAGTCTCAATCCTTCCCTACATCTGGCCCCCGCTTATATCCCCTGGCCAACTCCCACTATTGGATGGCAGAGCAACGTTTAGCTTAGTGAGAAGCAATCTCAAATCAAATGCTGCCCTCTTCCTTCCTGATATCTTCCATCAGTCTTATGTATTTTCATTTTTCCATTCTTTACATTTCTCTTTATATCATCTGTCTTTACGCCTCCTTCTCCATCTCATACACAGAAATGCATCCTTTTCTCTATGTTTTTTCTCCCTTTCTTCTCTCCCTCTTTGCCTTCTGTTTTTTCTGCTCTCTTTGCCAATGCCCTTGTGTCCTCTCTCTATTTCTTTCATCTCTGTCTACCTCACTGTCCCCATCTCTCTCTCTTTTCACTTCCATTTATACTTCTACTCAGCTTTCTTCATTTTTTCTCTCTCCTTCCTTCCTCTCTCCCGTTCCTCTTTCTCTGTGTCTGTGACTGTAATGTTGCTGAAGAGAACACAGTGTGTCATCCTGAATCAGACAGATGAGCTGGGAATGGAGTAAGAGGCTGAGAGCACCACATTAATCCACACACACATGCACACGCTCGCAAACGCGCACACACACTACAGCCTCGGGGGCTGTACTGAACAAATGGTGCACGGAGATATATGCGCACGCACGCACACACACACACACACACACACACACTACAATACATACACATGCTCACAATGTTCCAACAAATGACCGCATGGCAGTCAAAACACGGAGCCCACGATACAGCCCAGAAAAAATTAATCTAATGTCAGTATAAACACACATATTAAACAATTACATATGAGTCTTTGTGATTAACTACTGACATTACAGTAGGGTCCAAGAGTCTGAGACAACTTTAGACTTTTGGACCCTACTGTATTTCTTTAAGAAAGTGAGAATGTTTAAATGAGAGAAAGACTGATTTGTGTTACATTAAATCAAATAATAATAGAAATGAAATATTGCACCACCAATTTAGATTTGTATGCTGTTCATACAATGACAACACCTTCTGCAGGAGGCTCAAAGTAAAAAGTCATTCAGGTAAAGGTAACTTATTAAGACAATTACTATGAACAGCAGGGAGATTTGTTTCTGTGGTAATGCTACTAGTTGTAAAATCTAAAATACCTCCACACATGACTTCTTGGATGGCTTGTGTCATGATTCATTCACTGCTTCATATTTATATATTATACATTTTTAATTTTGGTCAGAGCTTTTCCCCTACGTTTGAAAGGTAGATTAAATTTTCAA
Organism: Pampus argenteus; assembly: GCA_036937835.1. Taxonomy (NCBI): domain Eukaryota; kingdom Metazoa; phylum Chordata; class Actinopteri; order Scombriformes; family Stromateidae; genus Pampus; species Pampus argenteus. The sequence goes on from CM072870.1 coordinate 12,278,428, forward strand.
TAAAAATCATCTCACAACACACATATGCATCCATTACCAAAAGAAAAAGTTGGTTAAAAATTTAATATCATGTCTTTCATCTTGTCATTTTTTTCCATTGTGAATTTTGATGTAACAATATTTTCTATCTTGCCAACAGCATAGCTGTTCATTAACAAGAGACCCCTGCTGAGGTTCTGTATCTCCCTGTAACACACACATACACACAAACAAAGCAATGGAGAGGCCACCTAATGTGATTCCCGACTGCGAGCTGTCACCCTCCAGTAGACATGTCTTTTTTATACTTGATATTAAAGGGGCTGGGCAGTCCATTCCTATCTGAGAGTTTTATCTTGTGTTTGACAGTTGGAATGAGAATAACAACAAGTGGACTACAACATACAGTAGATGATTTTAAACCCCTCAATCATTAAACCATCAACATCATTTCCCCATTTTAAGCCACCACGTGTATGCATTAAGACAAAAGATACATTGATAAAAAGTGTCTGTTTATATTAAAACTTTGGGGGATTTTATGATGCAAGACAACCGCTTCCTTTCACATATCTACCAAACCTCGTGCTTATATGTCTGTTTTTTGCAAGATTCAATCTCAGGCCAGCAGGGATGAATGCAGCCCTCCAGGCAGGACCCTTGCTTGCACTTTTGTGTACGCATGTGACCAACATGTCTACACCCCCTGATTAGCTGGGGCTACAATGCAACCTTATTTAAAAAAAAACACAGTGGAATTCCAGGAGAGCAGTGAAATCTGAGAACCATGAATTATAAATACAAGAGCTGGAGAAAAGCAAGACGCCCACAGACACTCAATGTGTGTGTCTTGATGTGTGTGTGTGTGTTTGCAGCTAGCACTGAAGTCAAGATTGCCAATGTCTCTCTACACATACAAAGAGATGAACCAGTCTGCTAGAGAGAGCAGCCAGCATAAGACATATCCTCCATCCAAAAAGCTACAGAGAGTGGGTCTGCCAAACATACAAATACACTACAGTATATCCAAACCTGGCCCGTTTTACTGCAACACTCCACAGACAGAAGCAATTTGAGAGGGTTATGGCATCATCTCTCCAAGCGTGAAGTGTAAAACTTAACCACTGCCAGCTATAGAATTAAAGTAGTAAATGTGAGGAAAAACAAACTTCTCGACTTTGAAAAGTTTCATGCCATAAGGAGGTAAATCTAACACCTTCTTTTAAAACATGGTGACTGGAGATTTTCAGCAAATACAGTAATTCAGCAGCATTATTGGTGTGTATATTTTCATTTTTAGCATTTTACTCTGTTAGAGTCACATCTTCCCAAATGGAAAAATGAAGTCGATTCATTTTCAAAAAGTTCTATTATGTCATTTAGTGATTTCGAACAGTCTGAAGATCATAAATATGAAAAAAAAGTATGTGAGAAAACTGTATTCCCCAGATGCTGTGTAATAAAACTAAAGGGCATAAAAATGTAATTAAAATAAATATGTGTTGACTACAGAACAAACTTTTTTTTTTTAAAGATGTCACAGTCAAAGATGCTATGTAATTGTGATATGATTACTGTGATCACAATGTGAAAAAATACCTGCACAATGATTACAAAGGATTTCCACTTTACAAAAGGAATGCATATTTTCTTATTCCTCATGTCATCTTGGGTGTTAAAGAATTAAAGTTCATTAAAACATCCATATACATCATCCCTAGTAACACCTATTACCATCTCCCTACTTTCCAACCCCTCACCTTTGTATCTAAAACTGATGAATAGTAAAGGCAGGAGCAAGGCAGGTTTTTGTGTATTTATATACCACAATTCATTCACATTGGTAAGTGTTTTACAAATGAGCAGATGAAAAAACATAGAAAAATAAGAGATTAAAAATAAAAAAGCAGTGAAAGCAGCAGTGCAGCGCGGTGAGCAGAGCCCCAGCCTGTGGAAACAGGCCTCAGTGTGGATGACAGGCCTAACGAGCTAAATATAGCCTTCTGGGTTATCTCCTCTGTGGGCGCAGCGAGTCCGTTGTTGCTTCACATTATTTACGTGTCTGTGCGTGCTCCCTCTCTCATTCTCTCTCTATCTCTCTCTTTCATTTCACGCCACCGCACACAAACACATCACTATCTCTTTCTCCTGCGCTCTGTGTTGCAAATTCTCTTTTCTCTCTCTCCATTTCATCCCTTCACAGCATCGTTTTTTCACCCTCCATCTCTCTTCTCTACCATCCCGTCCCCTGGTATCTCTCTTTCTCATTTCATCTCTCTTATTCCTTTTCAGCATTTTTTTCTCTCTCATTCTCTTTCTTTCTGTATCTCTTTCCTGCCTCTATCACTCTCTCCCTCTACTATTTTATTCTCTTTATCTTTGCCTCCCTTTGTATCTTTCCTCTCTCCCTCCCTCAGCAGCTCCCTGTTTTTCTTCTGTCTGACACACTCTGAGCCTTTTTTCTCTCAAGCTATCTTTCCCTTTGAGCCTCTCTTTCACTCCTCTCCCTCTCATTTTCTCTACCTCTTTCCCTCCCTCTAATTTCTGAACCATGCCTATGAAGTAGCATAGAAATGTGTTAGCCATCTACAACACCACAGTGAGTCCTGGTTCAAATACAAATAAATCCTGGAGCGCTCACCATGGTGCCATGCTAACCTATATAGATATGTCATCAGTAGCTCCCTGACCTCCTGCTCTGCAGCCCCATAGGGACCTGTTGAGGCCTAGTGTTGTCTTATGCTGCTGTCATTGCTGCCTGTTCATCAATGGTGCAACAGTTACAAAGTCTGTGACTTTTAACATGTGCAACATTCAATCAAATGTCATCCTATGCCCCTTTCTATGGAGAGGCAGAGAACTGCATCTATGTTAACATGCTACCACTCCTATTGTATTGTATTCTATAAGATTGGGGGGGGGGTTTGCAATGTAGAAGGTGGATGTTTGTCTGGGCGTTTTTTTGTTTTTTGTAGAACAAGGAGGATATTTTTATGAAATGAGGTTTGTTGGGCAAGTTCATCCGTTTTTAAAGACCCAGTTGAGGGTTTGTGTTTGGGTAGTTCAGGATACACAACAAAACCTTTGCGCAATGAACACCAGCCACTGATAATTTCTGGAAAACGGCACAATTACAAATAATTCCGCTTTTTATTTGTAAGTTATATAGTCTCTCCTTAACTGTTATAATTCATAAGAATAACTACAACCTAAGACAGTCATTAGTATCAGTAATAAAAAATGTGAATTAAAATAATGCTGCTTAGGAATTAATATGTTTATTGGAAGGTCATCAGGAGAGGAGGGCAAGGATCTGTGTGTGAATGTATGGAATTTATAATTTTTCCACTGTGTGTGTGCATGTCTGTTTGTGTGCTTCTAGCTTTTCTCTCTCTCTCTCTCTCTCTCTCTCTCACTCATTTTCTGTCTATCCATCTGTGTGTCTATCTAGCTTACGGCCCTGATCCTGCCTGCTCTCCCAGGTTTATGAAATGCGAGCAGCTTAGCAGATGGTGCATATCGTATTCTGGTCGGCTCTATGTGGGTTTTGTACCACAGACGAAGGCTTATGATACATGTGAGCCTTTAGTCGCACAAACAACACAGGGGGAGCTCTGAGTGATATCGTATGAGAGAAAAAAAAAAGAGAGAGAAGAAGAAGAGACAAAGAAATAGACTGAGCAAGACAGAGAGTCTGATGGTTTGAAGGGAAAATGGGGAGTAATATGGAAAAGAGAGAAAAGTACATTTTGAAGAGAGGTAAGAGAGAGCAAAAGAAATAGTTCACAATAAACACAGACAAAAAAAACATGTTTTTCAAAGTAAATAATTACAAGATATTAGTAATATGCATGTTGTCAAGTCACTAGATGTCAAGTTTTGCCATTTCAGTATGATTTTAATGTGTAAACTGCTTGTTAGTTTTGAAAATGTACTGTTTGTTTATTGTTTTGCTTTATTTTTTGTTAGATAAACAAATTATTAATGTAATTGAAATAGGAAAATAAATAAACTGATCCAGGGAGGAGACAGAAAGAGAGAAAACATTTGAAGAAAAAACTAAGAAATCAGAGAAGCAGGCAGACAAACAGAGAACTAACTCCTGAATGACATAAACACTAAACAACATCACTCCAGCTAATCAAACGCACAGATACAACCGCCCTGATTATAATTTCTATATAGGAACCCATCAGACTCTTTTCAGAGTTTGTGAGTAGCCAAGCCAGACTAACCAATCACCGTTCAGCTCTGGTAATTGTGTGAGTGGACTCACCATGATGTAGTGTCTCTGCATCTCAGTCTTCTCACTGGCCAGCTTCTCACACTCCAGCTTCAGGCTGCACAAGGACAAAAAAAGGACACACACACATGGACTACATTACTTGCTTCAGCTGAAATAAATTAAAATATCCACAGGTCTTAGGCATTGCAGAGGTCAAACACAGTTTAAGGCTGTGTAAGGATACAAAAAGAATATTTCTAGTCATACGGTTTGGCTACCTATTGCTGCTAAAAGTGACACTGAAAAATATCACATCTAGTAACAACCAGTAGGGTGTGTCTTTCTAACTATTGCAATTTGTCACACCGAGTCTGGTGGTGTACATCCTACATCTGATGTTTTAATATAGCCTCATCACGTAGTCATTGATGAAAGATATTCATAGCTGTTTGCATCTTGTGTGCGTCTCTCTGTTTGTGTCACTGAGACCCACTAGTCCAGTAGTACAGTAATGTTGTTGTATCACAGCAGGCTGTTCAGCCAAGAGGCTGGATGTTTTAAACTATGATGGTTTATCTCTCCCAGCCAAAGAAACTGGAAATGCATTGCTCCAGACATGTATTAATGTATTCTAAGTAACATGGTGCATATAGGTAAAATATATCTGTTACATAGAAGACAAAATATACAGTAGATTCAGGCAAAGTATCAAAGCTTCAAGCTTCAAGCAAGATAGTCAGTCTCCAATATTTTGGACATTCATAAAGACTAAAGGACAACACATGCGAGCTGTCATATTATCTTGTTTATGTATTCAAGAATTCAACACCCACTTCCACTGAACTAAATTAGTGTCTATAATTGTTAAATTTAGAAAATATACTATATAGTGTGGAAAAGTCTAATTCTTCATTACATTCATACAAAGTCTTCATGTTTCTAAAGAAATGAATAGTGATTATTAGACAGATATTAAGTGAATTGTATCAATACCAGATGGAGACACGTATATGTGTGTGCATTCAAAGCGCTTATACATGTCCGTATATGTGCGTATGTGACTTCTGTGTATAACGTTTACTGTGTGTGTACCTGTGATACTGTGCCTGGAGGAACTGGAATTCCTCCTTGATACGGTCCAGAGTTTCCAGGACTGTGAACTTGAAAGACTGGCCAGGCTGCAAGGGGACCTTCACAGGACAAAGAGAGAGAGGGAGAGTGAGGGAGAGAAAGCAAGGATGAAAAACGGACTCCAAGGTGCATGTTGCGTGAGTGTGGGTGTGTCTGTATGCGCCTGTTTAAGAAAGGATTGTGTGCATTTATAGTATCCTGTGTGTATGTGCATGTACTTCTGCATGCCCTATACCATTATGTGTGTGTATGTGTCAGAGAGCAACGCGAGGGAAGAAAAAAGCCAAGATGAAAGTGAGAGGGAAGGTCATTTCCCCTTCCCACACATTATAAAGCCTTGTCCTCACTGTCTCTGTTCTCCTCCTCCTCTAATGACTCTGCCTCCTTCCCACCACTGCCCCCATCCTTTCTTCCTTTCCCTCTTCCTCTCTTCCACATTAGCATCTTCTTCACTCTGCCAGGTTGCTAATGTATTCCAGCCTACAAAGAGCTAAGAAGGGAGGAAACGTCAAATGAATAACTTATAGGGAATCACGGCACCGTCTCTCACCTGCTAAAAGCCAAAGAAGGCCCAACAAAACAAGCACCCTCCCAAGGGTCCACCCCCTCCCCACCACCACCACCACTGCCAATCCTCCATGTCTGTCTAAAGCGCTTTCGACAGCCGTCCTCCTCCACTATAGTCATCATGAGGTTTAAGAAACAAGGGCATTGTGGATGTTTTTTGATGCTGTAGTTGTTTATGTTTGGGAATGGGGTTTAGTTTTTAGTCAGGGGAAATCTAGAGTAAGCTGAAATGGTTGTGTGATTTTTTTTTGACATTGTGGATTCTCAGAGGAGATGTTCATGTAAGAAGATATCTTTTTTGCATTTTTTCTTTCTTTCTCCCAATTTGGATTGGCTTATTTTCAATGCAATGTGGGACCCTTTTGGGACACTGTTGAAGAGCGTGCAGACCCACTTCTCTTCTCTGCACAAGCTCCCTGACTGTGAGTTGACTGCACAAAGACAAGGACACCAGCATCCCTGCCTACAAGCATTGCCCACTGTGTTGATCAGGTGCCCAGCCCTGCTGGAAGTACCACAGCTGGCAACTGAACACAGATCCCTGCAGTGGTGGATGAGTGTGAAGACATTCAATTTACTGTAATGTTAAGACAAGTAAAAGCAAAAGAGAATTCAAAAAGTCTAAACATCAATCAATAATTTGCCAAATAGTTGCTGATTCATTTTCTGTCATCGTCTAGTTGATTGATCGAGTAATCATTGCAGCTATAAATCATTATTATCCAAGTTTCCTGAAGATGAATATAACTGTACTCCTCTAAATTAAGTTCCCTTTCACTTAAACCTGGCACCAACAAATTGTTAAGATGCTAAGTAGGGCTATAACTAACAATTATTTTTTATTATCGGTTATTTTCTTAATAAATCAATTCAAACAGTAGTTGTCTATAAAATGTTAGAAAATGGTGAAAAATGTTGATCACTGTCTCCCAGAGCTCACGGTGATGTTCTCAAATGTCCCCACCAATAGAATTTTGACTTTTTCTCTTAAAAATTACTCAAAACGATGAAGTAATTATTGAAATAGTTGCAATTGTCACAGCACTAATGCTAAGTGCATCTTTGACATGATTTCTTGGATCTAATTTCTCAAATAACGATGTTTTGACTGGAACTGATATACTCAACCTTACGATTTTAAAGTTCAACCGATTGTTATGTCAACCAACCTCAATCTTCTAAATCACAAATTATCTAGACTATGTCTCAGTAAATTAAGTGCCTAAGCCAACAATGAATCCACCCATCTGCCCATTTGTTCATCTGTTCACTTATCCATCCATCCATCCAAACTGAGCCACACAGTGCACTAGCTACTTGTGCAGCTGGGTGGCTATCGGCCCGCAGCTACGGCTAAAAGATTGGCCGTTTCAGTGGCGGGGCTTCATTAGTCTAGACAAGCACAATTCAATTAGATTTCAATTAGTCCAACGGTGGAGGTCAGAGACGCGGTGGGTTCCCCAGTAATTAATCCGCAGAGCCGAGCTGAGCTGAGCTAAACTGAGCTGCGGCAGGCAAAGCGGGGACATCTAGATGGTTGGATGGGCTCAACACACATAAACCCTTTGGGTGTTTGTGTGGGAGGGGCGGGGGGCGGGATTGATGGGGAGGGGGTGTCTGCCAACAGATCCCCACTGACCTTGATTCACACCACACACAGAGGGGGGCGAAGGAGGAGGGTGGGAATAGATAGTGATCTGGCACATGCAGATATACACACACACACGCCCACGTAGCCATGAGCACATTGAAAAACACAAAAACAAACACACACAGGCACGCACAACCACACACAGGGACTGCACTTGCAGATTCACACTTGGGGTACACACAAGCATAGACACAATACACAAACCCACAGGGAGGGAGAGTAGGCATGGAAGGATGGATTGACGGGGGGGGGGGGGACGCAGAAGAGAGATAGATACTCATCTGACAGATAGAGGAAAGGATGGATTGAGGAATGGAGGGAGTGATAGACTAGTCCTGACATTCTTACAGAGGAATGAAAGAACGAGCAGAGAGACGGATGATGAAAGAGCGGCGTGGCTGCTGACTGAGAGAGATAGCCAGCCATTCATCCGTCTGACACCCAGGGGAAGAAGACGAAGACACAGAGAGGGGGAGAGAGAGAGACAGAGAGAGAGTCATGCTGTCCTTGCTGTAGTCAACATAGCCTAGTCGCTCTACCCTGTATGCACTGTCCATCGGTCTGTGGTAATGCTCCCACCATCTGCTACCATGAACACATGAACACACAGACACAAACTCATGCGGATGCACACAGACAAAGTGCTGCTGGCGGGTTACATCAGCAGCACTAAGTCATATAACAAAGCCCGTAGTCAGAGATCAGGATTATACAAGAGATCCAGGAGTGACAAGCGTTAGTGTCAACATGGCATCCTCTGTAGTGTGATGATGAGAATTTCTTTCATCTCCTCTATTGGACAAAAACTCCAAAAATGTCTTACTTTTGATTTGCCAGTTGTACCTTTCTGAATGAGTTTCACGGGCCCAGGAGCTATTAAACTTCTTATGAGCAGAGAGTAATGAAAAATGCAAAAAATATGTGAGTTATAATGTCCTCAGGCAAAAAGAGAAAAATTCTGTGCTGAGCTGAGCTCTGCCTGTCAGGATGTAGAGAATAGTATGGAAAGCTGGAATCAAATTACTTCATGCTTATTAGTTATAATAGGAGACTCAGGTAAGGGTAAACCTGAGGTATGAGTAAAATTGGGCTAAATGTGTGTCTACTGTATGTATGTGCATCTGTCTGCAATGTTTACAAAGATGAGGGCATCAGCAAGTCATGCCTTATGTGCACTAGAACAAACATTTGTGGTTGGAGTGTGTGTTTGGTCTCTCCTGTACTGTGACAGATGGCAGTCCAGACTGTTAGGGGTACAATAGCATGTCACAGAGGGCCAAAAAACAGCCTATCGCCTCCTGTGTTTTCATGTGTGTTTATTTATACGCGTGTATATTTATATGAGTGTGTGTGTGTGTGTGAGAGAGAGAAAGAGAGAGAGAGAGAGAGAGAGAGAGAGAGCACTCTAGCAGCCAGAAGAGGGGATCCTGAAACCCAAAACTGATCCTATTAATCTAGGAGGTGGATGTGTAGAAGAGGGGAAGGAAGGGATGGTAGTCACTTGTTCACAGTTACACATACACACACACACACACACACACACACGCACCACTGTGGGACAGCAGTCAATCACAATTTGGACGAGCTGGCACGGGCAGGCAGAGAATTAGGAAGGATTATCTATGGAAGAGGAGGGGGAGGAGAGTTAGAAAAGGGGAGAAGTGGCGGATGAAGCCTGTTTCACTATATCACATGTCAGGGCGGAGGTGGGACCCACTCGCCTGTCTGTAAGGCTGTCGTCAATTTGATTGTATGATTTCTTGATAAAAGTAAATACAGTAAATGTGATCAAATGCAAGCATGTTTGATAAAATGGTATGGATATCAGCTACACAACTAGCATGGCTAATTGAAAGAAGAACAGTTTATACAACATTTATTTTATAGAGATAATTTGCAATTATGTTTATTGTTATTTTAAAAAAGGTGCCATTTGGAGTGTTCTTGTAAACAAACAGAAGTTGTGTTTACATTCAGTATTACTCACCAACACATTGTATCTGTATCTGTATCATTGAGGTCTAACAAACATGTCATAGAACATTTGCAATGCTGTTTTTCAGAATATTTTAAAAACCTGCATTGTTTACTAGCTATCCGTCTTCTTTGGTTCAAAAGTAGTTTATTCAAGTTTGCTAACATTTAGCACCAGAGCTGAGAGAGTCGGACCAGCGAACAAAGAGTTGAGATGTACTGCTTCACTCTCTGCTTTCAATCTCCCTTCCCCATTTCTGCTACGGTTTGTTTTGTAGTTAGGCATACTTTAGAAAAGAGTAAGTTTGTAAAGTTTATTCTCTTCTATGCTGTTGCCTTGCAATAATGCAGCTAAAAACATTGATTTAACTGACAAAATTATATTGAATTTGCTTCTTATTATTTGAATCAATGTTAAGGAGGGCAGCCTTACACACAAGTTGAAAAAGTACCTTCTTTCTTACTTCAATTACCATCTCCAAAGGACGCTGCAATAATCCTGCATTTTTCCTCCATCCGGTGACATTACTTACTTTAAGTCACACTTTAACTTTTTTTCACATTCTGACTGAATATTAGGTCACCCTGGCTCTATCTGTCTCTCTGTCAGTCTCACTGCCCGTCTGTCCTCCATCACATGGAACTTTTCCATTTAAGCAACTGCCTATTTTTTCCACCCCTGGCAGCCACTGCATGAGAGAGACAGCAACTGTGGAACAGATGCAGGAGTGATTGGGAAAAAAAAAAGATTCTATCTGTCTGCTTGTCTTCTCTGTCTCTCTGTTTACCCCCTGGCACACTCTACCAACACATAAGTATTCACAATATAAGCAGACATGCCTATGCATGGATGCATTCATTTGCAAAACACCCACAAACAAAACATTTTGTCTTTCTTGTGCCTTTTCTCCTGCTGCTCCATTTCATCCACCCTCCCTTTTCTCTCCTTTCATTCTTTATTTCTCCTTCTTATCCCCTTTGTTCTTTCTTTTTTGCATGTGTCTCTAAGACAAGCAGAGACACATTCAGATGGCGCATGAAATAATAATCGGCTGGTGAAATATTTAGGAAAAAGGCACATGAATAGATGAGAAATACCAAGTGTGGCAGAGGGGTGTCATTGCCCCTTGTGAACATGTGCGTGTTGTGTGTGTGTGTGTGTGTGTGTCTGCTGATGTGAGCAGCAACATACGCAACAGCTCATTGGTTTGGATTGAGTGTGAATAAAAGACTGAAGGGCTGCAGGGAAGAATGGCAATGTAACTTACATATCAGCCAGCTTTTTATGACACTCTCATATTTAGCATTTTCTCTCTGTCTTGCCTGCAATGCCGCAGACTACTAAAAGGTCTTGATAAATCAAAGAGAGCCACGCTGCCAGCTTCAAACAATAGAAGCTCATTTAGAGTTAGTGGTCCTTTCATTGTGCCGGGAACCATGAGAAACATCTTTGCCACACTACCAGCTTGTCACTCAGTCATTTAGTGTCCAGGCTTTCAGTCTGACAGTCAATTAACATACAGCTTGCTAACCAGCTAATAAACCAAAAGTGTCACACAATCAGCTAGACACTGATTAATTAATCAACAAGTTAGTCAGAGAGCTAGTCGGTTAAAGCCTGGTTTATACTTCTGCATTTAATCTACGCTGTAGGTACAGCATAGGTCAACATTTATTAGCTCCGACTTTAACATGATCCGCTCTGTTTCAGTCACCGTTGTTTGAGTAGATAAAGAAACCGGAAAAACTCAACTGAGTGGCATCGAAACCCCACCACTAACTAGAAGTTTGGTGGTGTAATTGCAGAGCGACACAGACACACCAGCACACAAGCATATAAGCTTGCAATGGCATAGGCCACTTGTGTAGAAGAAGTATAAATCAGCCTTAATGCTGTAGCTCACCAGTCAGCCACTAAGCCAGTGGTGGATTAGAAATCAGAGAAAGACTGGCAGCCAAAAGAGACTCTGGACTCCATCCAAGTCTCGCTCTGATTTCTTTTAATGACAAAGAGAAGAACACAGGATTTGAAGATGACCTATGTTTGACCTGTTTTTTTCCAATCAGAGGGCAGACTTAATCTGGATGGCTGACGAGAAGTTGTTTGTTGGTATTGTCTGACTTTTTTTCCTGTTCTGTAGGTCGTCTGACTGCAGCTGTATTGTTGTGACTTTTTGCGCTTGAAATGCTGAATGAAATTAAATGTAAATAAGATTAGGACAAAGGAAAGAAGGTGACAGAAATCCACTGTGCTGTTTACTGTACATGGCTTTCATTACAGCCACAAATATTAGGGGGATAAACAAACTGCCCAACACAGCTACGTGCCAAAAAAAAAAAAAGCAAACAGTGCACAGTTGCATGTCTAAAAAAAACCCTCTATATATATATATATACACACACACAGACACACTTCAGCACACAAACTCAATCTCATACACATTCACACACATCGAAATCTGACTGTCAGACACACACAAACACTCTCATAGAAGCTCTAGCCTCATTAATGGAGCATATGTGATTGCTGTGGCCACATATTTGGCAATAGTTTGTTTGCTTGGCCGTAAAAATAAGGTGTTACCCTACTCAGGGTGGGAGGAAAAGGAAACCCTCCCTAAGCACACACACAAACACACATGATTATACATGTTGCTTGAAACTATTTTCCAATGATTTATTAGTTTGTACCCCATACTTTGCTTTTTCATTTCTCTGCCCCCAAACACACTCACATAACTTTTGACTATAATTCAACAGTGGCTTTATTGTTATTACATATATTTCCAAAGTAGAAATTGAATGGTGTTGATGCATGATGTAATAATGAGAATTAAAGCAGATTTTATTAGATATCAACACTGTTATTTTCAATTTCCCACTTTTGCAAGTCAGGTACAACAATGGACACCTTCAGCAGCAAAACTAAATCCAACTTCTCCTCTTTCTCACTTTCACCCACTCTCTATTGTACGCTGACAGAATAAACTCTCCGTGATCTTCATCCTTTAGATTACAGCTGCCACAGCTCCCGGGGCTCCAGAAAAATTTATAGTATACACAAATACTGTACACACAGAAGTCGACAGCTTTACTGTATACTCACACACTGCCAAACCTTTACTGACTCTGGAGCTTTAAAGAGGTCATATTATGTCGTTTCCCAGTTTAATATTTTCATTTTTGTGGTTGTTCTACAAACACTTGCATAACTTTATGGTCAGAAAGCACCTACATACAACTGTACAAACCACTGATGTAGCCCCTCTTTCTCACTCAGCTTGAAACAGACTTTTTTGGCTGTGCATTTCCTCGACATTTTCTTTCATCTTGTAGCTAGCTAGCTCACCGACGGAATGACCGTTTGGTGTGGTGGTGTTAATAAAGTTAAAACGATTAACAAAAAACAAAGGTTGGACAGTGGACCGAGGTGGGCCTTACTGAGGGCCAACATATGTAATGAGCATATAGAAATATAGAAACATAGATTACGGTCGTTCACAGTATTTATACAGCACTGAGACTTGCTCTATAATCATAAAAAGAAGGTAATCTCCCTGTTTACAGGGAGCAGAGTAGAAACTTGCACCTGTGAGAAGATATGTGCTTGTTTGTGAGTCTCTCTCTCTCCCTTGGGTGTGGCAGCCAATCAAGGCAACAGTCGAGGTCAGACCGGAACATTATTTATTGTTATTGTTGTTGGCACAAAGTGCATACACATACAAATCACCACAGCTCTCCTTTCCACTTCCTCTCTCATAGCCAAACACACACATTAAAACAACTGTAGGCACACATAAGCAAGCATTTTTACAGGAACACAAGGACAAATATAAACATATACAAGGTACACACACCAAGACATACATGGACTTATAAGCAAAGTCACTTAACATTTATAAACAACACTGCATGAACACTCACACACGCACACACACATTTACGTACAAATTAGTCAACAAACGCAACACACGCAATACACTCACAAAGCACTAAAGAGACACAAATCACACACAGCAGATACACATATTAAACAAAAACACACTCACACAGACACACACACACACACACACACACTCACACATATTCACACTGTTCTGATAATGCTTGCCACAAAAATCCAGTGGAACCAATTACAGCTCCACTCGCCTGGCAAATCAGCCCTCAGTTTTTAACCCTTTCCTCCTACTCAGGGATAACAAAGTCTGACTTATTCTCTGATAAAAAAAAAATAATAATAATGTTGGCTCGAGCCCCAGACATACATTTTATCTATTTACACTGAAGATTTTCTTATCACTTCCAAAGGGACACCGAGGGAGCTGAAGGGAAAAGCTCTGTCCTCTTTGACTGTCTGTCGTTGACAGGAAATAAACCATCAGTGTTTGACTGACACCAGCAAGGATACATCAAGCTTACTGACTGAAAAGAGTCAAGCGTGTTTACTGGGAAGTCAGTGAAGTAACAGATGTGTAGTTGTGTGTTTGCACAGTTCCATACTTGCAAGAGAATAATTCCAAACCTCCAATAATTCACATGATTTTCACACAAACTTGACAAAAACATTAAGTATAGCGGGCTTAGGAAAATTAGCAATAATGTTAAAAAAATATGCAGATGGTAAGCTAAAGCATGAAAAATCAGTGTGGTCAATCCTAAGATCCTAGGTTAGATCCTAAGATATTTATTCCCAGGAACTAAATTGAAACCCAGCATGTCAACCAAAGTAAATAATCAAAGCTGTCAAATATTTCTATAACTATTTTCATGTAAATATGGATCATTTAAGTACTTAATGAACTGGTATGAAAGAGGAAACAAGAAATGAATCTTCCATCTGTGTTTGGAAAAGCAGAGAGAATTACATATTTTACAAGTAATCTTGTTCAGAATTTATGGGGACAAACACACATTTACGAGCAGTGGTGGACGAAGTATTCAGTAAAATACTTAATACTAAAGTAAAAGTATTAATGCCACACTGTGAAAATGCTCCACTAGAAAAAGTCATTCAAAAGTCAGCTTACATTTAAAACATTACTTAAGAAAAACTATTATCAGCAACATTTACTTAAAAGTATCGAAATTAAAATGACTATGCTTAATATATATATATACACACACACACACATACACACACTACAAACTACAACTACAAACACACAAAATCAAAAAAAAAAAAAAAAAACAGGCAGACACACAGACACACACAACTTGTCTTTGCACCCTCACATCTCTCCACAGATCACATTTCATTGCAACACCAGAAATAAAGTTCCACGGGGGGGCACAGAAACATAGGCTAACAATCGGTTGGAGTTGGCTCAATCTGGGATTGAACTTTATCACAAACGCAGAGCAGCGCAGCAGGAAGCTCTTTGATATGTCTCTAAAGGAGAGAACAGAAACATGTTCACACTCTATTCTTCCTTCGCATCTCTCATTCATTTTCATTTCTCTTTCCACCCCCGTCTGCGCCTTTTTAAAGAATTATTTCTTTCTCCTTTTTCCTTTCTTGGCTCTTGCATCTTTCATTTTCTCCCTTTGTTTTTTCACTTCTCTCCGTTTCCCTCAGCGTTTTTTTCTCTCCTCTCTATTCCAGCGGATGGCTTATTAGCATTCTCTCTGTACATTTAATTGATTCCTCATGCCTTCCTCTTGTGAAAATGTCATTCATAATTCTGTGTGATAGCTAGCTAGCTTAGCTGGCTGGCTGACTGAGTTCTTGGCTGGCTGGCTGGCTGGCAGGCTGGCTGCAAGGCAAAGTGGTCACTGACCCATTTGTAGCACATACAAAGAGACTGACAACCAAATCTGATTATAGTAACCGGACCAGGGCCTCTGTGAAACGAATGGCCTAAGCCAGACTGAGCCTAAGCTGTCATTCATCCTTCTGTGCTTTTTAGTCTATGTATTTAACCTTTATTTTACCCTGGCGGGTAAATTAACAGCAATTTCTCACTGCTGTTGAAGGGTGAAACTTAAGGAGGGAAGGGACTTTAAGGAGATATTAAAGGGGAAGCACTCACAACCTTTCTTGGTGGTAATGGAAATGAATTAAGTGGAATTTAACTATCAATTAAATGGTCGGTGTGTGTATGTCTGTGTGTTTGCTTAGCAACAGTCGAACAGACCATTTTACACACATGCATGCACACGTTAACAGACTCAAACACATGCTGCCATGCACACAAACACACACACAGAGATGACTAAACACTAATGAACATGTACGTTTATACACACACGCACACACATACACACACGCATCCATGCACATACACACACGCGCGCGCACACACACACACACACACACAGAGAAGCTAAGAAGCGCAGAGTCAGTTATGCCACCTACACAGCTAACAAGATCTCAAAGGCACCTGGTTGCAGCTGACAGAGATGGAGGTGTGTGTATGTGTGTGTACACATAACAGGGAATCTCTTAGCCCAAACACCCCCCTCCCCTCATGGCTCACTCCTCATGTTTCAGTACAGTCTCTATAACTAAACAAGAGGGGGACAACACAGAGAGGCTTAAAAGACAGACAAAAACACAGAGAGACAAAACCAAAGACATAGGTAAGTAAAATGAGCAGACGCAGTGAGACAGACAGCAAAGAGAGGAAGATAGTCAAGACGTAAAAATTGACATAACAGAGATTGGATAGAAAAGGAGGGACAGACAGAAAGACAAGAGACGGATACATACGGAGGTACTTACCGGATGCCTACCCTGAGGGTACATGATCCCAGGAGAGGAGAGGCTACCAGTCCGTTTGATGGCCAGGTTAGTCCCCTGGCCCTCCACTCCTCTGCCCTCCACCGGTTACACAGCTACACACACACACACACAAACCCACACACACACCCTCTCACGCTCAGAAAGTCCAGTCCCTGCTCCTTAGCTGGGTTGAAGAAAGCAGTTTTTACTTTTCCAGAGTCTCTCTGCTTCTTTTCTTCCAAGCTCTCTCTCTCTCTATCTCTCTCTCTCTCTCGTTCTCTCCGTCTTCTAAGACAAATTCCTACTGACACACAACTGAAGACCACTCAATCCGTCGGTTCGTTTGTCCAACAATGTCATGACAACATGGAGCACCAGACTTTCTCTTCTTCTTCTTTTCTCTGCTCAAAATATTAGTTTCTTCTCTCTCTCTTCCACATCTTCCTCTCAGTGTATTTTTTCCTTGTCCTCACCCTGTGATCAGTAAAGGTCCACACGAAGTGACATGACACAGAATTGCATCCAGACACGCTTCCCTCTTCTTCTCCTCCTACTCTGTCCCCTGTGCCGCTTCACCTGGCCGTCCAATGGCGAAACATATACACACACTTACACTCAGCTCCGTTTAGATAGTCTTTTTCTCTGCTTTTTCCTCCTCTTCACCCTGTCTCTGACAAACTGAAGCCTCTGCCTTGACTGCTGCCGCAGAAAAGAAGAGGAGTAAGAAGGAGGAAAAGAAGCAGAAGGAGGGAGGGGAGGAAATAGAGAGAGAGGGAGAGAGAGTGAGAGCTTTGTTTTTAATCTAAATGTGGAAAAAAACGCAAGAGGAAAGCAGGAAAGAACAGCAGGTCAGTGGAGGATCCAGCGGGCTTTTCAGCAGCAAGCCCTAGACTGTAATATATTGTGCCTGTTGGCTTGAACACAAACACGACAGGCTGCTAGAGCTCCTCTTAAGGTGGAACTGAGTAGATAGAGACACCCAGTCACACGGAGAGAAAGAGCGGCAGAGGGAGGATAAGAGAGAGATGGATGCCTTTTCAATTGTGGTCAGACAGACAAAGCAATCAGTCATGCACAAAGACTCAAGCTCAAACTGATATGAATTGAGATTCACACACACACACACACACACATAAAACGCTCTGACACCCATATACAAACTCATACACACACACACATTATAGTTACTCAAAGTGATATGTTTATTACCCATTTTACACCTTGCATTAAAATGTGTTTTGGATGATTGGATAGCAATCCAATCATGCTTAATCACATATAAATCCAGGTGCACTGAAGAATGCTACTGATCTCACTGTTCAAACAGGAAGTGGTCTGCACTGCATCTAGATGCTTGACAAGTTGAAATGCTTCATCATGGCAAATCACATATGTCAACTCCTAGCTCCTCAAAAACAGAGTAACATCATCTGAAGAGCAACAGAAAGGTACTATGATTTGGGATTAATCAGGTTAATGCCTTGAAGATTACAGGACACATAATACCACAAAATAGAAGAACAAATGCTAATGTCTTTTGCATTCATAACATTATAATAATTAGATTTTAAACTACAGCTCGAGTGCAACAGTTCACTGTGCGACCATCCCAGCAAATGCACTGAATCAAAACACAGAAATAAATCCGATACACATGTCACAACTATTGACAAGCAATTTAGATCTGCTGCTCAAGTAATGCTTGCTCAGATTTGATCTGAATTTGACTCATATAAACCAGTAAAGTAATATCAGTTGCAATAGTCAGACTGTTGCTTTAATCTGGCTATAATCAAGTAGTCAGTGTGCATGCTGCTTGATTTTCTATGCCTTCATATATCATGATAAGACATGTTACGCATTCTCAGCTATACAAGTATGTGCAATGTGGTCACAGTTGAGCCATACCCTATTTGAAGATAAGTCACATGAGTCATGAAAACAAACCTGCACACACACGTAATTGTTACATAGATTTACAACAACTTAGCAGGTAGTTGTGTATTACACAAGTGTCTTGCCAAAGAACACGGGCACGTGGGTTTCAAGCCATTTTACACAGTAGACATATCATCATTTGACACACATATCACAGATTAGATATCTTTTAAAATCTGTTATGATTCAATATTCATTAATTAATTAATTGTAGTCTGTTCATAGCAACAACAGTGGTTTGTTTGTAACTGTGTTAAAAACAAACAAAATCAACAACACTGTGCCTCCTACATAAAACTTTAACATTAATTCAAAGAAAATGGATATTACAGCAGGGGCCACACATTGTGAGGTGATATCAGTGGAGAAACAGCACAGCAACAACCACTTACCAACAAAGATGTCATCAAAATCAATAGATTGAGTATCTAGAGAGGATTACCACTGCAACAACACTCCACAAATATCCTTCTACAGGAAGATAAATGTCTGCCTGCCTACTTTTGACTGTTGGCTTGGCTGCACATGCTATTTACAGGACTGTCCAGAATGGACTGGGACCAACTAAGACCTGGGACTGTATTCAAAGTGCACCGGTCCGGCCCGGCCGTCATTCGGCGCTGTTTCTAATGAGTTTATACAGGGCAGCTCAGCCTTTGAACTTGATCAAACAGCGATTAATCCAACACTGTTGAATCAGACAGTCAGTCCTGGCATCCGTGGAGGGTTTCCAGTAAGACAGAAACAGCATTTGATAACAAGCGGGTTAGCCAGGGGGCAGCCCCAAAGCCTCAATTAAGGTCACATACAGACATCCTTTTATCCAATGCAGTCTATTACCAAACAATGTATGTAGATCCTTTGGGGTAAACCTCTTGCTACCTTATATTGTCTCAATTAAAATTCATCAAGTATGTTTGAATGCTTCATTTGTTGAATGTATTTGAATTTGTACTATTTTTAAAGATGAACTGTGTCAAAGGTTTATCTGGATATTAGTGGAGAAGGCAGGGTGTAGGAGAGAAGTTGGTGTTAATCTGGTGTGCACATAAAAGGGACAGGCCTCAACGTCTATAATCTGTGGTTGCAGTGACAACAGTGATGAAGGCCTTTTGACAAGTTCATTTCAGGGTAATTGTTTATTATAATCCATTAATTAGATTTTGTAATTTGTAAGGTAATTCATTTATTAATGTATCATTAAATGGTGAATAAAAATTAAACGGGTAACAAAACTTCTATATATTTGTCGGCACATTCATTGTTCTCAGGGAAGGTTGGGTTCATTATCAAAACAAAACACACAACTTTGCCCAATTTAAAACATTGACCTAAGTCCCTGATACACTCCAAAATAGATGTGGGATGTGGATGTCATACAGTGACATCTAGTCTGCGTTTATCTTACTAGAGCTGAGTCTTTGCTTGGTCTGGTAAAGGCCTTTTTCACAGTAGACATGTTGACTTGTCATAGCAGGAAAAGCACAGGAGTAACTTATAACATTAATGATGGATAGTAAGATATCCTTGTTAGTCATGACAGTGAGCCAGCATGGACAATACCAACAAACTGAAACAGCAGCATTCATTTGATTGCTTTTTTACTGTTATAGTATGTTTTAACAAGTTTATAGAAAAGTAAACACACTATACAGCAAATATGTTTTGTCATTTCCTGCATGTGTTATTGATCCACTCGGTCCAAGTTACCATATGATGATGTCTTTAAAGTTAAAGTAAGTAGGGCCAGTAGTCAACCGTTGCCCTTGTGCAAAAATAGTGCCACCATGAGGCACTATATAAGAGTTCCACATGTATACATGCATTACTCCATAATCTAAACCATTTATCCTGGATAAATACTGCAACACACAATGACTGAGAGTTAGACTGTGACCAGGTCACTGTGAGCTTTCAGAACACACCTTTCTCTGGTTTATGTGACTCTTTTCTGCTCTTTCCATCTGGCTTCATTCAAAGACTCTCTTTCACCTTTCTCTCTCGCACATACAGACACACACCATCATTCAATTGTGCCCCCACCACCAACACCACTATTCCCCATGTAGCCCATTGTACTAATCAACATTATCTAATTGTCTAGAAAGGATTATGCAGGTAATTATTCCCCTGACTCCTCACATTGGGTTTCAGAGACAGATGGGCAGGCATACAAACACACAGACATGCCTGCCAACAGTTAGACATCACAACAGTCCAAATCTAAGTCGTATTTACCACCAGCACAGCATAATAAGGCCTTGATCTATAGCACATGTTGCCACAGCAACACTGTATGTATGGTGAGCTGGTTTTGTCAAGTTCCACCTGCCCAGATTAACAATGTAAATGTCAGCTAATTTCATCACTCCATGAAACCAGTGTGTTCACAATCAGATTACCTGGTCAACCAATTTCATCAGCAGCAATAAAGTGAATAAACCCTATGCTCCATCAGTATTGGTGTAGTTTGGTGGTGGGGGGAACAGCACAGACCTCAGCTGTAAAGTTGAAGGCACACAAATCCATTAAAACTTGGAAAACACAGAGGCCTGTATGTTTCCCTGCAACAATACAATAACAGAAACTTTGCCTTGCCCCTTGAAAAAAGGATTAGGCTGCTAATTTATTGTGAAAGGATAAGCAGTTGGAGAACAACACAAACATATTTATTTGACAGTTTAAGATACTTTTGTCCCTAAATACTGGACACTGGCAAATAATCTGCATTTTAAAGGAACGGGAAATTGAGTGTGTTTTGACTGACCTTTGCCCTGTTAATACATGAGGAAGAAGTGACACAAGCTGAGGGGATCCACAAAGGAAAGTCAGCATGCCTCAGAGTCATAGTCAGCATCTAAAAACACAGAGGAGCAGAATCAGCTGCAAACACAGGCGCAGTACAGACTGCTCAGAAAGCCCAAAAACAGCACCGCCAGATAATAATGGCTGACTACAAAGAATATACAAACAATAGATACTAACAGTAAACATTTCTACAATATTAGCAGAATAACAACAATGCATTTGTATCTGGTTACGTAATAGTAGTATGTAGCCTAAACAATCCCAAATAGTCTTCATTGGGTTATTGTCAGTAAATGGATTATATTTGAGCATCATTTTTTGTCTCACATTGCTTAAGTGGCTATCAAACTGAGGAATGATAATGTTTGACTAATGTTTAATTCATTTGACATTACAGAATGCATACAAATTCTTATTCTTACTGTAGTAAATGAGTAATTCCCTCCTGTTTTAGTCTCATATATTAAAGCATTACCGAAAAGGGACTCTAGCTCTTGCTTTTTAGTGGTCCTTAAATGAAAAACTTTGCAAATTGTTGACAAAGCATCAACAGTAATTCTGACATTTTATGTAAACCTAACCGCCTCTGTTGTGAAAACATCTTCTCTCCTAGTTTCTACAGGTGACAGGGGCTTTAAAATAGACAACAGACGAAAAAATAGCAAAAGCAGCAACATTTCTTACACCTTACAACCAGAAATAACGGTCGTTGGAGACGATGTAACTTACATTCAGACCAGGTCACCTGTCAGTAAGGTAACTAACTGTACGTGCCTTTTCTTACATCAACAACAAGCTAAAGGCGAAGGAGCGTTAAGTTTCATGGTTTCACGTCTCAATTTAAGCAGTAAAGAAGGCTAAACGCAATTGTTTGGTTCCACCTTAAAAGCTCTTCCTTGTTTGAGGGCATTCTCCGCACGCTGATTGGACGAGGAGGAGATGCCTTCTAACCAATCGTCTTCTTAGAACCCCACGTTGGCTCCTGACGTTGTGTGGAAATCAGGCCAATCGTAACGCGATCCAGCCGTTGAATGGGTGTGTGCGGGGGGCGGAGGGGAGTTGAGGAGTCTGTAGGGATTGTGGGCATTGAAGTTCAATTATTCTGCATATATATATATATATATACACACACACACACGCACGCACGCACGCTCGCTGTCAATCACGCTACATAAATGTTCAGTAAATTACGCCATTAATTTCAATCCCTCTATTTCTACTACGCACACGCACGCACGCACACACACACACACACAAAGCAAGTAAACACCTTATTTCTCAGTGAAGTCCAGTTCGTTTTTGTGCCAATTAATTGTACTTCAAACATAAATAATCAAAAATGTGATGAGTCATATTAAGCAATACAAACCATAACCTACAGGAATATAAGAGTTGAACTGTGACATGCATCCAGCAGGGTCAGGGTTTGTGCTTTGAAATACTGCAGTCAATTTACTCTTCTTATGTTGGTTTGTTAAGATCATTCATTTCCTATCTTTTTCTTTCTTTACAATACACACACTCTGCTCTAAGATCTTTCCTTGCTGCACGCATCACATTTCACAGTGATACTGTGGTATTAGGAGTGTTAACTCTCCTCACAGGCCACATTTTATAACATCGTTGCTGCAGAGTAAAAAAAATAAAACCCTGCTGCATCCTATTCTACTTGTCTTGTCTTTACTTGTGTGGAGGGCTGACGCAAAGCTTTATGGACAGGGTACATGGATTTTTCTCTCAAAGAGCATACTGTCATATTTATAAATGTATGCTGCAGATATGATCAAATATGTATGGTATAGTCAATATGCATAGTCATGACTGTATCATTTTATTTATTTATACTTACTCCTATCCACAAATGTATTTAAACACAAAAGACCAGTAAAACAAAAATTAATTACCAAATTGAACATAGTTTTCATTCAGAAGTATTAAAAAACATATATTGCCATTTTTATGTTTTGATTGTGTGGAGTGAAGTTCAATAAAGACTAAGATTAATTGGAAGCATACAACAATATTTATCAAGGTTAGCAACAGAGTCCTTTGATGAACAGACTCCCTCGAAATGAAGTCCTTGAAGTTGGAGGAGAGAACAGACTCCTCTGGAGTCTAGACACAGGTGGTGGCGGAGTACAGTCAGCAGGTGGAGGATGGACACTTTCAGTTGAATCTCCATCCTGAAGCTCATGGTTATAGTGGGGAGCTGGCAGGTTGTACATTAGTTTTTGCAGTCCAGCAATTCTGAAACACAGAGTAACTGGATTGCGATAATTTGTGTTTGTATCTATTCTAAACCAGCTATGTTGTCCTGGACTTTGCTTTGTTCTGTTTTTTTGTTTGTTTTTTTGAAAAAACAAGATATGAAAATAGAACAATGCTGAATTTTTACACACCACTTACATAAAACCAACCACCAAAGGAAACACACACACACACACACACAAACTCAGTTGTCGGTCAGTGAAATGATCTGCAGATCTGGACTGACTAATCTATATAGTAATGGGAAGTGGCAGAGGGAGAAACCCTATCCCTGTGATGCAGACTCTGGATAAACTCTGATGCTCAAAACACACGCACACACACACACACACACGCACAGAAGATCACCACCTTACGCACACACATGGGATAAATAAAACTGCCATGTGTATGTACCTGCAGTGTGTTACAGATCCCTGAGCGCCTGCAAACACATGTGATCTCCTGACCTAGTAGTGCAAACATTTGGCTATAGTGTGTATGTATACGTGTGTGTGTGCGTGCTTTGACAAGTCTGGGTGTGATTGCATATGTTTTTGCAGGATCAGTGCGACTTCCTGGCTATACGTCTAGCAGGTCTGTATGTGTGGGACATGTGCAGTAACACTCAGTGCCATAATTAGCTTCATCAAACTTGTTTTCCTGTTCCTGGCTGCAGAAAAGAAGTGTGTCACTTGTGTGCACGTGTGTGTAGACAGTGACACGTTTTTGTCGTGTTGGCTCTGTATGCAGGCATATTGAATTTAAAAATGGAACATGAGACTATGAGACTAATGTGCCAGCTTTCAACTTTAGGGATGTTTAAGGTTCTTCACATATGTATTGGGTAAATAACATAGGATGTGTAGCCTTTATACTTCAATTCATTTTTACAATTTTTTAAAAGGTTTATCTGTAGCTAATACAAAGCTTCAGCCGTCCAAATTAGTCAAATCAAATAGATATCTGTCAACATTACAGTCTTTTTTAGTGCCAAAGTCAGATAAACCTTTAAATACACGTTTACACAAAATGACTGTATGGACACACTGTTTATTTTGGCCCCATCACTTTTGACAGGGATCTTGTTGAATTGTTGTTTTAAAACAGACTTAAAAATTGTGAACCTGTCCCTTTTAACTGTTCAACCGATGATAACACCCTCAAATTAAAGCCAAAAGCCACCACGCTAATCTCAGAGTTACATTCTGTATTTCAATTTTGATGTGTTGGAGCCCAGAGCCAAAAGAACTGAAAATATCTTATCATCCTACTATTAATGAACTGTTAACACATCAAGATCAAATAGCCAGGAAATGAGGAGAAGTATCCAACCGAGCATAATGAAGTCCACATCCGTCACTGTCTGAGAGGGAAAGAAGAAGAGACCAAGACGGCTGCATGTTTGATGCATGTGTGTCCCAGTAGACTTGTTCTATAAATCAAGTTAGCCCGATGGCATTTCCATGTATATGTGTATATCTGTCCTGCACAGAATATACTGTATGTGTGTGTGCATCTATATATGAGGCCATGGTCTCGTATATACAGACAGTCTTTGTTTCATTCTATTTTTTTCTGTTTAGTCACACACACACACACACACACACACACACACACACACACACACACACAAACACATGATGGATTTATTTATAGCTCTATCTGTTGTGCACATGGACATCTATATCTGTCAATGTACATGTGACGAGATGGAATGAGTGTTTGCATAAAATATAAATATATATTGTACCGTTTGCTTGCCTGTGTAACCCTAACCCTGTATATGCAGCAGTGTACTGCTATACTGTGCGCGTGTGTGTGAATCATGTGTGTGCATATGCCACATGAGGAATGTCTAAACGTGTTGTTCTGTCTCTGCATGTGTACATACAGTGTAGTCTTGTGTGTAACATATGCTTGTCTGTGTAGGTTTATGAAAGTATGAACTTTTCTGAGAGTGTTTGCATTTGTAACTGTGTGTATGTAGAACGTGTGTGTGTGTGTGTGCATTCTCATGTATAATTTATATGTATGTGTGTGTGTATGTGTGTGTGTGCAGTTCCTCCAGGCTGCATTAGACTACTTGGCACAAGTCAATTGTGTAACTAATTGGGACTGAGGCAGACTGCAGTGAATAAAAAAACCTCCTTCTCGTCCATCACCATCCTCTTCTCTCTCACACACACACACACTTATGTATGTCTACAACAATAGCTTGCTTTTGTGTCACACACAGACTTAAACATATACATTCATGAATCCCCTGAACACAACCAAGATGCATTATCTTTTTCTTACCATAAATAAAGGAAACAATAGTGCTATGTTTTCAAAGTCGACATGACACAAACCCCCACTGACTTCATACTTCCTGTGGAACAAGCACAGAAAAAATGGCCTGTTGCATTATCAATGTCACTAATCAAACAGGAGTATCAATATCTTTATCTCCATCCCTCACTTTGTGTTTCTTTTTCTCCTCTTCACTCTGTCTGTCTTTTTATCTTTTTTAAACATTTTGACAGTAGAATTCTTTATGTAGGTGTAAAATGTACTGGCAGGGGTTCTTGCAACCAGATGCAGAGTGTTCAAAAACACATGGAGAGGAAGAGAGAGAGGTGAGACAGACTGAAAGAGAGCAGATGCATGTATGTGTGTGAGGAATGCTAGATTGGTGTGTGTTTTTGTGTGTATGTGTGTGTGTGTGTGCTGGCCTAGGTACAGATGGTGGATGTCAGTGTTGAAAAATTCATGATGCCATGTTTGGAGATTCCTGGGGGATATCTTGTTGTTCCACTGGCCTTAGAGAGTGAGCAAGCTTGCACTGCTCGGACACACACACACACACACACACACACACACTGGACCTCCTATGTGTGCATACATATATGCTTGTGTGTATGTGGGTGGGTGTGTTAAAAGATATGAAATCACAAGAAAGAGTTGGATACTGGTGATAAACCCCTAATACAGACACCAAGAAATGATACATGTTTTTTTTTAATTTTCTCTCTGTTTTTCTGTTTGGGCTGAGAGCATGCGACATATTTCATGACAACATTTAATTAAATCTAAAGCTAGAGTGTACCCCAGTAATAATTAGAGAATTAGAAGTTATACGTTGTTAATGATTGGCACAACAAAACCATTAACGTGACTCTCTGAAGTGATAATTGAGGCTATAATTTGTAGTCTATAATTACTCTATAACATCTTTCTATTTTAAATTGGCTTTAAATTGGAGAAGCAATACATTTTTACTAAACTTTCAAATCATGCTTTGTAAATTGATATAACCCAAAAATATAACAGAAAAAAATACATGGCTGCAAACAAACAACGGTTGTTGAAAGGAAGCAACAGAAATAAATCTTTTTTTCTTGTATCATGTAAAAGCTCTGCGGCTTTGAGCAAGTGATGCCTCATGACATTTCATTGTTTGTAACCACAACGCCCATATTTTTTTCTTCCCATTTTTTCACGTGTGACGTTTGTATTTATACGCATTCAAAAGAGGAGAGATAACCAGTGAGTGAGACAAGACTGAGAGAAGCATGTGAGAAAGCTATACAAGCTCTCCCCTCCTATGAACAAAGTGATCGTAACTCCCCATTACACATTTTACTCCATGGCTGGTCCCTTGACACAGTGTTTGCTGAGTGAGGTGTAATACACATTAGTGTGCCAAGACCATTTGAACAAACAGAGCCCTCCAAGCCCAAGTGTAGCGGGTTCGGACTCTGCACTAGGTAATGGAAACTGGCAGCGACTGGCGTGACAAACCCAGAGTCTCACACAGAGCTGAATATAAGCCCCAGTTCTCATTACAGCCCGATTTACTACTTCATTTCTACTTTTTCTGGTCTAGCACTGCGGCTTTGTGTGTTTAGACACATATGCTCACAAAAAGTCAGTGTAATGTGTTAATGAAAACCTTTGTTTTGCTTTCAATCTTTCTGTCTGTCTTTGTGACTTCTATACCTCAGTCCACAGATCATGACTTTACATTTCACTGTTACCTTATTTGTCTTACATTATATTTTGTTTCTCCAGTGAATTTGTGATACAGCATTCTCATGATAATGTGTTGTCTCGCACATTGACTAAGCACCATTTATTTATTTATTTTTGTGAAGTATGGTGCTGCTCTGGATGACAATAGCTTTAAAGGGGACGTGTGCTTTTTGTGATTGTCTGTAATAAAGTCAAAGCCCAGGCTACTTCCCCATTGAGCTGATGTCAGATCATTCATACATGTCCACAATCAGCTGTCTGTTTCATGATCTTTGTTGCTAAAGTTGTTGCTAAAATAATAATGAGAGGATGTTCGTAAGTAAAGTGACAACAGCAAGTTTATAGTTTGATCCAACGCCTTTAAACATTATAAAAGTTGTATGTATAAATACAAAACAAAACAGCCCCTGAATGGTATCCATGCACCTTCATGCTTGGGGAAGCATGTTTCATCTTTTAGCCAGTTCTGAAGCCCTTGTATACTTCATCAGCTTTGCTTTGCATTTGCTGTACATGCAGAAACATTCATGCTCTCTGGCTATGGCTGTGCTTTGTACTGTATGGAGTCAGAGATAAAGAAAGCAGATATTGTTTGGCTCCTAGCGCTTTGATATACCTTGTTATATATGTCTATACACACACACACACACACACACACACAGGCTCACAAAAATGATTTACACGATGTACACACATTTGTATGTATGTGTGAATGAACAAATACAAATCAATGCACTTAATATGAACATATTTCGGCACAAACATGTACGCATACACAGTAATATGCACACATACTCCTATCTGTGTCACTGCAAGCAAATGTGCACTCATAACAGCGTCTGTCTATGTACAAACATACACACAAACACACAGACACACACACACACACATGACTTGGCACATTGCCTGGGTCATGTCATGCCAATTAAGTTCAGAAACTAAAAGCGTTCCATCTGGGAATTAAACTCCAGCCCACAATATTAACCCTGTCCTGAACTGAGACTAAACCACACACACACACACACAAACAATCACACCAACCAGCAAAGACAGATCCACACCATGCCAACCAGGCATCAAACACACACACACCATACCTCCATAAACATAGTTTCCTTCCAGAAAACCCTGCACAACCACCTCCCTCCCCCACAACCCGCACACCCACATCCTGTCCTCACACACATGCAAACGACTCTGACATTACTTCCCTCCTTGGCAAACATTTCTGTGAAAAGGGTAAAATGGAAGGAAGGGAAATGGCATCATTGGGAGCTGACAGATATGAACTGAAAGGAGGACGAGGTAGAAGTGGAGGTGATTTAGGTGAGAAAGTGAGAGCGGAGGTCACTAAATTAACACATTTTTCATTTAATCTTGAGAAGTATTTGAAATCTGCCAGAACAGTGAGATTATTTCCTTCATTGCAATCAAAAGCTTTTCGACCTTCAATAGAAAAAAAGTTCAGAATGTAAATCAGGTCCAAAAAAACAAAAATATTTGCATGGCTACACACTAAAAGTGGTAAATGGGAATTTAAAAAAAAAAATAATTTGGGTGAAGTGACCCTTTAAATAACTTGTTAGGATAGACATTTTTTTCAGACGAGTGGAGCCGAGCAACCTTGTCTGGCCAAATGACACCATCTGGCAGGAAGCTGGGACAACATAGTCAGCCAGAGAATGTGTATTTCAAACGTGTGTGTGTGTGTGTGTGTGTGTATGTGCCTCTGGTTGTCAGCATGATAGACATTGTGTGGGAGAGGTGTGCATGTTTATGAAATAGACAGTGTGTAAGATAGAAACGGAGGAGCACTTATGTGTTTGTGTAAATGTATTTTTGTATGTTTAATAGAAAGTGATGCTGCATGTCTGGCAGCACACACGGGACATCCGACAAAAAACAGTTGTGTAATTTGTTCCACATCCATCATTTTCGTAAAGAGAAACAGATCATCAAATTCCTAAAAAAGACTTTGGATTTGACTTTCAGTCACACAGGCCGGAAATCATTCAGGTTTGTGAAACATTACAATATGAACCTATTTTATTATATTGTGTATGTACACAAAGTGGTGCTGTGATAATTTGCCTCATTTTTATGATGCATCATCCTCAGTGACAGCAGCGTTCCCTGGGAGAGTAAATGTCAAAGTGACATTGAGCGAGCATCAAGCCAGTCTGGGCTCTATGTGTGTGTGTGTGTGTGTGTGTGTGACCTAGTCTGAACATCCCCTGGGAATGGAGCTGGCTGGCTGACTGTTCCCAAGCTGTCACCAGACATTGACTCACAACACTATACACTCACCAACGACACGCTGACTCACCAAGCTCCATCCATGCATCCATCCATCTATCAAATCAAATTCATAAACACATTGAGAGAAACTTTGAATCCCACATTGCACTGAACCAAATTGGTTTCAGCTCCCTGAACTGAATTATATTAGAAGGCAATATTTTTCAAATTTCTCACTTTTTATGCCTGAAAGTCGTTAATTTGCTAATTAACGACTCAAAGCATCAGGGTAGAATAGTGTGTAACACATAGATATTGACTATTGACTATGCTAACTCTACTAGCAGCATTCACCATTAAACCTAATATGTCCTGGATTCCCAGCTCCAGAGGTGCTTTGTCAGTCAATTTTTGTGACTGTTAGGGCCTCAGTAGGCCTTCTTCTGATAATGGGTTCAGTATATTTCATATGAAACACTTGTTTGATCTGTCCAAACATCGTCAGAATTTGTAGTTTTAAAACTATGACATGGTCTGAATATTTGAATGTCTGATTGGCTTGCAGATATACAACACACTCGACAGATGATTCAGACCTGATCTCTGCAGCTTTGAATGCAGCTTTTTTTCCAATCAGCATTCCACATCAAGAATCAGTTGATGAATGAAAAATGACGCAAAGTACTGTGTAGGACCAGTAACAGAGGACCAAGCAATCATTTATGTTCCAGCAAAATGTGAGCAATTGACTAACACACACCAGTAAAGGATTGTGTAGTGGACAGCACAACTTTTGCTGTATAAACCAAACCTAAAACCTCACTTCACTTGGCTTATGTAAAAAAATACATAAAGCTGACAACAAAGCTGTTGCTTTGGAGATACATGGTATGCGTGGTATAGCAATGATTTGCTCCTGTTCCATGCTGACACTTTAGCACACATAATGTGAACTGCTTGAGGACAGTCATTGCTCGATTTCATGTGAGCACCAATATATCCACCCTCTGCTTGATGATGCTTCACTGTACACCTAATCTAGTCTTACCTCCTCCACATGTACAGTAGATGATAATTGGTATTTCAAACTAGTGTGATATAATACTTTGTGTAAACTTCTCTGGTCTATTACTGTACACAAACCTGCTGGAAAATGTATTTTTAGTACTGCTTTAAGTAATTATTTTTCCAATTTGTGACAGTTATTCTTACTACATACATACTGTATGTTAAAGTGTTGGCACAGAGCACAGAGGCAAACCAAACCGGGGACGTGTAGATTAATTTGCTATCGGTGGCACTGGATAAACCACAAGACTGACAAACGGGTCTAATCACCCCAAAAAACGTCCTTTTAAAAGTGTATTGTCAGAACCTAATCCCAGGCCTGCGTTCCCCCAGACATCTGTGGCAGTGTTGTTAAAACTCAGCAGACAGTGCTGTACAAATATAGCTGAGTAACTAGGCCTACTGCAAATAGAACAGAACTGAATTTAATCAAATCAACACAACATGCTCTATGTTCCAACATTCACCCTCTGGCAGCACCCCTCCTCCTGCTTCCTCTTTCTCTCTCTTGCCTCCTTGCAGATGGTGAAACGCACATGCACACACACGTTTGAGTGCACACAATTACCTTATTAGTGTAGTTTTCCCCCCTCGTCTTATCCCAAAAAGCTTTTTACCTTAACTCTTTCTATCAGGATATAATAATTTCTTTTCTTTTTTTTGGTGCTTCCTCTTTTTCTGCCTCCTTTCATCTTAATCTGCTTTACTTTTTTCATTATTGACAGCTCCAGAGCTACCTGTCTAATAGCTACATCCAGCTAAACACACACTGTTACCCACATAGTATGACACAGACTGCGCCCTCTGCCTCTCGTAAATATATCATTGTCCCCATCACCCATAATAACACATAAAGTACGGTGAGTCATAGCGTTAATCATGCTCAGCTTTATCACTGACCAGCTTTCTGCAGGTTGCAATTATGGGATGATAAATAGTGTTTTGGTTGTACTGTCAGAGTATTTAGACAACAGGGAGCATTAAGCTGGGAACAGAGCAGTAACAGGACGCTGATGGCTGGCCTGTGTCTCCTGCGACACACGAGGATAGTTTATGACAGGGCTGTGGTAGGGGTGGTGTGTATATGTATGTGCGTGCATTTGCTCCACCACCTCAATTACGCAGCAGTCATTCAACTGGTCATACAGTCAGCCAGCCAGCCCGGTCCAGACAGGCTGAAGCAGTAGGCTGGTAAGCAGAGTGAACCGCAGTGGCAGTGCAAACAGACCACAGTCAGACCACATCACAACCACACAGCACCCTGCAATTTACAGAGCTGCATATGGCTGTTTGCAGGGAGGGAGAGGAAGGAGAGAGGGAAAGGCGCAAAGAAAAAGGAAGGAGTCAAGGACGGCTGATAGGATGGTGGGGGCGAAGGCTAAAGGAGGAAGAGAGAGAGAGGACAATGGGAGAGAGTTGGCCAGAGGGATGAAGTATTGTTAATAAGACAGTCGAGGTGAAAAAAAAGAAGGAGGAAAGACATGCAGAAATGCTGAATATAAGGGTGTAAAATATGTACATAGAGCCTAGAGCCCTATTTCAGTATTTCTTTAAAAATGAAGCCTTCCATCTTCATCCTGTCTGTCAAAAAGGCTGTTATATTACACTGACAACCGAGTAATTCAGCTGACAGAAGATTCACTGCAGAGAAATGGTTTATTTTAATAGCCACCTACATGTTATCTGTAATGTTACAGCGTAAATGTAACCAGAGGTACGTAGGTACCTGGGCATGCTACCAGTCTGCTGATACACACGTACCATAGTTACGTAACTGTTTTAGTCAAATATTGAAAGAATGATTTTTAAAGCACAATGTAGCTGACATGAAAAAATAAAATAGGCAGTTTAGATTTGGTTCACTGCAGATTTTAAAGTATGAAGTGCAGGATATATTTATAGAGACCCAAAGTGAAACCAGAACTTCTAGGTTTTGTTCCAGAAGTCAGAAAATCTTATTTAAAGTCAAACTAACATGTGTAACATTGCAAATTATCACAAATCCAGCCTTGGAACATAACTTTGCACCACATGCTGTGTCCAAAATCACTCCCTATTTACGATATAGTGCACTATAAATACTCTGCACCATTCAGTGTATAAATTCTGTGTGTAAATGTATTCATATGTTCCACAGTTTAGTGAAGAAAGTGGTGTTCAGTTGCTAGTTCAAAGACAAAGACAGCGGAGAATTACTGGTGTAAATGCTTTAGATCAGCAGAGAGAGCAAAGAAAGAACAGTTACAAATTTCACATTAGAGAGGAGCATATATGGATATCATGGATAAGGAAGAAAACAACAGACATGTGGATTTAACATTGGGTACCATATCAGAGAAAACACAACATTCTGATAATAGAAATAACTAACTAACTAACAAACATATTTATGAACTCCTGCAATCAACTTTGAATGCTTCCCACATAGCATAGCTGGGAAAAAAAGCTTTCTAAAACACTAATGTGAAAAGGTCTAAAAACAAACAAACAATATTTCCATTGCACGAGCAACAGTTCAGAGTGCTTGTAATCTTGATCCCAAGTCAACAGCGCTGGAGAAGAATCATCTACGTTTTTAATATGAACAACAAAAAGAAAAAAAATTGAAAATCAACAAAATAATAAAATGTGAAGCAAACAGTGCGGCTGAGAGGATCTAACATTAGCGTTACTGTGTTTAGAAGACTAACTACAAGAAGACCATTATCTTGTCATTGGCACTCACTGTAATGCTTGCTTTTAGCGAGCACATATAAATGCAGCTAGACACAAACAAGAAAAAAGAGGGACAAGAGCAATATAATCTGAGAAAATATAAGGCAAGAAACAAAAAGGAAGACTGACATAGAGACACAGAGAGAGAGAGATGCTAAAGAGAATAGAAGAAACAGATAAAGTCAGTGTGAGATTGGGAAAAAGTTGGGTTTTTTTTTCCCCTCCGAGAAATAGAAAGAAGCAGAATGCGTTTCATGGTGTGATGAGGAAGCCGGGTCACTATTGTAGTGTGTTAGCCTGAGGTGTTTTCATACTTGAGCTAGTGCTGATGGATGAAGGTCATAAGCGGATGAATTAGTGATGAGGATCAGGATGAAAGTGCTTTCCAGAAACAACAGGGCCGACGAGACAGAGCCATGGGCACATGAGATAGGTTGGTCAGGGGTGTGAGGCAAGCGTGATAGACGGATGGGCCCAGCCATGAACCCATGAACTGTCAACACATATGACACATGCCGACAACACTTCAGTACAATCTGTAGGCCTGTCAGCGCCGATACGAGCTCCCTTTAGTATATTCTCTTTTTAAGTTGCAGTTTTTCATTTCTCATACTATGATTTCCCTCAATTTATGTTATTCTTGCTGAAAGTCTTCAGCTTGTTATTGTCAGTTTGGTGTAAATTGCCAGAAGAGAAAACACGCTAACAAATTAACCAAGCTCTAATTAATTGGTTGTAGTGGTGGCAGTGATAGCATTGTAGTTTCAAAGAACCTTTTGAGGATTAGAAGAAAAGAAAAGAAGTCACGTAATATAGAAGCAATGCAGAAAACATACAAGAAGACATAAAAGGAAGGTCATAAGTGATCAGTGATAGATGCTTATGTAAAGCTCCTCCTTGAGTCATTTCTAGAGCTGTGATGACCTCTGGTTTTTACCTGGTCTTCAGTTTGTTGCTGCAACCTGACCGTGGACCAGTGAGCCATCTCAGCCTCCCAGGGACCTAAGAAAATTAACCCATCTCCTAATAGTCCTGATCTGACCATAGATGGACAGGCAGGCATTACAGAGAGGGTGACATAAGAGAGGAACGGAGGGAGGAATAATGTTAGAGTAAGAGTGAGGAAAGGTACCAATTAAGACATATATATATATCTTCAATATCTCTTTTAGATTTACATGCAACAGGCGATCCATCATCAAGTTGTCTTTGTGTGATAATAATATCAAGTAGCCCGTGTGTATACGCAACAGTTATTCACCTCTTCTATACTGACTTTTCCTGCATATATTGTTAAATATTGATATAGAAATGATCTTTGCATTAAACCCGGAGGCTTACTGTTGGCATTTTAGGCTGCTAAAAAGACATTTTCATACTTTATTACAGCTCCAGCTTTGCATACACTTGGCCAGATATCTGCAACACGAGGAGATAATATCATGTCATACTAGCATTTTTTATTTAGAGATTTTCTCCCTCTGATCCTGATGGCAATATTGGGCCACTGCAGCAGCAACAAGAAGTAAGGGACTTCTAAGAAGTATAAAATAATATCTAAGAAGAAAAAAAGTATGGATTGTATAAGGTCTACAGGTCTACAGAGCTTCAATCCAGATCTCGTGGACTTCCTCTGTGGCTCGGGTTTGTTAGTTGTTGTTATAACAGTTGTCATTATGTGATGTTTGTACATACAGGAAGCCTCCTTGACAAGTGAGTAAAGACAAGTGGAAGATTTTGAGATGCCGTTGAAAGCTTTGGGAATAATAGATGAATTAACCACACACTTAATTTGTTAACTTGCAGTAATTTACATGTAGTATATGTGGTTGCACTGTATAGAGTACTATAGTATATGTGACTGTTTGAGTAAGATTTGCTTCATAAGACCAATGGGGAAAAACAGAGACAGACTATGAAAGAAAAAGAAGAAAAAAGATTAGAAAGACATAAAGAAGATAGAGGAAGGAAAAAAAGAAGACCTGGTTTCTCTTCTGGCCTCCAGACGAGGAAGAGGAGGAGGGGAAGGAAGAGAAGGGGAGCAGTATGGCAGGCTGCAAATAGAGCTGGAGAGAGAGCGAGGGCACTTGCTAAATGAATTTGGCTTTCAGCGATGGGGAGTCTACGCCACTGCTGTGCCAGTAATGTGTGTGGGTTTGCGTGTAGGCATATGTGCTTGTATGTTCATCTTTTCATATACACACACACACACACACAAACACACACACACACACACACACACACACACACACACACACACACATGACTGTCAGTGTGTGTTGAAGTGTTGCATGTGTGTGTATCAGCAGCTGAATGTGTGTCCTTGTGTGTATTTGTGTGTGTATCTTGCTAGCATCTGTGTGAAAAACATTAGTGTGCGCGTTTATGCATATCTTGGACTAAATAATGTTCCTAAACGATGGTGTCTCAGAAAAAGACACGTGTGTGTGTGCGTGTGTGTTTGTGTGTGTGTGTGTGTGTATGTGTGTTTTAGGAACACTGTCACCAGGATTGGAAGTGACAGGCAGGAAGTATCAGAGGCAGCTGGGTAACAGCCCACTAACCACACAGGGGAGGGCTCTACACTGAACAACATTACCAGTGGGGATAGAGAGACTACAGAGGAAGAGAGAGACAGAAATAAAGACCAGGATGGAGGAAGATGGAAGAGGGGAGGAGACAAAGAAGAACATCAAATAGAAAGAAAAAAAAGAGGACAGAAGACTGAAAAGGAAATTTGTTTAGTTATTATTAAACCAAGAAACATGACTTCATCCTCACATGGTCTTTATCACAGTCGGGGGATTAAATGAATAGTTTAACATTTTAGGACTTTTTGCTTTGCTTCTGTGAAAGATATGAGAAGATTTATGTCAATATAATGTGTGTGTGTTAAAGATACCCTGTGGAGCTTTTACCATTTGTAGCATTATGGAGCAATGTTGTGTGGAGTATTTTGTATTTTGTGCAGGAGCACAAGGCTGCACATGCATGTGGGTGATAATTTACACTTAGTGACTGAACAGTAACATGCTAAGGAACATACAGTAGAACATACATGCCCTAGCAAAGGCACAGAGTTAGACGATAGCTGGCAAACATGTTGTTGAGTGTAGTTATTGGATTTGTGGCTAGGTAGCGTATGCCTACATTCAGTGTCACAGCACTGAGTGGATCAGTGATTGTTTTTTCTTTTAAAGCCATCATGGCAGATTTTAAACAGGAAAGAGTGTGTTTGTGTAAAATTTTGTTTTTTGCTCGGTAAAACTGCTGTTTGAGCAAAACATGGTTGTGAGTGACTTTGTTCCTGAAACTAAAACTGGGACTTATTCACCACCGTGGAATAAATCCAAGTAGAACTGCAACAGGCTCTGGACACAGTAACAAAACTACTGTACAGGGCGAATGGATATACTGTTGTTCATTTAAGAAATGTACAACATTTTTATATTTCTATTTGTGTACGCATTTAACAAACAAAACAAGATGAAAAAAGAAAGAAAAGGAAAGTGCTGACACAATTGTTAAAGAAAGGAGAGACATTAGGCAGAAGAACAAAAAAGATTTAGAGACAGAAATGAAATGAGTAACAGAGAAAGACTGTAAGTAATAGAAATAAAGCAAGGGTGGTTATGAGTCAAATGCTAAAAAGGGATGGGAGATGAAAGACAAAACTAAAAAAGGACGAGTGAGGAAGCAGGGGAAATGATGATGAAGAGAATAGAAAATGAAGGAGGAAAGAGAAGACAAGACAGAGAGAGAGAGAGGACAAGCAGAAGGTTAGAAATAATTTAAAAAAAGTGAAACAATAAACGAGAGAAAAGAGAAAAAAGAGGGAGATAGAGAGAGAGAGGACGTGAGAGGGAGAGACAGTTAGAGTGTATCATTTATACAGCCGTCACACTTTAAATATGTACACCAAATAAAAAATGGTAGGGAATAAAATATATATACAGTATGTGTGTGTGTTTATTTCATTTATATATATTATAATCTATGAATTGTATTTATATGGTTAAGTTTTATTTAGTCACCAATAGAGCAATTTGAATTTAATTAAATTGAATTGAAATGAATTGAACTGAGAGAGAGGGAGTGAGAGGGAGAGAGCAAGAAGGGAGGGGAGAGAAAGAGAGAGGGAGAAGGGGAAGGTCAGTGAAGGAGAGAAGAGGACAGATAGAGAAGGGGAAGAGAAGTAGTTTGTATCTCATATGACTCTATTAAAGTTTGAATAGTTCTCATCTCTCTTTCTGTTTCCTGCTGCTGGAGGAAATCAGCTGCTACACACATACACGTACACACACACATATATAAACAAACATGCACTGAGAGTGCTATGAGTGTGTGTTCGTGCAGCGGGGTCTGAATGGAAAGAAGACGAGATTAGAAAAGCAGGCCAAGAGACGCTTTCCCATGGTGCATCTCTGGAAGCATCTGTATTAAAACTGGGCTGTGTCAACACTGACTGCTCCTCCAGCTGAGGCTGAGAGAGAGGGAGAGAGAGAGACACCCGGACAGACAGAGAGAGAGAGTGACAGCAAGAATGGGAAGTCAAATATCTGCTTTTTTTCCATTTCTGTGAGTGTGTCTGACAGACACGCACGGAACGACAAATCACTCTGAATGCAGAGGAGTTAAAAAAAAAAATCAAGAACAAAAGAGGATGGAGATAAATTGAGTCTTTGTAAAAGAAAAAAAAAAAAGGGAGAGAAAATGTACATATAAAAGATTGCCACAGCGAGAAAGAGAGAGGGGGAAGAGTGACAGGGAGGGAGAGATAGATGGGATAGAGGGATGGATGGAAGGATAGATGAAGGGACGGAGATTGACAGCCTCTTTTCCAGGGGATGGATGAATAAACCGGCATAGCAGGGTGGAGATGGAGAAAAGAGAGAGAGAGGGATGGAGGAGGGGAGGTAATGAGAGACAGAGTACTTCTCCGTAATCAAGCCATAAAGGAGAGCGGGAGCAAGGGAGCGAGGGGGGAAAGATGAGTGGGCTCTGAATGAGTCAATCATGATTAATCAAGGCGCTCCTCGCTCTCCGTCGCCTCAGACTCATCATCATCATCATCATCATACACACACACACACACAAATGGACACACAAACCTCCTGTGCATGTACACAGTCATATATTTTTCAGGCCTGCAGGTTGTGTCTTTAAAGCATGTTGGCTTCATTTAATCGACTCACATGGACTTGATTATCATGTGAATGTAAATTAGGTACCGCGTTGGAATTTAGCTCATCGATAAAAAGTTTTTACTCTCGATTGGAAGTTTTCATGTTTTTTCATCGTTTTGACTGCCTGTGTTAGACTGAGGATTCGTGTTATTGACGTTTAACTATTTATCACTCATCACAGGTTATGAATATGAATATCCTTCTAAGATTGATTCACTTGAAAGATTTTTGGAGGCATGAAGAGATGAAAGGTAAATCCAGTAAAAAGTAAAAATGAAATTGAGTTTTCACTTCAGTCGTCTGTTGTCCACTCCACAGATTTATTTTAGGATCCCTTACATTGTGGGTCAAGGTTTTCATTATCCCCGCATTCAAGTGTGATGTAAACACGTTTGCCCTCATATATATTCAAATGAAACATTGTAGGCTACAAGGTAACTTGTTTCAAGCATGCCTCGACCTTTAGTCCATCTCTTAATACTTAACACTTCCTGACCTGTTGTTTTAAGACATACTTGAACATTTGTGAACATACCCTTTAAATGGTTAAAATAGTACTATTTTGAACTATAAGGACCATTTTGAACTAGGACTATTCATTCACATATAGTCCAATAACACAGTCTAGTATCTGTAGGAATTATATACAAAATAAACAATCCTGCACCCTTTTCAGCCCCATGTAATAAGTAGTTAATCACATATGTAACGAGGCAGAAAGTGAAATGGGTGAGCATGTGGCACATCTGCCTTTAATGCAAGAAACCAGCAAGACATCTCCATAACCGGGATCTTTCCCTTCGTTCTATACTCAAAGCTCAACATCTGCAATATATTGTAGATAGCAGGTAATGTATTAGCAGCTGAGTGATAAGATAATCCTTGGAATATCTATGTCTTATGCTTTGAGGCGCTACTAAATGACTCTAGTGTGATGGTGGCTCTTCCTTTTTTTCTCCACAGGCTCTAATGTGCTCTATAGAATATGATTGGATGAGAGAGAAAGCCTCCCCACTGCTACTGCTGCGCCGCTGCTTGTGAGGAGTATGTGAATCCTCAGACAGAAAAAGGAAAAAAAATAGGGCACTTTCATATTTATTTAAGTGTCAGATCCAGAGCTGTCTTTAGGGAGAGAAGAAAAAAAAAACAGAGAGCAGGAAGGAGGGCAACCACAGGAACTTTGAGGTGTCATGAGCCGTCTTTCTTTCTCTTTTCTATCCATAAACACAAACGCATCTGCCTGTATGGACACAAACAGGAGGGAGTGATGAGGAAAGAAACGGAAAGAAAGAAATAAAGTGAGAGGGAGACGGAGGAGGAAATTATTAAGCAAAGCTGAAAAATCAACAAAACATCCATCAGTGTGTGTGTGAGTGTGAATGAGGGAGGTGCTGTGAACGCACATCACACATTCAGATCAAGTTATGTCTTGAGACTAATAGACAGAGCATCTAAATGAGGATTATGTGAAGGTGCCAAACAGGCCGTGATCCGCTGTCTTGGAGATGTCACATCAATTCTGGGTGCATGCAGCACAGAATAGATAAACCTTCATCAACGTAGCCAAAAGAACAGGAAGCTCCCCCTCGTATGTGACACACTGGAGCACACGTGAGAATACCTCAGAGCAATTACCTGCTGGCTTCACCACCAGTGCACAGGTGCTGGCAAACGTAAATCAACACTTCCTCCTTGTGGATCTGCTGGGAACTACAGCCGTCCTTTCAGGATCTATTTAACAAAATCAGCCAGAATCGTCCATCAGAAAACACTCATTGAGAAATATGTTATCTGGAAGTTGTTCTGAAATAGGTGGAATATCACAAGCAGGGTGGAGGCAACTTTGTGAAACATGCCTCCTTACTTTGCATGTTTTACCCCATTACCTGTAAAGGTTGCTGACCATTTTAAAAAACATTAATCAAAGATGGAAAGTTCATTCTTTAACTTTTAAATCGATATGGATGAAGAGGAAATATGATCGCTACATCTGCTCATCTGATCAAAAGCTTCAGAATAGCTACTAAATGGACAATTGTCATTTTCTTTATGCTATAGAATCAATTTGCAACTTAGTTGTAGTACCTGAAAGTTGTATTGTCATGTTGTTGCAGATTTATTCTTGTAGATACAAATTTCATGATTTGGCTGCCAAAAACGATTTCAATCAAAACCAAACATAGAAGAAACATTTCAAGCAAAACGGATGTTGTGGGAACAATGTGAGGTTGGACCATTCTTTGACTGTTTGCTTTAGCCATTAACAAAAACTAAGATGTTGCACTTCCTTTGAATGCAACACTGAAAGTTTCTTTTTAAGTACCTGCATTACCACAATCTTGTAACCTAAAAAAGGAAATACAGACTAATAAATGTTTACTGTGATGGATAACCAATGTCTTAGGTTTCTGCAAGTTTATTTTCATACCTTGTTGAGATAAATAGAAATCAACACCTGTCACATGGCTGTGGAAAACCTAATAAAATTCACCATCCTATAATATGAGTGCACTGTCATTAAAGCTGGAAATAAACACTGATACACGAATCACATATAAACAGCTCCTCCATCATAATTACGGCTTTCGAACCACGATGTCATCTATAGTTTGTCACTCGAAGTCAAACAAGAGCAGGAAGGTTTCTTATGATTTGATTGACTTTATTTGTAAGGCACCAGAAGTCCTTCCTTACTGCAGAACATTTCATATTATTTATAGTAAATGTCTGTTGTACTTTTTATAGTTTCTTTTTTTTTTTGTTTAAATGAAGCTATGATTTCAGACACAAAACATTTTTTTTTTTTGCCAAAGTACACACTTTCAGGTTTTACATTATACACAAAATAAGTATTTAAAAAAAGACCTTTACAAAGCTCAAAACGCTTACAATGCTTCACGCTATGGGGGCAAAAAGTTGGGGATGTAGGATAGGAGTAAGGGGAAGGGTCAGAGAAGAGGAAAGGGGTCAAAAGGGTAAAAGGTCAACATACTGCAGTTTCCCCCCTGGTGTCACATCAGTTTTGTAACACAACAGCACAAGAATCATCCAGGACAGACAAGAGAAGATGCAGCCATATACACATAAAGCTTTCTATGTATAACTGTATATAGAGGCGAGTGCCTCCAACTACTTCAACAAATACATAGAATTTCATTTGTATGTTTATAACGTCAGCTTTGTAACTCTCGTTCTCTAGTTCATATCGATTAATATTTAAAAACAAAAAAAAGAGAGAGAAAAAAAAACAAGTGCATTGATCACAAAAGGTTTGGACCAAACATTCTTTAAAAAAAAAAAAAAAAGTCACTACTTGGAAAAAAATTAATCTTGGTTCCCCCACAGACATGCATTGATGTATGTGTTTGTGTCTCGCTTTGTCTACACTCTGCATATCACTACGACAAGTACAGTATGTAGCTAGATACATACAGTATGTGGCTGAATGGAAGGACGATGTGCTGCAAGCTTAATTCACAAGCAGAATAGCGTAGTAGCTTTAGTTGAAGTACAAACAGTGACGCATTTCATCTCTGTGGTTTATCATCGTCAACCGGACATGTACAACTGTTAATACACACCTTGTTTATGTATCCACATACATACACAACAATGGGCATCACTGACGAAGTCATCCATCTAATATCGTCAGCAGTCATGAAGGGTTTTATTCTGCCGTAATATGCAATTTGTGTATGTTTTGACTCTTAAAATGTCCACTGTCAGTGTGTCTCTGCTTTTAAGCAAATGACTTCAACACTAAACATGTGCTTTATTATCATGCCAGAGATTATAAGTAATGTATCCATTAAAACAGAGAGAGGAGGCTGAGAGAATGTGTGTGTTGGTGAGGGTGTTTGTATAAAACTTTATGAACAGGCTGTTTTTAAATTAACTACAGACAAACGCAAGCCACCATAAAACTAATAGTCAAATAATACTTAACCCTTTGTGGTCCCATATCGGCAAGCTAAAAATGAAAATAAGATTTGCTTTTATTGAAAAACAGCCTGAAAAGTCTGCAGTGGGTTATGCATTTTACATTT
The DNA here is from genome assembly GCA_036937835.1 of Pampus argenteus. Lineage (NCBI taxonomy): Eukaryota > Metazoa > Chordata > Actinopteri > Scombriformes > Stromateidae > Pampus > Pampus argenteus. Next base: position 12,320,939 of record CM072870.1, read on the forward strand.
CATCTCAGCTTTTATAAAGCAGAAACTTAATGGGGCCATGTTGAAGCCTCTATGTACCGATAGTCCACCCAACCGAGTATTTCAACTTGTGTTGCCCGTTTAGACCTGTGTATACAAACTGCTCATCTGACATCTCCCTCACTCCTCTGTTGGTTTTGTTGCACTAGTTATACAGTGTTCATGTTTTATAGCATTCACATCAATATCTAAGTTGTAATTTCGATTTTTCTTTCTCTATACCTCACGTCAGCCAACGTCTGTCTCTTCATGTAATAAAAAATAATTTTATGGTGCTGCTATACTGTCAATTCACTGTATTTGTAATCCTCACATGGAAAAATCAAGTCCCACTTGATGTAAACGCAGCATTAGGATGGGACAACTTTATTTATCATTCTCAATAGCACATAGAAGCTGTGTCTGAAATCACTCCCTCCTTCACTATTCCTCATTGAATAAACATTTAATAGTTTACTGTATAGAGAGCAGTAAATTGTGCAGGACACTTTCCTTTGTAAAATCATCGTTTTGCATCATCACTGACAGGTGTAGCGCTGAAGGGCTGTAATTTTCACATTTATCAAATGCGACACATTGTATAATGGGATTAAACCTGCAACTAACTATAATCATTATTAATTGTCAGTTATTATCTGGATTCAAAAAATGTTGGAAAAAGACAACAGTGCCCAAAAACCCCTAAGATATTTACTGCTGAGAAAGACAGCAAAAATGTACCGTGTGGTGAGATTGTTTTCACAGCGAAGATATCAGAGATATTGTGATATTGTTGACTGACTCAAACTTTGCCTTCGTCTCGGCTCCAGCAGGAGCTCAGAAATTTGACGTTGAAATGTAGTGCCCAGAGTGATTTCAGACACAACCAGAGTTTGGTGACATCACAATTCCCAGTGTAGCTCGACCCTCTGTCCGCCCGACTACAGGTCTGATCAGACGCAGTAATTGAAAAGACCCGTGTGGGTGTAAGTGGGCTTGTCTTTACTCATCAGAGCAGCTATGGAGGCCACTTGTGCTTTGTCAGAGTGACCTACGTAATTAATATTGTGTAGTGTGACAAGTGACAGATGTGAATGAATCGTAGTGTACAGTAACGTGTCTTTTTCACGCAGATGTTTCTTACAATAGAACAGACTATTTCTCAAGAGCTGGATCATGACAAATAACGTAGACTGGGACTGACCGCATGCAGAGATTAATGTCACCAGTCTAGTCTCTGTATATTAAGTTTGTACACACAGAGTGGATAAATAAGCCAGTCCCCCTTGTGACACAGCCTGTACTCAGTCACTGTCCTGTCCTTGTTTTGCTCGGGCCTGAACCCAGCAAGGGGATTCTTCAAAAGACACACGCTGCCCTCTGCTGTCAAACACACAACATGCACAGTCTCTCAACTCTGAGTCTGCTCTAATATTAGTGCACATTAAAAGATAAAAAGGGTGGTGGGATGGTGGAGGAGTCAAGTGGCATGCCTGTTCTTTTTGCTGCACACTGTGCTGCCTCAGCTCTGTTTAACTACTGATAAAAATGTTGCCTTTCAATTAAGGTGCTAGGTGGATTTATCTAACGTACCTCACAGGGTCAGGCAAGGACCATAAGTAGGGGGGGGATTACTTACTAAGGTGGGTTTGTTATCTAGTCTGACAGCTCTCAGCATGAAGTTTGCTTTAAGAAAGTGCTTTTCCTTTCTCCATATAAATTTAGGATTATACAAAAAAAATCTCTATTTTGTTGACTTCAGAGGTCTTCTCATTACAAAGATTCTGCTTTTTTGGGAGCTTAAAGCAACTAAAAGCAGCAGTTTTCGTTTGGACGTGAGTATATCTTTACACAGTGATGCAAGAGGGACGCTTCTCTCTTTTTGAGGGCACCATTTAAACAAAACTCAGACCATAATAATCTATCATTGAAACTCACAGCCAATTTGAAGCTTGGAATGGATGCATGCAATCTGAACTGCCAAAAAATATCAACACTACTGATCTCTGTGAGACCGTTTCCTTAGAAAAAAAAAAGAGGTTTGCAGGAATCCTGTGTTGTGTCTGACAAGTTTTACAGCTTGCCAAAGAATCCCTGTGTTTAACATTTAGTCTGTTTTAACACCTACGGTACAGTGTGTTCAGTCTCACAGATCAGTCCTACTTAACAAGGACCCATTCAGAAGCGAATCAGAAGAGTTGGGGGAGAGTGAAAGGAAGAGAGGCAAGGAGGACAAAACTAAAACTAAACAGAAATGCAAACTGAAAGACAGAGTGCCAGGAAGGCAGGAAGCAACAGGAATAGAAGTAGCCTTCATTAAAATAAAAAAAATGATTTGAAGAAAAGACATATAATACATAACAACAGACATTTTGATGGTGATAAAGATGGAAGAAGATAAAGAAATGTTGTAATATGATGGAATAAAGACTAGTCTGACATGAGGGCACATGAACGGCAGGTGCCAAAACCCTTTGAATAAGAGGCCGGGCATAGAGGGCTTCAGGTAGGCTGGTACAGTATGGGAGTTAGTAAGGGTTCTGTAGCTGAAGCTGTGGCGATGGGGTTGAAACCCGTGTTAGCTAAGATCAGAGAGAGGGAGACCAGGGGAGAGGCTGTAGGCCAAGGGGTTCGGATCTGGGGATTCAGGTCTCTAGGCAAAAACAGAGCTGAATGGGGAAACTATCTAATCAGACTTGTCTCCGTCCTCCTCGCGGTGGCTGTCGACTCCGTCACGCGATGCTTTCTCCTCCTTGGCCAGCTGGGCTTGAGAGGCCAGCAGGGAGGAGAGGGAGAACAGACCGGAGGAGGTGGTGACAGCGGGGAGGGTTGGCTGGCTCAGGCCCAGCGGCAGGGGGGTCATGGGCAGGGCCAGACCCTGAAGCTGAGACAGCTGGTGAGCCTGGAGCTGCTGCTGCACGGAAGACAAGCAGACACAACTTAGACACAGCAAGATAGATTCAGCACACAATCACAGCAAAACACAAAAACGGATGGAAATGCAAAAATATGCAGGGCTAATATACATCACAAACTAGGTTGAATATATATAACCCCTGAGGCAAAGCGCTAATGGCTCTAGTGAGATAGATGGAAGGCGCATATCAGCTAAAACATACGTTCAGTAGGAGATTGAAGACCTGCAGCACACATAAGTTATTTATAATAGATGCAATTTCAATATACATCCTTAAAAAAAACAAGTCCAAGATGAACGCGAACCAAGTACACAAGAGAAAAATACCCACAATCCAACAAAGGACAGACACATGGAAATACACATAAAGACACCCCAACAGTGTACACATGCATTTCATTTTAATACATAGAAAGACAAATCGTTACTGCCACGCCTGTGCACTTTAATCACTCCCTGCTGTGCACACACTCAACTTGATGACACAGTGGGTTGATTTTATGACAATCCTAACTGACTTATAAACAGCTTTGAACAGCCGCAGCTAGCTCAGACTACACCTACAAGGTCAACAGCTCTGCATTACATTCAGAACCAGATCTCAAGTGCTCTGTATTATATAGTTAACATGTAAATCAGTCATTATGATATGAGCAGCTATCAAAAGAAAACAGCAATAGGAATGAGAAACTGACAAAATTGTGTCTCCCTTCCCATGCAGACCAGTATCATCTGTATCTAAAGCAGCAGACACAAAGACAAAAGAAAGGTGCCTCTGTGTATCATGCATCACAGTGATAGAGTGGGTAGCCAAGCTAACACTGGACCCATGGTAAAATGATGGAGTGGCTAAGATACGGTAGCTAATATTAAACCTCTTGTAAAATGATGGAGTAGCTAAGCTAGCTAGCATGAGGCTGATAATGATTAAGTAGAGTTGGCTAAAAAGGATTGTGGCTAGCTGGCCAATGATCCATCCATACTGATTCCGTATTTTAGCTAGCAAGCTTATGTGATTATTTTTAGTGATCAATAATTATATGCATAGATTGGATGAAGGAGGGTATCATCACCTCCATCTCATATACTTGATACTTTAGTGCTCATTGTAAAAAAAGTAAATGTCAAAAATAACCAAATATAAAGGGACACTGATTCTACATATGAATCATATATTTGGTATTTGAATATTTAGTATCGGAATGAGCATCATATCATATCAAAGTATCCATTGTGAATGATCACACACAGGAGTTCAGCTTTGATCCACCTGTTTATTTACCACTACATTACTTATTGTTGCTTTGAAATGTCCAGCATAGTTCAAAGCAGATATTTTTACAAACAATAAGCCAACATATAAATGTCATTAAAGAAAACAATAGAACTGCTAATAATGATCAATAATTGCACTTTTCTAGCCATCACCAGGCCCAGAGGCGTGGCTGGGGGCTGGAACATCGTACCCTTATGATAGAGTTCATCTCTGGGGGAGTGACCTGCTTGGCCCTCTCTATGGCCGCCAGGACCTGCTGCTGGTGCTGGAGACGAGGGGGAGGGAGGGAGTAGAGGGGTGAAGACGAGGGGGGGGAGTGAGAGAGACAATGAAAGTGAGACAGAAACAAGGGGAGGAGAGTTTGGGGAGAGAGAGGTGGAGAGGTTAGATCAATATCAATAGTCCCAACAGAGACCTGACAACCCTCTCCGGTGATGCATCCATCCCCCCTCCGGCCATTCAGCTATTCATCCAGACACACACAGACACACAGACACACACACACACACACACACAAAGGCCCTGTGTGACACCGGTGAATGGATGGTCGGCTGGTGTGCTGTAATGGGTGGAGGTCAACCCCCTGGTGGGCAGATAAGAGCATGGCTTATCTGAATCACACAACCATTTCTTACACACACAAACACACACATGTAGAAAGGAGGGGTAGGATAGAGGAGGCGGTGTAGAAGGGAGGGATAAAAAAAAAGAGAGGGGGGAGTTGGAAGAGGTGGTCAAAGAAGGAAGGGGGGGAGAAAAGACTGGGAGGAAGGGACAGATGAATATAGCAGAGGAGAATCAAGGTGGGGGAGGGAGCAATAAAAGGAAAGTGAGGTGGAAAAGAACACAAGTGATGATGAATGACGGGAGGAGAGAAGTGGAGTTCGGGATGCTGAGCTAGGGGTCACTGAGGTGGAGAGGTAATGAGGCAAGAATGAGGGTGATCTCATTCCAGGATGTAAAGAATAGGACTGAGGGTCAGGGGGGTTAGTGACATCCTTTTGTCAGTGTGTGTCTGAGTGTGTGCGCTTACCTCCTGAGACAGGTAGGGGAGGACTTGTGCGCAGATCCCGTTCAATCTCTTCACTATCTCAGCCTGTGGAGGGAGAAATATTTAGTTAAATTGAATAACATTGATGTTATTCTATAATTTTCTTATTGTAAACAAATCCCAAGAAGGGTACAGGAATACTAGTCTTAGAGATCCAATTAATACATTTCCACTATGTTCAGTAAGTGCATTACATTACAAACCTCCAGGACTCTGCACATGAACAGCATTTCTATTAATGGGAGATGTAACATCTTTGTTCTGTAAACAGGTTTTTTTGACCAGTTTTGTTCACAACAGGCATGTTTGGAGTCACAGTGGCGTTTTGTGTTCTCAGACCAACCTTGATAACTGTGGCAATTGGTGGGCGGCTAAAAGTTGACATCTGAGGTGATGTGATAGTGATGTGTCACTCAAAAGCCGTCAGGTTGGTTAAATTTTGCTCCTCACCTATTGAGGATGTATGGCCTAGACTTCCCTACCCTGTCTGTCGCTCTTCGCTCCAAGTCCATTCTTTACTACTTAAGATGACTAAAAGGTTAATTGAGTTAACTGATAAAAAGGTCAAAAATGTATAGTTACAAAACAAGCTAAACAATTCTGAAGCAAATGTTACTCAAATAGGAGTAAGTGTGTATATCTGTTAAGGTCAGTCACAGATTTGGTGCTGTGATTACCATTTATGGTGGCAAGGTGATGTATATGGGATTGACTTAAACTAAACTACAGACGCTATGCTCATGCTAATGAAATGGGTGGCTTAGTGTACTGTTTTTGAAGCCCGTACACACCTGTAGTCCAGCCATACAGGTGTTTTCACTTATGTTGCCTGGTGAGACCTCTTAAGACAGTGTGTGTATACGAATTGAAAGAATTGAAATTATACATTTCTCAAAGAAGAACACAGACATGATTTACAGAGCATATATGTGTGCTGTAGGAGAGAAAAAAGCAATTTAACTTCAGCTGGACTTTAATATTCAGACTACAATGCAGCTCTATGGCACATGGGAATAAACTAGGCTTTGGCTGAACAAACAATACTTGATAGTGGAATCAATTCATTCCCATTTTGGTCTTTTCATTGGATTTGTTGACAATGAGAAAAATGTAGACTCACCCGACATATCCTTTAAGCCCTCATTATATGACAATTGTCATTCAGTGATTCAAACCACACTCTCATCTGTATGGGAAACATCTGCTATGACCTTCTCAAACTGGGGCACACATATCTTGCATTACACGCATGCATGCATGCACGCACGCACGCACGCACACGCGCACACACACACCAGAATCTTTTTATTCACCTCATTAATTAAGTTGCTTTTACTTAATACTCTCCCTTTCTCAAAACTCTTAAGACACATATGCAATCACACACACACACAGTAGCTATCATTCATGCCAACACACACACACGCACACACACACGCACGCACACGCTTTCCGCTTTCTCCGTCATGCACACACCCTATATTTCTCACATGCAGGTCTATTATCACATTTGGTTGGTAATCATCCAATCCGTCTGAGATATGCAAAGCAGCAGTAATTGTGTTAGAGCCTAATTCATGGCGCGATGAGGAAACAGGGGCCCTCCTAACAGTCATTAGGCATGCAAAGCACAGCTCCCCATCAAGCGCTTCACTCCTATCTGCTCATCATTACACATACACACATCCTGACATCTATCAAACTAGTGCAGTGCCCGTTCAAAACGTGCCTGTTCAGAACGGGCTGACTGCTTAGCATCTGGTATTACAGAGGCTCCTTCCATTTTAGTACACTGCACTTCCACTGTATGAGCATTCTTGAAAAGAGCTTGTTTGCAAATATAGGAAACTTGTATTGCTTGTTAGTTATCACGTGCAAAAGCATTGGCACCGTAAACAAGCAGCAGATTCAAATGTCATCAGTAGAGTCTTGTGACTGGTTTGCTGATTCCACATGAATGTTTTTCGTCAGACAGACGTAACCCTTTACCTGCAATGTTACAGCTTTCATTCACAACACAGCCTTGAGGTGGAAAATTGGCTCTACATCCATACTGACAATTCTTCCTTTTTTTAGTACCTTTTATGCCATCTGTCTCTTTTTATTCCTTCAACCCTGCTTCTGTCTCTTCTTCTATCTGCACTCTTACATCTTACTTTCCATGTGTCTCTCTTAGCATTTTTTTAAAAATATATGAATGCTTCTTTTTCTCTTTTGTCCTCTAAATTTTAGATTTTTCTAGTTGGACTCAAGTGCTACTGGAGCACACATCCACTGACAAAAGCATTATATGCAAAAAAAAAAAACATACACAATATAAAACTGGGCCGTGAGACCAGACAAACATATCAAGGATCGGACAGACTTTTCTGCTATTTTTTGCCTATTTAAAAATGCTTTGTCTTTTATCATTTCAAAAAGTAGATCTTGTACAAGAGACTCAAAACAGAGGGCAAACACAGACACATTTCTTGGAAGCGTGAAAGGCAGCCTAAAAAACCCCCAAACATTTAACTTCCTAAAGGTGTCCTGGTTTTGTCCCTGCATGAGTTTCAGTATCTGAGTATCTTGTGTTACTGCTTCCTGCCAAGAATACACCATGGCATGATACCCGTTTTTTTTTTTAAAGATCTCAAACATTCAAAACCTAAAAATGTACCTTCCTTGAACAATTAAAAGCTACATTTGAATTTGAATTATTATACCTGCATTATACACACATTCTGATATATATATTGGCTATACTGTAAATTATGTGTAATAACAACTGCTTGGCAAAAAATGTACATAATTTATTATGGAAAAAGCCATACTGTAGCATTATGCAAAAAACACAGAAAAAACATGGATGCAAGGATATGTGGTTCATCTTCAACACTAGCCGCAAAACACGATGAGAAAGACAATAGAAAGACAAAGAGGACCCAGCAACAACATGGTTTCATTCAACATAGTCCCTGTTCAATCCACAACTTAACCTTGCTTCTCTGCACCAAGACAAAACACAAAAAAACACAGAGACAGAAGAGACGAGAGAAAGAAGGGGGGAAGAAAGACAGAGAGTGAACAGAGAGTGGAGAGGCATTTTTTTCAATTGAGTAGGACAGAGTGATCAAGAGGGAGCAATTGAATGTGTGAGAGTGCGAGTGAGAAAGAAAGAGGGGAATAGAGACAGAGGTGGAAAAAGGAGGAGGAGGAGCAGCAGAGGGGTAGGGGAGAAACACAATAGGCCTCGACATGAATGCTCCTCGACACTCGTTTCAACACATCCCCTTCAATTTCAACTCTCTAATGGAACTAGCGCGTCACCCACTCACACAGTGTACAAAGACAGCACATACACACACACACACACACACACACACACACACACACGCACAGGAGCAAACATGAACAAAAACACACAGCTGCTTATGAACATGCACCAATAACACACACGCACACAAATATACAAGCATATAGGCAGATAGAAAGAGACACGTGCACATACACACCAATTCTTGTGCTGGCAGGTTTTCAACCCACACACACGAAAAATGTAAAAAAGACAAAGACAAAGACAAAGACACACACACACACACACACACACAAATCCCCAATTGTGACTGTGAATTTCATCCCTGTCAGATAAAGGAAAAGGGCGTGATGAACTGCACACATAAGGCTGAATGTGTGTGTGCACATGTGTGTTCTGCTTGCTTTCCTGTAACAGTCTGTCTGTGCGTGTGTGTGTGTGTGTGTTACTGTGTGTGTGTTTGGACCTGCATGCATCACAGTGCCCATCTTGTGCTTCCTACTTCAGCGTTTGTGTGGGTGCATAAATATGAAGGTCTTTAAATCATGGAGGCTGCAATTTCTGTGTCTGTGTGTGTCCATTTGTCAAAGCCTACTCTCCTCTTCCAATATGGCTGTCAGTGTGTGCCGTCAATCATAACACAGTGTGTGTGTGGACGGGCAGCTCAAGACGAGGTCACTGATAAGGGCTGGCCCTTCGGAGGCCCATCACTCTCTCCCTCCTACAGCCCGAGCATAAATTACTCCCCCAGCTTCAGCCACACCGACTGATGTATGAGCAGAGGCTTCTCACCCCCCCCTCCGTCCGCTCAAGGCTACCGTTTCTTTTCTGTTTCAAAATGCCCAGTTGATTCTAATTTCACTGGATTTGGGTGACTGCTAACTGTTCTTTGCTGATAAATGACGACTGTCAAATTGATAATACCGCTATAGCTGAAGATTATATGTATGAAATTACTACACCGTCAAAACTATAAAAAAGGTACTAAATGCAGAGTGAATATTTTTGTGCATTTCCTAAACATTTTCATACTCCCCCGAAATAAAATACTGTGTATAAAAAAATAGCACAACAAAAGATAATCCCTTGGTGCCTGCATTTACACACAGCCCCAGGTGACATCATTCAAATGTCTGAACACTCCCAAAGTGATGGGAGATTATCTTTACACTTCACAGCTGCCAATCAGGGAGCTTCAGGTGTACAGTGAGGGAACAGGGATGAGAACGCACAGCTGTGTCTACATCAACAAAAGCAATGTGAGGAGTTATTTTGGATGTCCAAGGTTCTGGATGTTTTATTTTTCTTTTTCTCTTTTTTGCAATGAAGGACTCATAGTCCTTGGATTGGTGGTCAGAACTTAGATGTAGAGTTTGTACAAAGGTTTATAGAAAGTCAGGCAAAAGAGGAACTCCCTCTCTTACTCAGCTCAACATTTATGGAAACAGCAATGCTTTGGTTATAGACCTTTCTTTGGCTTTGCCACAGCCATAGCTGTTAAAGCTCATGAGCACAATATTACTTAAAGCCATTCACAATACGAAACTGACAAAAATAATATCATCAGATACAAAGCCTGTCCCACTAGTCAAAACGGGCATCTTTCTGTGTTCCGATATCCTTTGCATTCTGCTATTCACACACATACAGCAGTTTTATACGCAACGTGATGGGAATAATTTAAATGTAGACTCACCTGTTTGTGCATCTCAATATTGAGCCCATAGGACATCTCATAGTACTGGAAAGGAAGAGAGGAGAGAAAGAAAAAAATGGGTGTAAGATTTAATCTTGCACTTAACCTATTGGAACCTATTGGACAACTAACCCAAAGAATACAGACATCAAATTCCTGTACCACCCAGATCGATGCTAACAGTTTCTGTGCAACTAGCATTACTTAAAGCATATACCCCAAATTTCTAAAACATTTAGCTTTTGTGCTATTTTTTGAGAACATGACAATTATATGCTAATATTTCCCAGACCTCCACTGATGTGCACTGGAGAGTAGAGCTTTCCACAAACTAAAAATACAACTGTTTAAATTTGAATATTTTCAATCAATGTGATGCTAAAACCTAGAAAATAAAAATAAGGCTCAGGCTGAAAATAAGAAAGACATCTTTTCACATTTTCACACATACACACACCTGCATGTAACCACAGAGAAAAGAAGACACACTGCTACAAATAGGGAAAAAAATTGAGAGAAAAGAAGGAGAGTCAGAACGAGCCTCTGCTGTGTGTGTGTGTGTGTGTGTGTGTGTTCAGTGTTAATGAGAGGGCCACCCTCTAGGCGTAAACCCTGTTAATCACCCACTCTGTCTGCAGGGGGACTGGCTCTGTCACTGGAAAACAAACAACACACAGATCTCCTCACACACAAATGTGCGCACACACACACACACACACACACACACACACACACACACACACACACACTTCTGTCACTCGCCAGACCATTATTGAATTCTGTTCAATCTCGCACTGACACTATCTTACATGTGCATGTATGTGTGCGCACACACACACACACACACACACACACACACACACACGAGCGCACACACACACACACACACGCGCGCGCGCACACACGCACACACACACGCACACACCTCCTCTGGCCCACATGGAAGCTCCCTAAAGTAATTACAGCGCATGGGAAATGGAGGTGCTGCTGCTGGCTGGGGGAGTAGGGCAACCCGATATGCTATTAGAGGACGAGGTAGTGGTGGTGGGGGTGGGGGGTCGTCGTGGGGATACAAGGCAAGGCCTGCCACTGATGGAGCTGAAGTGCGATTGAGTGCGAATGTGTGTGTAGGTGCATGGTGTATCTGTGTATGTGTTTGTATGTGCGTGGTGACTGTGTGTGTGTATGTGTAAGGGAGCGAGTGAGGGAGGAGGGGTAAGCAATATTGAATTCATAGTTCAATTTTATTGCAACATTTTGAACTAAATCTGAGAACAGTTTCAACTGAAAGAAAATCCCTTCGTATTTCTGAGAAAAATATAAATAACATTGCTTTTCAAAGAGCAAGTGTCCATGCACAATTTGATTACAACTACAGTAATCTCAGTTGGTATGGTGTCATAATTATTCGTTTAGCATGGCTCACTACTTTCCTCTATTTAGAGGAGAACTAATTGGTTTATTGATGAGGCAACTGGACATGTAATAGATCACAGTGATCAATTCACCCCACTGGAGTAAGCAGCATAGACTGTTACACTTAGACGTAGTCAGTGTTTAATTCAGTCAGAGGACTAAGTAGGACTGAACAATTAATTGAAATTTCATCATAATTGCAATATGGCCTACTGCAATATATATATATATATATATATATATATATATATAGGTAGATGTCCTGGCCTATGCATCATATTCTACAGTCTTAAGAAAACATCTTTGTTTGGTACAGATCCTCACAAAAATCACACCATCATTTTAATATGTTTTTCAACAAAAATAAGAATATTGATGTAAAATTCATTCAGCTCTAATCAGAACAGACTGAAAACTCATTTTCCCTATATTTGAACAATAGTTTAAATTTATAATTAGAAGTGACAGCAGATGTCACTTACTGTACCCATGTGAATAAGTGTGCTTGATATAGGCTTTCAGCTTATGTGTATCTACTCAAAAATGTAATCACAGCTACTCAGCAGGCTACGTGAACACAACAAGAGGTATGATTAGTCTGCTTTGTATTTTCTCTTACACATTTCTTGTACCAGTTATGTTTGCCAATATGTAAGAGAACAAAGAGCATGTTGATTATCATATAATCGCATAATATCAAAAATCTACAAATTTGCAGTTAGTCATTTCTAATGTGAATGTTTGGGTTTATAATGCATGCATGGTGACGTGGGTTAAGTTCTACACACAACAAAAAAGTCATACATATATGTATATGACTTTGTCTGGTTCGTTTTTGTGTTAGCAAAGCAGTGTCTGTAAAAAGCAAAAAGACATCTTATCTCATCATAGAAAAACATCTTTTTGGAAAAGACAAAACAGCTGCAAGCCACAGTGTACTTTATAGTGCTCTACAGACTGATCAATACAAATACCAAACACTGATGAAAACTCTCCATCTTCCATTCTTTACTTTGTGATGATAGTATCAGCCTGTAGGCTACCAAACATCCTGCCAGACATTTACCCAAACATCAAAGGAAATCACATAAACTTAAATGGGGTTTAAGTAGAAGCTGAGTTTCTGGAAATGCTTTAAATCACTATCATCTTAACCTGGATAATTCACAGAAATTAAACACACTATATGCTAGAGAAAATAAATACATTTGTCAATGTCACAAAACACATTAGACATTTTTAAATTTAAAGAATTTGATGATTTCAAGAGCATTACTTTGCTTTGCTTTTCCTTAAGAATATGTATGTGTGCGTGTGCTACATCCAAGTGTGGCTGTGTGTGTCTGTGTGTGTACAACCATGCCTGCCTGTAACAGAGAGCAAGTGCATGTGTGAGTGTGTGCTTGTGTGTGTGTGTCTGCTGGCTGGCTGATGGTTGAGAGAGCAGTGCGGCGGCACAGATTAGATGAGATTAAAGCCAGTCAGAGGATCAATTAGAGGCAAAACATCAGACGGCTACACAGCCACGGCCAGCAACAATGAGATTAGCCCTGAGGTGGAGCAGAGAGCGTGCACATTTGTGTGTCCATGTTTGTGTGTTAACATGTATGCATAGAGAGAGACAGAAAGATGGGAAAATAGGAACAAAAGGAGGGAGAATTACACATAACTCCTGAAACAAAAGGCTTGAAATGTTAAAAGATTATTACGTTTTATTTCAACTGGGGACTTATTTTCACATTTCATAATTTCAGTGTTTCACTGGGATTAGCTGAAGGCGTTCTCTTCTGATTGTAATAGTAAATTTCAATATTTGACATTGTAATTGTATATTTAGGCATGTAACCTTACAGTGTATGACTTATGATTGCTGAACGAACTGTACGAGTCTGTAATTGTGTTTTCTTATATGTTTCCCAGGAGTTGTGATTTAAAATCGTGTAAAGGCTAGGGAGTAAAATCCTCTGTCAGAACAGGAGGAAGGAAAACACCTGCCGAGGAAATGAGATGTCTGTGAACATAGCGATCATCTTACGTAATGCATGTATGTACTCCTCCTGTGTGTGATAATAAAAGCTCATTAGAGATTGTTCTTTCTCATGCAGCGATGCTGAGGAGAACCCTCTTTAAAGAGGGAAGCTCTTTGCATGATTAACATTTAAAAAAAAAAGAAAACTCTTTCTTTGTCTTATACTGACCCTTTACACAGCTCCTTAGTTCACCCTCTATGTGAAACAGGCCTTTCCAGCTCTTGTCTCTTTAATGTCCCACTCCCAATGAACCCACTCTGTTCTGATTGGCTAGTTTCTGGGAGCTGTGTCTTGGCAGACTAACAGTGATTCCAGAGACTAATCAAAGTAGTTGTTCTTTGCTCAAAATGGGAAAACAACTACACCTGGACATAATTTGAGCCCGAATGTGAGTGGACAATGTGAATAAGATAAAAGCGGCAAAGGATCCTGAACGGACGGCAGTTTGTGGGCATGTGCGGAAGAATCTGAAGTAGAGGTAATGTTGCTAACAAAAAGTTCACGGCAGACTGAAGCCTGAATCTTTGACTTGATTTTGCAAAGGAGAAGTGGAGTAATAGAAAAGGTACAAGAAAAGAAAGCAAAAAATGTTGTACCATTTATCAAATAGTACACTGGTAACATGCTGCGACAAAATTACATTGAAGGATATACAAACACACAGGCACATACACACAGCTTCACTCACCATGATATAATGACGCTGCATCTCTGACTTCTCACTGGCCAACTTGTCACACTCAAGCTTTAAACTGGGGAGAGAGGAAGAGGAGAGGAGCAGGGAGTCAGACCTTGTTAGTCAGCTAGACAGTCTTCCTTCTAAAGTGCTGACACCAGGTGACTTCTATCCCCCTTCATCATCATTACCTCCACTTTCACCAATGGCACTGTCATCATTTTCATCAGCCCTCATCACTGACTTCCACCATCATCATCATCCTCGTCATCATCATCTCCATTGTCAACATCTCTCCCACCATTACTATCTTTATCATCATCACTACCTCCATTATTATCGCTACCATCGTCATTATCTGCACCTTCACCGTTATCGCCAACATTCAGTGGGAGCGCTTTCACCGCTTGAAAAAGGTGTGACAGGAGGAGGTCAAACTTACTCTGAACTCCACAGACGCGTCTAGCCAAAATTCAGCTTTCTAAATCAGAGATGAGGCAGTGAAGTAAGGAGTCATGTCTAAATATAGTGTTGATGCGTTTCCTGCGACCCGGTCCCTGCGACAGCCATTAGCTGTAATCATGTCAGCGCGGATGTCACGGGAGGCGACAGGACAAAGGAGGACATGTCAACAAGTCACCCTGATCATCAAATGCAAAAGACAGAGGTTAAAAAAAATCCCCTCCCCAATGCCTTTGATTGAAGCAGCCAGTTCCAACATGCCACCTTCAGAAGTCATCATCTGATGCGAGGACTGGATGAGACTAGATCAAATAAAGATATGCACAGGCACACAGTGGATAGGTTCAGATTTAGGATAAATCAGAAATCCGTTTGATGCTGTGTGTATACTGTATTTATGCTGGGGTGTTCTCCTCAGCTGTCTGCAGGAATGACAGTGAGCGCTGGCTGAGTCTTTATCGCTGCTAGTCTTAACTGGCAGACTGAACAGTTTTACACACGGCCAATAATGAGAGTTCTCATATGCACAGTACTGTGCTGCTTCTATAATTATCGCAGCAGCTGCAGTATTGTTAGTTAGCTTCAGTTTAGGCTCAATATTCATGCCTGTCTGAGTTCCAGTTTTGTTACTGATGCACACTGTAACAAATATTTTGAATTTAATCTTACTCAATATAAGGAGAATTTCAGCTTGATGTCATGCTTGTGCTTATTTTTTAACATTCAGTATTGTGCTAATGTTTTAGCTTGAATGCTTAAAAATGTGCTTTAAATTGTTTTTATTTACCAATTAACTTAATTAACAAAAACTCTAAATGAATATTTGGTGTGACCACACTTTGCCTTTTAAATACCACAAATTATCCTCAGTACACTTGCATACAGTTTTACAATGTACTTGGCAGGTAGTTTGTTGCCAGCATCTTGCCACAGTTCCTCTGTGGATTTAGGCATATCGGTAGCTTCTGTCTCTTCATGTAATCCCAGACTGGCTATGTTTTGCTCTGTGGGGGCCAAACCATCTGTTGCACAACCCCTCGTTCTTCTTGTCGATGAAAACAGTTCTTTATGACTCTGGCTGTATGTTTGGGGTCATTGTCATGCTGCAGAATGAATTTAGGACCAATCAGTTGCCTCCCTAATGGTATTGCCTTATAGTTAAGAATCTATTCAATATTTGCAGTTGTACCTTTATTGTAATTAAATCTCCAGAGAAAATTTCTACGGTAACAGAGGGCTTCATTCAGCATGCACTGGGCACATGGCTGCTGGTCCATAGTTTGGCTAAGCATTTGTCCGTCTCAAATCAGGCTACAACTATTCTTCTTTACAGTAATACACAATATGCTTTTTAAACAGTGGCAATGTCATCGTTTATCAGATTCTTTTGCTCTGATGTTTTTAGCACAGCACTTGCCAGATGACTTGGCTATAAAGCAATGTAGCCAGTATTGTGACATAATAAATTTACATATTAATCTGTGTTGTTTATCAATGAGGCTATCACAGCTGATGCTAACTGCCTTTTTCGCTCTGTTTAATTATACAGCTCATGTTGCTGCTGAAAAGAAGCACATCAGCGTGTAGGCATTAGAGTATTTCACACACATTTTGCTTACTTGCATAAAGCATCCTCCTTTTTCCTTCCTTCTTCATTGTGAACTGGTCTATTGTACATCTAGACACAGATCAGCTTTAAACAATCCAACTTACTAGTTCAGTGAAGATGTGTAGATGATTTCTGCAGTTTGGACACAGCTCTAACATCCAATATAGAACATAACATCTTCATGTATGAAAATGTGATATGTGCCTATATCATGGCTAAAGGCTAATGACGCGCAACACATATCCAACCTGATAGAACAATTGGTTTTTTCTCTCAGTTGGTATGTGCAGCCTCCACTTATCCAAAATGCCCCCCTTCCCACCTACATAAAACCCTTCCTGCTCTCCCTGTGTACATGCGTAGGTTGTGTGGTGGGTTGTCATGACGACAGGCCTCCCCGCTGCCAGCCTACCTGGGATTGGCTTTGTGCCTCTTCTGATTGGTGTTCAGCAGCCCCCAGGCCTGCACCACTGCTCTCAAACGACACTTTGATGGAGTTTTATTGCCGATTCTTCCGTCTCTAAATCGCTCCTGCTGTCATGTTTATTTTGATTTATGTATTCCCTTATCTATTTATGCATGTGAATGAGGGGAGGGGAAAAAAGGGGTGGGGAATGAGGAAGGAGGTGGGAAGAAGAAGACAGCGACAGCTATAATGCTTGCTACTATACCCAGGGGAACGCCTGCGGTACATTTGCCTTTTAAAGGCTTCAGCAACAGACGAGCAAAGTGTAGCAGCAGAGCACTACAAAGCCTCGTCTGTGGCTCCCAAGCCCCCTACCCCATCCCAGCCCCCCTCCTGAATCAATAGGCACTGTATGCATGTTCTGTATGCTCAGACAAAAAAGGTATTCTTTCAACTGCGTCCTGGCTCTCTGAAGAAGGTTAAACGGTGCTGCTCACTGTTGTGGGAATTACAAATACCAAAAGGCGAGGAAAAAGGCAGTGTTATTGCTGCTTCAGAATCCTCTGCAAACAAGAGCGATCAGACCAGAGCGGGGATTTTGCACACAATATGCCAGGCTTTCATCTGCCTTTGCCTGTCTCTAAACGGCGGAGGCAAGCCTCTGGAAAGTTCTGGGAGAACAGGTACAGAGGAACAAACCAACCTCAGGAAGGAAGGCAGGCAGGCTTCAAAGACTACACACTCAGAGATAGTCTCTCGCTGAGATGCAGAGCCCGTGGCGTCCCCCCTCCCTATAACTTCTATCAAACAGATCAGTTAAGGTTGAACCAGGCACTTCAGAAGTGCCTCAGACTTCTGGCGCTGTATCTGTATTTAAGCAGTAAAGAGCTCTTCAATAGCCGAGGGTAAACGAGATTGATTTAAGTATGAGTCAATAAAGGATGTTTCCTCGGTGTGCAATGTGGAGGTAGAGTTGAGGTTCAAGTGGACCGAAGGCAGATAATTTTCATTTCATCACAGTCGACTACGGAGGTGTGCCTTCAAGTTCAAACTGGTGGCCGTTTATTTTACTGGTCCATTTTTTCCTAATAAATTCTAAACAATGTTTCCTACAAAGAACAATAACATCTAACTATAGAGAAAATGCAAAGACTTAATCAGAAAGAACTGCTCAATTTAAATCCAGTAAATATTTAGGGTTCCTAGAAAATGACTACGGTAGTTTGTATGACGTCTTATCTGACCACTTTGGAAATTAAACATATTTATAGGGGTCCAACCACACTTGAAGTTGGAGTGAAAAGCTGTTCGTTATCTAGACACACGCCAATCATGGAGTGAAGTGGGTGTTATGATCAGATTGTTGGTTTAAGTTACAGGAATTTTGGACACAGCACCACAATATCTGGGTATTTCTGAGGCTGTTTGACCATCTGACAAGCAATGCTGATGGAGCATACTCATTCATCTTTCAATTATTATTGGAAGCTTTATTCATACATACAGTACATTAAACTGTATACTTGTCATGTTCAGCAGCGCTGCTGTGTACTTACTGAAAGTTACTCTATCTTAGCATTTAAGCAGAATTAATGTATTTTACCAACTGACAGTTGTCTATTTTGGATCATGGTGATTTCCAAGGCAATTGTTATGAAATTATTAGTTATGTACACACTTGTAAAAACGTGTTACCCATTATTCTTCCATGTATTTAAAAAAAGACATGAAAAGTAATCAGAATAACATTTACAATACTCCAGTGTAAATGCATATTAGTGAGCAGTGATGTCAGGGAGTGTAACTGTATATGACTACATGATATTAAACAAGTGTTAAAAAGGCCACATCTCAGGATTAAAACACATTTCTGGGTAATATTTGTCAGGTTACTGCAGCATTATTGCAGCTCAATTCAGCAGTTTCACATTGTAGCGACTGTTACAAAGATGTGTTCAATAAAGAAAAACACAGTGATTCATGTATAGCCTGGAGATATATTTGTTATTACAAAGAGCTGCACTTATCAGGCTGTCATGTACAACTGCTTCTTCTTTATGTTTGCATTTGTCTGTGCGCATGTCAGTGTTTCTGTTTGCACCTGTGGTATTGTGCTTGAAGAAACTGGAACTCATCCTTGATCCTGTCACAGGAGTCAGAGGTTGTGAATTTCAGCTGCTGCGATGAAGCCTGCCAAAGAGAACAACACATAAGAAGAAAATGTAAGTAAGGGAAAAGAGAAAGAGTATGAAAGAAGAGGAGGGGTAAAAGGCACAAAAAGAGAGCAGATAGAGGAAAATAATTGAAAACTGCTGGATTTCTTGTTCATGTTTTTAATTTGCCAACAAGTCCAACAGGTACATGGCCAAACGCATTAAACCCTCTCTGTAGATTCAAAACTGAACATGCACAAAAGCTGACACATGCCTACCCATTGTTTCTGATAGATTTATTAACTCCTGTATATGCACTGTTCTGGTATCTTAATCACTGAAATTATGTGCCTGCACACAAACCTCACCCACACACAACCACAAATAGGCATAAATGGATGTCAACACACCCCTATTTTACATTCTACGTTCCCAAACTTTTTCAGCTCGAGACTCAAAGAAGAAATGCGGGTTCTCTCTGGTTCCCAAACTTCAGTGATGATTTATTTAAGAGGAAGGATCATAATTATACATTTAATGATCAACTACTTGTACATTGTATGTGTGGCAACAAGTAACACTGTATTGAACTGCCAGATGTTTGAACAGGGTTCAGCAAGATGTTCAGGGTGACAGCGACATTCACGTAATTAGTTAGTTAGTCATCCAAGCTAATGTGTGCTAACTACACTGACTCTAGATATCAAACATAAGCCAGAGATTATATCGTATTAAGTTACTGTGAGCAGTAAATTTATGACTTCTAAGCAGAAGACAGAAGATAATGTTATCTCGGAGCTTGACTTGGCAAGGATTTTCTTCCTCCTGCCTCCGTCTCAGATCACCTGAGCGGATTGGACGACTTGATGTAGTGGAATGATTTTCCCCCAGAGAGCTGCACAGAATCTGCAGCTACTCCTGGGGACATTTCAGTCCGTACAATGCTGAAGCAACCTGAAGAGTTATTACTCACAACCATAAACCATAGCAGGCCAAATGATTGATGAAACATGAGTGAGTCAAGGTGTGTTATTATTCCAACATTTCATGTAGTTATTCCAACTACACTTTTAATGTGGGTGACAATATGTAAACTTACTTTGAGACATACCACATCTTTTGACACCATTTGAGTCACTTTACAAAGAAAACATTTGCTGCTTTTAATATCATCGTAAATTGAATATTTTTGAAGTTTGGACTGATAAGCGGACAAACAAGACGTTTATTAAATATGTCACCTCATCCTCTGTGAAACGGTGAGCATTTCTTTTACAATTATCTGACAATATAAAGACAAAACTATTAATCGACTAATCAAGGAAATTGTTTGAACTGGAACGTTTTTGAGCCACCAACCAGCAGTGACTTGGATTCATCTTAAATGTGAAAGAAAAGCAATGTCAGCACCACTTCAATTGCCGTCTATCTCACAATCGCTTACAGGGCCAGTCTCACCTTTTTAACGACGTATATCCAAATCATCACAGTTTGTAAAAAATATAGGAAATGCATGAAAGAACCAAGAAGCAAAGCCACACAAAGATCTGGTCAGGTTACAGGAGGCGCGGATTATGAATTAACTTCTTAGAAAATGTGGAAAACGGCCTGCCAAATGCTAACTGAAAGGCACTTTGGATATAACTGTGCATCGATTGCCATCCATGTCATGTCAAAAGATTTTTTGGGCCTCATACAGCAACCTACACCACCTTTCTTTCCCCGTGCCTGAGTGTCACTATTAGCCCTTATTGTAATTCTGTCCACACCACATTCCCCAGGCAATGGTGGATGGCCTGGTTGTGTGTTAGAGCACAGCAAGCATCAAACCCAAATAGGGACAAAATCTCATTATTTCTCAGCAGGCTGCATAATGGGTCAGGTGGAGAGAAGAGGAGAGAAGAAAAAAAAAAAAAAAAAATTCGACATTTTCCTACTACGATTGAGCTGGCATAAAAAAAACCATCAGAAATCTGATTGCAGCACTTACGGGAAGCTAGACCGCTGCTGTTAGGAATGACCTGCCGCTTTGTACCCTGCTCCCTACAGCATGTTGCTCAGCTTCATTTTTAACTACAAATAGTCTGCTGCATATTCACAGAACCATGGCCAGAGAATAAGCTAAGCAATATGATTGCTTCAGGTTGTAAGAATAGATCTGTTGGCTTCAAAGGCTGAATTATTTTTTGCTTCGTGGCTCAGTAGACATCACTCGGCTCTAACGTGGTTAAGGTTTAAGGATGAATTCTTATAAATATAAAAACATTTATACACGTTATTAGTTTGGACATATATGTTAGGCAGATAGACATTTAGGACATTTAGGAGGCAATTCAAAAAAAACAAAAAACGCACAGACCTGCAAAACAGTGGCGAGCACAGTGACTTCAGCCATTACACTTTCAAATGTCATGAGAAGTGCTGACATTGTCATACTGTCGCCACACACAGAAAACCCCCAAATCCACACAAACCAAGCCGCTGCTCGGAGACAGAGGCTCTGAAGGTAAAGCAAACCTTTTCCATTATCTCTCCAGCCAGTATGGCATGGACCAAATTCAACAAACAACAGCTTGGCTATATGGGTCTGTGCCACACAGAGCCTGTATCAACACAAAGCACTTAACTACAGGCAGCCATGCAACCCACACTGCAATAGCTGCTCCCAGCACTGGCTTGGTTTCTAAATACTCTGACTGTGTGTGTGTGTGTGTTTGCATATAGGTTGCACTCTGTACCAGAGGGTTGAAGTTGTTGCACTAGATCCGATTTCCTCCCACTGTAGTGCAGTATGCGAACGTTTAAAATACCAAAGGTTTTTACAGTCAACAGCCCCCAGGTCAGGTAGAGCATCCTGTTCCACAGTGACAAGAGACGGAAGCAGAAAAAGACGAGAGAAAAAGGAAGCAAGAACACAAGAAAGGGAAAGTGTGATGGCCACAGCTGTGGCCACACAGCCACAAAAATGTCGGTAACCTTCTGCACTCACTTGTTTCTATAGTTACATTTTGGTTATACATATTATACATTTAATTAAGTTATTAGTCTAAATTGGTTTTAACATTTAGTTGCAATAAATCACACGTTCTGTTTCAAGATAACACACTTTATTATATGACAGTACATTGATTTTCTATTTGAAGCGCGCACATTTAGTTAGCTTTTATACAGTCTTCATTTAATACAATTTGTAGTCTGTTTTCTTTGATTGACCGGTGCTGCTGCTGGGAGCTGGGAACGCCAGGCAAAAAGATCCACCCCACAAGCTCAGCCATTTTGTAGTAGAGGATGCTGATTGGGCCGGCACATCATGTGGGGGGGGGATTTAGTGCTTTACTGTTTATTCCTTTTGAGACAATTAGTAATTTTACTTGGTTGTATGGATTATTTTTTATTTCAAGGAGTTAATTTTCCTGATTTGCTTTGGTAATTAGCTGTTTTGTGTTTGTTTACCCCTCTTGTATGGGCTGATCACCCAGTATATAAGTTTTCCTCTTGTGTTTAGTCAGGAGGTCTGTTTGTTTCGTCTTCTGTTAGTTTGTTCAGTTGGCGTTTACACAGTTTTGTTAATTTGACCTCTTTTATGGGCCTAGTTGCGTTTGTTTGAAAATTGTGTACTTAAAACACCCTTTTTTGAAAAAGCTACCTGTTGTTCTCATTGTCGACTGACTTGGTCCCTCACAGAGAGTAAGAACATAATAAAGTCAAACAAAGGCCAGGAAGGGAAATTTAGGACTTAGTATGATTATATTTTCTGAGTACCTTCTGCAAAATGATTTGTTAACAACCAATCAAATAAAAATATGATGAAACAAATTGTGGTAGAATTTGGAAACTTACATTACTAACTAACATCATACAGAATGAACTGAGGTGACATCAACATCAGCTCACGGTCCTGCTAACAGGATGGGAAGAAAGCAAGGACTACTAGAGCCGAAACCACATCAAATACAAAAACAAGACTGTCTATTATACACAACTGACAGCACTTAAATATTAGAATACAGACATGATTTACATCAATTAGCATCCAGCAGGCTGCAAGAGTTTAGAGCCTAAAAGACAACTCTCACAGTGCTACCCCGATACTTTTGCCACAACAGAACCAAACTATGTGGGCCTCTCTCAGCTCCATGTAGTATAGTGCTAACAATGTTTATTATCTCTGTCTCTGTCAGTGACCAAAACAAGGTGCTCCATGGGGGCCTGAGAGCCCACAGCAGATGGATGCCCATAATGTTAATGAAATACTGCCGTAATATTGTGACACATGCCATCTGCTGTGACAAAAAAGGTGCCTACACGCTGCGTGAGCGAAAATGCATTTGTGCTAGTGGCTAGTCTGATGTGTTTGTGTGTGTTTGTGTGAGTGCGTGCATGTTTTTGTTTGTGTTACAGAGGAGCAGCCTAGACACTGTGAATGTGACAGAAAAATGTGTGTGTTAAAAAGACAAAAAGAGAATCTTAACAGTGAATAGGTGTGTGTGAGGGACAGATTTTATGTGTGCATCTGTATGCGGGGTGTGATAAGCTTGTGTGTATGATGCTAGGCTGCCAGAAGAACAAATATTCACTGCCATGAATCATACACAACGATACATCAGCCCACACATGCTCACTGTATCGCATGCAAAATTTGCATAACACACACACACACACACACGTACACACACACACACACACACACACCACCTAAATGTAGGACAATCTCTAATTTGATTCTGCCCTGCTCCTTTGAGACATAATTAAAGCATTAAAAAGCTTTGTGCGCTGGTGAGGCAATTGAGACAGTCTTCAGCGAATAAATGGGATTCATCGTTTCAGGAAATTGCTGCCCCACCCCCATCCCACCCGAAGCCCACTCATCGGCACCCCCCCCCCTCCACCTCACACACACACACACACACACACACACTTCCTGGCCTCATCATCTGGTCGAATCCATGTGAAATCTACTGTGAACCATAATGTCTATTTTAAATAAGAAGCAGGCTAAGGCTGTTTCTGCTCCATAGATCCGTCGAGAAAAGCAATGGGAGGGGATGGAGATTACAGGAAGGGGGGGCTTTACACACACAGACACACTACAGTGATCAGACACACCAACAATACATGAATGCAGTACTTATATCCAGTAGAGTGTTTAGACACACAAGCAGAGCACATACATATGCAGAGTACACACAGACACACATACAAACACACACACACACAAAATAACAGTAGGATACATTGGAAAACATCCTCCTCAGTATAAATCCTGCCTGAGGGTAGCAGCAGTGTGGGGATTGTATTTCCTGGAGCACTGCCTGACTGTTTACATCTCCGTTGGAGTGTGTTTGCGTGTGTGTGTGTGTGTGTTGGGGGCAGGGATGGAGCTCCCTCACTAATGACTGGATGTTATCTCACTCCCACTTTTAAATGAATGCAGAAGATCTACACTGACTAACAGTTGGCCTATTTCTCAACGCCAGGCTGTTCGTTTGCTCCATAGCAACAGCCCCAAGGATGCCATTTCAGCCATCCACCCTCTCTGTCCATCACAGACTCCTGTTGCCCAGTTTGAGTGCAAAAGCTTGATGCTAATACAATATTATTTAAAAAAAAAAAAAAAAAGCATTTCCTAATTGACTGAAAAGTATTTATGTTGAAAGCAAAATAATCAATCATCTTTTTTAGTTGGGTTTGTTATGAAATTAGAAATTATAGGGGTAAAAAAATTTAAAACCTAGGCATGAGTGCAGTATGGGTGTCATTTAGATGAATACTTTTGAGGGAAAAGTGATGAGAGCAGGCACAGAAAGCAGTGTTTAGATGTGAAGCTTTACGGGAGTAATTCAAGACAAATCAGTCATGGGAAATGTCCACTTTCCAAAGATATTCCCATCTTCTCTAAGATCTAAGCTATTGAAGGGGGCGATTATGTCTCGCCGTGTGTATTGGTGAATATACCACGTGTTAGTATGTGTTTAACATGTAGGCAAACGTCTCAGCAGAAATCCTTCTTGACGTGATTCACTGAGCCAGACGTTGAAGGCTTAATCTTTTAATAATACACCAGCACCAAACAAGATCACATCCTCCATCTAAGAATAGCTCCAACCAAACAATTCCATCTAAATATCCCAGATTAGTGTTTGGACTAAAGCGTATGTGCCCAGTGATCTGAGAGAGGGACAGGGCTAACTGGCCCGCGTCCAAGCTCACCCCAGCCAACTATGTCTGGTCCAAATGAGCCTTGCTACGTTAGATGCTCAGTATGTGTGTGTGTGTGTGTGTGTGTGTTTGAGGGAAGGCTGAGGAATAGTATTGTGTCTACAGCCGCTCTGGACAGGGGCTTTAGAGTGTGGAGAGAGCCTAATCCTGTTTGGGCTAGGAATTTGATTTTGATTATTATCTCTCACGAACCACGCCAAGGCTTACCCCCATTTCTGCAGCGTTATCCCCACAACACACACACCTCCCCCTTGCAGCCCAACAGATTTGACCTCGTTAAGACGCTTTAAAGAGGATTATTCTACTTTTATCACTTTGAGTGAAGTGCCCTTGCAAACATAGGCTTGGCATGGCTCGGCCTCCCTCCCCACTCTGCAGAACTATCTTGACCCCCTGTGCAAGGCCAGCCAAGCACGCAATACAAGCACACACAAACATGACACTTGCAGAACACTGCCCTGCAAACACAGATGCAGTTGTGCACAAAAATGTAGTGGACAGTAAGCATACATAGCACACACAAACATAGCAAGCATATTATGGCACAAAACACACACACACACACACACGCACACACAGGAAAGAGTGCACAGCCAAGGGAAATGGGCAATTTGTCAAGAGTAGGGAAAGTGGTGATGCCGACAGGACTGTGGGTTTGGAAACCATAGCTGAGATTAAAGCCAGCCCTGCAGAAGGGGGGGGCTTTAAGATTACACCCAGTACGGTTGCACAGATGATTGATGTGTGCTTGTAAAAACCAAGGTTATTACTTACAATAGCCAAGACAGGGAGACAGAGAGGGAGGAAAGAAAGATTAGTCCCGAAGTCTGCTAAAATAACTGGACAATGAAAGCAGAAAGCTGGAGTGCTGGCATGTGTCTGACTCCAGGGAACTTCTGCTTCACTTCTGTTTGACTGAAAAGCCAACACTAAAGTTCTTGTGTGTGCACATATTAAAAGTTTTAAGAGAGGCAGAGTTATTTTTTCCTCAAATCCAATTCACGTTAATTTAATTTTGTTAATGACTCCCATACTAATACTGCCATACTGCTGTATAGTCAATGACAATTGACAATGACAATTTGGGCTTTGGGCTGTTCAGGCTGCGTTTAGACTAAAGTAGTAGTAAAGAACCAGTAGTTTTATTATAAAAAAACACAGGTCCCTGTTTTTATCATGAGCCCCCAACATTGACATAGTGCTTTCTATGAGAAAACGTACAGGGTTATCTGGCAAAAATGTTTAACCTGACATCTGAACCAATGCTACATCACCACATATCATTCAGCAAGTCAAATATGCACAAGTGCACTTTGCTGGCAGAATATGTCATAACATGAAGGGCATATTTCAACTGTTTACCTCCTGAGCACTCACTCTCAATAAAATAACGGTCGCTGTGGTAGCTTTCCAGTTGTAAAATCTTGTAGCATCATACTCCGCTGTGCAGTGTTTCAGTGACAATTCTACTCACTCATAAATATACTATTTAAATTGTAACTTTTACAACACAGTTCTATTTTCTATTTGAACACTGAGGAAATTTCATTAGTCTGTGTGACACAATTGACAGGATGTTCCATTGCAAATATCAGGCATGTTTAATAAGGATGGGACTGTTTGCAGTACTACGGTGCACTCAGGAATAGCAGGGCGCCGACCTCACAGCAGGGTGTTGACAATACCTGCCAACGTGTATCCTGAATGCAACACGACAGGAAGCTGTACTGCCCCACCCCCCACCTAAACCCCTCGTAGACAAACAGACTGAGCAAGGGAGGTTTTCATTGCCTTGCTGTGAATCCTCATGGTGTCTGAATGGTATCTTGGTGGGGATGAGGCAACATATTGTTCCAGTCATGGACGTACTGCTCTTAGGCAGACAAGCGGAGCAGCTAATTCTCTTGTCTGGACTGGTGCAGTGCCTTGCGTTTTGGCAGGTCTTGGGGCCCTGGCCAGGCCGGGCTCGGCCAATCAAGCAGCCCCCCGTCGAGAGGCTTTGTTCCAGCCCATCGCACCGTTCTGCTTCGAGGAAGGGCTGCCCCACCCACCACCATCACCACCGCCCTCCCTGCTTCCCACTTCCCACACACTCCTCACAGGGAGCCACTGCTGAATACTGATGCAGCCGCTCCTATCCACACACACCCCCAAGTTCACTCCCACACACACACACACACACACACCAACCGACAAGCTCTCCACCGCATGTGGTGAACGTACATACACACAAACACATATAAGCAACAACTCATTACCATTTTTTTTTCTTTTCAAGCACATCCTTCAGCCATGCACAAGCACATACACACACATACATCTGCACATACACTGAAAGAGAATAATGTATACAGACAACAAAAGGCCATCCCACACAAACAAAACTGTCAATTGCTTATGAATTTGTAAAATGACAGCCTATACTACGTTCCACCCCCACATTGACATGCAGCCCTCATCCATAAATGCTGCAGAAAAACACACACACACACACACGCACACGCACACGCTAATGTAGCTCCTGCAGACTTAAGCAAAACCAAAATCATGGTACAACTGACTTGACATCTGTTTTTATTTATATTCACATTCTTTCTGGTGAAATTGCTGTGGTGCATTATGCAAGGAAAAGCAGTCCAAGCAGACAAAGAGGTACACATAGTATTCAGCTTGTAAATCTTTGATGTGGTCTGAACAAAACTACTTGCTTACTTCAGTTACACTGTAAAAAGTAAAAGGGATCTGTGGAGGATAAATGTTGAGGAAATGACATGGGTTTTTTTTTAACTTTTAGATAGAAAACAAGGAAACAACTGATTCAGTTGCAACAAAAATACAGACAATATAATATTAGATTATAAAATGGGATGAACAAATGATTAGATTTAGGCCAGTAAGACAGGGCAACAGGACAACTATCTCTATCTGCTTGCATTTAGCGTAAAAAAAAAAATTGTACAAACATTTGTAATGACACAAAAAATAAATAAATAAATAAATTGACACCTGCAGGGTTGCCTCCTATATTCATTCAGGAATATATTATAAGGAATAGGCCAGTGTGTCAGTTAATAAATGCTGTAGGTTGTTGTTTCCCTAAACGCTGGAAAAGTAAAGTGAGTTAGCCTAATCTGACCAGGCTCACTTAAAGGTGGACTGATCTTTAAGGTCGACCAGCTATTCTCATTTTAGTGTCAATCTTAGCCACTCCTGAATAGAGAACTTAGATATGTCCAACTGCTGAGTTTCGCTCAGCAGCCATGAGTGTTGTAAAAGACAAGAAAACAAACACAACCTAATACCTTTGTTGCCTTCTGTTGAAAACCACACAATGAGCTGTCTTATATCCCCTCCCCTTGGCCTTTCCTTTACTATATGAATATATCACAGATAGTTGTTTTTTTATTGAATTAAATGCATGTACATTTCCATATAGGTTCATCTTTTGTTATTTCTGCCCAACACAACAAATAACCACAAAGTGAAAGCCCTGTAACTGATTGGCCCAGCAGGGGGCTACATCATTCATAGAGTGGTGACATGTTTTCAGTCATTTTTATTCATTATTTCCATCAAACCAGAGGCTGCTCTAGTGTTCTCTATGAACTCCAAAAGGATGGTGCAGAAACTGTGCACATGTGCAGTGGTCTCTGCCGTAAAAGGAGCCTCTCATCTTCCTTGGCTACTCTGCCTCAGTCAAGAAGAGAAGAGAAGGCTTGCACCAGCCTATGCCCTCCTTTCAACCAACCCCAAAAGATTTGGACAATCATCCACTGTGGTCCTTCACAAAATTCAACATCACCTGTGACCCATGGCCTCAACTCAGCCACTCAAAAGCAGGGCCTCCTGCAGGGGGGTG